>CM052807.1:11002900-11047785 GCA_028533885.1 Nasua narica
GTACTATCACGTGTATATTTTTTGTTAGCTATAGTGGATTATAAACTGTTCATCAGAACCTGAACAAATAGGTGGGAAGATATGGTGTAGATTGTTGAGTGTCATTTAAAATGAGAAGGCATGAAAATAAAAAAATAAAAAATAAATGAGAAGGTATGATATCTTGAGTTAGCACCCAATATCTGGGAGCATTCAGTAATACTCATTAGATTGGCTGATTTACCATGAAAAAATATATTAACTGCCCTATTCAGAATTCTAATGGGTTTATATATTCATCTGACATTTCTTTTCTTTTCTTTTTTTTTAAAGATTTTATTTATTTGACAGAGAGAGAGGGATCACAAGTAGGCAGAGAGGACGGCAGAGAGAACAGGGAAAGCAGGCTCCTGCTGAGCAGAGAGCCCGATGTGGGCTTGATCCCAGGACCCTGAGATCATGACCTGAGCCGAAGGCAGAGGCTTTAACCCACTGAACCACCCAGGCGCCCCTCATCTGACATTTCTAAGATTAACCACAGGGTACTAGGCTGGGTAATGGTCCTTAAATGTATCCAAGTCTTAATTCCTGGGAATATTATTTTATATGACAGAGAAGACTTTGAGGATGTAAGTTAAAGATCTTGAGCTGGGGAGATTGTCCTGGATTATCCAGGTATGCTATAAATGTGATCACACATGTCCTTATAAGAGGGAGGGCGAGGGGTGCCTGCATGGGTCAGTTGGTTGGGTGTCCGACTCTTGATTTCATCTTGGGTCACAATCTGGGTTGTGAGATAAGCTTCCATTGGGCTCTGCTCTGGGTGTGGAGCTTGCTTGGGATTCTCTTTCTCCCTCTCCCTCTGACACCTCCCTCCTGCCCCCAACACGCTTGGGCTCACCCTCTCTCTTTAAAAACAAAAACAAAGAGGAGGCAGAAGAGAATTTGACATAGAAGAGCAGAAATCAAAATGGTTATATAAGAACAGAGATTAGAATGATGTGGTGACAAGCCTAGGAATGCCAGAAGCTAGAAGAAGCAAGGAAAAAGGTTCTCCGTTGAAACCTTCCAAGGGAGTGTGGTCCTTATGACACTTTCATTTAGTTCTATAAAATTCAATTTGGGTTTCTGGTCTCTACTAATCGAATAAATTTCTGTTGTTTTAAGCCACTAAGTTTGTAGTAGTTTGTTACAGCAGCATTAAAAATCTAATAACACATGATACAACAAATCAGTTCTAAATATTAACCTTGTATTAGTATTAACCTTGTTGCTCAGACTGTTAATTATTGGTATGACACTAGAGCTTCATGCCATCAGAGGATTTGCATGAATTTGAATGTTTATTTGAAGAAATTCGGTTAGGGATCAGTAAATGATGATCTATGTGGGCTAAATTCAGTCCTCCTCTCATTTAAAAAAAAAAATATTTTATTTATTTATTTGACAGAGAGATCGCAAGTAGTCAGAGAGGCAGGCAGAGAGAGAGGGGGAAGCAGGCTCCCTGCCGAGCAGAGAGCCCGATGCGGGGCTGGATCCCAGGACCTTGAGATCATGACCTGAGCTGAAGGCAGAGGCTTAACCCACTGAGCCACCCAGGCGCCCCCTACCCCTCATTTTTGAGAAATAAAGTTTTATTGGAACATAGCATTTTTTTGTTCACATGTTGCTATGGCTGTTTTCACTTCTGCAGTAACATGGTTGAATAGTTATGACAATACCATATGGCCTGTAAAGCCTAAAATATTTACACTCTGGCTCTGTTCAGAAGTTTGCTGACCCTTCATGTAGTGTTATACAAACTTATGTTTCAAAAATTTTTTTTAAGTTTTTTGGGATTTGATCCCACTTTCTCCAACTACTTATAATAACTTTTTTTAAAATAACTTTTTTTAAAGATAATTTTTCTGGAGGTTGATTTGCTGAGCCAGAAATTGTAAGGAATGGGGCTTGCATGATTTCGATTGCGTGATAAAAATTCTACAAGTCTTATGGCTTCATCCCTTCTATATCTCAGCGTAGAGAAGTTAGCTTGTGTAAGAAATGATGGAGGAAGCTCAATTAGAGGTTTGGTATTCTGGCATCACTTGGTGAACTGCAGTGCTATTTTGACATTAACCACCCAGAGTCATGACTGCTCCCATTTCAGATGCCAGTGGAAAGTTGGAATCCTATTCTACTCACACTTTTGACCAAATGGTCACAGATCTTGAGTGGGGAGGGTGGTGAGGGGTGTCTTCTAACCCCCCTAAGGTGTGATAATTTATTAGAATGACTCAGAATTTAGGAAGGCCCTATTCTTATGGTTACAGTTTTATTTTAAAGCAAACAGATTGGGAGCAGCCAAATGAAGAGACACGGGGCAGAATCCGATGGTCCCAAACACAGAGCTTCTGTACCCTCTTCCTGTGGAATCAGGGCACGTCACCCTCCCGACACATCAGTGTGTTGTTTATCAACCAGGAGGCTCTACTAAGCTCTGGTGTCCAGAGTTTGTTTCACATGTAGGCATGATTGATTGAATCATTGGCCATGTGACTGAACTCCATCCTGAGCCATCCTTCCCTACTCAGAAGCTCAGATGACTCAAAGCCTCAACACTAGTCATATGGTTGGTCTTTCTGGTGACCAGCCCCCATCCTGAGCCATCTTGTTATCATAAACAAAGATACCCCCATCATCGGGGAAATTCCAAGGATTATAAATTCCCTCCCAGGAACAGAGACAAAGGCCAGTCAAATTCTTTATTATACAATAGCTATCAAATTTGAGGGTTTATGGCCCGAAATAAGTTAGTAAGAACCAAGAGTTTTAAAAAAACCCAAACAAACCAAGAGTTAATAATGTGTTTGTTTCATGGTTGAATCTGCAATTTAATTCTGTTCATATTGAAGTTTATATAAAACATGTTTGAAGGATTGCTTTGCCAATTTGTTTTATAAACAGTTTTTGCTGCCATAGAACTCTAGATCAAAAGATGTGATTTATAGGATTTTTCTTTCTTTCTTTTTTTTAAGATTTTATTTTTTTTATTAGAGAGTGAGAGAGAGCACAAGCAAGGGGAGCAGCAGGCAGAGGGAGAGGGAGAAGCAGACTCTCTGCTGGGCAGGGAGCCCGATGCGGGACTCGATCCCAGGACCCTGAGATTATGACCTGAGCCGAAGGCAGAGGCTTAACCCACTGAGCCACCCAGGTGCCCCTATAGGATGTTTCTTAAAACTACTTTTCAGGGGTGCCTGGGTGGCTCAGTGAGTTAAAGCCTCTGCCTTCGGCTCAGGTCATGATCTCAGGGTCCTGGGATCCAGCCCTGCATTGGGCTTTCTGCTCGGTGGCGAGTCTGCTTCCTTCTGTCTCTCTGCCTACTTGTGATCTCTCTCCCTCTGTCAAATAAATAAATAAAATCTTAAAAAAAAACCCTACTTTTCATATACTGATATTTACAGTGTATTATATTTATAGAAGTAGATTTCTCAAATTGGTAATTCTATAGAAGAATATTTAGTATTTTTTTTTATTTGAGATAGAGACAGTGAGAGAGAGAATGAGAGGGGAGAAGGTCCGAGGGAGAAGCAGACTCCCAATGGAGCTAGGAGCCCAATGTGGGCCTTGATCCCAGGACTCTGGGATCATGACCTGAGCCGAAGACAGTTGCCTAACCAACTGAGCCACCCAGGTGCCCTAATATTTAGTATTTTAGATAACTGAAATTTCCTATTTTAATCATATAATAGAAATTTTTTCTAATATGTGTGCCTTCTTTTATATTTATGGGTAGACTATAGGTAATCCCATTCCTCCCTGACCCCTATAACAGAATTTGCAGGTTTTCTGTGCATTATAGAATCTCTAAGAACTGCACACTTGGGTGAATAACCTCAAAACATGTTTTCTTCTCATGGCTTTCACTTTTTAGGGTAGATTGGATTGGGGTTGGCAATAATAAAACTGATTTGGAAAAGATGGGTATCAAATCTTTGAATTTTCAGTATTCCCCTTTCCTTCCTTTCTGCATCTACATTTAGCACTACGATAACCCACGAGTGGTATTATTTATAGATTATTTGTGCCTAGATGTAGTTCCGGGACTAATACTGCCCCTTCTCCATTGTTTCTGGTTTGTGAAGAAAGAAAAAGAAGGCAAATCTAGTGTTCATGTGTATTATAAGTTGGTGAAATGTCAAGTAAATTTTGTAAGATTTTTTTTTAAAGATTTTATTTATTAATTTGACAGAGAGAAATCACGAGTAGGAAGAGAGGCAGGCAGAGACAGGGGGAAACAGGCAGAGAGGTGGGGGGAAGCAGGCTCCCTGCTGAGCAGAGAGCCCGATGTGGGGCTCGATCCCAGCACCTGGGATCATGACCTTAGCCAAAGGCAGAGGCTCTAACACACTGAGCCACCCAGGCACCCCCAATTTTTGTAAGATTTTTAAAAAAATTTTAAATGGTAGTTGAAGGTAGTATTTTTGTTTTTAAAATGTTCTTACTGGCCAGTAAAATCGGTTACTATACTTTTTCTTCTTCCTTTTCCCTTCCATTTTGTCTTTTTTTTTGTCTTTCATTCTCTTTTCTTCTGTCTTTTTAATTTACTGATCTATGAAATTCATAGTTACACTAACCTAAGCCTTTCCATATTCTAGCCACCTTCTAATATGCATACACACCAACCCACCGTCCAGTTCTGAGTGAATGAAGATTGAAAGAGGCTTGTGTCATCAACCTTAGAGGACTGGGGAAATTAATGTATTTTTAGGCTGTTGAGAATAGAGGCAAAGCTATGTATTTAGTGTCTATTCTAGAGCTCCCAATTTTGTGGTAAAAGTTTGCCAGTATCATAGGTTGACCCTGAACCGTGCATGTGTGAAATGAAATGCAAGCGACCTAGCCAAGGGTAAAAGAACTGAAACAAAAGTTTCAGCTGCTGTCTATCAGAGAGACCGATTGGAGTTCAAGTCCAGCTAAGTTTACTAGTAGTACTTTTCGGAGGACTATAATAGGATTTTGAGTTTCTGCAAGGTTTCACTTACCATGTACGGGATATCTATCATAACTGGACCTATGAAGAAATGGAGAACATGACCAGAACTCAAGATAAAAGGCAGTCAGTAGAGCTCAACTCTTACGTGTGTTGGACAAATAACTGTTTTCATTATTTATCAACTCTGAATTCAAGGACTTGAAACTTTTTATAGTTAAAGGGAATTTCAAGGCACTGATTCTAGTTTCATTCTGCAGTATTTTTTCTCTTGTGTTCTAAGGTCTGACCTACAGTTTGATGGTCTTCTTGCCCTGTAAGATTAGGTCTCCATGTATAACTCCCAGAATTCTAAGAACTGGCTTACTAGGGAAGCTGTACTCTCTGATGGTGCCATTGTAATTTCTGATGAAGAATTGATTCATGGATTTCATCAAGAATTAGAAAGCTTTTGCTACTTTGTTGCTGCCTCAACTACTTCTTGACACTTGGAGCTGGTGACTGGGTATTGGAATTTAGAGCCCAGTCTTGCCTCCACTGTAATTGTCTTCTCAACATCCAAAGAACTAGAGAATGGATACCGGAGATATTGGAGAATGGATACCACTTTGAAAAAAATCTCGTATCTCAGCTCGTTTGCCAATAGAGAATAATGTAAGGGGGTAATAAGAGATCTCCACCTCACTTTTAATTTCTACATCCTATGAAAGTGTATCTGTCATTGACGGTCTGAAATTATATCCAGAAGCCCAGCTGTGAGAACAATTGAACTATGTTGGTTTTGGCTTTTTAGCTTCTGCAGAGCAAGAAGATACTCTTGGGGTGGGGTGGAGAGGAGATACACACACACACACACACACACACACACACACACACACACACACACACAGAGAGATTGAGAGAGAGATTGAAAGTACGCATCTCAAGGAGACTCTGTGCTTTAGTGGAGCTAAATTTCATGACCCTGAGGTCATGACTTGAGTCAAAACCAAGAATCAGAGCTTAACCAACTAAACCACCCAGGCGTCCCTTAAATAAATTATTTAATTTGGTCACTAACAATGTTTTTGTCTTCCTATCCCCCGAAAAAGTCAAAGTGTGGAGAATTACCCCCCCCAAAGGCTGAAGTGACTTAGAACATGTAATAAGATATTAGTAGTGTTTATATTCTTCTCCACACTCCTACTCTGCCTGACAGTTCTTGTGAAGTGACTAGATGAGAGCTGTTCAACCAAGAAATAAGAGAATTTACTTCTCCCATTAAAAAAAAAAATCTGTGTCTGTTACTTTTATTAAAACCCACACCTTCCTCTGTCAGATGATACCATGTCAATCCTTAAATTCTACCTTCAGGATAAAGGCTAGTTTGTTAGCATGGTGTTGATGCAAGCATGATTGTGTCTCTCCTTGCCTCTCTAGCTTCATTCCTTTCCCTTTCTTGCCTCTTACTTTGTGCTTCAGACATCCTAATTGATTTACTCTTGTAGCCATATACTTTTATAGTGGCTAGTTCCTTTGCTTGGAATGTCTGTCTCCCCTATTTTCTCTGTCTGCTAACTCCTGCTCATTCATTAAGCTTCAGGTTAATTGTTCCTGCTCAGGGAAACCTTTTTTTTTTTTTTTTGGCTCCAGAAGGCTAGATTTGATCTTTGCTAATACCTCTGTGCATAGTTCTACATGACAGATAACTTCTGTTTGATATTCCTAATCTACTCTCTTCCCGCCCTGGTCTTTGCTCTTGGGAGGCTTACCTGTATGGATTATGTCAATGGGCATCTGTGACTTCGGGCTTCAGAGTGGGTGCAGCCCGTGTGGAACACAGGAAGATAGGAAGCAGTAAGGAAGGTAAGCTCAGAATATATATTTCTCTGGTTTGTTTCCTGTGGGTTGGCTATGTCCCGAGACAAATTATTTCTCCTTAAGGTGGCCTTCTCTATGTGACTTTCTGTTCCAAATTCTGGTTATCTCTCCTGCCCCTTATCTTTTTGGATTTAGGGGTACAACTCCTTCTGCTACTAGTTCCTGTACCTTCTGTTGCATTTCCCCATCCCTCATGATTCCTTGTGTTTAGTTCCTTTGTATATAAATGCTTTTTGAATTATTCTAATTGGATTATTTAATCAGATTCTGATTGGAAGTCTACTACAACCCAGCAAATATTATTTTGATAATTATTTTCAATAATTGCTCAATAATTGCCAGTTTTTGCCTTTGCCCTTACTTGTTAAATAGGCTCAGTTCATGTAGTTCTTTTTTTTTTTTTTCAAAGATTTTATTTATTTATTTGACAGAGAGAGATCACAAATAAGCAGAGAAGCAGGAGGAGAGAGAGGGGGAGGCAGGCTCCCCAGTGAGCAGAGAGCCAGATGCGGGGCTGGATCCTGGGACCCTGAGATCATGACCCCAGCGGAAGGCAGAGGCTTAACCCACTGAGCCACCCAGGTGCCCCAGTTCACGTAGTTCTAAAGTTACTTATTTCTTCTTTAGACGAGACGTTGCTACTTTTGTTTATATTATGTATTGAGCTTCTGTGTATAAAGTGACTTGTAGTTAGGACTGAACAATAAAAAAGGTTTGAAAAATCTATGACTGCAGGGAAAAGATTCTTAATATCATTGTAGTAGCATTTAAGGATCTTTAAAGGCTTGGCACCTGCCTTCCCCCCTCCCCCACCCCCGCCTCAGCCTCATCCCTTACTACAAACCCTTCATGGACTTTTAGGTTCCAGGGATACTAAATGCTCTCTGCCGTGTTATAGTCCTGGTGTGCATTGTTACAGACATGCTTCACCTAGCTTAACTTCCACTCATCCTTGAGGTCTTACGCTAGATATTCTCAAAGGGTGGTTTTTTTCTAATGCCCCTTTTTGTCCTGCCTCCACCTACACATATATTATTAGAGTCTTCTGTTAACTCTTTGTGTAACATCGTATACTTCTCTTCATAGCAGTTATCATTAGAATTCTATAGTTCTTTTTCCTGTTACTCAGTATCTGCCTTCCATAGGGGTCTGTTATGATCATTACTATATTCTCAGTGCCTAGCATGTATGTGTCCATTTATTCAATAAATAAAATAAAAAGGAAGAAAATTAGAATGGAAGGTCATGGAATTTCTTTAGAGGAGTATGATGAAGAGATTTAGGGCCATTAGAATTTGTCAGTTTGGAATGGGGTCATTCCCTTTTTAAGTTTCATTGATGAAAAAAATCAGTATATCTTCTTTTTAGAGAAATCTTATTTGGTTGTGTTCCTGCATAGATAAATGGAACACTGATCACTAAATACCTCTGAATTAGTGAACTAAAAAAAAAAATCCTATTCTCATTTTTATGACTGAGCGATAAAGATTATTTAAAACATTTGTGGGGGGTGGGTGGCACCTGCCTGGCTCAGTTGGTAGAGTGTGTAACCCTTGATATCAGGGTTGTGAGTTTGAGTCCCACGTTGGGGGTGGATAGCGTTTACTTAAATTAAAAAACATTTTGGGGGGAAGAATTTTCAATTTACAGAAAAGTTGCAAGTATAGGACAAAGAACTTTTTGTTTTGTTTGAACAGTTTGAGAATAACTTGCTGGTGTGCTCACCTATCACCCCTGAATACTTTGGTGTGTATTTTCCAGACACAGGTATATTCTACAGCATAACCACAGTGAAGTCATCAAAATCAGGTGATTAACATTGATACATGCTACCATCTAATCCTCAGATTATATTTAAATTTTCCAGTTGTTCCAATGTTTGTAAGAAAAGGATAGTTGAGAAGCATTTATGTTAATCATATCTTCTTAGCCTTCTTCAATCTGGAATAGTTCCTCAGTCTTCCTTTGCTTTCCCTGGCCTTGATACTTTTGAAAATTATAGGCCAGCTCATTTGTAGAATGCGTAATTATAGGCATTCTATCTATCTATCTATTTACTTACATACTTATGAGAGTGTGAGAGGGGGAAGGTCAGAGTGGAAAGCAGACTCCCTGCTGAGCAGGGAGCCCAGTTCGGGACTCAATCCTGGGACTCCAGGATCATTGACTTGAAGCAGAAGGCAGTCACTTAACCAACTGAGTCATCCAGGCACCCAATGGGCATGTTTAATATTTCCTCATAATTGGATTGAGGTGATTAATTAGAGACACTTCTGGGTGCAGTACTTCCTACTTAAAAACCACTCCCATTGTCTTAATTTTTTTTTTTTAAAGATTTTATTTATTTGAGAGAGAGATAGCGAGGAAGAGAGAGCAGGAGCAGGGGGTAGAGGGAGAAGCAGACTCCCCACTTAGCAGGGAGCATGACATGGGCTGACATCCCAGAACCCTGAGATCGTGACCTGACCTGAAGACAGACACGTAACTGACTGACCCAGGAAACCCGTATCTTAATTTTTTCAAGGAAATTTTTGTTTAGATTTTAAGTCTTATTATAAGTTTTTTAAGTTTTGGAGCTTATAAATCTATAGTAATCTTCAAAGATAGAGGAAACCTGTAAAAGACCTGGCATATACATTAAACATAACATCCCTAAAAATATTTTGTAAGAGACAATAAAACTTATTGTCATAGGAATTTGTATTTCAGCTAATCAGTAATAATATATTTTATATTTTGTCATTAAGATCACATTGTATTTAAAAATTCTTTGGCTTTTGAATTGCTAGTGGTACTTGAGAAATTCTAAGACATAAATAAGTGTGTTTAATTATGGTAGAACTTATTTCTAAAATAATCCTCTTGGTTAAAAACAAATTTACACATTTTAGCTCTGTTTAGCTCTGAAATAATTTAAAAATCCAGTGAAGGCAGTCAGAATCACTGTTCTAAGCCTATTTTTAGATTTTTTTTTTTTTCTTTTTAGCTGGTTTCCTTTCTAGCCACCTGCAGTTCTATGTGCAGTTGCACGTGTTCATTTTTTCTAAAACTGTCCCCTTACCAAGCTTGGCATGTAAGCAACCTCTCTAGTGCTTTTGGTTTATTTTTTTGAAGAGAAAAATGAAATTATAAAACCTTCATGGAGTATTTCAATTCATTAAAAATATTTTTGATAAAATATATTATTACAGAAGAAAAGATTATCTCTAGAAATCCTTTTTGATTATATTTTTTTGTTAAAGTCAGGTTTTTCCTGTTTTTGTAAGTTTTGTCTTAGCATAAGTACATTTTTAAAAATATAGTGTGATATTTCTTTTAATTGGAGCATTTCTTGCATTTATACTTAAAGTAGTTTGTGATATATTTGGATTCAAATGAATCATTAT
Source organism: Nasua narica (assembly GCA_028533885.1). Taxonomy (NCBI): domain Eukaryota; kingdom Metazoa; phylum Chordata; class Mammalia; order Carnivora; family Procyonidae; genus Nasua; species Nasua narica. The sequence goes on from CM052807.1 coordinate 11,013,098, forward strand.
TTTGTTGTACTATTTATTCATGTTATCTGTTCTGGTTTCTTTCTTTTTTTTTTCTTCTCTTTTTCTGGATTAACATTCTCTTTGGATTAACATTCTTCAGAGGCCTGTGTGTGTGCATGTGTGTGTGTATTTTGTTTCTTGGTTATGGTGAATTATTTCCTTATGAGGTTTATAAATTTTGATTGTGAGCCCACCTTATCATCTTTGAGATCTGTCTAGTGTAAGAGGAATACACTGATAAGAAAAATTGAAGATACATTTCTGGTTTTGTTAGGGATACCATCAATACAGGACTTTTAAAAGTTTTGAACCTAAAGACTTCATAGGAACACGTTATACTTTCTAGGACAACTGCTGCCCCCCCACCCCACCGTGTGTGTGTGTGTGTGTGTGTGTGTGCGTGTGCGTGCGTGTGCGTGCGTCCGTCCGTCCGTCCGTCCGTCTGTCTGTGTTTTCTGTAGCTGCTGTGACAAAGTACCACAAACTTAGTGGCTTAAAACCACTCAACTTTACTATCTTATAGTTAAAAAGGTCAGAAGTTGGAAATGGGTTTCACTGGACAAGAATTGACGTGTGGGCCAGGCTGTGTTCCTTCTGGACATTCTGTGGGAGAATCTGTTCTGTTACCTTTTTTCAGCTTTTAAAAACCTGCATTTCTTGGCTGGTGGCCTCTTCCTCCATCTTCAAGCCAGAAATGGCCAGTTGAGTCATTTCACATGGCAATCACTCTGATCAGCCTTAACTCTCCTGGCTTCCTCTTTCCCTCGTAAAGACCCTTCTGATTACTGGAGCCCACCTCAGAAAAATCAGATAATCTTTGTGTCTCAATACCCTTAATCACATCTGCAAAGTCCCCTTTGCCATGTGAGTTCTGCCTTCCCACCTTCGGCAAACTGAAGTCTTATGTTTTGTTCCCATTTGGTATAAAAGCCCTAGCTCCTTTTGTAGAAGCTAGCAGGTCTCTGTAGAGTAACTTCTTTCATGTTTGTGCTCTGGGTTTTAGTCCTTCCTTCTTCCTCTTCCAGGATTTTCTTTACTCTCTTTAGCATTGGGCTATGAATTTTTAAAAGATGCTGTTCCAGTCTGTTAAGGATGTTTAGGTACTTTGTAGTGGGAGAGTTTTCAGGTTATCTAATATGCCATGTTGCCCCAGTTGCCATTCTTTATATTATCAAGGTATTAGTGAGTTTTAATAGGAGGTAAAGCCTGTCACTTTTATTTTACTATTATTTTTGAATTTAAGGTGCTTTTAATTTAGCTTCACTAAAAAAAAAAATCTCAGTGAGTCTCATCATTGAGGAAACTGATCCGATAAGCCTGATTAAAAACATTTTATCTGTTTGAACACTGTATTTTACTCTTATCAACACACTATCTTTTTAAATTTTAATCTGATCCCAGTCTGATTGTCTTGTCAGGTTGTTCTCTTTCAAAAAAAAAGTGTTATTTTCCTGTCTCATTTGAGCGAAAGGTAGATAGATGTTATTCTGTACCCAACTGTTACCATTGAGTTTCATTTCACAATTTCTTACTTTTTTTTTTTTTTAAGATTTCATTTATTTATTTGTCAGAGAGAAAGCACAAGCAGGCAGAGTGGCAGGCAGAGGCAGAGGCAGAGGGAGAAGCAGGCTCCCTGCCGAGCAAGGAGCCCGATGCGGGACTCGATCCCAGGATCCTGGGATCATGACCTGAGCCGAAGGCAGCTGCTTAATCAACTGAGCCACCCAGGCAGCGCATAATTTCCTACTTTTTTCAGTAATATGTAAATGTGGTTAAAAGCCATTGAGATATTATCGAAAGGATTATAATGTTAAGTTAGGTTCTATATTACCCCTTTCTAGACCCATCTTGCTCTCTAGAGCACTCACATAGTGAGTACTGTGTATCAGGCTTTTTATACATGTGAACACCTACCAATTAATTCATCCTCACATCAGTCCCGTCTTACAAAGAAACTAATACACGATAGTTAAAGTGACTTATTTAGGATCTTATAGCTTTTTAATGGCATTTGAACCATGCAGTCTGGTTTTAGAATCTGCTTATCACTGGGGTGCCTGGCTGGCTCAGTTGGTGGAGTGTGTGACTCTTAATTTGCAGTTGTGGGTTTGAACCCTACATTGGGTGTAGAGATTACTTAAAAAATATAAAATCTTAAAAAAAAGAAGAATCTGCTTTATCACTATGTTGTACTGCTCTTAGTTTTAGACTCTTTTCCCTCAGACTTTTAAAGTCAATAGACCATTTCTTTTAGCTTCCAGTTATTGTCATTGAGCTTTCTGATGTGTCTCTGATTTTATTTTACTTATTTATTTTTAAAGATTTATTTATTTGCGAGAGAGAGAAAGAGCAGGGGGAGGGGCAGAGGGAGAGAATCTTCAAGCAGACTTCTTGGCCGAGGGTGGAGCCTGATGCAGGGCTCTATCCCATGACCCATGAGTTCATGACCTGACCAAAACTAAGAGCTGGACACTCAACTGACTGAGCAATCCAGGTGCCCTCTGTCTCCGATTTTAGGTCCTTTGCATGTAACTTGTCTTTTTCTCTCTGGAAACCTTTGGAATATTTGTCTATAGCTGTGGTATTTTGAAATTTCATAGGGATATAATTCGATACTGGTCTTTTTAAAAATATTTAATTTAATTTATTTATTTATTTGACAGAGAGAGAGAGAGATCACAAGTAGGCAGAGAGGCAGGCAGAGAGATTCGGGGCTTGATCCTAGGATCCTGAGATCATGACCTGAGCCAAAGGCAGAGGCTTAACCCACTGAGCCACCCCTCGATACTGATCTTTTAAAAGTACATATGGTCCCCTATTTATGATGGCTAACTTAAGATTTTTTGACTTTATGACAGTGTAAGAATGATATGCATTCAGTAGAAACTGTACTTTGAATTTTGATCATTTCCTGGTCTAGTAATGTGTTTGTACAGTATTCTTCTGTGATGCCGAGCAGCAGCATCTCAGCTCTGTCAGCCACCTGATTAGGAGGGTAAATAACTGATACACTTCAGACCATTATGGACCCATGTAGCCATTCTGTCTTTTATTTTCAGTACGATATTGAATAAATTACATGAAATATCTAACACTTTGATATAAAATGGCTTTGTGTGAAATGTAGGCTAATAAAAGTGTTCTGAGCAGGTTTAAGATTGGCGAGGTGAAGCTATGATGTTTATTAGGTTATTGAAAAAAATTTTTTTTCCTATTTCTAGGCTTCTGCACTAGTAGGTTGGTTCAGTAATACAGGAGATCTTTTGTTTGAAAAAAAACACAGTTTTGATTTACAGTATTTTCAACATACAGGTTTAATAGGCTATAACCCCGTTGTCAGTTGAGGAAGATCTGTACATTGTGTTGGCCCTTGGAGAGATGCTACTGTACTTTTGGGATACAGTGTTATTTAATAATTTCTTTTCCATTATATTCTCTGTTCCTCTTTTCTAGATGTTCTATTCAGATACTAGACCTTTTGTGTTAATACTTTAGTGCTATTTTCCTTTTTAGTTTCCATCTCTTTGGGAGACTTACTCAACTATAAATTCTACTGTATCTATTATTTATTTTAGTTTTTACTATTCTTTTTAATTTTTAAGAATTTTCTTGTTCTTCCTTTTTCATAAGTTAAAGTCTTGCTTATTAATGGATTATGTTTCATTCTTCTGCATATAATATAAATCCTTCTTTATAAGTATTTCTCTGATCTCTGAAAAATCTTTTTTTTTTTTTAGGTTTTTGCTTCCCCTTTATGAAATATTGCCTCAAATAATCTAGTGATCCTTGGCTGTTACTATTTAAGAATGAAGAACTCAAATGCTTAAGTAGAAACTCTATGACAGATTGCCACTTGATGGGTGATTGGGTTTTAATAGGGGCACACCAATTTTCAAATTTATAGAAGTCTATTCTTGTGCCATTATACTTCTGTTTTGGAGAATTTTCTAATTTTTTATGAGAGTTGCTTTTATGAGGAAATGCTGACATTCTGAGACCTTGGTGAGTGGAAGGGAGGGAAGTCTACATTTAGTGTATAGACACTGACTCAGTTTTCCAGCTTTTAGCTTTGTTCCATTTATTTATTTATTTATTTTTGTTCCTCTTATTTATTTGTTTGTTTGTTTGTTTGTTTGACAGAGAGGAGAGAGATGACAAGTGGCAGGGAGGCAGGCAGAGAGAGAGGGAAGCAGGCTCCCCGCTGAGCAGAGAGCCAGATGCGGGGCTCCATCTCAGGACCCTGAGATCATGACCTGAGCCGAAGGCAGAGACTTTAACCCACTGAGCCACCCAGGCACCCCTATTCATTTATTTTAAATTTTATTTATCAATTAGAGAGCACACCACTATGGGGAGAGGCAGAGAAGAGAGCGGGACAGGGAGATCATGACCCGAGCTGAAGTCAGATACTTAACTAACTGAGCCATCCAGGCTCCCCATTCTTCACTTTTAAAAAAAGTTCAGTTGATATATAATTCACATGCTGTATAATTCACCCACTTAAAATGTATAGTTGAGTGGCTTTTGATTTATTCATAGAGGTATGCATCTATCAGCACAAGCTATTTTGGAACACTGTAATTACTCCAAAAAGAAACCCTCGGTACTCCTTAACTACAGCTTCCCAATCCCTGTAACCGCTTTCTACCCAGCCTTAAGCAACTAATAATCTATACTTTTTTTTTTTAAGATTTTATTTATTTATTTATTTATTTATTTATTTATTTATTTATTTATTTGAGAGAGAGAGAGAGAGAATGAGAGAGAGGAAGAGGCCAGATGGAGAAGCAGACTCCCTGCTGAGGAGGGAACCCGATGCGGGACTCGATCCAGGGACTCCAGGATCATGACCTGAGCCAAAGGCAGTTGCCCAACAACTGAGCCACCCAGGCGCCCAATAATCTATACTTTTTATCTCTGTAGATTGTAGATTTGCTTATTCTGGATATTACATATAAATGGAGTCATGTAATAATATGTGGTTCTTTGTGATGGCCTCTTTGACTTAGCATGTTTTCAAGGTTCATTCATGTTTTAGCATGTATTAGTCCTTTTCCATGTTATTGCAGAATAGTCTATTCTCTGGATATATCACATTTTATTTATCCATTTATCAATTAATGGACATTTGGATTGTTTCCACTGGAACCTGAATATTTCTTTACAAGTTTCTGTGTGGACATAAGTTTTCAGATATATTAGTTATATACCTAGGAGTGGAATTGCGGCATCAAAGGTAACTCTGTGTTTAACGATTCAAGGAACTGCCAGTTGTTTTCCAAAGTGGTTATAGCATTTTACATTTTCACCGGCAGTGTGTGAGAGTGTTAGTTTCTCTGCATCCTCATAAAACCCGTTTTATCTTTTTTTTTTATAGCGATCCTAGTGGGTGTCAAGTGGTATCTTATTGTGGTTTTGATTCTGTTGCTCACTTTTGTAGTCTGTATAACCTGTCACTTCCAAATTCTGAGCCTCTCGAGGGTTATTATTTTTTTCTTTTAGGATATATTGTCTTGCTGTTTACAGGTGGTTTGGGTAATAGCTTCTTCTCTCTGGTTTATGTTGTTGTTTTTTTGTTTTTTGGGGTTTTTTTTGAGAGAAAGAGACAGTGTGTGTGTGTTCATATGAGCAGGGAGGGGCAGAGGGAATCTTAAGCAGCCTCCACATCCAGCACAGAACCAGACTCAGGGCTTGATCCCACGACCCTGAGGTCATGAGCTGAGCCAGAATCAAGATTTGGATGCCCAAATGACTGAGCTACTCTGGTTCCCTTAATTTCTGTTCTGATGAGTTAGTTACCTTGACTCCATTTGCTTTCTGATATCCAAAGATTTATTGGTAGTTCTTATTCACTGATTTTTCTCCTTTTATTTCCCCTTGTTGTTATAGGGAGGAAAAATATGTATATTTTATAATTACTTATGCAAAATATTTGTTTTAATTATTATATATAAATTAATTTTGGGGCATTCATTTCAGTGGAAGTCTCAGAAGGGAGAGCCATTAATGTATAGTCAGTCCTCTAAATTTAATCTGAAGTACCAGTTTGTACCTTGACATATCTTCTCTCTGTAAATATCCCCAAATATGGTTGTTACTTGTAAGAAGAATTATAGTACCACAAATACCTTTATGATGAATATGAAAGAAGTGAGTAGGCTCAGAAAGGGCTACAATTGAGGATAATTCAATTTTTTTCAAAGTGTTGGATTTTATTCTTTTTTTCTGAATACTGATTTGTACTCCTTATATGTTTTAATGTGGCTGGGCATCTTAAATGAACTGAGTAACAATTTTTAATTTCTAAGATTGATTATAAGGTTTGTATTTTTTAAAAAGATTTTATTTATTTATTTAACAGTGAGAGAGCACAAGCAGGAGGAGAGGCAGAGGGAGAGGGAGAAGCAGGCTCCCCACTGAGCGGGGAGCCCAGTGTGGGGCTTGATCCCAGAACCCTGGGATCATGACCTGAGCCAAAGGCAGACACTTAACCAGCTGGGCCATCCAGGTGCCCCAAGAGTTGTATTTGTTATTAGCTTTAAGCTTTAACTGGTTTAACGGCTAGTAAACTCAGTTAAATGCTTGCCATATGGATTGGGGAACAGAATAATAAAAATGACAATAAAAGCTTAGACTTATTTAGTTCTTTCTGTATGCCCGACAGTGTTGAAAGTCCTTTATGTATAATAACTCATTTAATCCTCACAGTAATTGTGTGAGGTTGGTAAATTTGCTTTTTATCTCATTTGGACAGTAAGAAACTGAGGGCATGGAGAGGTTAACTCACTTGCCTTAGGTCACACAGCTAGTAAATGTAGAGTCTACTTTTAAATCGATTCAGTCGGGTTCTTTTTTTTTTTTTTTTTTTAATTTTTTAATTTTTATTTTATTTTACTTATTTGAGAGAGAGAGAGAGAGAGAGAGAATGAGAGGAGAGAAGGTCAGAGGGAGAAGCAGACTTCCCGCAGAGCCGGGAGCCTGATATGGGACTCGATCCCGGGACTCCGGGGTCATGACCTGAGCTAAAGGCAGTCGCCCCGATGCAGTTGGGTTCTTGAGCTTGTGCCCTTCAGTTGTTAGACTATAATGCGTGACATTTCTACAGAATTTTAAATACATATATTATGTTTTTAAGAAGGCAGGGACACTCATGAAATAGTAAAAAAAAAAAGTTAATTCTTAGTAAGGAGTAATAGGTTGGGGAATAAGTACAAATTCATGACCTGGTATTTGGAAGATAAACTGTGATCTGATGTTCTCTTAAAAGTTCATATTTGCCTTAGATCCTAATTTGGATCAAAAATGGTCATCACTAAATTAAGCACAAAAATTTTTTTTTGAGGTAGATGTATAATCACCATGTGTAGTGTTCTACATTGTGTCTTATATTCATAAGCAGGAGAAGAGGAGACAGAAAAATGTCATTGGGTGGTACTGAAAAATTGGATATGGGCCAAAGTGTTAGTGACAAATCCAGTTTTTCCCAGGATAAAATACTTCGGAATAATTTTGATCCAAGTGTTTTAGATTATGTTTTTCTGCCAGAGTCTTATTTTGCAGCTCATCTTTTCTAAATAGCTCTATTTTATAGTGTGTATATATAGGTCATTCTGAATCAAGTTAACTTTGCAGTTGATTGGGACCTTGTTTCAAGCTTATTGAACAAAGCTCTGTAACACAGAATTTTGGGCATAGGGCCATTTCCAGAGTCTGGTCCAAATAGCAGTAACAAACAAAGATTGTTTCTTTCTTGGCTGAAGGCTTTCTCTGTGTGGCTTGTCTCAGGACTCTTACACTTTTTCTATCCCTTTTATACTCCTCTCCCTTTTCTATTCAGGGCAAAAGTGTTTCAATTTTCATTCTGTAGTTATTCTTTCAGCAAACATTTATTGTGCTTTTACTTATATATAAGGTTCTTTGCTTGAAACCTATAATGCCCTCCCTGTATTGGCAGTGGCAATTATGAGGACAGTAGGCCTTCCAACATGATATTATAGAAGATATGTGAAATGTTGAGTAGTTTCGCTATGTTGTACCTCTTTTCTGCCCTAGCTTTCTGTCTTTTGATAATTAGGATTTTTTTTTTTGAGGATCTATAAAAAAAGCATGTTTTTCGGCCCCTTTTCCCCCACCCCCACAACTTGGTAAGGGAAAGGAAAGAGAACATCATTAAAACAACTTGTTCCAATATAATAGTTTAAAATAATCATATCTTAAAATATAATTTAAAAACCTCATATATTTACAAAATTTGTCTTGTTTCAACATTTGTTTTAAAAAATAATATTTTCCTTTCTAAATAGAATCAGTTTTGGAATATTTTAATTGGAACCTTTACTTTCCACAAAATTTATTTTGCCTATTCGATTCCTGATCTGCTTATTATAAAGGGCCTGTTTGATCCTTTAGAAAGAAATTGCCAAATTTGATTTTCTGATTTCTTTAGTATTCCCTTGAAAACTTTTAATCAGAGCAGAGTTTAACTTATTTTTATTCATGCTGTTAAAAATTTTCTCATACGTCTAAGCAGGTATTGTATTTTCATGTCTCTTTGCCTTCACTTACGCTGTTTCCTTCATGTGGATCTTCCCCTGTCGCCCATCCTCCTTCCTTCTTTTTGGTCTGCCAAATATGGCTGGCTAAAATGAGGTTTCTTTTATGGAGTTCCTTGATGCTACTTGAAGAATATTAATCATTTTTTTCTCTGTGCTCTATTTAGTACCTTGTGTGTGATTAAAAGACTTCTCAAAAATTACACTTAATACAGTCAAAAGAATAAATGTAATGCATGTTACATTTGTAATAATAAAACAAACATTTGTGAATCCACCACTGAAGTTAACTAGTAAATGATCAGTTCTGTTTCTTCTACCTATGTGCTTCAATCCATACTCCCAATTTCCTTGCCCTTCAAAAAAGTTTATCACATAAATATGTGTTCCTAAAGAATTGTTGTTTAATTTTGTTTATGTTTGGGTTGCTGGATGTCATCTAGCATTGCTTCCTTTTTTAAAATTAAGCATTATGTTTCTAAGATTTATCTGTACTTCATGTATAGTTCATAGCGGTTCATCCATTTTAATGTATAGTATTTCAAATATAAATATGCCACTTATTTGCATTTACATTTAATGGATCTGGAAGTGGGGGCCCCTGGGTGGCGCAGTTGGTTGAGCGACTGCCTTCAGCTCAGGTCATGATCCTGGAGTCCCGGGATCGAGTCCGACATCGGGCTCCCAGCTCCATGGGGAGTCCGCTTCTCACTCTGACCTTCTCCCTTCTCATGCTCTCTCTCACTCTCTCTCTTTCCTAATAAATAAATAAATAAATAAAATCTTTAAAAAAAAATGGATCTGGAAGTGATTTTTTTCCCTATAGTGTGAGGGTAGGGATCCATTTTTAGTGTTTCTTTCTGTATGGAAACTAGTTGCCCCATTTGAATAATGTATTCTTTCCTTACAGTGTCATCACTGTAAGATGCCAAGTTTTGTTGTTAAGTATGAGCTTATTTCTGAGTTCTCTTCTTCTGTTGAATTTGTCCATAGTCTTATTCACTATGGCTTTATAATAAATCTCAGTGGGTAAGCCCTTCTTCCCCCTTTCTAATTTTTTTTTTTTAATTTATCTTGGTCATTCTTTCCCCTTTGTTCTTCTGTTTATATTTTGAAATTATAAAAGACCTCTTGGGAGTTTTATTGGGAGGCACTGAAGTTGTAGATCAGTTTGGAAGATTAGGTATCAATATTTCTGTGGATTAGATTGGGGGAATGAGAGAAATGTCTGGTTGTGAGCAGGTGGGTGTGTGTTATACTTGGTTTGGAAGGCCACATAATTTTTTTTTTCCTTATTTCTTCCCTTATTTATAACTGATTGGGGAGATTTGTTACGGTTTTTTGGAATGTTCTGATCATTTCTGTTGATTATCTTATGTTCCACATTGTTATGTTTCTCTCACAGCTCTTGAAATTATTTGTACTTGTATTGAGTCTGTCAAAAGAGTTTCCTGTTTGTGTTATCTTAGCTCTAAATTATGCCTCTTAACATTACCCAAATTCAGAGGCTTCATTTGTTGTATTCAACTGTTGGAAATATGTCTTTGTTCTGGCCTGTTGTTGTACAATTTCATTTTGTGTGCTAAAAATGCAACATAAAATATTCATAAAATTGAAACAATTATTTTTAAAATTTGAGAACTTTCTTCAAATTAAAAAATTTTACAGGGGTGCTTGGGAGGCTCAGGTAGTTGAGCATCTGCCTTCAGCTCAGGTCCTGATCCCAGAGTTCAGGAATCAAGCCCCACATCAGGCTCCCTGCTCATCGTGGAGCCTGCTTCTTCATCTGCTATTTCCCCTCCCCATGCTTGCTTGCTCTCTCAGATAAATAAATAAAATCTTTAAGAAAAAAATAAAAAATTTTACAAACCATTGCATAATTTCAAAACTGGACAAGGAAATTATTAAACTATTTTATTGTCATTTGCTTATGTTAAACTTAGTTCTTTGATTTTTTTGAGCTTTGAGTTTAAGGTCTTCAGGATTGTACTTTACCCTTAGAAGAGATCCTCTGAACATGTTCATTCTATCTTTTGCTTCCAAATTTATCTCCGTACATTCCATTTTGACTTGATCACTCCTTTAGGTGCTGAATCATCAAACATGATCTTCATTTATCAGAACTTGTCTTTGGGTTTCTAGCTTTTCTCACTTTGTCCTACTGATAGCCACATCTGTAACATCTACTTTCTTCTTTCAAGTCTGTTTTAGTCTTTAGGATTTATTTACCCGGGGATCATTGAGTTTCAAGCTTCTAGAATTATAAGCTCATTAGACTGGCTCTGAGGAGTCCTCTAAAATCCTACCGTTGCTAGTGGCAAAACTGGAGATTTGAACATAATTCACATTCATCATCTTTCTTTTATTTATTTTATCTTTTAAAATAAAAATTGTGTATATTTAAGGTGTGCAACATGATTTGATATACATAGTGAAATGATTACTGTAACCAAGCTAATTAACGTATCTTCTCACGGAGTTACCTATTGCCTGTGTATGATGAGAGCACTTGAAATTTACTCTGTAAATTTCCAGTGTATAATACTGTATCATTAACTGTAGTCATTATGCTGTACACTAGATCTCTAGGCTTACTCATTCTATGTAGCTGCAACTTTATAGCCTTTGACCAGTATCTCCCCATTTCCTCCACTTCCAGAGTCTGGTAACGATCTTCTACTCTGCTTTTTGTGCATTCTACGTTTTAGATTCTTCATTTCCTCCACCTCCCCACCCCATCTCCTTCTGTGTGTTTGACTTTTAGATTCTACATAGAGGTGAGATGATGGAATTTTATACTTTCTGTGTTTGGCTTAGTTCACTTATCATTAAATTTATTCCAGGTTCAATGTTCATTATATTTCTAATACACAATGTGATATGTTCATTTTTTCACATTAATATTTTAGGGATACTTTGCCTTAACTTCTGGGTTGTAGATTGGATAGTTTGATAAGTAAGATTCAGATTTGGTTAAGTTTTTTTAGTACTGTTTTTTATCAAGCAATATTAGTCTGTTATCCCATCTCCATTTTATATAAGCAAAGTGGAATCTTAGCTAAAAAGCTTGTATGAAATATCACTAGTATATGAAAGAGCCAGTGTTCAGACCTAGGTTTTCTGATTTCATTTTTGTGTGTTTATGTGTGTGTATTTTCTTTAAACCTATGGTTTTCAGCTATGCTTCATAGGTCTAGGGATTGCTGCAGGGTGATCACATGGGTAACTAGGATAACTCTTAAATTTTATCTCCAGTATATTATAATTGAAAACTAATTTTCTTCATATCAAACTGCTTATTTTGCTATCTAAAGCTATCTAAAGACAAAAAAAAAACCCTGTGAAAGTAAGGAAATTCAAGTGTGAGAGGGAATTAGTCTCCTTGAAGAAGCTAACTCTGGCTTGGTGAGCATATGCATGTTGTTGTTATACAAATGTTCCAAGTCTGTCCCCCTCCTCCTACCTGCTGTATTCACTCACCCTGCCATATGGAGGGTTGTGCATTGCAGGAAGGGTTGTGATTTGGACTTTTGTTAATTCCTACTTGGGAAACTGGGGAGGGAGTGGACTCAGAAAAAAAAACTTCAAGTAATTTGAAATAGTGTCCTGAATATATCTGCAGTGTGTAAGGGAAGTAGGGAGGTGAAAAAGATTATTTTAAGGGAAGTTACCATAATATTTGAGAGAAATAGGAAAAGAACTTGAGCCATTTTGAATTTGTTTTTCCCATGAAGATTGGGAACCATGTAGGATGTTCTTGTAATAGGATTTACTCAGGTAAGATGTCTTCAAAGTTTTTCATTTTGTTTTCTTAAGTTTACTGTTTTTGTAAAGATCACCATGGTTACACCACAAAGAACAGATTGGAAAGAGAATAGATTGGATGCAGGTGGACCATCTTTTGCAGAAGTCTTTTGCAGTAACTACGCTAAGAGACGATACTGTAGATTGACTAGGATGAAGGTATTACAGACAGGAGGAAACACATTTCTGGTTTGTATATATGTATGTTTTTAAGTTGAGGTAAAATTGACATATGAGTTTCAGCTATACAACATAATGATTCAATATTTGTATATATTGCAAAGTGATCACCACAATAAATCTAGTTAACATCTGTCCCCAAACATAATTAACAAAAATTATTTTCTTGTGATGAAATGTTTAAGATACACTCTTAGCAACTTCCAAATATACGATAAAGTGTTATTAACGATAGTCACCATGTTGTATATTACATCACCATGACTTACTTTATAATTGTCAGTTGTACCTTTTGACTCCCTTAACCCATTCTACCTAGCCCCTGCCTCTAGCAACTAGTAATCTGTTCTCTGTACCTGTGAGCTTGTTTTTTTGTTTGTTAGATTTTGCATTCGAAGTGAGATCATACGGTATTGTCTTATTTCACTTAGCATAATACCCTCACGGTCCATTCATGTTGCTGCAAATGACAATACTTCATACTTTTTTTATGGCTGAAAAGTACTCCACTGTATAATATACTATTGTGGTGGTATGTATATGTATATATATACCACAACTTCTTTATCCATTCATTCATTGATGGACACTTAGATTTTTTTCTCCCCATATCTTAGGTATTATAAACAGTGCTGCAGTGAACATGGGAGTGCATATATATTTTTGAATTAGTGTTTTTATTTTCTTCAGATAAATACTCAGGTGGAATTACTGGATCATATGTTAGTTCTATTTTTAATTTTTTGTGAAACCTCCATACTGTTTTACATAGTGGCTGCATCCATTTCATCCATTTGCATTCCCACTAACAGTGCACAGTGGTTTCCTTTTCTCCACATCCTCACCAACACTTCTTAAGGAAAAATGTGACAAGGTTTAGTGATACTGAATGTGAAGTAAGTGTTAGATGTCTGACTTAGTAACTTGATAGAGAACAACATGTAGGAACATTGAAATAGATTTGGGTAGACTATGTGTTTGATTTTGAGCACTTTCATTTTGAGAGGTACCATTGACATATCTTATGGGAATGTTACACTTTTTTTTTAAGATTTATTTTAGAGAGAGAACATGGGAATGGGGGAGGGGCAGAGGAAGAGAATCTTAAGCAGCTTCTGTGCTGAGCATGAGGCCTGATGTGAGACTTGAACTCGTGACCCCAGGGTTGTGACCTGAGCTAAAACGAAGAGTTGGACGCTCAACCAGCTGAGCCACCAGGTGCCCCGTTACACTTTTTTTATGCAATTCTGCAGCTCAGAGGAGAGGTCTAGGATAGTTTATGTGTATATAAATGGCAATTTAAACTTGAATGTGGATGAGTTTGCCAAGGAGAAGTTAGAAAGTGGAGAGAACCTAGAATGCGATGTGGAGGCATTGCATCTGTAAGGTGACCTTGCAAAGGACACAGAAATGATTGTTTAGGGAGTTAAGAACAAACCAGGGTGAGTGTTGGTCCATGTTTTTTTACCCTCCAGTGAAATCTCAGTATTTTCTTTTCTGTGGAATTATGAATCCCCAGACTTAATTCCGTGTCAGTCAGAATTTAGCTAAGATTTGTACTAATTAAACTTCTGCTGTTAGAAAAAGAAATGGTTATTTATTTAAAAAAGATTTATTTATTTTGGAGAGAGAAAGAGCATGTGCGTGTGTGAGTGGGGGGAACAGTAGAGGGAGAGAATCTTCAAGCAGACTCCTTGAGGAGCGTCAAGCCCGATGTGGGACTTGATCTCACCATCCATGAGGTCATGGCCTGAGGTGCAACCGAGAGTTGGACGTTTAACCGACTGAGCCACCCAACCCCAAAAAAGGAAAGAATTTAAGAGATAAGTGGAGGCATTAAAAACATGTAGCTTTTTAACTACAGTTTGTAACATGTAACCAGATAATCTTCAGAATTATGGAGGGGGAGAGAACTGGCTTGAATATGAATTGTTTCACTATAAAAATGGGTTTGCTTTTTTTTTTTTTATAAGAACTGTGCAGGATCTGAGAATTTGCCATCTGTGCAAGCTAGCAACTTAGCCTGCTGTAGTTTCATAGATGCGTAGAAGATACAAGACTTCTGGGTCATAGACATAGGACTTTATTATTCATGACAATACTAAGAGCCATTGTTAGTTTTTGTGTCAGTTTTCCAAGTCCAAGCTCCGTAGAGAAATGTGAAGAGGGCTGGGTGATGCCTGCTGTGATGCCTCTCCTGTACTGAATATCATCTTTTATAGGAGAGGATCCTCTAGGTTAGGGAACCCAAACTTTTATAATGGGAAGTAGCCTACCTGATGTTAATCCTGGAGGGGGTTGTCATCTTTACTATACTAGATAGTAAATGAACCTACCTGCCTGTTGCTCCTGAGGGAGACATTTTTATCTTCCACGGCTATTGGCTATACATACTTAACAATTTATTATGGACCAAAGAGAGGCAAGGCACTTACAAGATACATATAAATATTATGGAACATGGATAATTTGCCTTCAACAGTTTTTGCCCCTAATTTCTATACATTGCTTGGATTCTGTTAAAATTTCTCGCGATGGTGCTCTTTGTTAGTCCCTCTGATTAATTTGTCCGACAAAGGCTGGGACCAGAGCCATTCAGTTTATTTCATAAGACATTTAATTAAGGTTACATACTGTCAACAGGGTAGCAGGATGAGGCCAAACTGCAATAGTGACCTCAGCTGTGCTCCGTAGCATCTTAGACCCAAGCAGCTGAACAAGTGCCATTAACCTTCAGGGCCTGCCTTAGAGAGCCAAGTGGCTTTCTCTTTAAGTTTCTTCACTGAGTTTCTACTTGACCCAAGGCATTAATCTAAGAACTGCGGGACATTAAAAAAAAAAAAAAAAAAAGAACTGCAGGATATATTAAGGAATGCACAGATTTGGCCTTTGCCTGCAAAGTGGAAGTCTAGAGCAATTCTGTCATCCATAATAATACTGATTAGTGAGTTGAGACTGACCTGAATAGCCCCAGGGCTGAGGTGATGTGACTGTTCTCCTCAGCTGAAGTCCTGGGACAAATTATAAACTGCCTTTTCTAATTCGATGACTCCCATTTTAGGGATAACTGCCTCAGACTGCACATAATTAACAAGTCAGTTATCCTTAGAGGTCCACTGTGAGCCCCCCTCCCAATACTTAAGAATAACCTTACTTTGTTTCTTGAACATACCCTCAAGATTTTTTTTTGTCTTCGTAATATAACAAACATGAAGCTTAGAACTAGGATGACTTGGCCCTTTCTCTTTTTCTCCAAGTTCAAAATGCTTGCATCTCTTATTAGCCAGCATTCTCTTGGATCCGCAGTTGGGCTCAACATGCATTCAAGCCTCAGCACAATCTTATTTGTAGTTTTTAGCCTTTTTCCAGAAAATTAGCTTAGTATGCTATGCCATGCTGCTTCCTGTCATAATGCCACTTTCCCTGGACATAAAGAGAATCTTTGCTTTTCTTGTACTGTGTCACTTTGTGGGGTTGGTGCTTGCCACACTTCTCACAGAAAGTCCAGCAGGCTTTAGGAATGTTTACCATGTTTGTGAGAGCACTATCGGCAGGATAAAAGCAGGATAGCCTTACTTTGGAAAGAGCAGTTGTCTGCAGACTGCATGATCTCCTTGTGGTGCTTAAACACTTGAAGGTCTCTTGTGACCACCCCTAAAGTGCAGAATGTGCTGTTTACAGTTGTCCCCTTTTCCTCAAGATAAGATGGAAGTCAGGGAGTACAGGCTGACAGTTTCTCCATTGTTGCTTCCTGAAGAGTAGGCCTTCTGGGTCACAGTTCAGTGCAAAAAATTGAGTCTAATGATTGTTTTTGGAGGGATTACCTGAAGGCAGTCGGTCCAATCTGCCCTGTTTATCTATGCTATCAACCAGGTAGCATTTTTCTGGCCTTTGGAATGACTGAATGATAGTTACAGGAAAGGATGGGGGATGGGGAGTAGGAAAGACACCTTGCAAGTATTGGCAGGTGTTTTGTGTGGGAAGTGCAGGAGCTAGGAGCACCCGCTGCTGCTTCCTAAAGACTTTCCCTTGAGGGTGAAGGGAATGGTGCTCCTGTTGTGATCAGAGCTGTATAGCAGGGTATGGCAGACTCAGCAGTCAGTTCAGTTTCAGGCACTTGCACTGTGTAGGAGAGCTGCACCAGGGAATTTTGCTTTGTGAGAAAAGCTCCAGGGTTGATTTTCAAAGACTGAGATCACTAATGTCCCTCTTTCTTACTTCCTGAGGTCTAAAGTGTTTAATCCACAGGTGCCAGAGGTGTTCTCCTTCCACTTCACAAAATGGGTGTCCATACCAGTAGCTAACTTCTCCCTTTTTCCCAGTCATTCCTGACTCTTACCCAAACCTTTTGTCTGCAAAAGAAGAGGGACAAGGGCATTTTTATTAAACTTACAGAGACCCCATTATGTCTCTTGTTTTGGGCCACATGATTCATTAGAAGGGACTTGGTGAGCAGTATATTTTCTTAACTGAATGATCATTATCTTTATTATCTAAGACCACAGAAATCCAACAAGAGAATTCAGGTGGATGAACCAGAGTTAAGTTAGAATTCCCAAGACCTTCTTTTATCTAGGCTGCCATCCAGAGGATGTACCAATCAGGCCAATTTTGGGTTTCCTTTTTCTTTCCTTCTTTTTTTTTTTTTAAAGATTTTATTTGTTTGTTTGTTTATTTATTTGTCAGAGAGAGAGAGAGTGTGCAAGCACAAGCAGAGGAAGCGGCAGGCAGAGCAGGCAGAGGGAGAAGCAGGCTCCCCGCTGAGAAAGGAGCCCAATACGGGACTCTGTCCCAGGGCCCCGGGACCACAACCTGAGCTGAAGGCAGTGGCCTAACTGACTGAGCCACCCAGGCGTCCCCAACTTGGGGTTTCCATTAGGAGAAAGAAAGAAGCATCATGCTTGGTAATGGTTAGGACAGATCCCAAGTGGCAAAAAGGAGATTGTCTCTTCCTAGGGACATCCATGTTCAGGGACCAAACTGCTGTATTGATCTGTGTGAACCAGGAATAATTAAGGAGGTATAGTCAGAAATCTTTCTGAGTTGATTAATTTTTTTTTTAGATTGTAAAATACATGTGACATAAAATTTCCTATCTTAACCAAGTTTTTTAAGATTTTATTTTTTAAGTAATCTCTGCACACAGTGTGGGACTCGGAACTCATAACCATAAGGTCAAGAGTCGCATGCTGTACCAACTGAGCCAGCCAGGTGCGCGTGCCCCTTCCCCCCATCTTAACCATTTTTAAGTGTTAGGCTCTGTAGTGTTAAGTACAAAGTTTTAGAACCAATTTTCAGAATTCTTTTCATCTTGCAAAATTGAAAGTCTATATCCATTAAACGGTACCTCCCATTGCCCTCTCCCTCCAGACTCTAGCAACCATAATCCTACTTTGTCTCTATGAATTTGACTACACTAGATACCTCCTATAAATGTAATCATGTAATATTTGTCCTTTTGTGACTAGCTTATTTCACTTGGGCACAATTTCCTCAAGGTTCATTCATATTGTAGAGTGTGTCAGAATTTCTAAACTTTTTAAGGCTGAATAATGTATATACCACACTTTTTTATTCATTCTTCCGTCAAAGGCACTTGAGTTACTTCTGCCTCTTGTGAATAATCCCACTATGTACACAGTGTGCAAATATCTCTTGGAGACCCTGTTTTCAATTCTTTGGGTATATACCCAGCAGTGAAATTGCTGAGTCATATAATTTTATTTTTAATCTTTTGAGGAACCACTATGCTGTTTTCCACAGAAGCTGTACTATTTTACATTCCCACCAACAATGTGCAAGTGTTCCAGTTTCTCCATATTCTTGTCAACACTTGTTATTGTTTGTCTGTTCTTTGCAAACAGTAGCCATCCTGAAGGGTATGATATCTCATTGTGGGTTTTTTTGTTTTGTTTTGTTTTGTTTTTGTAAGAGAGTGGTGTTGGGGAGGGGCTGAGGGAGGACAGGTTCTAGACCCAGCATGAACCCGACGTGGGGCTGGATCTCACAACTCTGAGATCATGACCTGAGCCAAAATAGTCAGAGGCTTACCTGACCGAACCACCCAGGCCCCCCATCTCCTTGTGGTTTTGATTTGCATTTCCCTGATGATTTAGTGACGTTGAGCATCTTTTCATGTACTTACTGTCCATTTGTATATCTTCTTTGGAGGAATGTCTAACCAAATCCTTTGTCCCTTTATGAATCCAGTTATTTCTTGTTTTTGAATTTTTGAGTTGATTTTTGAGGAGGTTGTTACAGCAGTCAGCAATACAAGATGTCTGTGGTTGGTAGGAACTGTGGAAGGCCATCAAATACCTTGACTAATAGCCCATTGTTAGTGACTTCTAGAATAAAAACATAACACTATCAGACTACAAATGGTTTGGAAAGTGAAAAACAGGGGCACCTGGATCGAGCCCCGCTTCAGGCTCTCTGCTCAGCAGGGAGCCTGCTTCCCTCTCTCTGTCTGCCTCTCTGCCTATTTGTGATTTCTCTCCCTCTCTCTCTGTCAAACAAACAAACAAACAAACAAATCTTTAAAAAAAGTGGAAAACATGGCACAGATTAGTATCAGGGATAACACTGGTGTGGCTGGAGTCAGCTGATTGGACTGGAATAGCAATGTCATATCTGAGAGAGTGTCATCAATGGTAAGGCATCACTAATAGCCTGAAGAGGGGGTCAGAGATCTGAAGTAATCAGTCTGTAGCAAGAGATGTGGTCTCTGTCATAAGAGATAAATGAGTCTTCTAGGAATTACAGTGTGGGCTTCAGGAGTTGCCTCTGCATCAGGAATATCTTTACTCTGTTCTGTGAGGGTACATGTGCTGATAGATCCTGCAGCAGCAGTAATGGCAGTCTGGGCAGTACAGGCCTGATCGGCAGCTTCATTCCATTTGGTCTCATCGGACAAATGGTGGGTCCGGTGGTCCCTTACCATGGGCATCTGTATTTGTGACCTAGATGATCTGATCAGCAACTGCAATATGTCCCCACAGTTTATGGCTAGTTTTTAATGTCAGTCTGTAGTTTTCCAAGTGGTAGACCTAACAGCTAGGTCATTGGTACTAGACCTCAGTAAAAATATAACAAGGTTTATGAAGAGGAATATTGGTCAAATCTATGAGAGCATCTTTGAGTTCTGCTCACAGAATGAAGCAGCCACACCCATTTTCTGTAGCTGGCCTTGAAATTGAACAGCACAGCAGGCCACTGAACACCATAGGGTTTCAGTGTAATTGAATCATTAGTGAACCAGGCCCAGGCATTTGTGGGATCCTGTGAGTCAGGGGCCACAGTGAGCCAGTGACTTTGGTTTAAGCGGAATGGAGGGTAAAATTTCCCCAAAGGGATAACTGCCACGTTTTCATTTAAAGTTGTAATACCATGGGGGCCAGGCTGGCTGCATTCTTGAGTATACCACTTTACTGTGATAAGAGAAGCTTGTTAAGCTCTTACCACCTTATTAGTCACTGAGTTTGAGTTGACCCATCCTCAAATGAGAAACTTCAAAAGGAGTGCTCCTTGTGGCTGTGTCAGGGAGGCATTGAATCCAAAAACCGAGGGACACCTTGGTGGAGGCTGCTCTTTTTGCCTGAGGCTCCAGTCAGTAAAATCTACTGTGCATGGAGACTTGTACACAAAGGGGTTATAAGGGTTTTGGGATGCTAAAGTTACCAGTGCTTTCTACACGGGCTCTTCCCAGTTGGCATAATCCCCTCTGGCACTTCGGGGCATTCACAGTACAGGCATGTAAAATATCAGTAAATTATATATTCAGTGGTAGAAGCCACAACAGTAATACACTGGATTGGTCCAAAGATACCAACTGGAAAGTATGAGTTAGTTACTCTTTCCCCACTGTGAATCCCATTCAAACTTCGGTAGCTGAAAGCGTGTACCCTCTCCCTCCATACAATGGGTTTGAAGATGATGTGGGCTCCCGTATCTACAGAGCCATAAGATTTTGAGTCCTTCCTTTTCCTAGTGTTGTAGCATACCTGGGTATGTTTGATCTTCAGTTTCCCTTGGGAACTAGGAAAAGTCATCTCTACCCCAGTCATCTTTCTCTGTAAAGCAGCTGAGGCTGGGCGATGGGGCGATTGGGGGAGAGCAGCTCTGCACCTGTAAACAAGGTGCATTTCCTTTCAGTTTTGAGAGGTACTTTAGCTGCATGCTGAGCAATCGAATAAACCTGTGGTATTTTTGATTCACCCAGAGTCCCATGTTGTGTGGCAAGGTTATCAATACTGACATTCAGCAGCCACCAGGGAAATGAGCTTGTGCCCTTTGGATGACTTCGGCTAAGATCTCAGTGACAGCATTGTTTTTAGGAGTCTTACCTTATGCAGGCTATTTGCTGCTCCATTGTCAAGATAACATCTCTCTCTCTTTTTTTTTTTAAGATTTATTTATTTATTTGACAGAGAGAGAGATCACAAGTAGGCAGAGAGGCAGGCAGGGGGCGGGGGGAAGCAGGCTCCCCGCTGAGCAGAGAGCCCCATGTGGGGCTCGATCCCAGGACCCTGAGATCATGTCCCGGGCCAAAGGCAGAGGCTTAACCCACTGAGCCACCCAGGCGCCCCAAGATAACATCTCCTAAATTCTTCCTTGATTTCAACTTAAGAATTAGAGGAGTTTTTCAAGGCTAGTAGGTCTGGCAGCAAGAATTTATCTAGATTTCTTTGGGCAAGTTTGTCATTCTCTAGTGAATCACCTTCATTATTTTAAACCCAGTTCAGTATAGTAAGAGCCTGAAGACTAGTCAGTGCCCGCAGTGGTTTCTCTTAGTGAAATTTCTGGGGTGGGGTGAGGAGGGTGGTGGGTAAAGCTCTCTTGTAGCAGACAGGATCCATTGCCAAAAAATGCTGAGATCTTTTATTCATTTTTTTTTTTAAGTTTATTTATTTGAGAGAGAGAGAGAGAACACAGTGGGAAAGGGAGAGAGAGAGAGAGAGAGGATCCCAAGCAGACATCCTGTTGAGCATGATGTGGGGCTAAATTCCACAACCCTGAGACCATGACCTGAGCTGAAATCAAGAATTGGATACTCAACTGACAGCTACCCCGGTGTCCCTCTTTTACTCATCTTGAATGGATTGAATGTTGACAAAATAGACTGTGGGAGGGTCTGAGCAGTAAGATAGTCAGCTTTTGCTGTCTTTTTAAATAAGCATTATGTGTCCCATCCCCACATCTCCTTAGCAAACTAACTGAAGTTCTGAATATTTTTCCGGTTCTGACCACAGTGGTTGCGGTTTTTCCATTTGGGCACCCAGTGTAACATTGGGTGTAACATTATCTGAAGAGGAATAGTCCCTTGTATTCGCCACTCCCTTTGTCAGATAAATCTTAGTACCAGTTGTTCACAGAGCAGACCTGCTGAGGCCAGCTGTCAGGTTGATGGAAAGTTTGATGGTAGCTGGGGCATCATTCAGACTTTTGTCTTTGAACCCACAAAATGATATTCAACCTGAAACTATATCCTCAATTTAGCCTTTATTAATAGGCAGTGAAGTGAAGGACCATTCATTGCTTGGTTGACCATCCCATTTGGTCAGCATGTTCACTCATGATTCCCATGGAATTTTGTTGATTCCTGCTAACTGGTCTTTCATTCCATTTCTAGAAATTCTGTCAGTATTCCATCTTGATTGCCAGAACTGTCAAAAATTGTGAAGAGTTTAAGATTTTACCTTTTGTGCAAGCTAAGAAGTTAGCTTGCCACAATTTCATAGATACTGGTAAAGACATGAGACTCTTAGGCAAGATGGAGGATGTCATTGCTCATAGCAGTAGCAGTAGCCAGTGTCAGCATTTGTGCTAGAAAACTAGCCCCAGTTTCCATAGGGTACTGAAAAGGGAGCCAAGTGATAATCTGCACAGAGTTGGTGCATGACAGCAAAGGAACTCCTAGCTTATGGGACCAGATCTTTTATAATGGGCAATAAACCTTTGTGACCTTTGTCCCAGGACTGACATTATTTTTATTATGCTGGACAGTAAACCTGCCTTTTGCTCTCCAGGAAGATACTATATCTTCTAAGGTATTTATAAATATCTAAGACAGAGGGAGCAATGCCTTTTATTGTAAGATGTGCAAAAAACACTGGACATTGAAGGAGAGTTGTCTCTCTCTCCCTTGTTTTGGAGTTCAGAGAACACTTTTGGTTACAGGTTCTTTCCCAATCACTTTTTTAAATTCTGGAAATAGACTCTTAAATAAGCATTAACATTAAACTTGTTTTTTTCTGACAATACCCTTCAACCCCCTTCAGTTCACATCCTTGCTTCTTTTCCACCTAGACTACCATCATTGCCAGGGCTCTTTTCTGTCTGTCCTCAACACCTCTGCCAGAGGGATTTTTCTTTTAAGATTTTATTTATTTATTTATTTATTTATTCATTTATTCATTCATTCATTCAAGAGAGATGGAGCACAAGCAAGGGGGGAGAGGGAGAAAGCCTCCAACATGGGGCTCAATCCCAGGACCCTGGGATCATGGCTTGGGATCATGGCATGAGCTGAAGGTAGATGCTTAACCCACTGAGCCACCCAGGCACTCCTACTTTATAATTTTAAATGTTGGCAACTAAACAACAACAAAAAATTTTTAAGCCGTAAACGCCAGTATTAGGTAGGTTTGCATGATGTCAGTTCATAACCTCTGCTCTAACCTACCATATCTTCTCTTAGAACTTTGTCTGCACGTGAATAATTGCCTTGAATAATTCCGTATTTATCTCTTCTATTCATCCTTAAAAACCTACAGACTCTATAAAGTCTTTAAGTGAGCCCTTCTCAGACTAGTTAGGTATCTTGGCTTTGAACACCTTTGGAGTAATTTCAAATACACTGTACATATGTCACTATAGTATTTACCTCATTGTATTGTAATTAATTGATTTTCTTCCTGGTCTGCATCCCCAGTAAATAAAGTGTAAGCTTCTCAGAGCAGGACTTCCCTCCCTTTCCATACATACTGAGTTTTTAGGAATGAAAATTGCTTTCCTGGAAATTGTCTTGGAACCAAGTCTATTTAAATCAGTTGGTGCTTGTAATCATCTTTAGATATTCTCTGTTTTGAGACTCAAGGATATTAATTTCCTTAATTTTGAAGGGAAAGATTAGTATTCACTAGAAAATGGGCAATATACCGTCCTGTGGTCCACCATTATATATGGCCCAATGTATATGGACATTATTTAATGTTCTATGCCTAATAATATTTTCTTTGTTCACATTTAAAATATAGACTGTGGACATTCATAAAGAGAAAGTGGCTCGGAGAGAGATTGGTATTTTGACAACAAATAAGAATACATCAAGAACTCACAAAATAATAGCGCCTGCAAATATGGAGCGTCCTGTAAGGTATATTCGGAAACCTATTGACTATACAGTTCTGGATGATGTGGGCCATGGTGTCAAGGTAAGCATTTTTAAGTTGTATTAACTTGAAATAATTTATCCAGTAAATATTTCAGATAGAAAATAGGGTATTTAAAAATAATTTTCTTCATAGATTCTCTTAGCTAGTAACTAGCATTATAATTTTCAAAGAACGTTTATTTAATATTAATTATACTAAGCTCGAGGCAGAATTTTATCTGTGGAATTGGCTGTATTTAAGAAGACAGTAAAACTTAACATGGCTAGTCATCAATTAAGCCATTTGAATCCTAGAGCAGTATTACAAATTTTATTTTGAAGACTATCTTGCTTTTACTACTGAATGGATATTTAAAAATAAAAATAAAAAAAATTATGTGCTTTACAGAGTTGGTTTAGAAAATAATTTGTAAATATTTTAAATCTTTTGTTTCAAAATATGTATACATATTAGTACATCTTTGTAGATATGGCTCTAATTCCAGCAATTTACGAAAAATAAAAAATTGTATGTATTTTGTGTACCACCCTCTCCTCTTCGCCATTCCCTGAACCCCAGTAGGCTTTTAGGAAAGAGATTATTTGTTGCCCATGTAATTTTTTAATATGGCAGAATAAGTTGTTTTTGAAGGGTATTGGTAGCCTGTCAACTTCTTAGGTGTTTGTGGGTCGTTTTGCAAACATACCGAATGACCTGAATTCTTTAGCCATTTCTGCTCAGGATAAACGATTTCTCTGAACTTTGGTAGTCCCTTTCCTAGAGGACCATTATTTGATTTTGTATCTGGTTTTCAGAATTTTTATAATGAATATTTAGGAATCAACTAGAATCTTGAAGCTTTCCCTAATTGGCTGATCTGACAGGTGCTATTGCTACATTTGTTGCATTCTGAATTATTTGGGGTTCCTGATGAAGAGGGGAGTATAGCTAGCTGACAGTACTGACTTTTATTCTACTCTCCTTGGACATTATTGGAGTCTCCCTTTTACTGTCATGCTTGGAAGCTAGATGTAAAGTTGGAACACTGCAATTATAGAGGAGGCTGCTTGTTTGTTTCTTATATTTTTACCCAGGGAAAGTGGCTAGGCTTGTAAAAGAGCTTAAATTCAATTTTAATTTAAGATATTTTAGACTAGATTGAGCTATAGGATTTGAATATTAAGAGTCTGGAAGAACTCTTCGTATTAACTGCTTTGGGATTAAAATTTATAAATATACGCGTGTATCTATGCATGCATGTGCGCACACACACACACACACACTCGCACTCACTTCTTCCCCTTTGGCCTAGTTTTGAGTTTTCTTTCTTTCAAAACAATAAACATGCATAAAAAATTTTCAGTCACCATCTTAAAAGTGAATATTCTATGTTATCCCTCCACTAATAATTTAATAGTTTAATACATAGTACCTTAGCAGAGTAGAAGATGAAAGCAAATTTTACAAGGAAATTTTGGGTGAGAAAGTGAAACTCTTACATCATATGTATAAATGGGAAATGTAAATGCCACATAACATATTGAAAGTATGCAGATGTTGGAAATCTACTTTTTGTAATATGGATATTGACATGAGTTTCTTTTTTTAACTTTTTTTTATTGTGGCAAAATATACATAACATTTACCATTTAACATTGTAAGCATATAGCTCTGTGGCACTAAGTACGTTTATATTGTACAGGTTATTTTTTATTTTTTATTTTTTTTACTTTATTAAAATACTGAGTTTAGGGACGCCTGGGTGGCTCAGTCATTAAGCATCTGCCTTCAGCTCAGGTCATGATCCCAGGGTCCTGGGATGGAGCCCCGCATCAGGCTCCCTGCTCAGTGGGGAGCCTGCTTCTCCCTCTCCCACTCCCTGCTTGTGTTCCTTCTCTTGTTATCTCTCTGTCAAATAAATAAAATCCTTAAAAAAAAAAATCAAAACCTGTGTGTACAGGTTATTTTTAAATATATTTTGGAGTAGGGGTAGGAGGGTGGGTGGCCTGTGAGAACAATATATCTTAAAAGCTGATATGTGGCATATTTGTCCATATTTTGTTTCTTTGAGGTACAAATATATACACAATTATTTTTACCCCCAATTGTCTCCTTGCCACTCTTATTTCTCCTGTTTTCTGATTTCTCTGAAAGATCATTGCCATCTTAATTAAGTATTTCTAGAGCACAGTTAAAAGTATGTGAAGGTTAGAAGTTTGGATAGTAGTTAATGAAAAAATGCTAGGGCCAAAATTATAAGAAGGAAAAGAGAGAAGCCTATCTTAGTTACAGTTTTAGAATTATTTTTCTATCTTTTGTCTACCACTTTTCTCTTAGAAGTTTGTTTTCCTACTGATCGATAAGTTTTTTTTTTCTGTTAAGGAAATGAGCTTCTTATATATTGGCAGATATTTCTTCATGCTGCTCTTTGAGTTTGGACTTTGATGTTTGGCTATTTTAAAAAATATATACAGATTAAAAAATTGCATCCAAATATGTTAATATTTCCTCTTATAGCCACCAAACTTCATGTTAAGGTTTCTACACTCTGAAATTAATATTCCATCATATTTTCTTTTGTGATATTTTATTTAAATAATATTTATTGTGTTAGTGCATTTTATGCTATGAAATAGATGGTTACACATAAGTTGGTAGGAATTAAAAATATGGAAAAAATACCTTAAGATAAGTTTGGTTTGACTTTTGGAAACAGTATAACATATGGATGAGAGAATCCTAGTGTAAGGAAACTACTAGAATTATATACATAAAGGAGAATGTAAATAAGATGAACCTTATAAGAGAGCACAAGTTTTCCATAGACTAGAGAAGACTTG
Organism: Nasua narica; assembly: GCA_028533885.1. Classification (NCBI taxonomy): domain Eukaryota; kingdom Metazoa; phylum Chordata; class Mammalia; order Carnivora; family Procyonidae; genus Nasua; species Nasua narica. The sequence goes on from CM052807.1 coordinate 11,039,849, forward strand.
AATACTTAGTAGAGACATTTAAATTTAAATTTAAATTTTTTTTAAGATTTTATTTTTTGGGGAGAGAGAGAGAGCGCGAGCACGAGCACAAGCTGGGTGGGGGGTGTAGGGAGGGGCAGAAGGAGAGGGAGAAAGCAGACTCTCCTGCTTAGCACGGAGCCCAAGGCAATGCAAGGCCGAATCCCAGGACCCTGGGATCGTGACCTGAGCTGAAAGCAGAGGCTTAACCAACTAAGCCACCCAGATGCCCCTAAATTTATTTTTAATTAATAGCTTTATTACCTGGCTCATAATTTACAAAGGACTGACTTTTAGTGTATATGCTTTTAAGCCTCAAAAAGACCATGGAGTTGTTACATTTTATTAGTAGAGACACTTAAGATTTACAATATGTAATTTTTGAAGGTTTCACTTGTATTAAACAAAGGAGTTAAGCTGTTGAGTCATATATCAAAGGAAGGATTGGCTGGCCTTACAGACTTTCAGGGTGTGTGGTATACAAAGCTTGTGATTTACTGAGGGCCAGAAGACAGGGAGAGAATAAAAAGATTCTGTTGTTTTCAACCTAAGATTCCAGGGAAATGGTAAAGTGGCTCATCCATAAATGTAAATGTAAAATGCAGAGATTATTTTCTTCTAACACTCTCAAACTCAACACTTCTGTATACATAAATACACATGTGATAGAAGAGGCAGAGCTCCATATAAGGTTAAAGTTTACACTATTGCATAGTAGCAGAGTTGAGGTAGAATTTTTATTCCCAAATACTCCATTTTTTCACTTGGGATCAATTTATACTTGAATGCTATTTTTTTTTCTTGTTCACTTGAAACAACAAATGAGGGAAGATGTGTGATCATATTTAGAATATTTCTAAGTTTAGAATAAGATAGTATTTAGCATATTGTAATGCTATCACGTTAGTTAGTATATCTTATTTCCAAGGATGATAATATTATTCAGTTTACAGTTCCTAAATCCAAGTATATGTAGCAGCTATCTAGGATTTCAGACATTGATAAAAACAAGGAATATCATTGTAAACAAATATGAAAGAACACCAAAATTCTGGCATAGTTTCTGGAAATGAGAATATATGTAAGACAAGGTACATTCCTCCTTTGGTTGACTCTCTTAATGTTGCCTTTATGGTCAACTGAAAAACGATAGATTCATATTTAGAAGGGCAAATGTTAAAGAAAGAATATATACAAGCTTACACTCTATGACCTAAAGTTATTTCTTAAGTGGCATTGTACAAATAGTGATGCTTTAGGAGTATATACAGTATTTCATATTATTTATAGTACATATTACTTCATATATAGGCTACTTCTTTCATAGAAGTAGCCTTTAGTATCAAAGCAATCATTCTTCAGGTTTGAATGTTAGGGAAACTGGTTCAGAAGAAAACTTAGAACTAAAGCAACCTATAACTTCTTACTACTGTTGGCCTGCTCAGATTTAGATTCATAAGTCACAAATCAGGGTTTCTAGACCCTGTTTGTTTATGCTTTAGTTAGAATCTGGCTAAGCTGCTGCTGTGCGTAGTGTTTTGTTTTAAACACCAAGGCGCTAGGTCCCTTTCTGAATTTGGAAGCAACATGTGATTTTGAATTTTAACATTTACAGTTTATCAGTTTTTAAAATACTATATTACCGTCATCTAATGAATACTTAGGCATTGTTCAGTAAAGCCTTAGGTCTTGTACACTGATGTGTTAAAGTAGCCTTACATTGAATGTGTTAGGTGTTTGTGTTTAAATCAGTGTTTATTATCTGTGATTCAATTGAATTAGTTTCATAGGGTAAAATATTGACCTAAGACATTATTGGACCTACATGAGATTGGCATAATTACGTGGTGGTTTCCTTATGAATATATTCTTTTGAAAAATTATTTGATACACATGAATATTTCCCTATTGCTTATGGATATTTTTTCTTTGTAAAATATTCGAAACATTGCTGGGTAAATGCTTATTAACATGAATTGAATAACTATAAATGTAAACGTGTCCTATCAGATATAATTTATTTAGAATTAATTTCTACTTTTTCCCCCCCTTTTTTGCCAACGTAAAGTGGCTAAAAGCCAAGGTAAGAGATACTACTTATCATTTGATCCACAGTATTCCCTCTATATTGATAGAGGCTGCAGAGCCACTAAGATTTGAAAACTCTTCCTATGTCTGTCTGCTTTTTTCCCATAGGATTTATGTAGATTAAATAAACTCAGTTCAAATCAGCAACATTTAGCTTGGATGTGTTAATATATCAAAGATATATTGACATCTGCATTTATATAGGAACATTAATTTTGCTAACATTTATTGCTTTGCTCATTTTTTGATAGTTGCCTTGCTTTTATTGACTTACAATTAGGAGGTTTTCCAGACATAAATGACTTTGTTACTGAACTGTTAAGATAAAGATGATTTTTATCTTAATGAATATTTTAGCAAGTTGACACTGAGATCTGTAGTTTTTATTCATGTACATATCTAAAAAATTTTGGGAAATCCAGTATTTGAATGCAGATAAGTTTAATCTCAGTGAATGTGTTTAACAATAAAATAATGTAGAAAATCCAGTAATCACACCTGTATTTGCTGTAAATTGGTGTGAATAGCACAAGATAATAGGAGAAAAGCCAAGTGCAAGTGGTTTCTTGACTTTTTTAAAATGTAGTACCAAAGTCTGTTATTAAAACTGTCTGGGAATCCTTACTTCACATTCTGATATTAAAAAAAATAATACATGGTGTCAAAACACCAACAGAACAATTTGATATAAAAATAAAAGCTTTTCTTTCCACATTTTAGCATGGAAATAACCAGCCTGCAAGAACTGGCACACTGTCGAGAACAAATCCTCCTACTCAGAAACCACCAAGCCCTCCCATGTCAGGCCGGGGAACATTGGGGTAAGAATTCAACTACATTTTACAAGAAAATCCATATGCAAAAGAAAAAGATGTGTCTGTGACTTAAGTAAGTATAGGGTCCTTGCTGGGGACCCTCTCAGTGTGAACTACCTTTTATAAATTCATTTTGGTTCTTACTTCCTTAAACAGAATCCAAAATGAGAATCTGCCTGTTTTATAGTGTTCTCTATAGAAGTCTGTATTAGAAAGTTTCTTTTGTATATTTGTAAGTAAGCATTATTTATTTTTTTAATCTTCTAATTCATTTTTGGGGAAAAAATAAGTGTAGCCTAAGTTTATTTCTAATGAAATTGCCAGTAGATTCCATATGGTGCTTTCACATGTATTTACAATATTCATATTGCAAGACTTTGAATAAGTAGTGTATTTTATGTAGTTCGGCTTTATAGCCTGCAGATCTTCTTGGCACCTTAGACTTAGGGACTCTACCTGGAGTACCCTTAACTGTGTTTCTGCTCGTAATCTGAGGGTCTTTCATACTTGAGCTTTAGGGGTAGGCTAGTTGGGGAAATAGAAAAGATAACACTTGGTGGCATCTTCCTTCTCAGTTCTCAGTGCATAAAAATATTGAGCAGTTGGTAAGACATTTCTGAAAGATTATTCACCTTAACGTAGGAAGGCAATAGTAGATTTCTCATTTTTGGTAGGGGGTGAGGCATCATTATTTTATAGTAAGGGGGATTAAGAATCAACATTTTTGCAGAATCTTAGTAGTTTCCATTTTCATTCTGTAAATCCATAGCCCCTGGAAAAAACATATGAAGTTATTAAGTAGAAAACTTCAAACCATTTATTGAGAAATATATGACATTACATAGGATCAGAATGTACTCATTCATATATTTCTACACTGTGGTAGGAGTAAATTGCAGGGGAGATACTTTGTTTTTTAATGTACAAGGACAGTGGCTTGTGGGTCACTGAGCTGGGAATAATGTATAATTCCAAGTTGAATATTACTGAGCATTTAAAGAATTATAATCATTATTTTTGGAAATAAGGTTAGAACTCTTAAATGACCCTTTCCTATGGTTTTAATAAGAAAAAGTAACAAACTTTAGTTTTTGTGTATAGTAACAAAATTTATATACCCCAATTAAGAATTTTTTTAAGCAAAATGCAGTATTACAAATTAAAGGAAAAAAAAACCTTGTGTTATACTTGGTTACAAAGAGACAATCACAGATTTGGGGTAAAGTACCATTTACTCTTTCTTATTCATCATTCCTTTCTCTGTTATGCTTCTTTAGACGAAATACTCCTTATAAAACCCTGGAACCCGTTAAACCCCCAACAGTCCCTAATGACTACATGACAAGTCCTGCTCGGCTTGGAAGTCAGCACAGTCCAGGCAGGACAGCTTCTTTAAACCAGAGACCAAGGACACACAGGTAAACTTTCAGGCTGAGTCTTTGAATATCTGCAAGTGGGGGTTATTGACTGGTGACAAACTCCTATAAAGTTGCTGAGTAAAAGTATTGCTCTAATGCTAATATAAATATAAAAGATGAGGGGTAATAATATCATACGTGTTTCTATAAATAAATTTATGCCATAATTCCTCTGTTTTTTAGGTTTTAAGTAGGTTTATACTAATTGTAGATTTGCCACCATGTTTTCTTTTTGGTGGAGGAATAAATGTATATTTGGATCAAGGCCTAAAAAGTATTTTTTAAAACAGTTATTTAAAAAAGATTGAGGCAACCACTCTTAAATATTTTTGGATAAAAGGCGAAATATCAGAAATTATACAACATGATTTAAACTTTATGAGGTTGGAAGGAAAAAAGATGCCTTAAATCTGAGTAAGAATTTATTAAGAGAGTTAATATACTAGAATATGTAAGTTGTTTAAAAAAAAGGTTGTAGAAATCACCTCCGCAGTGGATTTTTTAAAAACTTGATTATGGAGCATGACATACATTCAGAAAAGCATACAGTCTATTAAGTATACAACTCTATGGTTTAATACAAATTGAATATACCCATATAACCATCCCCAGATCAGAAAATTGAATATTACCAGCAATCCTGAAGGTCCCCCCTAGGCCCTTTCCCAATTATATCCTCTACTTTCTTTCCCTGAGAAGTAGCCACCCCATGTTTGGGTACTTTTATAAAGTCAGACAAATTTATTGTATAGCTTATTTTATTATTATTGTTATTATTATTATTATTAGCCTAACTTTATAGCTTTATTTTATTCCTCAGTTTTATATCACTTAATAACTTGGCAAGGACCCTCTCTTTACCTTGACTTTTAGGTTGGTATGTTAGATAAATTTAGCAAAATCATTTTGGGGGGATTCAATTAAGTAGGGTGTGTGAAGCCTCTTAGGTGCTGTGGAATGGAAATTTGTTGTTATTGGTACTGTTAGTAAATAAATTATTATACTGATATCTGCAGTTACTGTAACAGGTCAGGCTCAACGAGGACCAATTTTTTTGTGTGTGCGTTTGTTTTTGAATAATAATTCAAAGCATGGTTTTTCTCTCTAGTGGAAGTATTAATAGTTTAATCATATTCAACAACCAGTTACTAAGAGTTACTTCATTAGGTACTAGGGATATGCCCATAATATATAGTTTAATTTTCCAGAAGCTCATTCTGTTAGAACAGGAGATTGACAGACTTTTTAATAAAAGGCCAGATTGTTAATATTTTAGGATTTGTGAGCCATATGGTCTCTTGCGATTACTCCGCTCTGTCACTGCAGCGTGGAAGCAGCATGGACAACACATAAATGAATGAGCATGGCTGCGTTCCAGTCAGACTTTGCATATGGAACTTAAGTTTGGATTTCATATAATTTTAATGTGTCATAAAATATTATTCCTCTTTCAGTTTTTTTCAACTATTTAAAAATGGGAAGAATATTCTTAGCTCACAGGTTGTGAAAATTGGACCAGGGGCCAGATTTGGTCCATGGGCTGTAATTTTCTAACCGTAATTTTCATGCGAGGAACAGGCCACATAAGCCAATAATTGTAGAAGAACATACTAATTACAAAGACCTCATATGTCTGTGATGCAGTGCTGGCACAAAGCTGGATATTGATCACCTGGCTTGAGGGACTAGGGAGAGGCCACATTCAAGCAATTTATGGTATCTAAACAGCTTTTCTTTTTCTTTTTCTTCCATTAACATATGATAATGTAATTAGAGAATAATCATATTGGAGAAAAAATTTTATTTAAGCAGCGCAGGTCTTAGCTCTCTTCAGTTCCTGGGCCTGTTGTGACAGTGGTGTTAATTTTTAAGACAATATGGAGCCTCAGGTTACACATGCACATATACACGTGTGCATACATGTGCACATTACTAAAACAGCTGGATACTGTGAGGTCGGTCATATGCCTAAAGGGACAGTAAATCCACAGGAATTAGAATAGTAAGGAATTGGTTAGAGTTTAACAATGTTGACTCTTCTAGAATCCCCCATGCTGAAGCTTCACTTTTGTTGTTGTTGGTGGTGGTGGTTTGCTCATTTTCCAGAAAGTTTCCCTGTTTTATCACCATTCTTTGAGATGGGATGGAGATTTTGGTATTAATTCCAGACTAAAACTAGTTACACTTTTTATTAACTTCTGTAACATCTTGTACATTTTCTTTTGTGGCATCCATCATGCTGTTTTTTAACGTCTTTTTTCCCATTTTCAGCTGTGAGCTCCCTGGTAACATGGTTCATGTCTCCTTTTGTTACTGATTTTCATAGTAGGTTTTAAATAAACTTTTGTTGATCATTATACTATGAGATTATATTGCTCATTCATTTCTTACTAAGATGATCTCTTCTGGTGGTTCTGTACTATGTTATGACTATACTGATTTCCAGTGGTTTGAGAAGTAGAGCAAAACACAAGAACCACTTTAAGTATTAGAGTTAGAATTGTCTTGACTAGTTTTATAAACTTTTTGTTTTCTATATTTAACACACATACATATCATAAAAGGAGTATTTATTGGCTTTGAATTTGTCTTTTGATAAATCTCTGGAATGGCTTTTTTCAAATTTGTTTCTCGGCAGTGGAAGCAGTGGAGGGAGTGGAAGTCGAGAGAACAGCGGAAGCAGCAGTATTGGCATTCCCATCGCCGTGCCTACACCTTCACCGCCCACTGTTGGACCAGGTATGTTGTGTATTAACCTGGTGTAATATGTGCCACAGTTTATGAGCTTTATTATGAAAGTCTGAAACATTTATATTAGATGAAATTTAGTTATTAAGTTTATGTGATTGTTGCTAGAAGAAATGCTAATAACAAATTTAAGATGATTTTTAAGGAGAATCTCATGGAGACTTATAAGGATTTTACCAGCTCTTTTTTCTTACGTAAAAGCATATTACATAACATTATTAAATCGTTTTTTGGCCATTTTTCTCTGGAAATACTTGCCTTGGGCACTAGTCAAGAATGATATTTATTATTTCAAGAGCAAACTAGTATTGTGATACGTCAAAGGATGAATGTTTTTAATGTGAATTATGTACCAGTGAGTTGTTTTGTGGTTGTTACTATTTTGTTAAGACCAGTGAATTTTGACATTGCTTTGTAGGCTATTGTCTCAACTCTGGCATTAGCTTGTTCTGTGACTTTACTGCATTTATGTATAATATTCCATACATACTTTAGTAAGATGCCATGAAAATAAAATGGGATTAAAATAGGAAAAGTTTTTTACTCCTTAGATTATAGAAAAATTTAAGAAATCATTGTAGACTATTAAATTAGTCCCTTGATTTTTTTTTTTAAGTAAATGAATATAGTGCTAAAAATACATATTTAATAATCAAAACTGCTCGGAAAAATTCTTAGCTTCTCAAGGAGGTTGTTGAAAAAGAAAAAGCTGCTTATAAAAATGGCATATTTTACAGTTAATACAGGTATGAACTCAATGTCCTTTAAAACGAATTCGCTAGTAAAATGAATTCATATTCATTTGGTCATGCTTTACATACGGGTGTCTTTCTTCTTCTTTTTTTTTTTT
>CM052807.1:11048285-11064467 GCA_028533885.1 Nasua narica
AAAAAAAAAGGAAGCCAGCAGCATGCATAATTACTCCATTATGAAAGTTAATAAATTATAACTTCTCTATGTATTATGTATTGTTGAAGGCTACATATATCTGTGATTTAAAAAAAGAAACAAGAAAGAATGTTTAATACCTTTTGAGTTTTGGGATCTAAGAGGCACAAACAGGAAGCTTTGGTGATAACTGGTGATACACTGTTTCATGGAGCTGGGCATTTATTTTTCTTTAAATTATATATAGAATATATACAAATAAATTATATATCACTATTACATGTAATTATACATATTAGTGTATACAGCTGTATATAATCCTATATATAACATAATTATGTATATAAATCATATACCCATTGGTGTTATGATTTATTACATATAAAATATTATAGTAAATTCTGAAATAATCACAGTCGGGAAATCCTGAATGGTTGGTTTTCAGTTTTAAGATCACCAGGGAAAATAACTTGGGTTTCATATACTTTTTATATAAGTCAGAGAAATATAAAAATCATTTTACAGAGATCTCCATTAAAAACAACTAAAGGTTTACCTCTTAGCTCTGTGGAAACCCTAGCTATCCAAAATTTCTTATGAAGGCTCTTGAATAGAGTGTTATATTTATTTTTATTAACATATAAGGTATTATTTGCTTCAAGGGTACAGGTCTGTGATTCATCAGTCATACACAATTCACAGTGCTCACCATAGCACATACCCTCCCCAATATCTATCAGCTAGTCACGACATCCCTCCCACCCACCTCCCCTCCAGCAACCCTGTTTGTTTCCTGAAATTAAGAGTCTCTTATGGTTTGTCTCCGTCTCTGGTTTCATCTTGTTTCATTTTTTCTAGAGTTTTATTTTCAAAATGTGTTTCTATTTAGAAAATGAACATGGGGATGATTCAAATAATTAGTGACTGCCTATGGCTCGGGAGTTCCAAAATGTTAAATTTATTAGCACTTTTTAAAGTGAACAACCTCTGCTGTATGGTTTTATGTAATGACTTGTGTATGACCTCTATAAGAGGTTGAACTACACAACTGAATGAGAATAAGCGAGTTTTACTTAGTCTGGTTAGATGTTTGGGTGGGGCAAAGAGGCTGACAATCCTGAAGTTACCTTTGGAAAGTATGGTTAACTTTAGAGGCTTTGAACTTTATTAACCTTTTAAGTATTAAACTTTTGAAATGTTGGAAAAGACGATGTTGAATAAAATTTTCAGAACTGTTAGTACTTTAGTCATTCTAGGTATGCATGCTAATGAAAGAAGAAGATTGTTTTGGGTGTAGGATGGGAAAAAACCCTCCTCAAGTATGGAGATAAATAATGGATTTTCTACATAAAGCTGCTTTAAAATTGTAAAATTATTTTACAAAGTCTAAAATTATTTACAGTTTTGTCAGTTACAAAAATTTAAGTGAAAGGGGAAGTAAGTATATTATTCTTAAAAGTTTGGAGACACATAACAAATCCAATACTATATAAACGTACTTTGAAACTAGAAATTGTGCTTCCCATAAAAATGATTCTGCTATCATATGTATTTGATTGTAACTGCTAACACAGTAAACATTCACATAAATATAGCAGTATATGTGGAAAATATGCTAGCCTGTGTATATTTTATAATTTAACCTGTGCTCCTGAAGATTTGGCAATGGAAAAGAAGCTTGTAAACCAACTGTTAATACATTCACATCGGAAAACCGATGTGTTCCATTTCATATTACCTTTTGGTACTTATTTTGTTGGGGAGAGATAGTTCACATGTGAAACCTATATATCTAAAATGATACAGAAAAAATTTTATATGTAAAATTAGTGAAATACCATTTGGGATTCTGCTAAATTAAAAGGTTTAAGAATGTTACTTATTTTACTTTTGCAGCTTTCCACACAGTATCTGTTTTTCCTTTTGTTTGTAACTTCAGAGAGCTATTTGTGTTTTATCTTCACTTTTCTCTTTATTTTGTGCTGTGGGCTTTGAGAAGCTGTAAATATTTCTTACTGAGAGTCTCCCTCTCTTTGTTCTGTCATCGGAGGTCACAAGTTGCTTAAGTTCTTTGTTGGTTGCTTTTGACTAATGCTTTTCCGCAGCCCCGGGCTCAGCTCCTGGTTCCCAGTATGGCACAATGACCAGGCAGATTTCTCGGCACAACTCTACCACTTCCTCGACATCTTCTGGTGGATACAGACGAACTCCCTCTGTGACTGCTCCATTTTCTGCTCAGCCTCATGTTAATGGAGGTCCACTTTATTCTCAGAATTCAAGTAAGCTTGTGCTTGGCAGGTGTACAGCAACAGTGGAGTTCCTTTTGAAGGAAATTATTTGAAGCTGTTGTTCTTGCCAGTGATAGACAACAATTGAAACCATGCTATTTCATGTTTATTTTTGCTTTAGGAAGTCAGTCTTTGAATCCTGCCATTTTAAGAATTACCGCTTATCGCAAAAATAATTGCTTATCACTTTCAAAAAAATTCAGACTTACTGAATATACTTACATACTAAAATTTAACTAATGGTTTAATATATTTTTATTACTATAAATAGAACTAGAGAAGAAAAATACTGAAATTAAACTGAGTTTATTTTTATTGGCATGTTTGAGACACTTCAGTAGCAACAAAAGTAAGAACATTTTGAAGATTTTCCTTTAAAGTAATACAATGAAATTGCTGGCTATCACTTTTAAGCTTGTTAACCTGTACTTGAAATGAGTTCAAAACCATTAAAAACATTTGTGATGCCTGCTTATTCTGTCTCTAATCACTGTAACAGTGGGGAGGATTTTCTTCTGATTTCTTTCTCTTCATGTCAAATTGCACATCTCAACACTAACTGCAATCAGTGTTTTTAAAGGCTTAAAAATATTTAAAGATTAGCAAATAGTTTTGGCATATAATGGCAGGGAGTATGAATTGCTTAGAGTAATCATTAATTTCACTTTCCATGTTAAGATGCTTAATTCAAAAAGGAAAAAAAAATCTGACATGAGCCTGTTGTCAAGTATTATTGGCTTCAGGAGCCGAACACTGGGCATAGACTGGAGCACACTTTCTCATGCGGCGTTTGTAACTGTTTTCTAGAGCTGCATGTTGTAGTAGTAAAAAAAACACTGAGTACTCCCTGTTTCCCTAAGAAGTCGGTTTTATTTATAACGCATGTTCTGAACATGTATTTTACAGCAGAGCTAGAGGAAAGTTCTCTTATTTATTTCTAATGTAAATTTTAAAGATAATGTTCTAGCAAAAAACTCCTCTAAGAATTGAAAAACACTTTAGCAAAAATGTCAGAATTTACAGATAATCCACAAATTTATACAGTCCTTTTCCAGACTAAAATTTTCATCCAGGCTGCCTACCAAGAAACTTTACCCATTAGAATTTTTTATTTCACTTTTCCCCTGATTTCCTTTTGGTAATGAAAGGTAGCTAGAGTCTGAATATTCCATGGATTATCTGATTATTAGCCTCAGTAGTTTCATGATCTTTTAATTTTTTTTCCCATATGTTGTGTTTTTAGATCCCATTGTTATATTATTTTCCTTTGCCTCACTTAGATATTTAGTTCACTCTGCAAATAGGGTTTTTGGTGACACTTCACCTAATATATGTTTGTGTAGTTTTATTTTAACAGTGCTCGGTGGGTAACTTATTCTCAAATAAGACCTTTTCATTACTGAGTGACTATATCTTTTAGATACTATAAAGGATATTACTACTCAAATTTAAAAAATATTAGGTGTCAAAATAACTATCCCTCAATCTGAGTTCCTGTTGGTGTTGTAGTAATAGTGGTAATAGTTGTAGCAGGATGTAAATGTCTTTAGTGTTTTGATGTGCATATTTCCCCTTCTGTCCTGATGTGGTAGTGACTACTATCTTCATAGCATAGCTTTTCTTTTTCTCTCTGTACTAACCAGCATGTCTAGTTACTAAGGGTTGTTTCTAAACAAATTTTTTAGGCTTGTGGGAGGTTTGTTTTGTTTTGTTTTGTTTTGAAATCAAAACTGTAACATTTATTTAAGAGCCTTCTATATCCAAAGTCTCAGAATCAATGAGGACCAGTTTCATAGTGAATTGAATATTAATTTTAGCCATAAAATGAGTATTAATGCAATTACATTGCTTTGGTAAGTTACTGCTGCTTTGAATACCGAACCTCTTTCAAATTTTTATGCTTACCAACAAAATTTATACGTTGGGTTAATTGAAACGACCTTTTGGTTAAATGATTCTTGGGAACCAATAAATTGTTTTTCTCTGTCAATTTAGTGTCATGTTTTGGTGACTGCCAGCAAACTGAATTTTGCGAAGTCAGTCCTGTTGACTTTCTAAGCAATCTTTGGCAGTTACTGTCTTATTAAAAATGAGATAAAATGGTAAACTTATGAATGTTTACTTCTAGTTTGCTGCAGTTTTTAATACATTTGATGCCCACATGAGCATTTGATATCAATTTACTATAAATTACATCCTCTCCAGTAAGAAGTTGAAATGTTTACAGCTACTCAGTGACTCGTTATAAATTACTTTAATGCAAATAATTGCATATTTTAACCTGTTATGAGATTAGGTTTCCTGTTTCAGAACAGTGATAAAATGAAGAAGGTACTTTGGAAATACTTATCCTATGAAACTCAGTGAACAATTAATATGGTATGTGGAACACTCTTATGCCCTAGTAAATTTAGGAGGGATAGCTTTACAAATAAAATTGTTACCTTAGAAAATAATAACCTTGTTTTACAGTAACAAGGGTTTTTCCTGGAGAGCTGTGTGTACATTTAGATATATAATAATGGTTTTTAAAGGAAACCTGTGATTAATATGTCTTTATATTTGGATTCTAATTTACAACGTTACTTTAAAGCTAGACATACTTGCTAGGTTATAGCGATACAGCAAAGACCCAATATCCTGGAAATATCGCTGTTACTCATTTTTTTGAAAGTCTTTTTAGAATTTGAAAATTCATTGCGTGAAAATGAGTGTGATGATAAATGTTGCCCAAACAGTTAACATTAGGATTAAATTTAAAATATTTTTAAAAAATTAACCAGTTGGCTAAGCAGCAACTCAGGTTAGGTTGGCTGGTGGGAAACAAACTTGAAGAAGGTTCTGCAGGTTTTTGTTTTTTGTTTTGTTTTGTTTCATTTGCAAACTGTTCTTTGCATACTTATGTTTGTGGTCCTTGTAACTGACTTCTGCTTTTTGTTTGTTTCCTTTTCTTTCCTTTATCTGTTTTACTTCCCCCATACTGTGTTGTTGCTACCAGTATCTATTGCTCCACCCCCGCCCCCTATGCCTCAGTTGACTCCACAGATACCTCTCACAGGCTTCGTGGCCAGGGTGCAGGAAAACAGTAAGTTCGGGAACACTGAGCTGTCAAAAGAGTAGAGGCTGTCTCCTTATAGCATGCATGGCTGATGAGTCATCATTTTCTTACTTTTATTGAGAAGCTAATCTTATCTTGAAAACAGGTGCAGATACGTTTTTCAAACTGAAGAGCACGATCTTCAGTTTTTTCTCTTGTGTGCATGATTACTGACCCATATAAATTTCAAAATTGCAGCTTTCTTATTGACGTGATCTAAAACATGAAATCTGATCTTTGCAGATTCTTAAGGAAAACATAACGAAACATAAAAATTCAAATTGTATGAAAACTACCAGCTTCCTAGGGGAATTAGAAAACATTTTGTATTCTGTTGCCAGCAAATTCATCAGCATACAGACGATTACAGTATGAGATTAAATTTATTATGCATTGGGGGCAGGGTTTTTTTCTCTTTAGTTACATAAAAATTTAAGTGAAAGCTTTGTAAAAGCCTCAGATTTTTATACAGAAATAATTTTGAACCTATATAAAGATTTGTTAGGGTAAGAATGAATCTGTAAGAGTAAGTAATTTATATCCAGGTTATCCATTTGAGAGTGATACTGGTGAGCCCTTTTCATGTTTTGGCTACATGTTAGGCCCATGAGGAGTATTTCTGAATATGCACATCTATCAGGTTTTAGGTCTTCTTCTCTCAGGCATGTCAGTTTAATGACTTTTGGAAATTCTTTTGAATACATGGATTTGATTAGGATACAGTGGTCTATATTACTACCTGATTACCTGGAGGTTCCAGATGTATAATCCTAACTGCATGATCAGAGTGAATGTTAGTTGACAAAAAAATACCACCATTACTGAATTATACTAGGCCAGAATAGCTGTTGAGATTAAGATAGTAAGGTGGTCTAGTAGTGATTTACTTCATTTGGGATCATTGCCATGCAAATAAATTTTAGAATGGCTTCAACAAGTGTGTAACCCACATGACTACCCCATCTTCCTGGAGAATACAGTGTGGCAAATTCCATTGTTCAACTTTTGCTGACCCAGTTCTGTAATTCTCCACATTTTTCCCTTCCTCCAGTTAAATAATTTCTTATTCAGTGTTATGTGCTATGCTCTGGGAAGAGTACAAATATTCTAAGACAAAGTTTCTACCTTTAAGAACCATGTATGATTGAATGGGCTTTTCATAAAATGTAGTTCCAAAATGTTGAAATTTCTGAATGTAAATCGTCCTTACTGTTAACATTTGTTTGAAAACTCCAATGTGTTTAAACTTATATAAAAAAGTGAATCTTATGTTTTGAAAAGAATAAGGGTAAATTGCTGGTCCTTAATGCTATAATAGTTTAAAAACTTGAGCAGCCTTATAGTCAAAAAGTGGGAAGAAATATTTTAAGATAGCTATAATAGACATCCATTTAGTAGGGCCAAAGCATATTGACTAGCATTTTGGTAACTTTTTTTTTTTTTTTAAGATTTTATTTATTAATTAGATGAAGAGTGAGCCTATGAGAGAGAGAGAGAGAGTGAGAGCACACGAAAGCACACCAGCAGGGGGTGGGGGCAAGAGAGAGAGAAAAGCAGACCCCCCACTAAGCAGGAAGCCTGATCCCACATGGCAGATGCTTAACCAACTGAGCCACTCAGGCACCCCAACTTTTTTTTTTTAAATAGAAATTCAGTAGTAATGTATATATTCTGGGCATGCATGGTTTTTGCTAATGAGGACCATGGTACTTACTGTTTTATTTTAGTTCTTTTCCCCAGACTTACGAACTGGAATCAATTATTCTCCTTGTGCTGCAGAATATGCAGCTTTATTTAGGATCTGTTTTCTTTGAAAGCGTGTTAGGAAGATTGATTATAAACTATGTATCAGTATCTTACATGTTTTATGGAGTATGAATTTTCTGTGTTCTTCTCTTAAATATGCAGCTTCCTATGGCACTCAAAATTGGTGATAATAAAAGCCGGTGGCAGTTAGCCTACTAAATGTGCTTCAGTTTAACACATGAGCCCCTAAAAAAGTCCATGTGTTTACATCTGTGTATGATTAACATCAGGAAGCATTTTTGAACTAATTATGTGTGGTGCTAGACAAAGGATTATACATATAGAACGTTAGGTTGACCAGACCTCTGCTCTTGTGTATATATAATTTGGATATAAGCCAGTGTAGATTCATGGCAGTTGGACATGAAGATAGTTGAGTGAAAACATGAAACTGGTAAGTTATGTATAAGAGTAAATGCAATTTAGAGATCCAGGCAAACATAATTTATACTTTAAACCAAATTAAGGATAGAAGCTATGGCTCTTTGATGTTAGGATGGATTCATACCCATTTTCTTCTCCTCTCGATAATATTAAAAAGCTTTGTGGGGTAAGGGCAAAAATAAAATGGATCCAAGCATTTGATGGAAAAAATGTAGACCTGCTTGATAGCTATCAAAATGAGCATCACTACACAGGATTTGTTTTCTCATAGTCTTTCTCATTCCCTGACAGGATCAAATAAAAATCACAGAATTGAAGTGGTTATGGAAGTAGGGCTATTATCCACAGATGTTCTAAATCTGGATCCCTTGGTTATATTCTTAGCACATTATTCCGAATAGGGTGGAGTAATAAGCTTTAAAACCTGTATTACAAATAGATTATGACTGCATGCTTTGATCACATAAATAGCCCCAGAAATTGGCATTTGAGTTAGTATGTTGGTATTCTGAATTTCTCCCCTGCAGATATCACAGAATTCCTTATATCAGTTTATGTCAAAACATTTTCATGTCTTTAACTTTCAAAGAAATTTGTGGATCAGATTCGAATTAAGAATTAGCTGTGTGGAAAAAAAAAAAAAGAATTAGCTGTGTGTTCTATGTTTGAATTCCTTAATATTGGGAGCACTTGTTACCTGGTATCATAATAGTTCAGTGAGCATAGTTCTAGCCCGACATTTTCTCATTTCCATTGTTCAATTATTTAAATCACACACATACATGTACCACACCCATCTACAACTTGAGGTATGAGTTGTTATTATTGGTTTGCATGATATAAGTTCCTTTTTGTTTGTTTTTAATTACATCTTCCTGCAACACTTTATTTTAAAATTCTTTATTGTGGATGTATTCTTAGAAAATTGGATCTTTAGGATCAAGTCTTTCCCCCATCCCATGCTTAAGTTTTACTAGCAATAATGCAAAAATTCTTAGCTTGCTTCCTGCATTTAAAAAGTTGATTATGAATTATAGACATTTTAAAAAATATTCACTGAGATTTTGTATTAGCTTGGAATTACTTATTTTCTAATTTAATTTCTCTGGTTAAAATTTAAATAAAAGAATAGAAAGCCTAAACAGAGAAGCAGACATGATACTGCCAACTTTTTTCTTGATTAAAACAGACAAAAATAAATATCCACCCACTGGAGGCTTATTCCTGGGGAACTAAAAGATAACTAAAAGCTAAAATCAGGGACCTGAACGTGCAGCACAGTGGCTATCAAACCCTAAATGTAATGTTTAGGGTTTAAAAACACAATATTTACGGTAGTCTAAATGAGAAATGTGACATAAGGCTTATTTAAGGAGGTAGGCTAACTAAAGGGCAACATTTGTTCCGACCCGAGCCTTGGAGTAAGGAAACGTTTTTTACTCCTATAATCCTTATTTTTTGAGACAATGTCTCCTAACCTCCTGCGTTCATTAATTTGTAGCACTTCCTAATACTCTCATTTTTAGCTCATTTATTATTGCAAACCTGTTCTTACAAGTAGTAGACGCTCTAACACACCAAGCTTTTATTTCTAATCATTGCATGTTTTATTAGAGTGCATGCTATATACAAATTAGAGCTCTATTAAATTCTTTTAACTTATGAATTTTCATTTACGCTGATTTCTGATTCATATCAATTATCCAAATTCTTTTAGTTGCTGATAGTCCAACCCCACCGCCACCACCTCCCCCAGATGACATTCCCATGTTTGATGACTCTCCACCTCCGCCACCACCACCTCCAGTGGATTATGAAGATGAAGAGGCTGCAGTAGTTCAGTATAATGATCCATATGCAGATGGGGATCCTGCTTGGGCCCCCAAGAATTATATTGAGAAAGGTAAGGTACAGTCATCATTGAATTGAGGTAAAGGAAACTTAACCTACTTACAGAATTTTAGAGCTATAAAGAGCATCCATGTTTCTCAATCCTTTGAATAGCTTTCCCAGCCAACATAATTTAGTTAAGCCTTATTTCCTATACATTTCCAATATAAAGGGATATCTTTATTTTTTAAGTTAAAAGTTATGTTATGATGTTAGATGTGGTTTTCCAAATGACATAGGCTTCCAGCTGGAGATGACTTTGCCTGTTTGCATTTTATAGATGAAACAAATAAGGCACAGAAAAGGAGTAAATGACTTACTAAAGTTACATAATTAGTAACGATTTAAAACAAAATAAGCTCTTAAAAAGAGAAACCTTTCATATCTAAATATTTTAAAAAATATTGAGACTATCATGAGAAAGAACCTCAATTAAGGTTTTCAGTTAGTTGATCTTGTAAGAGAAGATAATCACTAGAATTTCATTTCATGAAATTATGTGTAACTCTAACATCCAAATTTGTCAAAATTACCTGACATTCACTGTAATTATGTATCAAGAAAATAGTGGTAAGAAAGAAATCTGTTTTTAGAGAGTTAATTGCTTTTCTTCCTACACCTCTGTGTTGTTTTAAAATCTGTATTTGTCAAGTTTTGAAAAATGCTTGTAAGGTAGTTAAGCAGATTTGATTGCCTTTGAAATATATTCCCTT
Source organism: Nasua narica (assembly GCA_028533885.1). Classification (NCBI taxonomy): domain Eukaryota; kingdom Metazoa; phylum Chordata; class Mammalia; order Carnivora; family Procyonidae; genus Nasua; species Nasua narica. The sequence continues at coordinate 11,058,464 of CM052807.1, forward strand.
CCACTGGCCTTTTACTTGATTAACTGACGTTAAACAAGTAGCTGTGGCTCTTGAGACTGCAGCATTCTCTTGTGCCAAAGTTTTGAATACATGGCTAAAAGGGAATTGGCTGTTTTCCTTTTCTGTGTACATGTGTGTGTTTAAATTTTTTGAGTATACGTGACACAAAATGTTATATTAGTTTCAGGTTTACAACGTATGATTCAGCATCTCTGTAGGTTATGCTATGCTCCCCACAAGTGTAGCTGCCGTCTGTCACTACATAAGCTAGTAAAATACCATTGACTACGTTCTCTATGCTGTACCTTTTTAAATATTTTTAAACAGTGAATATTCTACATACTGTTCAGGAAATCTTGAATATTCTAACTTCGTGTTTAGATTCTTCTCTCCCTTTAAATAGAGATACGTTGTGGTTATATTGAGGTTGATAAACTTAGTCTTGAGTTGTGTATCTGTATTTTCTGGTTTGGAAAAGCAAATTTAACTTTAAATTGGGACTAATGGAACTAATAAAAATTGATAAATTTAAAGTGATACAGTGGTTAAAACACTTGGCAATAGAGCAGAATTACAAAATGTCTTTACAAGTTGAAATAATAGTCTTTAGTGGTCATCACACACATTTTGTAAAAATATTTTTAACTTTTTAAACATAACACAGAAGCAGCACTCTGTTAGTTTCCAGTGTACAATATAATAACTTGATACGTTTGTATTGCAAAAATGAAGTATTTTTGACTTTGCTAACCATACAGTCTCTTCTGTCACAACTACTTAGCCCTACGGTTGCAGCCCAAAAGCAGCCATAGACAGTACATATGTGAGTAGATGTGTCCATGTTCCGATAAAATGAAGTTTTAATAAATTACAAAAAAGGCAGTGGTTTGGATTTGGTTAATGGCCATTGTTTGCCAATCTGTAGTCTACATCAGAGAGTTGAGATTTAGTAGGATTATATTTAGTCTTTTTAAATAGTAACCTTTATAATCACAACATGAATTAAGACCTGTTTTAATGGAAATTTTGTTGAATATATCAATGGTATGACATGCATGTTCCAAAAGACAAGTTCTTAGAGTACATTAGTTGAACTGTGATCTATCTATATACCAGGGTATATACCAATCTGATCATATCCATTTATATTACACTAGTATTATGTCTAGTTTTGAGTACCACATTTTAAGGTCCTGCAAATAGGAATGTCTTCAAGAGGAGAGTATAAGGAGACAAAATACCTAGGAAGTGCACCTATGATGTGAAACAGTTGAAAGCATTGTTTCTAAGTTGAGGAGAATATTGCAGGGGAACTAGGTAGCTATCTTCAAATTTTTAGCATGTAGAAGTAGGATTAGAGTATGAGACTTGGAGTTCCAAAAAGTCCTACAGTACATACAGAAGTGTGGGGGGGTTAGCTGTTTGTATGAATTAGGATTCTGGAGAGTGGAATGAACATTGAATTATTAAGGATTAAGTACTCAGCAGTAAGCATTATTGTGGGAGAGAATATATATTGCACGGCGGAGGGGAAGTTGGGTACGACTGGGATTCATTGACACAAGGACTTAGAAAACAGAAACAATTAATTTGGTTCAGTACTTTCCAGCACTTTGTCCAAGTAGAACTAAAAGCATGAGGTAAAGAAAGCTTACATTCTGCTGACTAACTTTGAGGGTGTCAGGCTTTTGTCATGATCAGTCTAAAAGTTCTTCTCTTCACCACCCAAACTCTAATGTATTGTGAGTCTGAATACAAAGAAATTAATGTTACAAAAGCTAATGAATAATAATAAATAATCGACAGATTAATAAATAGCGTATTAATTGACTAAATTATTACAGTATTTTTCTTACCAATGACTTTCTTGTAATCACTCAGTTTCCTTGAATGGTTATATAGCCAAAAGTAATACCAGGATAATAATTTAGTACTATTTATTCTGTATGTTTTTGGGTTTTTTGGAAACTGGATAGGTCATTGAACTTTTAACTATGATTCTGCTGCAGGACTAAAATGGAGGAGAATGGACTTGAGTTTACTTAATATAGTTTTGTAAAGGGAAAAAAAGGTTGCCTGTGTGAGTTTTGTGAATGGTGCTATGGATCAGTACTTCCAGGTCTCTTCCTTATAATTCACTAATTCAGAATAATTAGGAGAAGTTATCTTTCTCAGGGGAAAAGCAAGTTCCAAAATCTTTTAAGTGCCCCTAAGAAATAGTTTAAGAAAAAAGGTAATACGAAGTAATAAACATCTCTGTCACATACCATTTCACATATACTGGAAAATTACGTATAACTTCAGAACCATCAGGCTATAAAGGCAGAATGAAGGAACAATTAAATTCATAAACCTGTTTGGAAAACTAGTAATGTTTTGATGACTTGTCGTTTCCACAGTACTGTTTACAAAGGAAGTGAATATTTTGAACTCAAAATAATCAAATACCACAGAACTGGAAACAGTTCTCTAAGTCTTAATGGGTCTTTGCTCACCTATTTCCCCCTTAAAAAAAATATCCAGTTGACCCTTAACGTATGTAAATACACTTTTAAACAATCTAGGTATGGCCCCATAAATTATACATATTTTCTGTGGATGAGTAGGATGAGATTGACCTCACAGGATATGTGTAATTTCTGAATTAGACGGTTGGCTTGTTACTGACTGGCTCTGTAGCTTTGCCCACTACATATTTTGGGAAATGGTGTTTTGCAGCGGTTGGCGCTTAGTCGATATTTGAACAAGTGAAACATCTAATAAATATGAAAATTCAGGGATCTTTCCTGGATAGACTGGTGGAAACTATGGATGTCTCTCTAGCCAAATTGTTAATTTGGTCCTACCATCAAGGCATTGAGTTAGGCACATGGTTGGCCCTGACTTACTTGTTTTTACCAATATAAGAATTAACAGTCTTTGTACAAATAGATGGTTTTGCTATACTCTAGATTTAACTGGTATTGTATTTAAAAATTCAGCTAAATGTTCGAAATAGTGCACTTACCATGGCATTTCAACTGTTCTTTCCATAGTTGTGGCAATATATGATTATACAAAAGACAAGGATGATGAGCTATCGTTTATGGAAGGTGCAATCATTTACGTAATAAAGAAGAATGACGATGGCTGGTATGAAGGAGTCTGCAATCGAGTGACTGGTCTGTTCCCTGGGAACTATGTTGAATCAATCATGCACTATACTGATTAAACTTTTTTGCTTTTAAAGTAGGTGGTTCTTATTACTCAGTCATACTGTGGGACTATTATGGTTAACAGAATTGTCTTAAAATGTCTTAAAACGTGCCCATACTTTCAGGACATGCTGTTTTATTGATATAATTGATTGTGTCTACCTGTAAGCATACATCTTTGAGGCAGTTTGTGTATTGCTAAATGGCAATTTATACAAGAGGCTGTCCGTAACTGATTATGCTTATGTACTTACTTACACAGTTAACTTTATGACCAGCCTAAGTATTCTGGGGGTGTGGGGTATAATATTTAACAAATCATGATTCAGATTGTACCATTACATGTTTCAGTGCAGCATGGTTACTAACGCTATGTCAGACTAATATTAAAATCAGAAAATTTCAATCCTGGTGCTGGTCATACTTTTTTTGTTTAGACTTTCTCATTCTTGAAATATACTATTTGTTTAAAGCATGCATACAAATTTATGTATTGAAATATACTTAAAAAATCCAAGATGCTTCCAATTTGTGTAATATTTACTTGGAGTACTCATACTTAGGTCTCTTGACATGAATTGAGTCTCTAAGGTCTCCATGTGAAACAAAGGGTTATCTGTAATGTTGTAATTTGTACCTAAGTTTTTTAATAAGTGAATTTGCATTATAAATTTTTTCCATTCATAAATACGTAAGTGAACCAAAGGTTTTTGTCCTTTCCTTCACTGGTTTGCTTTTAAAATAAATAAATGAATAAATAAATAAAGATACTGATTTATTGCAGAATTATGGTTCTATTTTCTCAATATATTAACTTGGAAAAAAATATTAGCCTTATCTCAACCTGTCCCAGTGGCAGTGACTGATTTTTTGCAGATTTAAAATCTGAGATGGGTATTTACAAGTCAATCTACTGAATTCCTTTTCTAAAGTAACTTTTTCAAAGCTAAGAAAATGTGTTAAAGTATGCACATTCTGTAAGTAAGTAAAATTCTAAAGGACTGCCAGATCGGTCCTTCGGTTTTCCAGTGGATTGTTGTATACTGGGTTCAATGAAAGGAAATTATAAGCATCTTTTACATGTTGTTTTTGTAGAAGTGGGTGCAATTGACTTTTGAGTAGGCGCTCTTTAATCCATTACCTGGCACTAGCAACATAAACAGGTTTTAAGAAAATAATTAAAAAAAAAAGGTGGATAATCAGTGAACGGGGAATATACCTGACCAACAGATTTATACTGTCTTTTGAAATAATTGAAATGCAACACATGCACTTTGTGTGTCTCCTCTTAATTTAAGGGAAGGTTGGAGGGATGTTTTTTTCTTATCTTGTGTGTATTTCTATATTGTCTAGGATGTTAAAGTAGAGCACTCAAGTGTGGGTTTCTGTGTATTGAGGATTTGTTTGGATTTCAAATTACGATTATGTACTGGGCGTTACAGACTTATAACAGCATAGTAAATGGTAAGACTAGTGCAGAACATTTATTTCTGAAAATTAAAGGCCATTATTGCTACCAAATCAATGTGACTGTTGTATATGCATTTTGCCTTTGTTAATTTTAAACATGATTTCAGTATCACTAGTGATCAGCTAGCTACCTTTTTCATTTTTTCAAGTGGAATGTTCTCTTAATTTTGTATATAACCTGTTGTCTAAATTTTATGTACAGTCTTTTATAATAAACCATTCTCCTATATGAAATTTTGGATACTGTTAAAATCTAATGTGGATTGAAATGTAGATTTCACAATTTTTGTGACCTTTACTCCTATGGCGAAACATGATAAACCATTTGAATTTTAACATTGATTATTTATTTGTGTAATGGCTTTACATGTGGATCTTAACAGTGTAAACAATACCACATATAACCATCAAGATACCTCGATTAGAATTTACAGGACTAGAGTGACAGATTGGGATGGTTTAATTACATTTAAAAAATTTTCTGAAAAACTTTGCCAATAAAAAAAAAATTGCCCATCAATAAGGTTGAAATGATTTTTTGAAATGATTTTTGGTTACCTGCACATGAAGCAAAGTATATTCCACAAAATTCTTTAGGCACGGTCTGGTAAAATAGCTGCCAGAAGTAACAGAAAGAGTTGTCATTTATCTCTCGTGAGGACCATTTCTGAAAGCTGTATGAGGGCATCTCTTTCCGGGGACGGTCGAAGTTTACTGATCTCTCTTACTGCTTCATGGCAGTACCGCTGCGCGAGGTAGGTGGTTTGCTGCACACCATCACTCTGGGGGGAGGGGGGGGGCGGGACAGAACAAAAGAGGACAGACGCATCACTCACCGCTCAGCTCTTAAATTCCTGCTGTGAGAGTTAAAATGTATTTTTGTTGCAATCAAGTGCTCGCTCTCCAACTCATCATTCTAGCTTCCTCAACCTACTGGGTTGAGGCACTTTCCTCAGATTGAAGCATTTTTATTCTACCAGCATGCAAAGCAACTAACTCATTAATATCAAATAGCCACCTACTTTCCCTTATTTTTAAGTATTAAGTTTTTAAGTGAAAAAAATCTAAAGTTAAAAAACAAACATATACATAATAAAGCACATATGATGGAGATCAACAGTTCCCTTCTTCCAAAGACACCAGCTTTATCTGCTGGTTTTAATGTATTAATTAGCTACTTTAGTTATTATCTATTGCCTTTCTGCTGAGAAAGGTGAGGATTTAGCCCATCCACCCTAGCCTCCTCCGTAATTTGATTACCATCTTTAGTTCTTCTGTTAATTACTTTTGTCATCATGTAGCACCAACTACTTACTTTATCTCAAGGATACCAGTGTTCC
>CM052807.1:11064967-11080671 GCA_028533885.1 Nasua narica
GATTACTGGATCTTCCTCACGGTTTGCCCAGAGTGACAGCTAATTTTCCCTCTTTTCAATCCCACTTCGCACTTGAGCCTTCAGTAATACTCCTTCTGACAGCAAAACCTCGCCCACGCACATCACCTAGCTATCAGCTACAGTCCCTTCTCCTACTGAGTTTTTAACAGTACTGCCAAACTGCCCTCCAAAGAGGTGGTGGCAAATTATGATGCTTAACAGGAGAGAGACTTAACGAGAAATCCATCCTTGGGAGGGGGTCTTGCTTTTTGGAAATCTGAAAGGTAATTATTTGAAGTCCTGCGCAAACCACAGATCAGACCACACATCAGCTTACTAAAAACCGCTCACCCTTCTCATTCATTAGATCTACTGGCTCCAAATGACTTTGGGTTTAGATTTTGGAAACAGCTCATTCTCGAAAGATAGTTATTGAAAGTGAAAATATGCAAAAAGATGTGGCTTCTACAGAGGATATGTGGCAGTGTATCTGAAATAAGCTTACAGTCCCTCAAGATGAAATAGTCTGCCTCTGTGGGTTCTTAAGTGACCACTGATGACAGTTCTAGGAGGGACTAGGGACGGCCCATACTGAGGTGATGGCCGCGAGCGCCGGATAACCTGGTGGTGGCAAAGGTGAGAGCTGGCACAGGGAGGCCTGTCTGGGTGACTGGAGGACAGTAGTGCTGCCAGCGGATTTGGGGAAGACGTTTCAAGCCAGCGGGACTCAGCCCACACTACTCATTAGAATCACTTGGGTGGCTTAAAAAAAGTCCTAATGTCCAAACCTGACCCAAGGCCAGTTAAATTAGTCTTTAGAAAGAGTTTTAGAAGAAAAAAATTATACAAGTTTCTCTTCCTCAGTTTTTGTCAAGTCAAGAATTGACCACCCTTGGTCTTGCATCTAAAATTTGTTGTTATTTGGTTAAAGAACTGGGCCACCCTGTACCTGCTCCTGCCTTACTTCCTTGTAAAATAATCTTACCTGTAATACATATTGTCGAGCTCTGTCCACATCTCCCGGCAAACTGAACCGTCTCATTATCATAGCATTCATTTCTGGGAACTAGCCATAAAGAAAAAAAAATATTTATTGCTCTTGTGAGAATCAAATGTTCTAACACTAAGTTTGTAACAACAGGAAAAAACAAAAAAGTGATTAAATGTTTAGATGGTTGGGGAGGGGGGCAATAAATTGTAGCCATTAAAGAAGCAGAGCTAAGAGACATCTGTTTTCCATGCCCAGGGACTGAGCTGGTGCTCGGGAGAGGCAGCTGTGATCCTTGTTCATTCTGGTGTTTTCTATTCTATTCTTGGGTCCAACATTGAGTAAGAAAGAACGACGGAACAAACTACATCCCTAAAATCTCACTGGCTTCTCTTACACTTCTCAAACTTGAGACTGCACCAGAATCACCAGAGGCCTATTGGGCGACTCCTTCGGAGTTTCTTGGTCAGTAGGGTTGGGGCCTGAGCATGCATTTCTGACCGGTTCCCAGACGCTACGGACTCTGCCGGTCTCTGCCCACATTTTGAGAAGCAGAGGCCTAGCACGAGGGTGGGAATTAGGCATCTAATGCTAATGCTAAACTGAGGGACCCTCGAGGGCCATTGAGGTATGTGAGCAGAGGGTGTTAGGAGTAGAGCTCGACCGCTGCCGCTTGTCCCGTGAATCGGAGCAGGGGCGCTCAGCGCTGACTGCACACTGGAGTCAAGTCGGGAGGCTTATGGTGCCTGGGTCTGCTCCCTAACGTTCTCACTCTACTGGCTGCAGCGGGGGCGGGGTCTGGCCGGGGCATCGAGATTTCGAAGGCACTCCGGGTGTTTTTAATGTGCAGCCAAGTTTGAGAACCCCTGAACCAGAGGAGGTGGAGGTAGAGGCAGAGAGGCCAGCCACGTTACTGCAGTTAATTATAAAGAAGACCCAAGGTAAGCTTGTGGCACTAAGAGCAAAAAAGAAAATCGGTACATCGATAAAAATCGATAGTCTGCAGTCTGCAGCAACAATTTGGGAGAATTGTCACCATTAACACACTCGGGAAGTCAGGACACCAGATTTGGTTTTCTAGACTAGACAGAGCTCTGGTCCTGGTGCCTCCATAGTTGAGGGAGCTCTGTGACGTGTGGGTCCTAACCTCCTCCTCAGTGTCGTGAGGGAGCTTAGCCGAATGAGCGGACACCCGTTAGCTCTAATGGCTTCTGGTTCCATGACGTAAGAAATAAGGTATGTTTGCTTCTGGACACATCAGTGCTTACAGCAGTTGCCAGTTTTTCCCTGGCAGTGAGCCTGAAGTTGTTGTCCTGTAACCACCACCACGGTATTAGTAATCCTAGAAGAAAAAATAGGGCACACATAGAAAAACCTCAACCGGATGACGACCGATGAAGAACTAAGAGTGTTCCTCTCAGAGCAAAGTATGTGTCAGAACAAAGTTCTAACCATGTAGAGGCCACTCCCATGCTTATAAAATGTAAAGGCCAGCAAATGGTTAGTTCTTAAATGAAAACAGGTAATTTGTTTTAGTTACTGGCCTTCTAAGAATAGAGGAAGTTTTACAGGAAACACATCAAGAAGCTCAAACCAATAAACTTTGGTGGTAAAAAGCCAATTCAAGTAAGCATTTGTCTTAATATACTGCATTCTAAAATGGAACTTCTGGAAGGCCATATCCTCAGAGGTGACAGGATACTGTCCTGGGCATCTGGGATCATTACCTTCTTTATCGTACATGAGCTCTTTCTGCCGCACCAACAAGGGTGGTAAAAGATGCTGATCGTGTGATTTCTCTGACTCTTTTTACTATAAAAAGCATCAAGAAAGCAAAGCTTGAAGAAAATATTTGCAATGACTGTGACTACATCCTTCCTTTAAACATGTTGTGTGTGCAATTTTAATATGCAAATACCAAACTCTTCCCCTGGGCATTCCTGTCCCCCTACTGTGATGTGGAGAAGAAATGAGAAGCATAACGGGAACAACAGTTGCCTGCTTGCGGATTTCGTGAGAAATAAGAAAATTTTTGCCCAGGCTGTTTTAGTTTGCGGGTACGGAGACCTTTTAAGAATAGGACGAATCAGGGGCACCTCGGTGGCTCGGTTGGTCCAATGTCTGACTCTTGATTTCGGCTCAGGTCCTGATCTTGGGGTGGTGGGATGGAGCCCACGTCAGGCTCCATGCTTAGCGGGAGTCTGTTTGAGGGTTCTCTGTCCCTCCCCCCGCTTTCTTACTCTAAAATAAATATATCGTTAGGAAAAATAAAAGAATAGGACAAATCATATTCTAACTGTGAAATGTACCCATAAACTAAACTACAAAGGTGATCAATAAACGTAGCGCGATCACTCACACACAACCTGGGTAACTAAGGGACCAGCTAGTCAACAGTAACAGAAGCCAGGACAGCTGGTGCAGGGGCTGGGGCTGCTGAGGGCAGCTGGAAGGGCGGCTACCGGCTGACATTTGGGTCTGGTGACTTTATCAAATAAGAGAAGCAGAAGAGAGGAAAAGATCTTTTAAAGGATATTTGAGAACTAATGTAATCTCACCAAAAAAAAAAAAGGAACCCAAAAAACACTTCCATTTTGTTTCTAAAGAGCTTAAGATCCAACCTACTCTTTTTAAAGATTTAACATGATGTTTTTGTTCTTACAGAAAATACGTATATACATACGGATGGAAGGACACCGTCATCCCTGGGACCCCTCCAGAAATCCTGAAATTTTTCTTAAATCCCTTGTACTAACTGTTATCCAGAAAGCTCCTTAGAGATGTCAGAAATAGTGAATTCCAAAGAGGGGGAGTTCCTATTAAGTTGCAAGGTCCAACAAATTCCTATTTCAAAACAACTGTGTTAAAAAGAATAAGTGGTTTCCCAGAGTTGCTTGTGGTCGAGACTCTGTTCTCAGATGGAAAAACTCAAAAGATTAATTTAAGTAATTGGCAAACAAAACTCACCCACCTATGGAAAAAGATGGCCGACATCTTACGAGGACTCCACTAAATGGGCAGGTTAGTGACAGATCCCGAGAGCCGACACAGAGGCTCTTCTGGAGCGTCCCGGGCCCAGAGGTAGCAGCTCTGTGGGAAGCCCCCCCTGGGGGTCAGACAAGTTCTCCTCAACGTCCGCGCCGTGCCGGCCGAAATAGGACATTGCGGAGTGAAAGGAATACTGCTCTTAGAGGAGTTGGGGTTTAATTGTCTGCTGTGCCATTTACCAAATGTTTAACTGTGGCCGAGTATGTGCGTCACTTTATTTGTAGGGCGGGCGTAACAGCTGCCACAAAGAGGAGCTGTGAGATTGGAGAGAACGTATGGAAGAAGCCCTGGCAAACCAGGAAGACAATGCACTTTCATTAAATGGAGACGCTGCACAGTCTCATGTTATCTTGGAATTTGTTTCTACGCAAAATCACTTTTGGCCCCGTAAATCTTTTCACACATCTCTGGCCAAGAATCCCCTTTTTTGAAAGTGTCATCCACAACAGAGCCTAAACGTGGTGCTTTCTTTGAAAACAACTTAAACTTTTTTGAGTAACTTTTGCCTAAGCGCCACAGGACAGACGGCGAGTCTACTTGAGAAACAAGTTCTGCCCAGAGTCACTTCCTGCTCGGCCTCACTGTGTTCCCTTTTCTAAGGCTGCCGTGCGCACTTCTTCACTCCTTTTCCTACCGCCTTATGGGCAGACGGACAGCGGGTTCTGCTGAGGGGGAGTGGGTGCCTCGTGACGCCGCCTTTCCCAGGGAGACACCCACAGCGCCGTGCTTTGGGACGTCGTAAGCTCGGGTGTGTTCCTCTTCCTTGCCCCCCCCCTTTTTTTTTAAACCAGCATTTTTCATCTCGTATGTATTACTCACTAATTAATACATAGGAGCGATCCATTTTTCCTCCTGACTTTGACCCACTGTATCTTAAGGGAGAATTATTCACTACTCCTTTGTGTAGAGGAAAGCAAATTAGTTTCCTCTGAAATAGGTTCATAGTGAAACAATCGGAAGAGGCATCCGTTCGCAGTCCATCATCCTACAGACACTTACAGACCCAGCTGTTAGTGCTACGGGGGCTCAGGACGATTATTTGTAACCGTTACGATTTCTCAAAGTACAACACACAAAGCGTTTTGGTAGACTGCACGCTTCTTTCGGGAAAGACCTGTCCCCGCCTTGATAACCTCAGGGCTTCACTCAAGGAATCTTCCCTCACATTTGCTAACCAGGGTCTCGGGGGCACACAGACTAGTGTTTGTAGTTGTCCAGATGGCGGGCGGTGACCGATCTTTCTAGCCTCGGACATGCCTTTCCATTTACGCGGCTCAGGAGTCCTCTGGTTTTATGTGGGCGAATGATAAAAAATAAAATGTTCCTTGTTCAGCTTTAACGTATACAAGGGGATTTTCTAAGTTTTTGTCAGAGCTTAGCACATGTTTTAATATTCTCCTTGAGTTTTGGGCCGGCAAGTTAGTCTCCACAGGAGAAAGGACCCATTTAGAGCACGCCATTTACTTTTCATCTCTGGCTCAAAATTCTGCAAGGACAGAGCCGGGTAGTGAGGACAGTTATTTCTACAACTCAACATCTATGTTCGGACCCCTCGCTCCTCAGCTGACTGCGGTCCTGGCCCAGACCCCCCAAGCCATCAGCCTCCTCCCAGGAGAATTACCCAGGTTATGGCTCTCCTAGACAGTGGGTAAAAGATGATCTCTCCTTTCTTGGACCAGAAATTGGTCAAAAGCAAGGTCAGTGGTTTCAATAATGGAATCACTGGGTTCTATGGAAGACGTGGTTTATCTTTGTAAATTCTGAGAAAGAACAGAAACAAAAATCTCAGAAAGACTAAAAGTCACCAAAATTTTAGACCAAAGAGCTAATTTTTAAATTCATGGCATGGTGGTAAACATCTTATTTCTTTGCTAAGTTTTAACTGGATTAAATACACTACAAAGATGAAAATCTATTAAAAAGATGTCCAAATGCCAGCCAATGTCCCACTTATTTCAAACCACATTTGGCCTCACCTCAAGTGAGGTGGCCGGGCTCCAGAGCAGGCTCTGGAAACGTCTGCCTGCCTCACAGTCCCCGCAGCATCTGAAGTTCCTAAGCTCTCACTCACATTATGGAGAACGTGAAGGCGGCTTGACTTACTTCCTTAATAGACAGGCTCTCAACCTGGAGAAGGAACTACGTGGTCCTAGCAGCGCACTCCACTGACTTCTTGACATTCTGAGGCCATGGCCGAGGCTCTCTGAGAGCAGCAAACGGTCTCGTTAAACTTCTAGAACTGCAGACTTTCTCAGAATTTCTTATGCTCGGAGGCCCTTCCCGTGCCTCTGTAAGGGGCTCTGAGGTACACCCCAAATCCAGTCCTATAATCAAGATGTGGGAACCATTCACCTTGTCACTGCCTAAAATATACGGAAACCATCATGATGCTACCTCAAATGCACACAGCATCGAATCTGTAAAGTACCTCTGTGAACGTCACGTCAGTTCATCCCCAGTGTCACGAGTAAGGATGCAGATGGAGCTTAGAAGTAAAATAACTGGTCCCAACATCTCAGTCACAGACGTCAGGATCAACTCTAGATCTGACGCCTCTTATGTAAATGCTTTCCCACATCTTCCTGATCTGAACCTTCCCATCAGCGGTGCCAGGAAGATACAAAGCACGGCGTCAGAGGGAGTTGGGAAAACGTACCTGCCGGCAAGCAAATAAGACCGGGCCAGTGGCTAACCCAAGCTTCAGGTCCGCTGACGTTGGTTTGCCCATCTGGTCAGAACACGAGGTGAAGTCCAACACATCATCTATCAGCTAGCGAACGGAAAAGAACAATGTCAGGAGCATGGCCACCCTGGGTGTCACCGTCGGCCTTCCCACTGTGCCAACAGGCCACGTTCCTAAAAAGCAGAGGACCAACCTGAAAGGCAATGCCCACGTTTCTTCCGTATTGATAGGCAATCTCATGCACCACAGGGTCCGGGCATCCCAGGACAGAGACCTGAAGCAGAGAGAATTCTGGAATAAGCTGCTGACAACAAGCAAGGCAGCCACCCCTGCATGCAAGGATGCAGACGTCCACTCCCTGCAAGGAGAGGCGGCAAGGCCGTATCATGCAGTCAGCCGTGCACGGAATATTGTGTTTTTAATGGAAGGATTTCAGCCTCGATCTCAGATTGTTCTCTTAAATTCTAGGGAAGCTATCTTCCACCCCTCCTTTCCCAGGAGAAGACCTCTTTCTTGCTGCTTTCAGCACTCAGCAAACCTGGCCTAAATGTTGGCTCTATTTTTATTTTTCTCTTGACTTAGCCCTTATTTTAGGGAGAGATATTTAATCTGCTCTAATCACACACGATGCTGCCATATAGTTCATTTGTAATTTTCTTTTAATAATTTTTGGTGATTTCACTTTTTTCTCTAGCGCAGTTATTTCCTGATATGTCTGTAACAGCCTCCAGGCTCACACTTCAGACAGATAATGTTTTTTCATTAGCAAAAAAGGGTCTTCACTGGTCCTACTGCCTCTGTTTCTTATGCAACAATTAACTACATAAAAGCTCCCCACCCCCTCCCCCTTTTCAGGGGAGGAGAAATAGGACTTCTAAGTCTTTTTAAAACTCAAAAAAAAAAACCAAAACCCTAGCTGGCACTGGCCACTTGAGTGCATTTCCCACCGCTCTGCTAAGCATGCTAAGCAGGCTTGGCCACATTTCTAGAAAACAAAGACTGGGTAAAACCCCAAAGTGGGGAACGGCAGCGGCATCGACTCCACTGGAGGGGGAATGTCTATACTGGATGCACAAGAAAGCCAGATGGCATTGGTGTCCTGCCTATAGTGGGTCACTGATGATGAACCCGTCTCCTGACTTCTGTCCCTGCCTCCGCGACCCCCTGGTAGGTGCCCAATCGGTCCAGGCATCAGCGGCACCAGCGGCGCCGGGGGTCGGGGGCTCCGCAGTGGGGCCGCTAGGGGCGCACTCACGCCCCTTGCGACGCCACGTGACCTCAGTGTAGTCCTTGATATTTCTGCATCCCTTTCTGTAAAATGCAGGATGCAAAGCACTTAGTTCATAGGGTTGCTGCAAGGAATGCATGTCATGTGACTTTTAAGCCTCTGCACAGTGCTTGGCATCTGATTTTAACACTAGAAGTTTGCCATTGCTGTTAATAATCCTCCTCCTCACCCTGAGCGCAGAAAGAGGAGCTGGGCAGTGTCTGTGCACCGGGGCTACTACGGCCAGATCCCACTGCTTGCTCGGCCCTGAGGATGTTTTGTGATGACGTGAGGAAGCCGGTGGCCGTGTCACGTCTGGCTGCATGCCCTCCCATGACAATGTGCCCGTCGTGGGAGGTCAGCTGGCCACTTCCTGGAGTGAACATCATAATTGCTACAGGGAGGGCGTCCTCTTTCCAACCAAACTCAAGGGTCTAGGAGACCACATGCGAGACAATTTAGGGCCTCTGGTAGGAGTCAAGATATCCGTCACCCTGGCTGAACGAATGAGCAGACGAGGTCCGGGCAGCCGGGGTGTGCTGAGCTTAGGGCTCGAGGACACCCCCTCTCTAGACGGAAATAACTCACCCCGCGCTCCTCTTCACGCGGTACCTCAACACAAAATAGCTCCGGAGTGCCAGCTTTCGTCCTCGAAAGTAAAAGACACTTAAGAACTCTGTTCTATTTCTAAACTCACTGGATTAAATTTACGGAGTACCTGGGATGAGGACTTCAGATTCTCTTAAACCTCACAGCGCCCCCCACAGGCACTTCTCCTGTGGTTGAGGGTAAGAGCCAACGATCCCGGGCCCCCAGCGCGCCCGGACCAGAGGTTCCGGGGCCGGGGAACGGAATCAGAATCTGAACCCAAAAGGTCTGGCTCCAGAGAATGTTCTCTTTATCACTTTACCACGGGGCGTGGAAGCCCAGGTCAGAGGACACCCGAGCAAGCACACGGCCCTGCGGCCCGCGCACCGGCCACCCCCCGAGCTCACACGCCGACCCATGAGCAAGCCGCGCTCTGCGGGCAGCTCCCGCTTCTGCTCCCAGTGCAAAGCCCGCTCCTCACTCCCCAGCCCGGGGAGGGGCTGCCTGGGTCTGGCCTTCCCAGGCAGGAACGTCAGCACAAAAAGCACAAAGGAGGGGTGTGGGCATTAACCAGCGCTTCCGGTTCCGGTTCCCCGCACCAGAGAGGGGTCTCCCTCGTCCTGTCATGCCTCTTGCGGGGGGGGGCGGGGGGGGGGAGGGAGGACGAGGGGCAGCCACACCTCCTGGAAGGTTCTGGTGAGCCTGTCTCGGAGAGGTCGGGGATCCTGACTGCGCAGGCGCTTGGTATTTCTATCTTTGAAGTGTGTGCGTCCACCATGTAAGACAGATACCTGTATGTATTGTGTCTTAGTTACTAAAAAAGTGGAGATTATTGGAGCTCCATTCTTAACATAAAAAATATGGAGGGGCGCACGGGTGGCTCAGTGGGTTAAAGCCTCTGCCTTCTGCTCAGGTCATGATCTCAGGGTCCTGGTATCAAGTCCCCCATCTGGCTCTCTGCTCTGCATGGAGCCTGCTTCCTCCTCCCCCGCCCCCGCCCCGCCTGCCTCTGCCTGCTTGTGCTCTCTGTCAAATAAATAAAATCTTAAAAAATATAAAAACAGGTTGTTGTCAAAAACTAAAAATATTGGTGGAGAACACAAGTAACATAAAATCACGGATCAAGATCTAGTATTCTTAGTATATGAAGAGCTGTTTGAAACTGCGGGAGGTGGGGGAGCCCAAATATACTCTAGAAAGCAAGCAAAAGATGCCGCAACACAAGTCACCAGTAGTCAAGGCAGAAAAACGGCCCTGCAGCACCTAAAAAGTTGCTCGGGTTCCTTCCGAAAGGAGCGATGCGGATCCAAGCTCCACGGCAACACCGACCCTCTCTCCCACCCCCCCCCACCCCCCCGTCCGGGAACAACAGAACCACGCGCATAGCCACCGCAGAAGACAAGGTGCCCTGCGAACGACTCCGACCCGCACACGGGGTGGCCCTGCGCTTTCACCTGTGGCTGCGAGGCCCCGGCAGCCCGGGTGCCTGTCCGCAGGAGGGGCTGCGAAAAGCCCGGCAGAGCCACACGCGGGGGGACGGTGGGGGCGACACAGCTGTTTAAAACACGCGGAAAGTTCTACAGAGCAGCATGGGCTGGCCTCCTCACATAGGGTGAACTGAAGAAAGCAAGGTGCGGAGGGAGGGTAGCCAACACCCTGCTTTTCCTTGTGAGAGAGAAGGGGACACCCCAGGCCTGTGGGGCTGGTCATTTGGGTATCGAGAAACACAGGAAGAAGGAAGGCTCCCTGCTCGTCGGGGGGGTCTGCTTCTTCCTCTCCCTGTGCCCCTCTCCCCTGCTCTGCCATCTCTCGCTCAAATAAATGTATTAAAAATGAACTATATAATTATAAAATATATACATACACATAGATAATATATAAAAAGACCAAGATAGACGCATACCCACATACATATAGGACAGGACCTTGGTTTCTAAATACCATTCTCCATCCAGAAAGAACAGGGCTCCTTGGAGGAATATGAATCATAGTGCTGGAAAGGACAAGATGAGACTTAAAGTGCAGAAAGAACGAAGGGGGTAGGTTAACAGGACAAAGGAACCAAGTTAAATGGTCTTCCCATTGCCAAATATGGGATCCCTCAGCATTTAAATAAGTAACAATAAAGGCTTATCACCATAGAATAAGAATGCAAGAGTCCATACCGATAAGACTGGAGAAGCGTGGGGTAGAAGGAATGACAGAATGCATGTGACCATCATTCACCACCATCCTGGTACCAAGTCCAAAGCATCATAAATAGATGTGAAAACCCGAAAACCGGTGAGTTTGACAAGAAGCAGATTTACACAATCTCAAAATACCTTCCCAGAGAGGGAAAAACAGTAACTTCCATGTGAAGAAACCAGGCAGTCACCCCCGCAATCCAGTGATCAAAGTGAACATTACCAAACAGGACATGTGCCCCTGGACACGACGAACCGAGAAGGCGGCATCCCTTCTGCTGTTTTCCGGCCCCAAATGCATAACCTGTCTCTCAGCGAGCGAAGCAGCAGACCTGTTCACTCAAGAGGCTCAACAACATAACCGGCCTGTGCTCTTCAAAATATCAAGGGAACGAAAGAACCCAGATGGACCGGGGAACTCCAGACGGGGAAACTGAAGATTCACAACCGCTAACACGAGAACCTGGATTGGATCCCGAACCAGATTTCCCTCCCCTTTCCTATGACAGTATTATGACAATCGGCAAAATAGGAATAAGGTCTATCTGCAGGTTAGGTAAGAATACCGTACCAAGGGGTGTTTGGGGGGCTCAGTGGGTTAAAGTCACTGCCTTCAGCTCTGATCATGATCTCGGGGTCCTGGGATTGAGCCCCGCATCGGGCTCTCTGCTCAGCGGGGAGCCTGCTTCCCCCTCTCCCTCTGCCTACTTATAGTCTCTCTCTCTGTGTCAAATACATACATAAAATCTTTAAAAAAAAAAAATATCGTACCAAAAGTCAGTGTTCTGCATATAAGCCACAAAACAAAATCCTGTAAGTGGCGCACCGTGGCTTTGAAAATAAAGTAACAGGAACCAGGCCCTATGCAGCACGGGAGAGAGGAGAAAGTCAGAAAGAAAGAAAAAGAGAAGGAGAAAGAGACGAATGCAGGACTAAAGTACCCGGTTGAGTTTGAATCCCGGCTCAGCCACTGTCTGACACTGGATGGGCCACTGAACCTCTCAGATCTCATTCCCGTCAGATTTCCCGGGGAAATCATAGCCCTCATTGGGAAGCTTGACTGTATTCTGCGTGACTATGTATACAAACAAGTAACACTCATTTAAAAATATCATGAATATTTTCATATCAGTCACTGTCCTAAAACAATCCTACATAGCCCTCTTAGACTTTACAAATCTATTAAAAATACAAGCAGTGGTTAAGGGAGGGGGTGGTGGTATCTAAATTTCCTTCAAATTCCCGTAACATCTTAGATTCTGATTAGTTCTTCTGTAATAATTCTGATGTTTAAATTCTCTGTATTTCCTCTTCTGGGCACTTCTAGTTTGCTTTGCATGAATTTTTGGAGCCCCAGTTGTCTTTGCATTTTGAATACCAGGAGTATATAAAAATAGCCATGTTGAATATGTAACACCTCTGGAATATTCTACCCGTAGGCACTTAAATATAGCATCTTTTATTTAGAACACTCACACTATGATTTTGCTTTATTACTCTAACAGTTCTGGGGCTTAGGAATAAATCGCAGAAGTGGGTCGTTGTGGGATGATGCCAGCACGCCTCCTAGTGGAGAGCATAAAGCATTTCATTTTTAAAAAGCGCTGAGCCATGTTCATATCACGTCTACTGGTGCCTTGCTAACCTGTAAAGAACGAGGTGCAGTTTATAGACTATGTGTGCTGTGAACAGAACGTCTCTGGCTTCCCAGAGAGGACAGGGACCGCAATCCAGGCTGCCCTTGGTGCCTCGGGTCCATCTCCTTGGCCCTTCGCAGGGTTGATCACAGAGGGCACGAGCCCCTGCCAGGTTCTCACAGGGGGCCGCGGCCCCGTACCTGTGGGATGTCCACTCTGGGGGGGCGACTCTCAGCGTGTCCAGTTCCAGCAGCCCCGCTACCTGCCAGGGCTCCCTGCTGCCGCCTCCAGCCTGCAAACTCATCTGTGAGCGGCACCGGGCGCCCCAGCGTGCCTCATGCGGTGGGCGCTCCGTCTTCATGGAGATTTTGACCATCAGAGACATGATGGCCAACGAAGGGTTAATGTGACAGCTTTCTGGCACCCCCTTTGAAAATCACTCATTCTTTAATTCAGCATTCTAGTGTCTACCATATTGTCATCTATCTATTTAAAAAGCCACACTTGCAATTCCTTGGATAGAAAATATTGGCCCGTTCAATAAAGACAAAACTGGCTAAAATTATGGCCAGCATGTTCTATGTAATTGACATTTCTTAGAGTTTCCATTACCTCTTTCTAGAAAGAAAATGTCCTCATCCTCTTATGACTCACAATTATCCATTTCGTGACACTTTTCGGAACTGAGACCCTAATGGCGAGAGGCCTTTCTCAGCGGAGAGGCCTGAGGAAGAGCCCTCTTTAACTGCAGTAGTATTAGGAGAGCATGAGGGCAGCATCGCACACCTGCCCCCCCCCGACCCCCCGTGGGCCCCCTCGGCCTCGGCTTTGACCGCCAGGAGCTAGTGCTTGCCCGGGGCTCAGCTCCGCCACATCGGTGAGGCTGGGATACCGTCAGACGAGCAACACTATAGAGAGAACCGGCTCTCATTTACGGGCTAGTACTGAATACCACTTGTTGTAGTCTACAGACTCAGGAGAATATGGACTTTTTAAAAAAAGAAGAGCGGAGGGAAGGCCGGAGAGAGAAAAAGTTATGGTTCGTACTTGATTTATATCCAAAGAAAAATGGCTTGGGTTTTTTTTTTTTTTTTCCTTTTTTTGCAGGGCTTAAACTCATGACTCTGAGATTGAGGCCTGAGCTGAGATCAAGAGTGGGGCGCTTTACCCACTGAGCCACCCAGAAGGCCTGAAAAATGGCTTGTTTAGGGCGCCTGGGTGGCTCAGTGGGTTAAAGCCTCTGCCTTCGGCTCAGGTCATGATCTCAGGGTCCTGGGATCGAGCCCCGCATAGGGCTCTCTGCTCAGCAGGGAGCCTGCTTCTCCTTCTCTCTCTCTGCCTGCCTCTCCGCCTACTTGTGATCTCTTTCTCTCTGTAAAATAAATAAATAAGATCTTTAAAAAATGGCTTGTTTATATTTCACGTAAAAAGATCCAGGAGGATCTACTACTCACAACAAGGGACAAAGAACACTAGAATAATCTAAAAGGCATTTTTTCCTGGGCAAACGGTATATTAAAGAACACAGCACTCTGCCACTTTTTAAGGGTAAAATGTCAGAAATGGTATACAGGACGATAATCGTGAAAGAAATTAGTTATGAGAAGTTGTTCAAAACGTCACATAGTTTGGAGATTAGACCAGGTGCAGAGGGCTTATTGTGATCCCACTCTTGGGAGGGAAGATGAAAAGTGAACGTCTGCCTAGCAAAAGAGCACCGCAAAAATGAACCCCACAGCAGTTCTCCGCTGCCTGGGGACGTCATTCTGTCCTCAATGACTTCGTGGGATTTTGGTTACTATTTTAAGGTTCTCCAGTGTAATGTTCCCCAGGAAGAGCAGCTCCCAAGAAAGAACTATGAGGTTTTCGGTTTGTTTTGTTTTTTTTTTAACTTGAACAAAGACAGAACGTACATACTGCTTTACAACTGTTGGCTATCAGACTGGCGGTCTTCTTGAACGTCTTCTCAAGGTAGTGTGCGAATCTTTCATTCTCGTTTTCTTTTGACCCTAGCTGAAGAAATTCACCTACAAAGAAAGAAAGAAAGGGGTCATTTGTGATATGGCTTGATTGCCTGGCTAATTAGACTGGGATTGAATAAAAAAGAAGAAAAGTCAGAATTAACCTACCACGCACCAAATCTTCAATAACTTGGGTTAAAATAGATATCACAGTTGTATTTCCAATTCGTGCCAGAGCTATGGATGCTGCAGAAAGGATTAAATCACCAGCAAGAACAGCCTAGAAGAAGAAGAAAAAAAGTTTCAGAGAAAAGTATCAGCGCGGTGGAGCCCACCATGGAACTAGCTCCTCAGAGGAGACATGCGGGGTGGGAGAGAGGGGTCATCTTGGCTCTAAGTCTTCCCCCACCTCGCCCAGGGCAGGAGTCCGTGTAATAATCAGTTACAGATTTGGGACATCGCTGGGACTGGGTCGGTTCCCAGAGATCACCCCGTCCTCCTCTCCGGTTGCGAGCAGAGCAAGTGAACGCCTGGAGATGGACGGGCATCCCACTCTCTCACTTCGTCCCCGGCCGCACCAGGGTCCAATGGCCCTCGGGTCAGCCACGCTGGAACATTCGCGCTTTCCTCAAGCCACGCTGTTGTGCCAGTGCGCTTACTGTCTCTCCTCCTCAGGGTCCTTCCCCTTCTTCACTGGGCGGACTGAGCTGCACAGTTGGCTCGGGTGACACTTCCAGGAAGTCCACCGGGATCCCTCAGTCTGCAGATGCCCTTCCCGTGTGCGCACGCGGCACACCTGTCTTCACCCACACAAGTGTGCACACTTGTCTTTAACCACCAACACCCCTGTTTACTGAACTCCCTGAGGGCACAGGCTGGGGATTATCTCAGCGGGTGCTCGGTACACCCCAGCACCTGGCACAATGCGTGCTTTCTCAGTGAAAAATCCTGGCTCCAAGGTCAATGCTCTTTATTATACACACTACCCCTTGTTCCTAGACAAAATTTTTTGTAGTGAACACCAGATGATCGATATTTTTCCAATCTCCTTTAGATTGGGAGTAGACGCCCATACCGTACTTACAGCTTCTTATAAATTATACATATTTGAATTATACACTGTAATCAAATATACTCACTTGCCTACTTAAAGATTTGCCTGAGTTTCATTATAATTAGTATAACTACAAATTGCAAATGCTAGATGTCATAGAAATTTTAATTCATAGAATTTTCAACATCACATTTTTTTGTCTTTTCTCTAGTATCTAAAATTAGTGATGTTCAGTATGTTTACCTATTAGTCATTTTATATACCATATTGTACAACTATCTCGACATAAACA
>CM052807.1:11081171-11095912 GCA_028533885.1 Nasua narica
TCTGACAGAGAGAGAGAGATCACAAATAGGCAGAGAGGCAGGCGGGGGGGGGGGCGGAGGGGGAAGCAGGCTCCCTGCTGAGCAGAGAGCCCGATGTGGGGCTCGATCCCAGAACCCCGAGATCATGACCTGAGCTGAAGGCAGAGGCTTAACCCACTGAGCCACCCAGGGGCCCCTATGGGCATTTTTAAAAACTGAATTTGGAGAAAATCAAATCGGGGAAATAAGCAATGGCGTTTTCTGACCCGAAAACACAGGCCTGACTTAAACAAACACATGCTGACCAAATGTTTCACTTATTCCAATGGCTTACTTTTCATATATCATCACACTATCTCTTAGAGGGGAGAAAAGTCAGAAGATGTTGAAATAGGACTTTTTCCTTAAAAAAAATCTAGTTTGGGGGCGCGTCTGGGTGGCTCAGTGGCTTAAAGCCTCTGCCTTTGGCTCAGGTCATGGTCTCAGGGTCCTGGGATCGAGCCCCGCATCGGGCTCTCTGCTCGGTGGAGAACCTGCTTCCCCTTCTCTCTGCCTGCCTCTCCGCCTACTTGTGATCTTTCTCTCTCCCTGTCAAATAAATAAATAAAATCTTTAAAAAAATCTAGCTTGAACTTCTGCAAAAGATAGTGTCCATTGTAACTCTTCACGTCTAGCAGAAAGCAATGAAAAATGAAGTGCAAGTACATAAAAGATGCTGGTATTTAACTAGACACTAAATCAGCCTGGAGAATGTCTTCTGATCTTGCTCTAAATATAATTTTAAAATGTGGTGCTTTGCCGGCAACTCTCAGCGAAGATTTCAGAATGAAACCTCAGAACCTGCCAACTGCTTTTAGCCCAGAAACCACTTGTCAAATGCCGCCCATTATTTACTAACCTGTCACAATTGTGCCAGTTCTAAATCCTTCCAGATCACAGCCGTCCTCCCGAGGAGGCGGGAGAAATGGTGCGGCAGAGGGTAGGGACGCATTCTAGGGCCATGACGGACACTCCCATCCATGGCTTCGCAGAGGGCTTCTGAAGCCCTCGGTGAGACGCTCACAGACCCCACAATAGGAGGCTTGGGCCTCACATATTTTCCAGGTAAATGTGCTGCACCCTATCTTACCTGAGTTCAAGCACACAGCAAAATGTAGACGTTTACAGGGGTTTCATAGAAAGGCTATCTTTCTGGGTATTTTCTCAATGGCCTTTTGGTCTAATACACACTGCCTAGTGGTGAGTAGCACAAGTTACCTTAGAGCAACTGTGAGGGCCCCTCACCGTTCTCGTGCTTTCCTAAGGGGGCCCCCACCTCCATTATCACAAACT
The DNA here is from genome assembly GCA_028533885.1 of Nasua narica. NCBI lineage: Eukaryota > Metazoa > Chordata > Mammalia > Carnivora > Procyonidae > Nasua > Nasua narica. Next base: position 11,082,483 of record CM052807.1, read on the forward strand.
AGGTCAGCAGACAGGGGCTCCTGCCGGGAGCTTGCCAGGAACTGGCGGCGCTTACCGGGCCACTGGCGTTCTTAGGATTTGAAGATATTAGAACAAAGACAAAGATTTCTTAAAATCGTCTGAAATTTCAGAGACCGCCATATACAGAAAGGCCATCTGACCTGGCCAAATTCCTGACCGGCGCCGTTAGGATTCTTGCTTAGAACGTCATCTGGCATGGTGACACAGCCCCTACGTGGGATAAACGTCGTATCTTCGACACGCTCGGATTGCATCCCATGTCCTTCTTCCTACACAACTAAGATTACTGCGTGTGGGCTTCTAGCGGGAGAAGCTGCCGCTGCTCTCCCACAGCAGAGTGACGGCTGGACCCGAAATGTGCGCGTCACAGAGCGTTCTCACACCGTCTTGGAGACGAGATCTCCCGAGTGCCAAACTGAGTCGCGCCTTCAAAAAGCTGGGCACCCTCTCCGCGTCCTACTGGGAGAGAGCGGACACACCTTCCCGGCTTCTGGGCGAGGTGTAAGAAAAGCCAGACTGGCAAGACAGCAGGGGAAGCAGAGGCCCTCATCTCGCAAGTTGGCTCGGGCCCCTGTACTTCACACATGCCCACCTACGTGATGACTCAGCAGCCCCAGGCCATTTGTCTCTTCCCCTTCGGCAGACTTACAACTAAGTTTTTATGATGGAGTATTTCAAGCACAGGCAAAAGTAGGTGGAACAATATAGCCCCACCCCCAAGTACTCTCTACCCAGCTTACATGCAATTTAGGTAAAATGCTTTTTTTTCTTATTCACACTAACACATAAAGTCTTTTTTTTTCTTCTTTTAAGATCTATTTATTTTTAAAGAGAGAGAGAGAGATAAGCGCGAGCTGGGGGAGCAGAGGGAGAGGGAGAGAAGCAGACTCCTTGCTGAGTGGAGAGCCCAATGACCTGGGGCTCAGCTCCACGACCCCGAGATCATGACCTGCGTCAGATACTTGACCGACTGGGTCACTCACGCACCCCTACACAATGTAAAGTCTTAAATTATGAGTAAAACTCCCCAGTGCGGGAAAATCGTCTCTAAACAGAAATGCAAACCTTGTCAATCAATTACTTCAGTTTGGAATAAACGAGGGAAGCAAGCTTAAATAGTAAATGTGGCTTCATTTTAGCAGCAGAGACACAGAGGTTTCTATTCCCAAATCTACAGAGGTTGTGTAAAGAACAGAACTCGAGTGGTCTACAGAAGGCTCTATTTCTATTTCAAGATGTTGTTTTGTCTCACAATCCTAAAAATAAGTTTTATTTGGTTGTTAGGACTTTGACAAACTTATTGTTCCTGAGACATATATCCCTTGTCCACCATGTCAGAATCTGATGACGGGCCCGGAAATCTGCATTTGTGAAAAGCACACGATGTGATGCTGATGCACAAAGTTTGGGAAATGCCGTTTTTTCATTTGCTTTACCAAGAGCCACAGATGGACGCTTTCCTAGAGAAGGGTTTTGGTAGGTCCACAGCCACTCTGCCTCAAAATCACGGGCAAATGAAACAAGATGACAGACTCCTATTCTAAACATGACCTGAAGGGCGCCTGGGTGGCTCAGGGGGTTAAAGCCTCTGCCTTCGGCTCAGGTCATGATCTCAGGGTCCTGGGATTGAGCCCCGCATCGGACTCTCTGCTCAGTGATGAGCCTGCTTCCCCCTCTCTGTCTACTTGTGATCTCTCTCCTCTCTGTCAAATAAATAAATAAAATCTTAAAATGACCTGAAACCTCGAGGGGTCCATGCAAAGGTCTCATGCTATTGACTCCCCAGGTCTCTTCTCAGCCCGGGAGCAGAATGGCTCATCTGCTCGCCTGCACAATCACAGGAGCGGGACCTCTCTTTCCATTTACGCTCTGCAGCCTTATGTGTTTTAAAGGACATGACCGAACCCTTTATCCATTTGGTACCTAAGAAACTCACTACTTAAAGTGCAATTTGTAAAGTCCTTCTCTTTCTCCATCAAATGCTTCAGGATGTAAACCACGTTTCCTAGTTGTTACCTGATAAAAGTACACACATTCCAGTTTTCCGTACGCAGAACAATATATCCATGTAGACACAAATCAGATTGTCTCTATCCGTCGCTGAACTGACCTGCTACGAGCTGGGGTCCTTCACCTCTGGAGACTGTGGGGTGTCTCCTGCTTGACCCTCTGGTCTGTTCCCGTCAGGGCTGCTCGCTGCAGAACAGTCCCTTCCGCAGAGGGAGAGAGAAACCCCCCGGGGCCCTCCCCGCGCTGACGTGATGCGATGAACGCTGGGGTCTGTGCTAGTGTCTCGTGGCTGCTGTGACACATCAGCACAGACTTGGTGGTTTAAATCAACAGAAAGTCTCTCACACCTTTCTGGAGGCAGGAAGTCCAAATAGTTCCACCGAGTGGAGAGCAAGGTGTCAGCAAAGCTGTGCTCTGCCCAGAGGGGCACCCCCTACCCCTTCCAGCCGCTGGCAGCTGTCCACAGGCTTTGGCCTCTGGCCACAGGACGCCCACCTTTAAGACCGACATCTTCCGCATCTCTGTGCTCCACCTTCGCACCTTCCCACTGCCTGTTCTTCTGTGTGCGCCAACCTCCCTGTACCCCCGTCTTACAGGGAGACACGGGGCTCCATTTAAGGCTCGCCCGATCATCCAGGATCATCTCCCCATTTCCAGATCCTTAACTTCCATCGCTTCTGCAAAGACCCTTTTTTCCCATATAACATAACACAGGCTCCAAGGGTGAGGACGTGGATACCTTGGGTGAGGCCATTCTTCAGCCTAAGGGTTTCCTCACCTTCATTAGCCTCTTGCTGGGGCTCAAACATTTCCTCGTCAGTGATCCGATTCTTGAAATACTTGCTTTTACCGCACCTAAGATCTCCTTTGTCCTCATTACTGATACTACGTGGAAGAGTCGCACCTTCCACAGTGGCGGCGTGGGACCAAAGGGGTTCCTGACCATCTCTCACTCTACTTCTCATTTGGCCTCATGTGTTTCTGTCTCCTGGCTTCGGTCTCTGGACTCTACGATCTCGTTCCCCTTTCCTGGGTTCCTTACGGGCATGCTGAGGACGTGCCTGGCATGATCTCCAAAGGTGCCTTCCACCTAAGGAATAGCAGGGTGCAGGAGGGATGCCCGTGAGCTCGGCCTTGCTCAGCAGGTCGCTATCCTTGATCACCGGCTATTCACCTTCCGGAACCCAAATACGCACACTGGGCTCAGAGTGGCATCTGTTTTCGGTTGAGAATGGTGGTTTCAAGCCTGAAGTTGGAATTAAAGAGCAGTTCTAACATCAAGAGAACAGAATTGACATCCAAGAGCAGCAGCTCCTGATATTTTAGATTTATCTCCGGATAAAACAGATGCCTACAAAGCCGCATCACACATGACACGGGGTTCATGCTACTGTTTATTTTCTTGCCACTGAAGACACACGGCAAAAGTTTTGGGATCTGTGGATCTGGGGAGAGCAGCCCACCATAATGATGTCTTAGACCTGCAACTTTACCCAGGCTGGCGCTGTACCCAGCTTTCTCCATTGGAGCTGGGCGCTACAAAATAACGCACTGGTTTGTTTTTCTTTTCAAATTGGGCCCAGAGAATGGAAGTGCGGTTGACTCCTTCAGCGATGACATCACCCTGGCGCGGCGGGTGCACGCCGCGTGTTCCTGAGCCTACAGGCCTCTGGCTCTCACTGGTGTCCCCCTTATGCTTGAGCTGGACCGCACCACCGAGACTGACAGCCACCTGGTTATCAAAACCTCTTCCGCCCCGGTTGGTGCCCTTCGTTATAGACTGTAGTTCAAGATCCCTTTCTCAAAAAATTTTCTGTTGCTTTTTATTAATTCCTGTTAACAGTCCATTTTATGACAACATATTGAACACTTCTGAGCACCCCACGCGCTGCTGCTTTCCTATATTCATCTTTTTAAAGCAGTATTTGTAAATGTCAAAAATTCCTTCCCATCCACAACTGAAAGCTGGCTAGAGGATGGACAATACGGCCACAAATTTTCAGACAGCTGGTATTTTTTTTAAGCTGGAGAAAATTTTTCGTAAAGACTCAATCAAACCCCAATTCAGAATCCGAACAACCAGCAAGGATGAGCACAAACTTTTCACAACCCAAGGCCACGACAGCTTGCAGTTATCTTCCTAAGCCAGCAGCTGCCTACGCGCCCTAATCAGTATCTTTAAAACCCTTATTCAAAATGAAAGTGAACTAAATGATGCCAACAGTGAACCCCGGTGTGCCTGGGAGCCTGCAGGCTCCGGCTTTAAAGCCAGCTGCAAGACTCAGGTCCCAGTGCTTTGATTCGCTCTATAAATTCTTTCCGAACAGCCATCCATGTGTGTCACAGAAGAGGTTCTTGGCCTCACGGAATTTCATTTCCTAGCTGATGCAGAGAAATTACAGGCCATTACGACAGGGGTTCTCATGCTGATGAGTAGCAGGGTGGCTAGCCCGACTTGCCTCCCTGTCCCAGCTCCGGACCATTCACAATCACTAGCTGAGAAACCACTTAAGCCAACCTGCCATGGGGTGACACACGTGAACAGGAGGGACAGAAGAGCATCTCATGGCCCTACTAAACTGCAACATGCTTCTGTCAAATTGCATCTGTTCGATGCCTTGGAGGCTCCTGTGTCAAGCTGTCCCTTAATATGTGTATTGTCACCGAGGGCGGGCATGGCCATTCCAAAAGCGAAAGCACGTTCAGATACGTACCTCCGATTACCCACGGAGAAGATATTCAAATATTTCTTTTTAAACAAAACTCATTATTATGAACAATTATTTGTAAGATCCAATAATCATATTCTTGAAACAATTCTTAATCAAACATTTAATGTTTTTATTTGTAAGTCAATAAGTGACCTATGTACTAAACCTAAAAATTCAGACAATCAAGATGACATCTGCCTAGGCACTGGAATGAGACTATTTGTGGGCTTGAATGTTTTGTAAATAGCATAATCACTGCATAATATACCCTGAACACAGTGTTTATAACCTCATTTTTACTATCAACTCTCCTCAGGAAGATTCTTAGTTCTAGCTGATTATAAAGCCCAAATTAATAAACTTTACTGCACTTCTGAGGCCCAGTCTCTGGCTAAGGTTCTAATCTATGCAGCCTCACTTCCTTCTTTCATATGCACAAGTGGGTAAGTCACGTGTATGTGTGGTTTTGTTTTAAAGTTTAATACAACGTACTGTTAGTAACTGACGCAGAGTTGCAGTGCGAAATTATATCCCTCAGTTCTAGTCTGAACTTACAGTCCAGTTGATTTTATTGTCTTTACCTGAGCACATACAACTGTCGTACATGGGAGAAAAAAAACTAGGACCTTAAATTGGTTATTTTCACTGCTTTGCTTAGATTCCAATTTAAATATAAATCGAGATGTGAATATATGCAGTTTGAGAGATATTTTAGAATTCTATTCTGACCCCATCTTTCTGGAAGGAAAATGATGTATCATTTCTGGACAATTTAGCAAGAAGTGATGACATTCCCAGGTAGTTTAAAAACAATCCTTCCGTTTACTGAATTTCTGGATTAGTCTGTGAATTCACCAATTTCTAAAACTGGCCTTAGGCAAAGGTTTGAATCCTAGGTAACTACTAGGGGCCATGCAACACAGCTCAAGAAGGCACTTCAAAATGTCTCAGAATGGTTTTCCAATTTAGGGAAAACAACAGATTGCACTAAATCCTGAAATTAGGTGTGGAAAAGGGCCTGGCAGACAGGTTAGATCCCCCAGGACAATTCCACTGTTTGGATGGGGGGGGTGGAGCTTAAAAAAGTTTTGTCTTATGGGTAAATGATGGCTTTCTCAAATGACACCATTACCACCTACGTCTTAGTTGACCAAAGGGGTAGAGAATGAGAAGTCCATTTTTACTTATATAGCACCAAAGACAACTATCAATTTCTTTTTTAATCTGGAAAGAGTATTTTAAGAGGCTCTTAAGAGGCAGAGAAACTAAGGATTGGAAAGTTTAAAAGTACCTAAAATTTAAATATTAAATCTTTTATACAAACTCTTCTTACATAAAATACCATACATTTAAATGTTCGACTTCTAGGTTTTAAATCAGATACTGCTCTAAAATGTGTAAGAAAGTGGAAATCATTTAAAATACGAGAGGATGGAACACCTGGGTGGCTCAGTCGGTTAAGTGTCTGACTCTTGATTTCGGCTCAGGTCATGGATCTCAGGACCATGAGAGCAAGCCCTGTGTCGGGCTCTGAAGTTAGTGCAGAGTCTGCCTGAGATTCTCTCTCTTCTTCTGCCCCTCCCTCCAGAAAGATTAAAAAAAGGAGAAAACTAGATTCCACCATTTTTTGACTTTTGTTTTCTGTTTTATTTTGTTTTGACTTCTTGGCTGCTATAAATGATGGTATTAGAAGTTGATGGCTGAGAACAGTCCTCGCTCCCTTGCGATTAGGAGGCTTATGTGATTTTACCACGATTTTCCTCAGCACAGGATTCTCTGGAATCATTCACTGCAGGTTTTCGTTTGTGTTGTTTATTTTTGTTGTTGTTTTACAATCAGAGACATCAAAGCCCCCTTCTCCTTGTGTTGCATTTTCTAGTTTGGCTTTTGTAGGCATTGTCCCCTCATCCTTCCTTGATCTTCAGGAAGTCAATTCTCATGAAGGGCCCAACGTCTGCTGCAATGAGGTGGAAGGAGACAATCTGTTTCCCTGCGTGAAGCACAGCTCTGACAGCCAAGGAAATTTCAGGATCTTCTTCACATGCATCTGTACCTCCCTCCCCTGACTGATGCTCTTCCTCGATCCTCGTCATTGTCTTCGTCTGATAGTTCTCACCCATCTTCCTTTAGGCTACGATCTTCTGAATGAAGAAGACGACTTCGAAACTAAATTGATCTGAAACTGAATCCTGATCCAACCGATGACCTCGATACTCACACCAGCATCCAGACCCAGGTTTGACGGCGTCCCCGTTGACTCACTGCTGTTGCTTCTTCCACAAGGTGCTTCCCATCTGACACACAGAGCAGGGCTTTCACCGAAGGAAAGGGTAATACTATCAGACCTAGGACGATGTCGCTCACCAGCTAAATCATCTGAATGTTCTTCTGCCCCACTGCTCTCCTCAGGTGAAGGTTTCTCTTCCTTCTGATCACTCCCTCCGTCCAGGTGACACCCATTTTCACTCACAGATGTGCCTGAATCGGACAGTTCACGCTGACTGACCACTACCAAGTTTCTGTGGAAACTTGCTCCCCACAGAGCAGCTTGGCACTCCGGACGAGGCCCCTGCGCAAGCTCCCTGGGGCCATACACAATACGCTGCTGCTTCTCCTCTCGTAATCGTGTAGTTAGACTGGCCAGGGGGAAACACAGCGTCTCCCCGGGGCACGGGTTGCTAGTGCAGTGTTTAACCCTGGATCTCTGGATGCCCGGAGTCCTCCAGCACAGTCTAGGTGTCGCCCTGTGCATAGACAGACTTTAACCACTTGAAAAGCAATGGCTTTGGTCTCCCCAGGGTCTGAGGTGCTGAAAGGCCTGGCGTAGACACTCAGGGTCGCACAGCACTCCGCGTCGGTGACCATGGCTAGCTAGCTCTGCCCTCCAGGGAATACGGCAGCTCCTCACCACATGGGGGTTTTTCTGCAGCTCCAGCACGGGAAGCGGGGCCCCTCGGGGCTCCCCAGTTCCCTCCACTGGATACGTGGAAACCTGACTGGCCTGGACCACGGTGACCATTCCATTCACAGGGCCTAGGCCACTGGGCTGGGACACTAGAACGCACTAGGTCCGGAGAAGGAGGCTCCCGGCAGCGAGAGTGGCAGGACCTCAGCCAGAGGGCTCAGGGCTGCCCCTCGGGCTCGCGTTCTCACTCCATTTTCCCTCCAACCGCACGGGCCACAGAAGAGCCCAGCTGGTTGAGAGGAGCCTGATGTGTGCCCCCTGCTGCCCTCAAGATCCATTTCAGCAGCGAACACAGACACATTAAAAGGGCCATCTCCTAGGTTAAAAGCAAAAACATTTCTTTTGGCATCAGCTTTCCTGCCTATCCCGTAAATCGCTCCATTAGGGGCTGGCTCAGTGATTCAGAACACACAGCAGCCAGCGACGGTTCCAGATTCGGGAACGGCCCGATCTTAGAAATCATGTAAGTGAGATGGTGCTGTAATGCCTATTTTGTGATAGTTTTCCCAAGGTAGGCTTCTGAAATGTCCTTTGTATTAGAATCATAAAAATCACCTCCTCTGCATGTAGCATTTTCATCACACCGGGACCCTTGATATCGTCACTAATGTGAAAACGGCATCTTACAATCTGGGCCCTCTGATCCAATGTCTGGCTTTGTCAACTGCACCAGTGGGACCCCGAGGCGCTTGGCAATTGGCACCATCAAGACCAAGAGAGCACGAGCGATCCCGTCACCCCAACCACCGGCAGCGATGGCCACTTCCAGAGCCGGAGGGCTTCACCCAGCAACGGCTGGGGCCAAGACCGAGGACCAGAACAGGTCCCTTTGATGTGGCTGCGGAGCAGCGGATTCGGCTTGTCCAGAAGGGTCAGCCCCCGCGGTACGGCGTCAGTGAGGACGGTGATGTTACAGTCGGCTCTTTACTCTGAAGCTTCTTTCTGATCTGGATTCTTTGATCAAGTCAGTCCTGCCCGAGGGAGGGTTTGCAGACCTCTGGTACACGCAGGGCCCTCTGGGAAGCAGACTCAGAAGTTTCAAGTGCTTGGCTCGGGGTGCCCTCGGGGTCAAAAGCTAGGGGAGAGAGAGAAGTAAACAGGACGGGGCAGAGGGGAAGTTTCTGGGACGCAGGCCCTTCCTCTCTCAGGCCTGCGTGCGGGCCGGCCCGGGAGACAGGATTCGCGGCGGCAGACGCGATCTTCGGAGGGGCTGAGAACGGAAGGTTCTCTGCCAACGAGACCCGGTCCGGCATGAAGCCCTTCACCGTAGGAGCGAGGCGGCGCATCTCAGAACCGTTGTTTCCTGGACCTTTCAAGTCTGAGTCTGTTTGTTTGTGCATTCCTACTTTACCTGCCCAGATACTGTGTTATCAGGATACAGAGAGGAAATATAAAGATTGAGTCTTAAGCTCTTCGGGGCCATATTACCTTGGGAGAATATACTATGAGCTTCTGATTTCCTTTCCCAGAAAAATGCAAACACACAAAAAATTCCGCATACAATTCTAAGGGACTCACAGACCTCCAAAATGGTCATGGACCTCAGGTTAAAAAGTCCTAGGCTTGGGGCGCCTGGGTGGCTCAGTCAGTTGAGCAACTGCCTTCGGCTCAGGTCAGGATCCCTGAGTTCTGGGATCGAGTCCCACATCGGGCTCCCAGCTCCATGGGGAGTCTGCTTCTTCCTCTGACCTTCTCTCCTCTCATGCTCTCTCTCACTTTCTCTGTGTCTCAAATAAATAAATAAAATCTTTAAAAAAAAAAAAAAGTCCTAGTCTTCTGGCAAGGAATATTTAATGGACCAATGAAAAGCTGAGTAAGGGAAAAAGGAAAATCATTTAAAGGTAGTTCCCCCCTTGCTATTTCATAGTATCTGTTCTATTAGGTTTTCTAAAATACCCTCTAGGATCATCACTGACCTATGTAATAGACATTTCACAAACAAGAAGATGATGTCTGATAAGCTACACAGAAGCCTTTAAACTTGTGATTGTCAGACGATAAAGCAGGGATCTCTCATTTCTGCCATCACCAGCAAGCAAGCAGATGAAGGCCTGGAATGGGTTCTGGTGCCGCCGGGGTGGAGGCACTGGCCAGAACCAGAGGCTCTGTGAGGTCCCGCCCATGAATCTCTAGCTCCCTTTTGTCCATGTTGTTCTAAGTCTTCCTCAGCAAGCAAAACGGGAAACGGTCCAGGTTCCAAAAGCTCCCCCACCCTGTCCCCGTGTCCCTTCCTGCTTCAAGAGGCACAAGAGTAACAGCTAGATATTTAGCCATTTCAGAGCCAGATTCAAAAGGGTTCTTAGGAAGCAAGTATTCCCGAGAAGCTGGGGCTTAGAGACTGACGCACGGGATACCGCTCTTCTCAACTGCACCGAGCCTTCGCCGAGCCCCGCTCCCAGCACTTACAGAATGAGGCCGCAGCTAAATCATCCCGAGAGGGCAGTGTTCAACTTACTTTTCCTTTTATTCAAGTAGATTCTACCCCCATCACGGGGCTCGAACTCACAACCCCCAAATCAAGAGTCACATGCTCTACTGACTGAGCCAGTCAGGCGCCCTTGAACTTCCTTTTTTTTAAGCTTTATTTGAGAGAGGGGGAGAGCGAGCAGAGGGAGGGGACAGAGGGAGGGAGAGAATCTGAGGCCGACTCCCCGCTGAGCAGAGCCTGCCGCAGGACTTGGTCCTGCAACCTGAGACCATGACCTGAGCTAAAATCAGGAGTCGGAGCTCAACTGACTGAGCACCCCAGGTGCCCCTGAATTACTTTTTAATCTAGCAATGCTTTGTTGTGTTATATCCTCCCATGTTTTCTGCAACCAAGTCAATACAGTTTCAGCAAGGCACACTGAAAAGCCTGCGGCCATGGGCATAACAGGGGAGAGGATTTAAAGCAAGGCAGGCTATTTTCCTTCCCGTGTCACCTCTGACGGTAATGGACTGAGTTACACATTAATCTGAGAAATTAAAAATAAAAACACACAGTCTCTCTAGACCAGTGGCTCTCAACCAGGGATGGCTTTGCTCCCCAGGGGACACCCGGCAATGTCTGGAGACACTTTTGGTTGTCGTCAGCTTGGCGGGGGGTGCGGGGGTGCCATCGGCATCTCGTGGGCAGAGGCCAGAGGCTCTGCAGAACATCAGTGACACACAGGACAGCCCCCACACCAAGAACCAAGGGGCCCAAACCGCCAAGGCTGAGACCCCTGCTCTAGCTCGTGTTAGAGAGAGCTCGGAGATAGCTGCTCTATCTCCAATTTGGTTTATTTCTGCCGTTCTGCGTCCCAGGTACAGCGCACGTGGTCCCAAGCCCGGTCCACGGCCAGAGAGCTCGCTGGGTGCTCCACCTGCACGGTGAGCCCTTGGTGAGTCTTGGGGGGGTCGCTGGGGAGGCTCCCTGAGGGGGTGACAAGTCCTGGAGCTGGAGGCACAGCCACAGGGAACAAAAGGCTGAGGGGAGCAGCTGCTAAGAGGGGACCTCTGACTCCCCGAGGCATTCCTTGAAGTGTGCCCCGCTGGGGGGAAGGAGCGTAGTACCAAGGTTCCATACCAGGGAGACGTCTGAGTACGTTATGCCAGCAGATCGCATTATGTAAAAAATACCACTGTGAAGACAGTCTGGCAACACGATCAAGAGAGAAAACGGGTGAGTAAAGAAAGCAGAACCCAGAATCACAGGTACACAGAGAATGACTGAATACAACAAGAGAGGGGAAGAGGGAGCGGCAGAGACGGCAGCACGAGGGCAGGGGTCAATCTTTTTTTTAAGATTTCCTTGAATACGGTTGTTTTCACATTCAAAAATTTTATAGATAGTCAAAACACAGACGTTGAGGACCAATAGTCAAAAGGCCTACTTGGAAGATTTTTCTTTGGCAAACTTCTGAAGGTCACAGGAAGACAGACCCTCAGCGCTTGAGCATGTGGCTCAGGACTTTATAACAATTAACCTTTGGACTAACAGCCACGACGTATATAATGATTAAACTTATGTACACACCCTGCTCTTCTTCAGAGTGAGGAAACTAACTTCGGCTTTTAATTCTTTTCAAAATGGCTCCTTGCAGCTAAAGTTGTTCTAGGAATTAAAAAGTGTGGAAAGGGAAGATAAATGCTACCTACCTCTTCATCCGGGAACGAAATGGCAAGCTTGGGAAGGAAGATTTGCCAAATATGAAAATGACAGAGGAGTGACAGTAAATAACTCACCGGGAATTATTGTGATGAATATTACACGCCCGGGCCATTAGCACCACGATAATTGGTCGAAAGGCTTTTCCTTTTCCATCAAAGTAGTATTCAGACATTTCCTTAAGTTCTGTTGTAGATATGAGTAGTTCCTGAAATAAAGTTTCTGTGTCAATATGGCATCATGATAGCAAAAAAGGTAACAGGATTTCTTCTACAAAACTGATTTGATTTCAGCGTACTTGTACTCAGTATACTCATTTCACTTGAGAAATTCAACACTCAACTGGAAAAGGTTCCAACATTTAAGGCCACAAACCTGGCCAGCTGCCCTGCAGCTGGGCCACAGGCGATGCCTGGCCTGCCCCAGTGGCAGAGGCCTAGGAGGACCCCAAAGACTCTGACAGACTCCAGGGAGGACGAGGAAAGCACTAGGTGGCCCAGGGACAAAAAAGGAACAGGGGCTGGTAGTCGCTTGGAAGATGGAAGGGAGAGGACAAAAATGGGGAGCGTGGGAGCCAATGAAGCAGCAGTTAAGGGGGGTGTCTGGGGTATGGAGGCAAAGCTGTGTATCAGGGACAGGAAGAGAAGATGGCGCTGGGAAGAACTCACAACCAAGTTGATCGGTAAGCCTGACTCAGCCAGATGCGTCCAAAGTTCACAGAGGAAGTTGAGCTGAGTTTGCTGATTGTCAGGAACTTAGAACTGAGTTGGGGAGATACATTTTTCAAAAATATAAAATGTTCAGAGTGGTAACTTGAACAATGACATAAATTAAAAGCAATAAATTTTTTTAAAAGATTTTTTATTGATTGATATGAGACATAATGAGAGAAAGAGAGAGCACAAGCAGAAAGAGAGGGAGAAGCAGGCTCCCCACTGAGCAAGGAGCCCAGTGTGGGTCTCGATCCCAGGACTCTGGGATCATGACCTGAGCTAAAGGCAGATGCTTAACTGACTGAGCCACCAAGGCACCCCACGCCTAAGTGCAGTAAATTAAAATAAATGCAGTAAAAGCTTGGAGAAGGGAGAAATCAGTGTGGACTACAAAACCTAATATTTAATGGAGGATAAAGCTTTGACCTGGAATTTAAGTAGGATTTTGATTCATGAAGGGAAGGGAGAGCCCTCTAAGTATGGACTTGTGTTTGTTGTCTGTGCCTCTCAAGGACCTGCTAGTATGAGTCACAGCTTATGTCCCCCAAGAAATGGGAGCTAAGAACGGCCCCAGAGTATCCTCAGCCAGGTAAACATGGCACAGCTGGGCCAGTCTTTAAGTCCCCAAAATACTGACTTCAGTGCCAAGCACAGTAATAAATGCAGAGGTCACAAAGAAAAATAAGACAGTCTCTGCCTTCGAGGAGCTCCGTCCGGTTGGGGAGAAGGAACACAATGACTGCAGTACACAGCGGGATGGGTGCTGGCCCTGAGGTAAGTGCATCTGCTCCAGGAGCACAAAGGGGGCAAGGCCAGTGCAAGAGGAGCGGGGGGGGGGGGGGGGGGGGGGGGGGGGGGGGGGGGGGGGGGGGGGGGGGGGG
>CM052807.1:11096012-11118754 GCA_028533885.1 Nasua narica
CAATTCCAGGATCCCGCCCAGGTTCCTGGGTGGTACCTTCAAGGAGCAGGAAAAACAAGAAAAAAGGATTAAAAGGGGAAAGCAGGAAAAACAAGAAAAAAGGCTTTAGAAGGGGAAGGCAGGAAGAACAAGAAAAAAGGATTAAGAGGGCAAAGCAGAGTTTCAGGTATGTTATGGGGAGACAGTCATAGACACTCCATGGACTTGCCCTCTGACAGTTAGATGCACGGTTTTAAGAGAGACAGTTCAATCTGAAACAGATGTATTATTTGGGAATCCTAGGTGTGGAAGCAGGTAAACTGAGGATGTGAGAGACATGGAGAGGGAGAGCTTGCCCATGAAATAGAGAGAGCGGGCGATTGTGGGAGTCGTTCCTAAGGCACCGAGGAGGAAAGGGCACGGGACTGAGCTGGAGGTGAAGGGTCTCCCGGAAAGGAGGGAACATCTACTTGACCAAGGAGGGAGGAAAGGAGAGCAGGGCAAGGACGGGCGCAGGCCGCCTCGTAGACGGTGCCAAGGCAGGTGCCCAGGGAATGGTTCCTCAAGGCCTTGCCGAGGTCACGAAAATAAGGTGCGCTGCCGTGAGAACAGGAGAGCGGAGTGCAGGTGTGAGGAGAAACGCGGAAAACCTTGAGAGGAGAAGGAAGTTGACGAGGGGCAAGTGAACACTTCCGAGCAGCATTCGAGAAGTCACCAGAAGTTTTAGGGGAAAAAGCGGTTAATGGAGAAAGCCCAATTTGGGGCAGCCTGGCACAGACCTTCAGCGCCTCACCACGCCCGGAGCAGGGGAAGGGATAGGAGGGTAAGTAGGTGCTGCGTGTCTGTTTTTTCAGTTCCCCAACTCTGCAGCAGCCTCGGTCCCGGTGGTGAGGCGCCCTGCACCCTCCACACCGCCCACCCCCTCGCTGCTCAGTAAACACGGGACCCTGGACCTCGTGAACCAAGGCTGCGACGGCCCTGCACGGATCTGCAAACCCGCCCTGTCTGTTCACAATTCTCGGAACCAACCCTACTTCCCAGCACTTTCAAACTGAGCTGGCTTACCTTCCTAATGTCCTCATACAGACCGTTCAAGTCTCTCCAACCAAGTTTGAAGGGATCGCTGTATTTCTCCCCACTCTGTGTCCTGCTACAACAGCACGCCGCCGACGTCGTGTGATGGAACCTGGCACAAGTCCAAACGCACACCACGTTACGTGACTTTTATTACGTTAGATAATCTCCTTTTTAAGTAAGAATTATATACACATCTACTTGTTGGAAAATCAGCAGGAATCCAAAATGGGCATTCTAATTTAGACAAACACACAGAATTCTGTCCTTGCTCAATAATACAGCAATAGTTTATTTTTATACCCGGCACCTTGCGGACCCACAAAATCAAAGATGAAACTGGTTTACTGTGTTCTGGGTTTAAATTTTATTACATTCCCATTTTTTGAAAAGGCAGAGGTCACACAGAGCAGATATTGTGTCATTTAGTTACCCAAAATCAGTGCGCTCGACTAGCCCACCACAATTCAGAACATTTACTGGCAATATGGCTAATAATTTTAGCAGTTGTAACACAGATCATAAACTTACCGTGACATACTAAACCTATTTGGAAAAGCAGATGTTAAACTCCTCACGAGATTAAAAGAAGGCATCTGTAAAATAAAAATATTAAGAAACATGTAAGAATATTCATGAAAAATGTGTTTATAATGCCAAATAAAAACATTCACAATTCACAGAATTCACAATTATTCACATGTAATATGAATTCATGAAATTCATAATAAATATAATCTTTATCTTTTTATCATCTTTATATTTTAGTTGTCCCTTTGCAGGTGGATTGCAAACTTTAGAAAGATAATAAAAAGTTTCCTTATTGCAAAAGCAGTATTTGTCATTACAGAAAATAAGGAAAAAAACACACCTGCAATCTATCCTTTTCTCCAGAGCCTAGTTTCCATATTCTTATCTAGTTTTCCACTCCTGAAAAGATAGTTTTCAAACAATTTCCTTCTCTTTAATGAAGATTGGTCAGAGAATAGTAAAGATTAGTGCTAGTTACATCCTTTTACATTCTTTTTTTTTCATCCTTTTACATTCTTAAACCAGTTGAAAATAAAGAGTAATCAAGCTCCCCCCACTATCAGACCAGATGGTGAAAAGGAAGATTTCAATAAAGAATGAATTTACGTTTATACATAAACACTACCTATTTTAAGTTATTGTTCCCAAACAGACTTGGAAATGCCACTTCTAGATCAGTAACATTAAAAAAACAAGCAAGCTCAGTGGCACATTTTGAGAATAATAGAGATCAAGAACAGAAGACTACTACAAGATTCAAAGGTGGTGGTGACAAATATTAGTTCCAAAGATCACTGAGCACTACTATAGGCCGGGAAACGTGACAGGCACTGCGGCCCAAACATATAGACCGTCAGTCTTTATTTTTTAAGATTTTATTTATTTGAAAGAGAGAGAGAGAGCACACAAAATAAGCAGAGGCAGGCAGAGCGAGGAGAAGCAGGATCCCCACTGAGCAGGGACCACGATGTGGGGCTGGATCTCAGGACCCTGGGATCATGACCTGAGCTGAAGGCAGACGCTTAACCATCTGAGCCACCTAGGTGCCCCCCAGACTGTCAGTCTTAAAGAATGCAGGGACATAGTCATTTCAAAAATTACTAATTTATGGGGGTGCCTGGCTGGCTCAGTAGGTGAAACATGTGACTCTAGATCTTGGGGTCATGAGTTTGAGCCCGACCTTGGGCATAGAGGTTACTTAAAAAAAATTTACTGATTTACTAATTTAATGTGGTAAGGGCTCTGTATTTGAAGAAAGTATTTTGACAAAAAGGATGAATTTAGCACAAGAAAAATAAAACAAATCCACTCTAATTGTACTAAAGTCTTACAATGTGCTTTTACACCAAATATTTGACCCTCACAACTAACTACTTGTGTTTATACAGCTGGGGAACTTGAAATTCTGAAAAGTCATGTCTGAAAAATGGATACACAGATATGTTGACAATATAGCAAAAGAAAAAAGCAAGAGGCTCCTGGGTGGCTCAGTCGGTAGAGCCTTGACTCTTGATTATGGCTCAGGTTGATGAGGGAACAGCCGCAAAGCTGAGGACAAAGCAGAAGCTGACACCCC
Organism: Nasua narica; assembly: GCA_028533885.1. Classification (NCBI taxonomy): domain Eukaryota; kingdom Metazoa; phylum Chordata; class Mammalia; order Carnivora; family Procyonidae; genus Nasua; species Nasua narica. Next base: position 11,099,173 of record CM052807.1, read on the forward strand.
GCAAACTAACCACCCCCCCACATGGATGTATGTGACATTCCTCAGGCATTCCTGGCTGCCCTAAAGGAAAAACAAATCTTTTAACTTGTAAAGATCACAATCCTGCAAGATCTGAGTCTCCCGCAGTTTACACATGTCCTAAGAAAGGAAGAAGCTTTCTTATCGATAGCCTAAGACCCATAAGACCCATAAGTCTGTTCCTGAAGCCCTAACCTCATCCTCCCCAACATACAACTGAGGGATGGCTGAGGCAGAGGGAAATGTAAATAAAGTTACATTTCTTCTGAACCTAAAGCTCCTTGATAAGGACGTGTGAGAGCAGGAGTACGACAATCCTCCAGGAAGCTCCCAAATATTTTACTGTTAATGCCTTACTAAAAGGAAAAACCACCTTAACCTGACAATGGCAAAGCCTCTGGTATCTTGTAGTAGATCCTCTTTAGCATAGGAAAGTTCTTTTGAAACCTCCCCCAACCCTACAGTATATAATCAGCCACCCCTCACAACCCCAATGCAGCAGCTCTTTCGGCCATGGGTCCCGTCCCCATGCTTTAATAAACCACCATTTTGCACCACAGATGTCTCATCGGCTCCGGATCTCACCCCACCGAACCTCATTTATTTTCTAAAACTTCATCAAGGTCATGATCTCAGGGTCATGGGTAAAGCCCTGCATTGGGTTCCCTGCTCAGCGCAGAGTCTACTTGGGGTTCTTTCTCTCCCTATCATTCTGTCCCTCCCCTTGCTCAGCCACGCGTGGCCACTCTAAGTAAATAAATATAATCTTTAAATAATAAAATGAAAGAAAAAAGCACGTACAAAACCATACATATTCTGTTATCCCACTAAAAACTTATACATACACGCATGCACAAAGAAAATACACTCAGAATAGGGTTTAAAAGCATACAAACTAGGTTATTAAAAGTTATTTTTGAATAAATAGGATTGTGGGAGTTTTTTGTTTTATTCCTTTTTGGCTTCTATTTTCTGATTTTTCTCTAGTGAACGCATAGTGCTTTACAATATTAGAGTGACAGTAAAGGTTGATTTTGCCAGGCAGGCAGTGGCCAAGGAAGACTGGCTGAGTTCTAGGCTTTCCACCATAGCATTATATATTCATTAAACCAATAAGAACATTTATAATGTCCCCAAAAAGCCAGGCGATAATCCTCTTTTGATTTTACTGTTTAACCAGCTTCTTTCATTAGTTCATATGAATTCAGTAATTCATTGTAATACTTACTTTGAGACCTAACCTCCAACCTGGGGTGAAGAGTAAAAATTACACAGCTAGGGTAGTTCTACCCAACAATTGCACTACTAGGCATTTATCCAAAGGATACAAAAATAGTGATTTGAAGAGGCAATATGCACTCCGGTGTTTATAGCAGCAATGTCCACAATTGCCAAAATATGGAAAGAGCCCAGATGTCCATCAAGAGATGAATGGGTAAAGATGTGCTCAGATGTCATTGACAGATGAATGGATACTTAAATAGAACACACACACACACACACACACAAATATTACTCAGCCATCTAAAAGAATGAAATCTTGCCATTTGCATCAATGTGGACGAACTAGAATGTGTTAAGTGAAGTCAGAGAAAGACAAATACCGTAACATTTCACTTATATGTGGTATTTAAGAAACAAAACAGATGGGGGCGCCTGGGTAGCTCAGTGGTTTAAAGCCTCTGCCTTTGGCTCTGGTCACGGTCTTAGGGTCATGGGATCGAGCCCGCATGGGGCTCTCTGCTCAGCGGGGAGCCTGCTTCCCCTTCTCTCTCTGCCTGCCTCTCTGCCTACTTGTGATCAAATAAATAAATAAAAATCTTAAAAAAAAAAAAAAGAAACAAAACAGATGACCATAGGGGAAGAGAAAGAAAAATAAAAAGATAAAAATAGAGAGGCAAAACCATAAGAGACTCTCAACGATAAGAAACTGAACTGAGGGTTGCTGGAGGGATTGGGGTAATTGGGTGATGGGCATTAAGTAGGGCACTGGGTGTACTATGCAACTGATGAACCACTAAATTCTTCCCCTGAAGCTAATCATACAGTATCTGTGAAATAAACTGAATTTAAATTAAAACAAAATCACAGTTAATACAGAGTGTTCTTAACCACTCGGGTAGTGTAACATGGTAGTTAAAGCACAATCTTTGCAAGACGGATCTTGGTTCCATCCCAACATTTCCTCGCCGTGTTACCTTGTGACATCTTTCTGGTTAACACCTACTCCTGGAGGGAAGCTGTGATTCCATTCCGGAGATGTGTAAAGCTCTTAGTTCAGAGCCCAGCCTGCTGTACACATGTAATACAGTAGCTACCTTTACGATCTACGGTAGCTACAGTATTTAATATCTACTCTGTTATTTTCTGCTTTAAGAGGGAGTGGTGTTTTCTAAAGTAAGGCTAGAGGCACTCAGAGGAGCAGTGAGGTACAACCCCGTGGCTGGGACATCAGAGCTACCCTGGTGTGCTGCTGCTAGTCCAATACTCTTCCCTTCCTTCCCATCATGCACTCTCTCGTGAAAGCCAACCTTGCCTCCCATGAACTTACTTAAAAAAAAAATGCTGCTGCATAAGAATCAAAAACATATTGACAAGTGATTTGGCAGTACCAGACGCACGCTGGTTTTTGTCCTATTACATGATTTGTTAATGCTGCCAATGGTGAAGTTGGGAGAATGTACGTATATCAGGAAGCAGAGCTGTGTCTGAGGGCAGATGTGGCTTTTATTATTGTTGCTCTTTGTCCCCAAGGACTATGAGGTCCAAGAGACTTGAACTAACCAAAGACACATGCCTGAAGCAGACACCAGAAGGCTAATAACTTCGTTTATAGTGAAAATGCCAATGAAACACAAATAAGCAATATATGGCATTGGCATGATCAGCGCAGTCCCACCCTGTGGACATGAAGGCAGACAGGGAAAACACTGAGCATATTCTCTCCAGGAAAGCACTCTTTCTGCAGCTGAGAAAGTTAACTCAGTGGGCACGTCATCAAAAAAAAAAAAAAAAAGGAGTGTCAGTCAGGACTATATCAAAATAAAAAGCTTTTGCGGAGCAAACAACAAAATGAAAAGATAACTTACTGAGTAGAAGATCCTTACAAATCATATATAAGGGGTTAGTATCCAAAATATATAAAGAACTCATACAACTCAACGCCCAAAAACCCAGATAATCCAATTAAAAATGGGGAAAAGACATGAACAGACATTTCTCCAAAGACATACAGATGGCCAATAGAGGCATGAAAAGATACTCAACTTCACTAATCATTAGGGAAATGCAAATCAAAACAGAACCACATATCATCTCACATCTGTCAGAATGGCTAAAATCAAAACCACAAGAAACAGAGGAGTGCTGAGGATGTGGAGAAAAAGGAATATTCGTTTACTATTGGGGGGAATGCAAACTGCTGCAGCCACTGTGGAAAATACTATGGAGTTTCCTCAAAAAATTAAATAGAATTACCGTATGATCCAGTAATTCCACCACTGGGTATTTACCCAGAGAGTACGAAAACACCAATTTAAAAAGATATATGCACCCTATGTTTACTGCAGTGTTATTTACAATAGCCAAAATATAAAAGTAACTCAAGTGTCCATTGGCAGATAAATGGATAAAGAAGATGTGGTATATATACAATGGACTATTACCCATCCATTAAAAGAATGAAATCTTGCCATTTGCAACAACATGGATGGAGCTAGAGAGTATAACGCTAACTCAAATAAGTCATCAGAGAAAGACAGATACCAAATGATTTCACTCACATGTGGAATTTAAGAAAGAAATGAACACAGAAAAAAGAGACAAACCAGAAGACAGGTTCTTAACTACAGAGAACAAACTGATGGTTATCAGGGGGGAGGCCCATGGGGTGGGGAATGGAGGAAACAGGTGAAGGGGATCAAGAGTACACTTATCCTGATGAGCAATGTATGGAATTGTCAAATCCCTATAGGCACACCTGAAACTAACATAATACTGTGTATTAATTATACTGGAATGTATTTTTTAAAGATTTATTTATTTATTTATTTATTTTTGAGAGAGAGAGAGAGAGAGAGAGAGCGAGCGCGTGCGCGCGCAAGCAGGCTCCCTGACGAGGGGCTGGATCCCAGGACCACCTGAGCAGAAGGCAGACCCTTAACTGACTGAGGCACCCGGGTGCCCCTATATTGGAATTTAAATAAAAGTTTTAAAAAGGAGTGTCAAAGAAGTATCCAGTGCTATTAGAAGGAGGGTGCAAACATCTCTCCAAATAATGCCTTCGTCTGTAATGCTAGCATATTTGCAGTCTGGTTAGGACACTACTGAAATGGATCCCAGCCGAGCCCTGAGGCTCTCTTTGCCCATATTCTCTTTTTACCAGCCGTCTGCTGGCCCTGCTGCTATTCTCTCTCCAGGTGCCTGTTCTGGGTAAGTTGTGATATGTATCCGGTGTTGAGGCTAAACTGGCGGGAAAGGGAGAAAAATGAGGTCGGGCCCAAGAGCAGCAGAGGAGAGTCAAGTAGTCATGGTTAGTGCTGAGATTTCTGACTCTACTCAAGAAGTCACATTCAATCAAAGTTCAAAGTTTCTCTCCTTGTGACATCCTCAGGCCTTCTCTCCTTCCAGCGCCCTCCCACCCCGTCCAGGTAGAGTCTCCCGGGGAAGCAACTACAATACGACAGAAATCCGGTGCGCCCAGGGCATCAGCCCTACACTCTCCACAAACTGCCTATTCCGAACCCACCTGGGTCCCTGAGCCCTCGGAACACCTTTTGGTCTAAAATCCTAATTAAGACCTTCCTCCTGAAGCCCTGGCTGAAATCCGAAAGGAAACAGCTGCAGTCGGGTCTCCAGACTTGACTGGCTCCCGACCCCAGGAGACAACCTGGCCTCCCCCCACCCCCGGCACTTCCCCCCAGGCATGGCTTCTCACCCCTCCCTCCTCAAACCCCGAGGCGCCTAGGACCACGCTCTGCACTTCTCGAGCCGGGCGCCCCTGCTTCAGGCAGACGCCCGGCGCCCACCGCTCCACGTCCCCCCAGCGGGGCTCGGGCCCCAGTGCCCAGCCAGTCCGGGGTCCCCCCGCAGCACAACCCCGCGGCCCCCAGCCCCGGCGCACGTGCCGCTAACTCCCATTCATTCCGCCGCGCCGCTGTCATTGGCGCCGTGACCTCTGCGCCCGGCCGCCGCGCGCGTCTCCGAGCCTCACCTGAGCGCCGGCGTCTGCAGCCGAGGGCGGCCCTGGCGGCCCGGGCAGCCCGACACGACCGGGGGAGCCGGGGCCGTGGCTCCGGGCCGCCGGTTTCCAGGAGCAGCAGCGCCGCCAGGGCCACCGGCACGAGGCCATGGTCCGAGTCTGAAAGCCGCGGCGGAGCGCTGGCTCCGCCCGTGGCCCGGCGGTCCGCCTCCCGGGACCCGGAGCCGGAAACTTGGCACAGGAAGAGCTTCGGCCCCTCCCCGGCCGCGGCTTCTCGCCCCGCCCCCCGGCCGGCGCGAGCGGCGCGCTCTCCGGAAGGGCGCGCGGGACCTCGGGCGCTCCGCCCTCGCCTGACCCCGGCTCGTGGTGTAGCCCGCCGCCCCCGCTGCCGGCTCCGGTACCGGGAGCAGCCAAGCGGGACCTTCTGTCTGGGCGATCCGTCTCTCCCGAACCCCTGCCCGCCGCTGCGGGGAGCCAGGAGCTCCAGCAGTCACCGCAAAAATGGACCTTTGGGTGACCGGCGGTTAACAACTGCCACGGTGCCCAGACCCGCAGTCGCCAGCTCCTCTGTTCTGCGTGTTTAGGCAGAGATGACTCGAAAAATTGGGTTCCCGATCTGGGGGCTCCCGTGTCGACCGCTGTTTCTGTTGGGCGTGACCTGCCACGCGGTTTTCCGCTGCTCCTCGCTACCTGGCCTCGAAGGAAGTGCCCGCCTTTTGCATCTTTCCAGTAACGTGTCGAACCGCCAGCTGGGCTATTGTGAGACAGAAGCTAAATTAGCCTTGTCTCTCGACTTTTGGACTCTGTCTTCTGAAAACCTTATAGGTATATCGTGGCATAGATTGGCAAGCTTGCGCCTATCTAGGTTGAAGTCCCGCTCGTGGGTGCACCTAGCTGTGTGAAATTGTTTAGTATTTGGTAATGTTGAACGTATTTGCCAGCCTGGGGGATACTGGACAGGATGTGGGTGGACATATGGACAGGATTAGAACCTGATGTGGGTTAGAAAGACCTCTCCTTGGTTCTATAGCCAAGAAGAGCCATGCTCTTCTCATGGTAATGAGAAAGCGTACTGATAACAGAAATCCGTGGTGTGATTGATAATTCAGCATGCACACAAACAGGCAGGGAGAGAAAGTGCAAGCGATAGGAATACAGCGATGAAAGAAACTTCATCTGTCCTCAAAAAATTCAACGTTGTGGGGAAATAGGCCGGCAAATAGGCAACTAAAATTTTTGTCTGTTCTTTTGAACCCTGCTTCTTGCATTTAAGTGAAAGTCCCCCAGTATAGCTGAGCACATTATTTTTATATTTATCTTCAGAGTGTTGTACTAAATAAAGGCATAGAATAAAGTTTATTAAAATAAGGCATTCTGGTTTTTTCCCCCCAATCTTCAAGAATATGATGTAAAAAAAAAATGCCAGGTGCTTTACAAATATAGGTTGTTAGTACACATCTGTGACATGATACAGGTTTGTATATTAAGAAATAACTCCACAGGTAGACTTTGCCCTGGTAATGTGTAGCAATTAGTACTTATATTTACAGAAATCCTACAACTTAGATATTATCATTTGCCCTTTTCACAGATAGGGACACAGAGAGGAGGATTTTCATGTCTTGCTAAGCTCACAGTTGGCAGATACAGTGCTATCTACCAGGCTATTTTCATTTAGAGATCGTTGTCCCTGATTAAAACAAAATACCTAGCTCTTAAAAAGATGGAGCATGGCAAGGCTAAGTAGGGAAAGCACATGACATTTGTGAAGGTTTCTAATATTACAGTATAGCTAAATTTTTGATGTGCTATAACCTACCAATAGGACATGCAGAATACAAAGTAGTTCTTTTGACCCAATGAGGCCAAGCCTGTGTCTAGGAAGTTAAAACCATTGAGCTGTGCAAGTAACTGCCAAAGAACAGACTCCTCTTATGCACAGGCTGGGAACAACTTGGGTCTTTTTTTTTTTTTTTAAAGACTCCACTTATTTATTTGACAGAGAGAGATCACAAACAGGCAGAGAAGCAGGCAGAGAGAGAAGTGAAAGCAGGCTCCCTGCTGAGCAGAGAGCCCAATGTGGGGCTTGATCCCAGGACCCCGAGATCGTGACCTGAGCCGAAGGCAGAGGCTTTAACCCACTGAGCCACCCAGGCGCCCGAGGTTTTTTTGACTGTGCTTATATGAATGAAACAACTGGTATTGACTGATAAACATGGAGAAAATGTATAATTGAAAGCATTTTTCAAAGTTGTTATTTCGATGTTGGAGAACTGACTATACTTTAAGAAGACATCTTCTTTCCATAGTGATGATACTGTCCAAAAATGACCTATGGTAGGACAAGGTTTTATAGCCAAGGAGAGATTATATATACATAGTAGTATGTTTGTATGTATACCATGTCTTGATTCATAGCACTGCCTGAAAGCGTGTCATCCTGATGTTATTAAATAAATGATCAATGAATTATCAAGTTACCTGTGGTAAGAACATTTACTGAGAGAAGAGGTTCAGACATTTTTGTGCTGAAAGATTAGCAGTTTTGTGGATTTCATATTCTTAGGCAAAACTGAATGCTAAAGAATTTAATTTTGGAATGACTGAGATGTTAAGATAAAGACCTAATATACATTTGGAATTTTGTCTTGGCCTGGGTTTGTCGTCTATGCCTGATTATTTGGTGGAAGTGTAACAAGGGTGAGGGGTGGGGACCTCTGAAGCAGTTAGCCTCTTTTGTTCCACAGCCAATGATTAAGTGTATTGGCGGATCAACTACCTTGCCAAGATGTGAATCAGTCAGTACAAAATCATGGGTATTGATGAACAGTATATACTCTCCGTGCTCTACTAAAATATTAGGGCATCATAATAAATGCATAAATTATAATTTAGTCTATATCCACATAGTGCCTCTCCTAAAAGAGAAGAAAATACAGTTAGATCTACTTTTCATCATGTTATCAGGTTTTTCTGTGGTGAATGCTGATATCAGCTGTTTTTTGGCTGACTACCCATTTTTTTCCCATGATGTGCCCTACATACCATATATTTAGTGGGAAATATAAAGGTTAAATCTGGTCCACGTTTGCCTGTTTTTATACTCATCTGGGAAAGATAGAAGATTACTCTTATTTCTGCTATAATTTACATTTTGTTCACCTATGCTTGGGTGGGATAAATAGAAGTTAATCTGAACAGCTGGATAAATTGTCTTGATGCCACCTTTCTGTACTGATTAAAAATACCATTTTTTAAAAAGATGTTATTTATTTATTTGACAGAGAGACACAGCAGAGAGGGAACACAAGCAGGGGAGTGGGAGAGGATGAAGCAGGCTCCCCGCTGAGCAGGGAGCCCAATGATGCAGGGCTTGATCCCACTTCGACCCTGGGATCATGACCTGAGCTGAAGGCAGTTGCTTAACCAACTGAGCCACGCAGGTGCCCCACCATTTTTATTATACAGAGAATTGTTAACATTACTTTGGGTTTTTTCTGTTCTTTTTATTGAGTCCCTTTGTTTGCATCTATTTTTGGGGTAACTATTTAATTTCTGTGTTTTTATAATTTATGATAAGAAAACTCCCATTTCTAAAAAGTTAGTTTTTATTTTTCAAGATTTACACTTTAAGATGATCAACTTTAAAAAAAAAAGATTTTATTTATTTGAGAAAGAATGCATAAGTAGGGGGAGCAGCAGAGGGAGAGGGAGAAGAGGCTTCCCGCTGAGCAGGGAGCCTGACCCCGGACCCTGGGATCACGACCTGAGCCAAAGGCAGACACTTAACCAACTGAGCCAGCCAGGTGCCCCTAAGATGATCTGTTTCTTCAAAAAATCTTACTAGGATGTTGGTTGGGTTTCCATATGCCTATTAAATAATTTGGTACACTGACATCTTGACAATATAATCTCTATCCAGAAACAAGTTTTTGTGTTCCCTTGTTTTGTGATTTTAGTAATACACCTACCCTCTTTTGTTTTGTTTTTTTTTTGTTTGTTTGTTTTAATTGGTTTGGATTAGGAACACAGATTAAGATTTTTTAAATTGTACTTTAAAGAAAATACATTCTGAGTATCTAAAGCATGTTCAAAACTCTTATGTGTTTTAGCGCACGTTTTCTACACTTAGTAAAACATCTGTTGCCTGGTATTAGTTTTTTTATGTATCTGTTTCCTTCAGTAATTAGGATTTTCTGAAAGGTAGAAAGAATGTGATTAATTGCCTGATATTTTTTGGTTGGATTCCATTGAATTGGCTAGTACTATAATTCTAAAACTGTAACGCAGCTCACTTCCACTTCACTTATACATTCTTATTTATAAACATACTGTGTATCCTGTTGGTCTCCCACAAGTGGGAGATCGGAGACAGGGTGTGTGTCTTGTTTTAAACTTTTTCCATCTCCCATCTTCTTGGGATGGTTCCATTTACCGTATTATATGAATATTGGATAGATATAACCATATCTATGACACGACACAATGGGCTTTAAATAATAAAGCAGGAAGAAAACAGTGGTATAAATTGATTTTCTTGAAGAACTGTAGCCCTTCTAAGGAATATTAATGTTGTCTGTGGGACAAATGAGAACACTAAGAGTTTTTGTTGTGTTTTTTTCAATCAGCTGTGTTGCCAGTTGATCCTGTTAAAGAAAATTACGTTCGTAAAGTGAAAAACTGTATTTTTTCAGTTGCCTTCCCTACTCCTTTCAAATCAAGAGTACGTCTTGTAGCAGTTTCAAAGGTTAGGCTTTTTTTTTTTTTTTTTTCACAACAAAAATAATTATAACTTTTGTCTAAAAGAGATAGTCATTCTTTTTGAGTTGAATTGTTAGTCTATTGGTAAATGATTATATTTGTGTTTAAAATTCAGACACTTGGAGAATGTCATTCTTAGAAATCACTTTTTGATACTGATTCCTGGAACCTGGTACTCCGTTTCATCTTAAAGTTATCTTACAAAGATATACTTTTTTAAAAAAGGGGGGCAAATGAGTTAATTTCTTAGAAACGGGTTCTAATAACAAGTGATAAATTGTTTTCTCATGATACAATTGGATTTGGGATAGAAATAGGACATTTACTTTTTTCTAGTTCCTTTAAAGAATGCATGCTAAGAAAAATAGTATTTTACTATTCATCGCAAGAATTACATAAAAATTTTAAACCTATCTAATAGAACGGATTTTCCCAAATAACACAAATAATTATATAAAGTATGGTACATCCCTCATGAGAAAATATTAATGTACTTTTGGAAGAGTTTCATTCTTTTAATTTTCTTTTCTTCCATCAAGTCTCTTTTCTCAAAAATTATTAAAGGGTTACTTAAGTTTGTAAGGTCTTTCTGGTTTTATTGTTGTTGTTCTTTTCCTGCCTTAGGAAGTTCTAGAAGATATTCTGGACCTTGACTTATCTGTCTCAGAAACAGATGATTTTATCCAGCTTGTGAGTGGTGAAAGGATAGTATTTGGATCCACTCCACTGGCTCACAGATATGGTGGGCACCAGGTATGAGTAGAATCAGCATGACTTCCCTAATGTAGATATAAACAGTTGGTGGAGATGCTGCCCTATTAATGAAGTTATTTTACATTAATTCCTCTAATGTTAGTGTATGGAGACTTCGACAGGATGTTTCTAGAAGAATGTGTCATCATAAGATGTTTATAATTAGCTGATGTGATTTCTTGCTGCAATAAAGCTAATGACCAAACTTTCTTTGGAACTGAGAAAACTGGGTAGTCCTAATATAAAATTTCTGTGAGTTATTGCTAGAGAACTCATTTGGGGAAGCTTTAGGCAAGAGATGTAGGCAAAGTCAAGTAGCACAAAAAGTCAATATAAAAGCCCCAGAAGGACAAAGAGATTATAGTTTTTCCAGTATAACTGCAGAACAAAGTTTTAGAACTGCTAGAAAGGGCTAGAATTTAATCAGGATTAACTGGGGGTGTTACATATGTGGAAGCAATTAAGAAAGCACCTTCTAGGAATGAAGTTAAGATATTGAAGCAAGTTCAGGTTGTGGTATCAGACTAAATTAAAGAAGAGAGAGAGAGAGAGAGAAAGAGAAGAGGGAACACAGGACCAGTGGTAGGTTGAACTTGCTGTGACTTTCCTGTGAACTAGATAAATTAACAGTCTGGTTGTTGGAGGGCTGGTTTACTTCGGAATATATTTTAGGAAAAGCAGCGAAGTGTAATAGGGTTGGAGTAAGAATTAAGTTAGGAAATATGAAAAGTGAAGAGTGCTTCCATGATAGCCATTATAATAATGATAATATCAGGCTCTGGTATGTGGGGGGCAATTCCTTTTAGATTTTTGTTGCTTCCGTTCTTCAATGTTCTAAGAAGCAAAAGTATCATGGAAGCTAAGCTAATGTAAGCTGAAGTTATGTGACATAGACCATTAGAACTGAAGCAAAGTGACATAGACCATTAGAACTGAAAAAGACTTCAGGGGTAATCTATGACAAACATGAATGTCAGTATCTTGATCCATAATGTGCAAGGGTTGACCAGGTCTATTCCAGGAGTTGTGAGAAGGGCTGTGGCAAAGAAATCTGCTTAATTTTATTTAACACTCCATTTTTCAAACATACTTGACTGTAGGGCTTTGTTGTGTTTTGTTTTTAAGGAATAATTAACATTTTGCTGAACTATATTTCCCAACTTAGAATCTTCTGGACTAAATGATCCTTATGGTTTTTTCTAGTTCCCAAACATAGGGATTCCACAGTTCAAATTTTTTAGATAAAATTATTAAATTTATTAGATAGCGTTTTGTATCGGTACTTGCATGTACGGTTAGAATACAAACGCAGACCTGAAGCTCTGCAGAGTTTCATTAAACTATTTTTTGTAGGTTTTTTTTTTTTTGGTAGTATAGTATATTAGATTTTTTTTATATTAGATTTTTAAAAAATCAGTTTCACATTTTATTTCTTCTCTCTGATTTGAAATTATAAAGATTTATTTATAAGGATGAATTTGTCATTTTGAACAGTAAATGATTTTTATTAATAAAGGACTACCTTCTTGTTTCCCCTGACTTCACTCCTAGCTCAGGATTCACCATTCTTTCTACTTCTTTTTCATGGTGTGGGATATACCTAATGTATTATCGACTTTAGAAATTGCCAGAGTATGCTGAAAGCACCTCTCAAGATTTGTGCTCTTAGAGGTATTAGATTGCTAAAATTAATGGTGATCCATTCCTGGTTAAGATGAAAAATTAAAATACTGGGTAGATTTTTCTCAAATTCATGTTCCTTTCTATTAGAACTATAAACACAGTTTAAATATTCCATACCTGTTTATAGAACTCCTTTTATGTGCCAAGAGCTATAAAGCTAAATGACACCTGTCCCCTTAGCTCTGATTGCTAATACTCTAGAGGAGAAGATAAAGAAATCAATTCCGATAACATCAGGGTCGTGATAGGGTTGAGTAGAGGAGTTATGGGAATTCACAGAACCCTCCTAGTCCCAGAAAGTCAGAAACACTTTTCTGGTGGAAGTTGCATGTGGAAAATGGAACGTTAGCAAATCACTGTTGGTAATGATAATTATTACCATCTCATGAGCACTTGCCTATGTCAGACATAGTACACTTGATCTTAGCCAAAAGGCTGAGAAGCGATGTCAGACATAGTACAGAGCATCCATTGGCATTCATTCTTACAACAAGTTGGCAAGGGTTATCCCATTTTACAGAAATGGAAGGTCAGTCTCAGTGGGATTAAGTAACCCAAATTTCCATAGTTAGTAAGCGGCATAACTGGGAGTTGGGCAACCACAAACAGAAAATGTTGGAAATAGCTAACTGTGTATGTTCAAAAGCAAGTTTTTTCAGTTACAAGTATGTTCTTGGTTTTATATCTCATACATATACTATAGGCAAACTTTCTATGAATGAATTGTTCCTAGTTCATATTCTAGAATTAAATTGATCAATAGATCAGTTCTAAATATTCTATACCTTACAAACATGAGCTCAGCTGTAAGACGATAAAGTTAATTACATGTCTCAAATTTGTATTTTTAAAATGAATTTCACTGATGTTTTATTGATGGAATTTTTTTCACCTTTGTTCAAGTTGTTGATTCTTATTATCCTAAAATACAATACCCCATTCTCAATTTTGACAAAATAACTTTGGCTATAAAATTACTATGAAAACTTCAAAGGGTAATAAGCATGAATAATTTTCCTTTTTCTCCTTTTAGTTTGGGATATGGGCAGGTCAGCTTGGGGACGGAAGAGCTCACCTTATTGGAATTTACATGAACAGGTATCATATGTTTTCTGGTATAATAGCTTTTCTGCTAAATAGTAACATGAATCTTCTAATACTTAGATTTCTTTGTTGTTGTTGAAGGCAGGGTGAAAAGTGGGAGCTCCAATTAAAGGGCTCAGGAAAGACTCCATACTCCCGGTACAAAAATTTGATATTTTTTTAGTCATCTAAATAAAAATTGATGTTGTCTTCATTACAACTGAAAATCTTTTTTTCTCTTATTTGACCTAGAAATGGTGATGGCAGAGCTGTACTTCGTTCTTCAGTGAGAGAATTTTTATGCAGTGAGGCTATGCACTCTCTTGGAATTCCAACTAGCAGAGCTGCAAGGTAATTCCTTTTTCCTTGAAGCCAACTTTCAGGACTGTGTCATATTATCTGCAGGCATGTGTCAGTAAACTGAGCCAATAGATCTATTGTAGCATGACTTCTCATTGTTTCTTACGGTTCTAGGTACTTCTTGGTAGCTTGCTAGCAGTTAACATGTAACTTTAATTGTTGGATTCTCTTATGTTTCAGTCTGGTTGTGAGTGATGATGAAGTATGGAGAGATCAGTTCTACAATGGAAACGTTGTGAAAGAAAGAGGTAATAATAATTTTTAGAATATTTACATAAAATTAGGCTAAGTTCTTAAAGAACAGATCCTGGACATCTTTGCAATCTTCTTAAAAAATGACCTGTGGTTCTTTAAGATGTAATTGCATCATTCAGATACTACCAGAGGATATTCTTTCCCACATCCTTATGTCACTAGCCCTTCAGTTTCAAATAGTAGACATCTGGGAAATGAACAAAAATATTTATGGACAGCCAGCAAAATGTTACAAAGCTGGGACACAAAAGTCCGTACACTTTCTTTCTTTCTTTTTTTTTTTTTTAAGATTTTATTTATTTGACAGAGAGAGAGTGAGAGAAAGAACACAAGCATGGGGAGTGGGAGAGGGAGAAGCAGGCTCCCCACTGAGCAGGGAGCCCGATGCGGGGCTCAATGCGAGGCTCCATCCCAGGACCCTGGGATCGTGACCTGAGCTGAAGGCAGACGCTTAACAACTGAGCCACCCAGGTGCCCACATATATTTCTTTTAAGGAGAGACCCTCAGACCTTTCCTCACAGCCTGACTGCTCTCACTTCATGCTTGCTCCCAATTGATTCAGTTAACTTTTTCCTCAGCCTTTAGTAAGCCCGAAATAAAAAAAAATTGGGAAGAGGTGAGATGTGTGCTGTAGGGCAGCAAAGAGAAACAGCAAGAGAAACTTGACCTTGAATGGAAGAGACCCAAAAATCAATAATAAATGTATTCGACTGATGGATTGATTGTTAAGCTCTACACCAGCATGGGGCTTGCACTCACTACCCTGAGATCAACAGTTGCATGCCCTACCAACTAAGCCAGGCAGCCACCCTAAAAATAAACTCATTCAACAGTTTAGAAAGCAGAGCCGTTGAGGGCTGCTGACAGCCCTACCTGCTCCGCTGGGTCCTGGGGACGTCACCATATGACAGAGCAGCATTTTTGCTGATGATCACGGTGATTCACTGAGTGCACGTGTTATATTCTTTATGCTTAGCATCTAATATGTTTTGACAAGATTTTCATAAAAACAATACCCCTAAAGTATCCATGCTTAAAGGAGTTAAGGGTTATTTACCTTTGAGATTAGGAAGGATTTCAGTTGGGGGAGAAGAAGGAATATGCAGGCGCGTAGAGCAGGGAATAGCACAAAGACCCAGAGGTAGCAGTGAGGGCGGGATTGTGTGGAAGGGCAGCACCAACAGAGCAGGAGGCTTTGTTTCCTGGGATAGACCTCATCTTCACATTCAAACACACGGAAGTACAGCATTCCTTTTGGGAAAAAAAAAACATGCATTCTCTTTGCTAATTGTATTACTAATGCCTATAGTCAAAATGGACGGCGGCAATGGAAGGCTGCAAACACTAACACAAAAATGCACAGATTTTCTTTCTTCTGGTTAGAGTTAGAACGTATGTAAAGTTAGAACGTATGCAAATGTTTAGTTATTGAAGTTGGTTTCCAATTAGTTACACCAAGAGAAGGCACTTGCAAGGACTATGCCATGGAAGTCATTTACTAATTCCCTATTTCAGGATGAGGTATGGGGGAAAGGTGGCAACAGAGGAGACAGTGGGAATTCCGTGTTTGAGCCTAACAGTTTAACTGAGCGGCCTTTAGTGAGGTTAGAGCCTTGGTATTTATGAAAGTGTTGTGCTTCCTGACATCCAAACCGATCCAAGGCTTAAAGAAATGGAGAAAAATCCTTGATCCTTTCTAGGGTATAAATTAGTTGCTTTTCTGATCAATTGGGTTCCTGTATTATTTTTTTACTAAAATAATTTAAATTTTTAGAAAAGCATATTATGCTATATTTGCACAGTTTAAAATAACTTATGCTAAATGTGTGTTTTTCAGGTGCAATAGTGCTGCGTGTTGCAAAATCATGGTTTAGAATTGGATCGTTAGAAATTTTGGCTCATTATGGTGAACTGGATTTACTAAGGTTAGAAAATGACTTTTTTTTTAAATGACAGAAGACAATTAAAAAATGCTTATATATGTGCTGTGAAATTATTTTTGGTTTTATTATAAGTGAAATAAAATATTTCAATTAGGGCGCCTGGGTGGCTCAGTTGGTTGAGTGACTGCCTTCGGCTCAGGTCATGATCCTTGAGTTCCTGGATCGAGTCCCACATCGGGCTCCCAGCTCCACGGGAAGCCTGCTTCTTCCTCTAACCTTCTCTCCTCTCATGCTCTCTGTCACTTTCTCTGTCTCTTAAATAAATAAATAAAATCTTAAAAATATATATATATTTCAATTAATAGGTATTTTTAGCACTTGCTATGTGTGAGTTTTCTAGGAGGCCGAAAGAAGTGTGAGACCCAGCAGACCCTTTGCTCAAGGAATTTTTTTATCCAGTATGCAGCCCAGTTGCAGCTGAGGGCCTTGTGCCGTTCAGAGCCCTGGGTGGAAGTGATTCAACCCCCCAAATCCGCAGCCTGCAGAGATCCAAAGATCTCCTTCCAACTTCTGGGTTCCCAGAGTGTGTCTTCTCTCTCATGTCTCTTCTTCCCGGGACTGAGTTTTGACACACGAGATGTGCTCTTTGCTCTGGGTTGGCCCACAGCTGAAACTCAGCCCCTTCAATAGAACAAAAGCAAACAAACAAACAAGGAAAATTTACTTACTCAGTGTCCACTGAGGTTTTTCTGCAGGGAGCACAGAGGATTGCTTCAGAAGAGCAAAAGCAACGAATTCTTCCCCTTGCGTCACGCAGTACAGCTTCCTGCATTTTGTGATGTCTTAGTGCCTGCGGTGTCTCTACTTACACAATTCCCAGCTTCCTCAAGCCGACTTAGCAAGATGTGTCTTGAGGCGAAACATTTCCTCCTTTAAGAGGAATTCTGCTTCCTTTTGTTAAGATAACACAACTGTAAAAAGTTCTAAAAAGTCGTATAGATTCTCTTAGATGAACCAGAATCCTTTGGGGTGTGGATCCTGTGTTGTAGTTATCAGCTAGTGAGTCCAGATACCTGGTCCGTGAAGGATGTGGGGAGAGCAGACACAGGGAAATGAGGAAGCAGAGTAGAGAAGTCATCACGCCAGCCGAGAGTCTCTGAGTCTCTTACTTAGCAAATGTTCGCTGAGCTCCTGGGCATCTCGCTTGCTGAGAAGAGTTATCTACACTCACTGGGCATTATTTCTAACTTCCCATTTGTTTTTTGGGTCACTTCTGCTTGGATTCACGGTATCACTGAAATTGTTCCATCTGGTGGTAGTACTTCCATTATATTCACTTATTTCTCTGACATTTGATTTATATCAGTGACCGCCGCCTCCTGAAAATCTATCCGCTCACATAACCACATGTATATTCCTTTTCGTGTCCCAGATGCCTGCAACAGTGCTTGACATACAAGCACTTATTCACATGATTAAATTATTAAATGATTAGAAAAATACATATATACACAAACTCTAATGCATTCCTTTTGTTTTGACTGGCTTTTAATAATTCCCAAGTCATATCTATAACCCCTAATCTTTTTTATGGCTTCTTTCTTATTCAATGCATTCAACACTACACTTAGTTGATGAATCAGTTAAAATAGGGAATAAAAAATATGATACACAGCCAACTTAAATAATTTAAAACATTGGACGATCTTTTGCCACCCCCCCCCCCCCATTTGTGAAGCCTTATGTGACCTTGCAGATATAAATAATTGTTCCCTGGTCTTTTAAATTTGTTATCTTTTATATTGTTCTGTTATTGCATGTGTTACACTGTAATGTCATCATTTCTTCGTGTGTTCTTCTCCCTGATGGGCTCTATGTGCTTTGAGGTTTGGGTTCTCTGGGTCTGGGTCTTGGCATCCTTTTTTTTCTTTTTTTTTTTAAGAATCTATTTATTTATTTGTCAGAGAGAGAGAGAGCACAAGCAGGCAGAGAGGCAGGCAGAGGCAGAGGGAGAAGCAGGCTCCCCGCCGAGCAAGGAGCCTGATGCGGGACTTGATCCCAGAACCCTGGGATCATGACCCGAGCCGAAGGCAGCTGCTTCACCAACTGAGCCACCCAGGCGTCCCTGGGTCTTGGCATCCTTTCCCCCAGTACTTACACCTGGTGGGGCATATAGTCTGGGTATTTAATCTGCATTTGTAATATAACATGGTGGAATCTAATACTGTCTTAGAAACACATTTCCAGTTTTGACTGGATTGAGGAAGTATTTCTCTATGGCTGTTGAGAGTAAAATCTTATTTTAGTTTTTAAAATTTTAAGCTTGAATCTAATGGCTTCCTGGATATCCAGGGCTGATTTAGATGATTTGATCCTGGGGAATGATGATGCTCTCTCCTTCTTCTCTCCAGGACTTTATTAGACTTCATCATACGGGAGCACTTCCCCTCAGTAAAGGCCACAGAACCTACCAGATACATGGTAAGTTTGTAAAGAGAAAGGTCAATATTCGGTTTTCTCTCATGGCCCGCCAACATCAACGGTTACAACTTAGAACTTGACGGGGTAGGTAGGAAAGGAAATGCAGCACACTTTGAACATTTTGTTGAAGGTGAACCACTTCATAAACAAGACATAGATAAGAAAGTTGTTTTGTTTGAAAGGTATCCAGAGAAAAAGAACAGGTGCTACTACATCCTGACTCTGGACGTTATGTTTCGCACACACATTTTGTAACTTGGTCTTATGTACTCTTTTCTCACACGTGAGAAATACAGGTATTTCTACAGTAGCAGTTCTAAAATAAACACAATACATAACAGGAAAATGTGATTTTCTATTCTTATGGAAACGATTTGTTCTTCGTAACCCTCTTTCATTCTCTTAGCAGCCACAGAGAAGGGAATTCATTATTTTTCTTGGTGATTCATTTCAAAGTTTAAGAACTCACTTTGCTTACATTTAACTCCCTTGTGCTGAATTCTAATGCTTTTTCTATTCTTATTGGACATGGAGAAGGCCTGATCTATTATTATGTCTGGGTCTTTATATATTATTTCTCAGTGACTAATTCCACAGTATTCTTTTTTTCCCCTTACATTTGCTAATTTCCATTCCTTTTTCATCTTTTGGCATTCTGAATTCTTTCCATGTTCTGCTCATAACTTAGCAGAAGATCTTAAAAGAGTATACATTCCTGAAAATCTGAAAAATTTCCAAATTTTATTTTAGGATTTTTTCTCTATTGTGGTATCAAAGACGGCAGAACTCATTGCCTTGTGGATGTCTGTTGGTTTTGCACATGGTATGTCATCTATTAATGTTTCATTTTCCTGATGGGGAAGTAGAGTTAATTTGTTGAAACAGAAGACTTCATTTTTGTGTACTTCAAAATATTCCTGCTGATGAGCTTCTTAACATTTATGATGTATGAATTTGCTTTTAGCAACAGAGAGACAATTTTCTTGTGTTTAAAATGGTTTTGAATGGAACAGTATGCACAAGATAGAGTAAGCATCCTCAATTTGATGAGAATGTTATTACCTGTAAAACTTTCTTTTTTAAAAAAGATTCTTTCTTTCTTTC
>CM052807.1:11119254-11158783 GCA_028533885.1 Nasua narica
CTCTCTCTCTCTCCCAAATAAATAAAAAGTCTTTAAAAAAAAGGTAATTGGAAGTATACAGAAGTGAGTGTGAATTCCATTCTTCAGGGTAATCATTATTAACTATTTCATATCAATTCTTTTGGACTTTTTTGAGATGATATTCATACACCTCCTATTAAAAACAGGGCTGGCTTGTGTGTTTAAAGCCATTTAGTCTGTGAAGTTGCATCGGAAGGAATATCTGCTTGAACTAATAACTGAAAAACAAATCATGTGTGTTCTAATGTCTCTAGATAAATACCAAAAGGAAATTCCACATTGCAAAACTTCTTGAAATTTGCTTAGCTTATCACACACATATTCTGTGTATCTCTCTTGGGGTGGGTTGGGCTGGGGGGGGTGGGGGAGGTATTTCAGAGTTTTTGCTGTTATGAACCATGGCCCAGTGACTACCTTGCAACTGTATCTTCATATTCCTCAAGGTGACTTTTGAGGACAGACCCCCTAACATGGAATAGCTGGGTTAGAGGGTCTGTGCATTTAACATTTTGATAAACAGGGCCATCTTGCTCTGAAAAAGGTTGAAACTCTATATTGGACACAGTTGCCTAGTATCTTGTATTGGGCTGGCGTAGCCATTCCCTGGCTTCCTCCTGCCCCACACTCTGGCTGCCAGCCCCAGCCCCCTTGCCTGGGAGGGCACACTCCCTCCCCACTCAGCTACTGCTCTGCACCTGAGGACTGTAATGGGAGTGCATATCCATATTTTCCCCTTTTCCCATCCTTTGGAAATGAATTCATCTTATTCCTTTCCTTTATTAGTTTCACCTCCATTCCAAGTAACCTATATTTTTTAAAACAAATGCAAGAAATTGAGGATAAGTAAGAAGTTGTGTTTCTTGGGGCTTTTGTTCTGCCGTATTTGAAATCTTTGTGCGGTGGGATATAAAACAAGAGGCTAAATGTAGTTAAGAGATGTAGGGTTTTTTTTAATTTTTATTTTTTCAGTGTTCCAAGAATATGTAATTTTAATATATATTAAGCTATTTGACATCACCAGTTAAACTTTCAATTGATAATCTAATTTTGTTTCATTTCCATTTTCCTATTCTGGATAATTTTATACACTGAAAGTGCTTTTTTATTTTGTTACCGTGTTTTTGGAATCTTTTTTGTCGTGGTTTCAGGTGTTTGTAATACTGATAACTTCAGTTTGTTATCCATTACAATCGACTATGGCCCATTTGGTTTTATGGAAGCCTATAACCCAGGTACGTGTGATTTATATGTATATATGTATGTGTATATACACGTATATCTTATTTTACTAAAAAGTGATTACAGGTTTATTTTACATAAATTTCTACAGCTAATACAGTGTTGAGGTAGTAGAAACAATTGGGTTCATTCATAAAATGGTCATTTTATGTGGTACCGAATGTTCCAGGTGCTGTAGGGATAAAAAAATGAGCCCTTTGTGGTCTCCACCCTTAAGGAATTACATATTAAAGGTGACAGGGAGGGTAGTAGGGAACCTGTGTGAGATAGATGCAGGTTTGACTTCTGGCATCTGAGCCGTAGTGGCTTAGTGCCCTTCCCTGGACAAGTTACTTCTCACTTTACCAACCTATAAAATGGAGGCCATAGTAACGCAATCCTTACAAGGAGGGATCCAAGCAGGCTTTGTGTAGGATGTGATATCTGAGATGGAGTTTAAAATACATTTATGATCACCTGAAAATTCTTTTTTTTTTTAAAAGATTTTATTTGAGAGTGAGAGAGAGCGAGCACAAGCAAGGGGAAGAACAGAGGGAGAGGGAGAGGGAGAAGCAGACTCCCTGCTGACCAGGGAGCTGGATGCGGGACTCGATCTGAGGACCCTGGGATCTTGATCTGAGCCGAAGTCAGATGCTTAAGAGACTGAGCCGCCCAGGTGCCCCTGAAAATTCTTACATAGTAGAATTATTTTCCTCTATAGGCAAATATTCATATTTAAAAAGAATTTCATGTGTATGGGTAGTGTTATGTTTTTAGCTAAATGTTTAATGTCAGAAAGATTTAAGAAATGTAAATATATCTAATGAATATAAAATTTATTAAGTTTAAATATAAACTTAGAAAGGGAGAGGCTGTTTATTACAATTATCTCCACTATAAAAGGCTAATATTGGGCGCCTGGGTGGCTCAGTTGTTAAGCATCTGCTTTTGGCTCAGGTCATTATCCCAGGGTGCAGGGATCGAGCCCCTCGTCGGGGCTCCTTGCTCAGCGGGAAGCCTGCTTCTCCCTCTCCCACTCCCCCTGCTTGTGTTCTTTTGTTGTCTCTCTCTCTCTCTCTCTCTGCCAAATAAATAAAATCTTTTTAAAAAAAGGCTAATATTTTTTATTTTAAACAGATTTTGTCCCAAACACATCTGATGATGAAAGAAGATATAAAATAGGAAATCAAGCCAATATCGGGATGTTTAATTTAAACAAGTTGTTGCAAGCTTTAAACCCATTACTGGATCATAGGCAAAAGCAGCTGTGAGTAAATCCTAAATCCATGAATTAAATCTGTATGAAAATACATTTGTATAATGATCATTTTTTGAAGCTAAAATTTTAAAAACCTTCTTATTATTTAGTCTTTAATAATGAATTTCAAACTGTATTTTTCTCTAGTACAGTTTTGGCTTTTTCCCACAGTTATCAGGATAAAATGTTTCCCTATTTATTGCTTTTTAGGTGTTGTGAAATTTTACCTTATTTCTTCTTTGATCTAAGGGTTATTTATCACTGATTTTCTTAATATCTAGTAGTTGGGCTCAATTTATTCATATATTTTTATATGTGTTTGGTAAAATCTACTATTTAAAATGTGTGAAATGTGTTTATAGCCCCCAAATAATGAATTTTGTGCATCCATAGTCAAAGGTTTTACTATATCAAATTGAGTGTATTGAGTGTATTATTCAAGACCTTAAAAAAAAAAAGATCTTTATGACTCTATTTTTTTATCTATTCGATAAATTTGATGTGTAAGAAATGTGTATTAAAATCTCCCACTTTAATTGTATTTTTACTAAATAATTTTTTCTGATGGTTTTAAATTTGAATATTTTGCCATTGTATTATTGGTACATACAGGTTTTTATTTATATTTCCTTAAAAAAAAAGTGCCTTTTAGCCTAACATCATGACCCCCTTTATCTTGATTTAGCCTTTTAACTCCAAATTTCAATTTATCTGATATTAATATTGCAATTCATGCTTTCTTTTTGTTGGATTTGCCTCGAGTCTCACATTGTTTTCTTTACCTTTATCACTTGTTTTAAAGTATGTTTCTTGTAAAAAAAACAATACATATAGCCAGGTTTTAACTTAGTGTGATGGTTTCTGTCTTAAGAGAAATATATGGGCTGTTCACATTTATTGCAACAATTGATTTATTTTATGCCTGTCTTATACATGCTTTATCTTTATTTTATGTATCAGTTCCCCCGCCACCCCACTGACTTTCCTTATCTTTTTATGATTTGAGAAGTTCATTCATTACCACCCCCCCCACCTTGATTTGGGAACTACTATATTCTCCACCTGCCACTGGTAGTTATCTTTCTTTTTCTGCCACTTCCTCTACTGTTATGGGAAAATGAGTTTCCAAATACTTTTCCTTCACTAATATTCTATTGACTTTATTTAAGTTTTCTCCTCCCTCTCAGTGAGACTCAGAATTCTTTTATGTTTTACCTCTAAGTACCCAACTGCTGGCTGTTGCTAATAAGATAGCTTAGTATTTTGAATTTCAGGCTGTTGTAGGTTTTCCTACAAAGTGTAGGAAGTGTATCTCTCCCATCATAAGAGTCTTTGCCCTAATGCTTCCCCCACCTACACACGCACATATTTCTAATCATTTCACTGCTGGCCACCGCTTTTTATTCAGGGTTTCATCTTGAAATCTCTGTTTTGATATTATATTATTTCCCTATACTGGGGTATAGAGGTTATGTATTTTCTGAATTCTTACCTAACCGTTACTATTTTTATTTTACTCTGACAGATGCCTGAGACATAGGGTATTAGATTATAGATTCACTTGTGTGTAACAGAAACCCAAAATAATAGTAGTTTGAACAAGAGAGACATGTGTTTTTCTCTCCCATGAAAAGCGCGCAGGTTGGTAATTGAAGGCTGGAGTGGGGGACTCTGCTGAGTCTCAGACTGCTTTCACCTCTTCATCCCACCATCTACTCACAGCGTGAAGTCCTCAGGGCTTGAGCTGGGGCACCATCTGTAACACCCAAATTCTGTGTGGCAGCGTGGAGAAGGAAAGAGGAAAGTCCTCCCCTATTGAAGGATAATGTCAAATTTGTACACATCTCCTCCTTCCTTTCATATGAGCCAGGACTTAATCATAGAGCCATCTAAAGTGTAGGGGCCTTACGTTGTATCAGCGTAACCACACTGGTCCAAATTTCCTTTCCCTGTATGTTTATGGGTTCGGTTGGCAGGATCTGGAAGGCGTAGCGAGGGGCAGTGGGGTTGCGCCCAGCCCAGATGGCGGGTTCACAGTCAGGCCCCGCGTGCACCGCACTGCCTCGTCTGCTGGTTCAGCGTGTTGGCGCGGGGAGCGAGCCGGCGCGAGCGCTGCCAGGGGGGCCCTGCTCCATGGTGAGGGGCACTGGCTGGTCCGCAGCTGAGCTTGGACCCTTGAGGTACAGACTTGGATTTCAGATTGTGCAGATTCCGGTTGGTCTTCACTGTCTCCAGTTTCACACTCAATTTTCTATCCTCTCCTCACTGCCGACGTTGGCCCCAAAACCAGACACAGAAGCAACAGTATGATATGTCGTTCTTCACCGGCTTCCGCAATCAAGGAAGGTGAAATCCCTCCGCAGAACCCCTTGTTCTATGGCAGCCGTAGTGCTTCTGCTTCTCTGCCTGTAACTACTTACCCAGTGAGAGAAAGCTCTGCTTTTGCTTAACTGTCGACTTTCTTCCATTCATTTCTCTTTGTGTTTATGGCACTCCATTCTTGGTATGAATCCTCCTCCGTACATTCCCAAGTCTCTCTCTCTCTCTCTCTCTTTTTTTTCCCTTATGCTTTCCATTTCTTTGTATTTTTGTGTAGGTTTTGTGGTATTTCTTCTCCCCGATTTCCCAGGCGACTCAATTTGAGTCTCAAGAGTAACCATCTTCGCTCTCAGTTCATCCACTGAATTTTGTAGTCCGAAATACTATCTGGTAGTTCCATAAGGTCTACTGAGGCATAGTTTATTCTTCTGAAATGTCTTAATACTTTTTTCATAGTGTTGTCTGTCTCCGCGAGCTGTTTGATTGTACTGAGAGCCACCTCTTCTGGTGGTCTTGTTTATCCTCTCTCTGGGTATGAGGGAGAACACTTAGGCACCGCGTTATTTTCCTTTGCCTCTCGGTTGGGGCTCGGCTCAGTTAAGTGGTGGTACCCCTTTCATGGCTGGCAGAGTACCTGCAGGCAAGTTTTTAGCTTTCCACTCAGTCTCTAGTAGCCTGGGTCTCTGCTCCCAGCTCTCCTCAGCAGCCAAGGCTAGCATTCTCCTATCTTTGGGGTAGAGAGGTTTTAGCAGCTCTCCTGCAGCCTCTTGGAAGCCAGGGAGCCCACTAATTTTTTCCAGTAACATTTATGCAGGTAGGGCCCTTAACTAGTCTTTGTTCTGCTCATCCATGCTGTACCTCAAGAGTGAGGGCCTGAAGCCTTGCTCAGCCCCTCAGGCCTTCCTGCCTCCTCCAGGCCCTACCAGCTCTGAGGCCCAGGAGAGGGGCTAAATTAGAGCACGGAAGAGTAGGCACCAAAATTCATTTGAACCATCGCCTTCTTTTGACATCACTGGTTTAGTGTTTGGCCTTGAAGATTTTTTTTTTTAAGATTTTATTTATTTATTTGACAGAGAGAGAGAGTTCACAAGTAGGCAGAGAGGCAGGCAGAGAGAGAGGGAAGCAGGCTCCCTGCTGAGCAGAGATTCCCGACTAGGGGCTCCATCCCAGGACCCTGAGACCTTGACCTGAGCAGAAGGCAGAGGCTTTAACCCACTGAGCCACCCAGGTGCCCCTGGCCTTGAAGATTTTTAAAGGAAATCGCTTATTCCCCTTCTGGTGGCTGCCTGTGGTTGGGGGTTG
This sequence comes from Nasua narica, assembly GCA_028533885.1. Classification (NCBI taxonomy): domain Eukaryota; kingdom Metazoa; phylum Chordata; class Mammalia; order Carnivora; family Procyonidae; genus Nasua; species Nasua narica. The sequence goes on from CM052807.1 coordinate 11,125,373, forward strand.
GAGGGCTTCATTAGAGTACACGGTCCTTCTCTGGCTCCACTTAATTCCTCTCTGGGAGACAAAGAGTTAATGATCCATTTGGTGAATTTGGGAGAAGAAACTAAACATGTGTGGCTCATCCTATTAATACCTCTCTTTTCGGAGATCTGCCCGACCAGAGAAAGCATACATTTTCTGCTTTTTTTTTTTTTAAAGATTTTATTTATTTATTTGCGATAGAGACAGTGAGAGAGAGCATGAGAGGGGAGAAAGTCAGAGGGAGAAGCAGACTCCCCGTAGAGCCGGGAGCCCGATGCGGAACTCGATCCCAGGACTCCGGGATTATGACCTGAGCCGAAGGCAGTTGCTTAACCAACTGAGCCACCCAGGCGCCCCATTTCCTGCTTTTTTATATGAAAATTTTACAGGGGTGTGCCCAAATAGGGTGGCCCAGAGATGTAACGATTATTCTAGTAACTGAGTGAATAAATCTTTCTAATTTAGGTACAATATATTAATATGCTGATTTATCCATAGACTTAAGCCATATTTTCCAGGCTAGCTTTTACTGACAATAAAGCTGAACTTTTAATCTCAGAGTCTGACTATTGTGTGATCTCTCGTTCTGAATTCAGGCTGAAGAAAAAAGGGTACATGGTTGCCTTTTTAAACAACAGAATAAATAATAAATAGGCTACACTGTAGTGTTTATAATTAGTTACTCAAAATGAAATATCTATGTATATGAATAAGCATGAATAATCATCTAAGTATGTTAAGAATTACATAGGATGTTAAGATATTTCTTGATGTAACCATTGGACATTGAACTCCTTGAGGGCAGAATCACATTTTAATTATTTCTGTGTCTCGGGGCACCTGGGTGGGTCAGTCAGTTAAGTGTCTGCCTTCGGCTCAGGTCATGATACTGGTCCTGGGATAGAGCCCTGCATCGGGCTCCCTGCTCAGAGGGGAGCCTGCTTCTTCCTCTCCCTCTGCCTGCCACTCCCCCTGCTTATACTCTCTCTCTCTGTCAATGTGTCAAATAAATAAAATCTAAAAGAAAATAAAACATTTCTGTGTCTGTGATTTGCTAGAAGATAAAGCATATTTAACTTAACTCTCTCCCCCATCTGTCTCCCAAATCTAAAATTGGCCATTTCCAGTACAACAAGATCCCAAGTGGAAGGCAAAGCATATAGTAACTTCATTAACCCTAGGCAGCAAAAAAAGATTATTACGATAAAGATAAAAGTTTTATATACCACCTATGGTTTCCTTAATTAATATAATTTAGAAATATATTGGTAATACATCATAGTTCAAAATCAAAGCAATATAAAAGAATATTCACTAAGCAGTCACTCTTGTCTCCATGAATTTTATCTCCCTTTTGCATTGCAGAGTTCATTTATTGGTTCAACGGACACTTATTGAGGTGCTCAGTATGTGCCAGGCACTGTTCTAAGTGCTAAGGGGACAGTAGTGAATCAAACAGCACAGTAATTGGGCCCTTGTGGTGCTTACTTCTGGTGGGAGAGACAGTCAAACAGAATAAATTACTTACATAGCTTCTGAGAAGGAGATAAATCCAATGGAGAAAAATTAGCTAGCAGGGGATAGAGAATAAAGGGAAGGTGGGTTTGCAGTTTGGTTTTGTTTTTAAATATTTTATTTATTTGAGAGAGAAAGTATGAGAGGGGAGAGGTCAGAGGGAGAAGCAGACTCCCTGCTGAGCAGGGAGCCTGATACAGAACTTGATCCTGGGACTCCAGGATTATAACCTGAACTGAAGGCAGTCACTTAACCAACTGAGCCACCCAGGCACCCCAAGGATTTGCAGTTTTAAAAGGATGGTCAGGACCTCACTCACGCAAAGGCTTGAAGGATTCACAGGAGCAAGCTAAACGGATGGATACCTGGGGGAAGAGTGCCCCGCGGCAAGGCACTAGCCTATGCAAAGTCCCTGAGCAGCTGTGTGTAGGGTATTTAAGAAACAGCAAGAAGGCTCTTATGGCTGCCTCAGAATGAGCAAGGGGAAAATTCATAGGGGATGAGGTCAGTAAGGTAAAGGGAGGGGAGCTTTAGAATGAGTTGAGCTTTTGTATGATTTAAAATACATTTAAGAATATTAAGAAATAGGGGGCGCCTGGGTGGCTCAGTTGGTTGAGCAACTGCCTTCGGCTCGGGTCACGATCCCGAAGACCTGGGATCGAGTCCGACATCGGGCTCCCAGGTTCGCGGGGAGCCCGCTTCTCACTCTGACCTTCTCCCTTCTCATACTCTCTTTTTCTCTAATAAACAAATAAATAAAAATCTTTAGAAAAAAAGAATATTAAGAAATAGGGGCGCCTGGGCCAACAGCCTCACCTGCCAAGGAAAGTACACCCCGAGTGGTCAGGCCGGGGCTGCAGCCAGCGAGTCCCTCTTCATCTCTAACCATGCCTACTAAGCGGAGGTGTCCTAAGCCTGACCCCTCAACACTCCAGCCCTCGCCCCCTCCCACCCTCACCCTGGGAGAGGGGGCCTCACCGGGGCTCCAGGCTGCTCTTTCCCATCACTTTGGCCTCCCACGTGACATTGGTGTGTGGTGTTGTCTGTATATGCTAATAACTCCATTGCTCTTTTCAGCCCACTGCCAATAAACAACTATTTAAGGGGAAAAAAAAAAAGAAATAGGGGCGCCTTGGTGGATCAGTCGTTAAGCGTCTGCCTTCTGCTCGGGTCATGATCCCAGGTTCCTGGGATTGATCCCCACATCGAGCTCCTCCCCCCAACCCCACAGGCTTAGTGGGGAGTCTGCTTCGCCCTCTCCTCCTGCCTCTCCCCCTGCTTGTGCTCTCTCTCTAATGAAAAAATAAAATCTTAAAAAAAAAGAAAATTTGTTTAAAGATGAGTTTAAGGTTAAGAATCTTTAATCTTTCAGAATACTCATTGAATTGTATAATGAACATGCATGCATTTCACCATGTGCAAATTTTACCTCAATAAAAATAAGATTGTAAGAGAAAAAAAGCTTTAATCTTTATATTTTTATGAAATACATGAATTGAGATTGATAAATATAATTACCATATGTATATTTAATATGTGGAAAGGTTCACTTTGTTATTGTAAAACATAATTCAAGAATGTTAATTTTAATCGAGTTTAACTGTCCTTCCTTTTTTCTCCCTGTAGAGCTGCTCAGATTCTTGAGGGGTATCCTGTTCTTTATTATACAAGGTTTGTCCTTTTGAATAGAGATATTAAAGTATCCTGGTTGGTTTGAGGGCACTTCTTAAAAGAGTGAGAGTTCAATGGAACTGACATTTCTCTTTCAGATTTAGAGACTTGTTCAAAGCCAAACTGGGGTTACTTGGAGAAAGGAAAGGTGATGATGATTTAATTGCATTTCTCTTACATGTGAGTTTGTCATTTTATCTTTTCTTTTTTTTCTAACATTTGAATTACTAATCAGCATCTTCTTGAAGACTTGAGATTGATAAATTTAATTATTTTCTTTAGCTCATGGAAAAGACAAAAGCTGATTTTACAATGACATTTCGGCAGCTCAGCGAAATTACTCAAAGCCAGTTAGAGGAGCTCAACATTCCCCAGGTAGTCATTTGTGACATTTGGTGTTCTCTTAATTAAGGTTTCTTTAGTAGATGCATTGAGGTATAATTTACATGCCATAAAATTCCACTGGCCTTAAGTATATACCTCAATGATTTTTTATAATTTACAGATTTATGCATTTCCCACCATGATTTGATTCCAGAACAGTTCCATCCCCCTAAAAAAAAGATCCTTTGTGCCCATTTGCACTTAATCTCTGTTTCCACTCCTAGCCCCAAGCAGCTAACAATTTACTTTGTGTCTCGAGGTTTTCACTTTCTAGACATTTCTCATAAATGGAGTCATACAAAATGTGGTCTTTTGCAGTTGGCTTCTTCATTAGCTGAGTTTTGAGGTTGATCCACGTTGTGACCTGTATCCGCAGTTCTTTCCTCTTTGTCTCTGAGTGGTACTCCACTGTATGGATATACCATCTTTTGCGGATCCATTAGCCAGTTGATGAAGATTTGGGCCATTTCCACTTCTTGGCTATTATGAACAAGCACTGCTCTGAGCACTCATGTGCAAGTTTTCGTGTGAACATACGTTTCATTTCTTTTGGGTAGATACTAGGAGTAGAATTGTGTCTTATTAATTTTTATGTCCTTCCCACCTAACAGTTCCTAGCACAGCACTGACATTCCATAAATATTTGTTGAATGAACTCATAGATGACAAAATAAAATGCAGTTGCAAATTAAGTTTTTAAAAGTGAATTATAAAAAAAAAATAAAAAAATAAAAGTGAATTATACATTATTTAAAGGAAGGCTTTTGGATAACATAAGTATTCACGTGTAATCTCTATAAGGACTTGGTTTATCTTAAATTATGCCATTACATGAATTTCCATGAATTAGAATTTTAGAGTTGAATGTTATATAAAGAAAAGGAAAATATATTCTATTTTAGTACTACTTCTACTTGGAATAGCATGTCTTAAAAAATATCTGGATATTACAAGTTATTATTAAAGAACATAATTTAAAGTAACATGAAGTTAAAATAAACAACTAATATGAATATAATAAGCAGCCTGTTGCCACGTTTTCATTTAGCAATTCTGGGCACTGAAGATGATTTCAGAGCACCAGCTTTTTCCTGCCTGGGTGTCCCAGTACCTTTTGAGACTGAAGAGGTAAGGTAATCTACCACTTCTGAAAAAGCAGGTGACGTATTACTTTAGCAGAGGCAACCCATCAAGTCTTCCTTTAACTTTCCAACATTTCCTTTTTACTTCTGGGCACTTTGCACCTGCTGAAGCGTTGCCTTCCGTCACATCGTATACATTTGTGAGAAGTTACTTTACTTCATAAATTACAGTGAAGTAGAAGCAACAAACTTGGGAATAAAGACACTGTAGCTACTGGTGTCTGAAGGGAGAGACAGGGAGAAATAAATGGGGAGAAATAGTCCTTCCCAGTTTAATTGCCACTGAGGGCTGTTTATAAAGATGGCAGTGATTAGTCAAGAAAAGAAAAAAATGGAATTATTTTCAGAAAACTGTTTAAAATAAAGTGTCAGACAATTAAGATTTTTTTTTTCGACAAAACTTTTCAATTTGTAAAAATAAAAGGTTTGGGATTAGCTAAAATAACTAAACAAGGTAGTATTTTATACGTTATTTAATCAAACTCAGTATTTTCTATCTTCCTTTCAGACACTGATTCAATGTGATTTTTAAATGATTTCCCTCCAGTATTTGTCTTGTGAAATAATTCCCACCCTTTTGAAAAAAAGATATTGAGGAGACAATGGTTAATTTTGTCCTTTGTTTTATTCTGTTAGTAACATGAATGATTCAGATTCTGAAAGAAGAAAAAGAATGACAAGTGAGTAAACCTTTTGATTTTTTTCAACTCTAAGGATTATCACATACAAGCAACATTTTTTTTGAAAGCTAGAAGTAATTACCTGAGGTAATTACTTGAAGTAATTACTTGAGTAACAACCAAGGGTTGTTCTTTGTTTTTTTGTGTGTGTTTTTTTGGCTTGTTTTTAACTAGAATAATTCTGGTTGAGTATATTTTAGTTGAGTTGGAGTGTCATCTACCAGCTTTTCTAAATGACCTTTCACAGAGTATTAACAGTTCTGCTTTTAATAAGTTTGCATACTGATGTTAAAATAATATTATCCTAAAAGATGGTAGAGAGACAGGGTAGTTTGAGTTATGGTGGGAAGAATGTGAGTTTGGGGATCTGGTAGATGAACCTCATCTTGCCACCTTGTAGCTGTATGATCTGAAAGATGCTTAACTCTGAGTTTCAAAGTCCTTCGCTGTTGTAAAATGGGGATTTTTGCAGCGGTGTTATCATGATAAGCAATAATATATGTAAAGTGTCCTGGTACAGTGCATGGGCCGTGATACAATCCAGTAAGTGACAGCTCTAAAAAGAACTCATCTCTCTATATAGATTTCAGTTACCACGTGACTTCACACTTGGTTTGGAGAAGAAAAAAAAGGAAGTTAGTTCTTTTTGCAGTGTGGATTCTCTAACAAGATCAAAGAAGTTCAGACAGAAGATCCAAAGCCCTTGAGTTCTGTTGCCTTACTTAGGACTTATAGAGAGCTAATGTGTGTCGTCAGGGGGGCCGAAAGGTGTGAACGAAATAAGGATGATGCTCACCTTCCACGTTACGTTATGGAATGAGATTGCTTCTTGAACTCAGGACATTGTTGTAGAAATAAAACCAAGTTTAGCTTCTACAGGGAAGTGGGTGGGTGATCTATTTGGGGCTCCACATGGATTTTGTTGCCAGCCACTTCTGCCCACAGGTGGAGTCATACAGAATTCATAAGCCAGCTCAGAATGTGGACACTCAGCCATTAAGAGAAAGAAGAAATCCAAAGACTAACATGTGGTGGAAGTCTTTAGTATTTGGATTTGTTTGGTTATGCAGGATGGATGAGGTGGTAAATGAAAGAAATTTAATGAACTCAAGGCTGCAGCTTTGTTATTTTAGAGAAGTAGTACATGCTGAACAGTGTGTTCTCAAGGAAGGGAAAAAAGATAAATTTCCACAAAGAACAATGGTCTGATAAAAGCTCATGATGACAGCTCAGTTATTTCTTTAAAGGTACACTTCCATATATTATTACTATATATTGATATGAAAATCAAATATGTAAGAAATTGCACAAATTCATGTAACATTGTGTACCAGGGATGTGGAATTGAAGAACTGAATAGGCATGAAGAAATAAAGTATCTAAGAAGAGTGTCCAGTGTAGGAAGTCTTATTCGTCATTTCCCTTATAGAATCTTCATTTCTCGGCTTTTTTTTTTTTTTTTTTTTAAGATTTTACTTATTTATTTGACAGAGAGAGAGAGATCACAAGGAGGCAGAGAGGCAGGCAGAGAGAGAGGGGGAAGCAGGCTCCCTGCTGATCAGAGAGCCCGATGCGGGGCCCCGATCCCAGGACCCTGAGGTCATGACCTGAGCCGAAGGCAGAGGCTTTAACCCACTGAGCCACCCAGGTGCCCCATTTCTCAGCTCTTGACCTGAGTTTCTTTTCCTTAGAGGACAGCATGGCCTGGCCTCCGGAGTTGGACTAGCTATACCTGAGCTCTGGTTCAGCTCTTTATTTCCTACATGTTATTAAGCAGGTCACTTGATTCCTTCATCCCTCTTTTTCTCTTTCTGGTGTGTATATATACTTTTTTAGTAGCTTTATTGAGGTATCATTTACATAACAAAGTTCATTCATTTTTAGTGTACAGTGATTTTTTAAACTAAATTTAAAAAAAACTGTGCAGTCATGACAGTCCAGTGTTTTTTTGTTTTTGTTTTTAAGATTTGATTTATTTATTTGACAGAGAGAGAGAGAGAGACAGTGAGAGAGGGAACACAAGCAGGGGGAGTGGGAGAGGGAGAAGAAGTCTTCCCACTGAGCAGGGAGCCCGATGCAGGGCTCGACCCCAGGACCCTGGGACCATGACCTGAGCCAAAGGCAGATGCTTAATGACTGAGCCACCCAGGCGCCCCGACAGTCCAGTTTTAAAACATTTCTATCCATTTGACCTTGCTTTTGTTTCCCCATCTATGAAACACATTTACATCATGGATTGTCACACAAAATCAGGGAGATGGTCGTTAGCACATAGTAAGTACTCAGTACGTATCAACTATTACGTTAGTATAGAGTTCATTAAATATCTTTGTTTAAGAGGCTGGGATGACTATGTTTTTTTGGAAACCCAAGACTAAAAATATATTGCTGTTGTATATTGTTTCAAAACATTAAAAAAAATCAATAGTAGATTAGAGGGAGACTTTTTTTTTAAGTAGGTTCCACACCCAACGTGAGACTTGAACTCACGAGCCTACAGTCAGGAGCTGCATGCTCCACCAACCAAGTCAGCCAGGGATTCCAGGGGAAGATTTGCTTTAAAATTTGTTTGTAAATGCTCCAAGTTACAAGCAATGGGAATATCAAAGAGGAGTGTTTTAAAGGTCTTGGAATTAAAAAAAAAAACTATAAAGTTTATTATTTTTAAGCCTCCAAATAACTCTATGACCATAAACTACCAGAGGGCATTGATCACTTTGTCACAATGTGCCCACCCAACCCAAGATCATAGTAAAATTTTGTTTAATAAATGCTTTTGATCCCTGTCATTACTGTGCACTGAGAACAGCCATTGTGGCTCCAACATCTTATGATTGGGTTTATATTGCTGCGGGGAGGTTTTAAAAAGCTCTGAAACAGCTGCATCTGCAAAAAACACTAACTTGGTTGTGATTCTGAAAATGCATCAGTGTAATTCTGCTTTCTTTGTGCCTGGCAGTGAATTTGTGGCACGTGCTCAGAAGAATCTTGACTTGTCCGTAGAACAGTTGTTTTAGTGCTCCCTGCCAACTATGTTGAAATCCTGGGTGTGAGCCTCATTGGAAAATACAACCCTAGGCCTAGTTCGCAGACTTCCCCATCTGTCACTTTGCAAATGGCATGCTCACTGATCATGGAGAATGAATTGGCCCAGACTGGGATTGGATCAGCACAAACTTCTCTCTTGGGACAAGAACACAAAGAGAATGCTAGTGTGATTGCTAGTCCAAGACATTTCCTTTGTGTGGTGAGGGCTCTCAGTAAAAATTAAGCAAGATCATTTGGGAATCAAGGTGAAAGTGCTCTCTGTTAAGAGGATAGTATAAATTTAAATTGTGACTTCAAGTAGATATTTCAGACCTGACCTTTTACAGATAAGAGAAGAAAAGAAAAATTTCCTCTTCATTCTTCCTCCTGGACATTAAAAAAAAGAGGGGGACAGAGAGAAGGAACAATGGAAGATGCTGTATTTGTAATAATTTTTTCTCCTCAAGTATTGTAATAGCTATTTAACAATGAGAATAAGATTTATTTTTATTGAGTTAGATAAATGATAACTAGAACTACCATTTTCCAGCTGCATTGCCAGCCTATGAGAGATTAGTTGTATCTAATAATTTGAAGAGTTCAGTGTTTTATGGCTATCGAGTCTGCTGACTTTCTGATATGTTGATTTTTTCCAATTGGATGGTAGCAATGACATGCTTTATTTATATTATGATGTAGTCAGTCAATCATAGTCTTAAATCTCTTCCAGCACTAAATTTGCTTCTTCAGAAACATATACTCAGCCCCTATTTCATGCCCCCCTTTTTGTACAGTCACATTACATTGTTCAAAGCTGAAACTATAAAGACGAATTTGAGCCCTGCCCATAAGTATTCAACACTTCGGTGGATCGGGGAGTACCACATTCCATGGAATTCTGGCAGCGTTTTGTGTGTGGGCATAATCCTCACTAAAACCAGAGCCTAAAATTAAAGGTTGAGAAAATTCCCCACTAGATAAAAATATACAGAATCTAATAACTCCTCAAAGAATCTTAAAAAAAGGGACGCCTGGGTGGCGCAGTTGGTTGAGCGGCTGCCTTCGGCTTGGGTCATGATCCCGGAGTCCGGGGATCGAGTCCCACATCGGGCTCCCAGCTCCATGGGGAGTCCGCTTCTCACTCTGACCTTCTCCCTTCTCATGTTCTCTCTCACTCTCTCTTTCCTAATAAATAAATAAATAAATAAATAAATAAAATCTTTAAAAAAAGATCTATAATTTTCTCATTTCCAAGTAGTTTATATATTTACAAATGTATATTTGTATATTTATAACTTGTTCCAAAGCACTTCTGTTTTTGTAGGTGAGATTTCCAGTATGTTTTAACAATATTTCATTGCCAGGTTTCTATGAAATGTTTGTCCAATTTGTCAAACTTTTCATTGGAAGGCTCCACTCTCCTTCTGCCTATGCTGAGCATTTCCACAATTCCCCTTGCATGTTAGTCTCCTTTTTGTTTGTATGTATTTTCTGTGTATATGTGTTTTGTTTTAAACCAGTACTGTATTAATTCTTTAAAATTTAAAATGCAAACTGATAGACTAAAAAAAAATCCTGTTTTCCCATAGTTATTATTTACTTTTTGATACATTTACTTCTGCTCTCTCTTTTTCTGTGTGTATCGATTAGGAGAAAAATGTAGTAGTAGTCATATAATGGTATAATTTAGGTTTTTCTTTCTTTTGCTAAAATAAGGCATTTTCCCTTGCTTTTATAATGTAACATTTTTGACAGCTGCATAATATTTCTTTGAAAAATGTATGCAGTGTTTTACTTAACTATTCCCCTGCTAAGTTATTTAAATTATTTCTAGTTTTCCTTAATATAAATAATACTTTTTAATGTTTAAATTTGTTTTCATAGGCTACATTCCTACAGAATTACTGGGTCACAGGGCACTTCTTGTCATATCATTAGATGATATGTCATATCTTAGAAGATCATTAAAACCAAGTTGAAAGAGAATTTCTATTCCTCCCTTCAAATAGCTCCATTCAAGTAGCTCAGCAAACTGTTAAGAATCACAAAACTATGATTCCTGGAGTCTACTCAGAATTTCTGTTGTGCTAGTGAGGAGAAATATCCCTCCTCCTCACTCAGTCAATAAATTATTTTAGAAAAGGCTCATCTCAACTAAAAACATAGTTTCTGGAATTTTTCTAAATGTGCCATTATTATAATACCTTTACAATGACAAAATGCATGGTTACTCTCAAAAATATAAATTTATAGAGCTTTGTCTGCGTGTAACCTTTGATGTTTGCTCTTGACAGCATTAATGTTAAACAGTCCTACTATGTCAGACCTGAATTCTGAGCTTAAAGATGTTAAAAGCAACAACTTCCCTCCCCCCACCTCCACTTAGGCTAAAGGGCCTAATTTAGATGCACTGACTACTGTCTCCATGCTTTAGAAAGTGCTTAGTGAACTGAACATGAAGAAACCAAAGTAATGATGAAACACTGAAGAGAAAAACCACAGTATTGCTCATAACGCTCAAAAAAGTGTTTTCTATACCATGATAGACAGTGTACATTGTTTATAAACTATAAAAATCAACTGATGCTGATCGTTTCTTGTCATTTGCACCTTCCAGCACAATTCTTAAAGCTTATCTAATTGGGGGGATAATTTCATATGGCCTGTATGGTAATTTATTGTTAATTTATTATTATTTTTTTTTGTTAATTTATTATTTATTGTTAATTTATTGTTCCAAAACATGCTTTTCCCCTTTAAGCGGTTAATCCTAGGTACGTACTGAAGAACTGGATGGCAGAGTCCGCAGTGCGAAAAGCAGAAAGGAATGATTTTTCAGAGGTAAGACATTTGAGTCTTCTGGCTTTATTTTTATTAACTTTAAATGTATCATATTTTAAGTGCACTTATGTTGTTTGTGGACATGCTAACCTAGACCATTGCCAGTACCAACTTCCCAGAATTCTTGCTGCCTGGTCTTCCTTTTTTTGTTTTCCAGTGAGTCTTCTTTTTTCATATTTTCTAATTTATTCTTTAATGGATTTAAAATTTTAAAGATTCATTTATATACTATATCTATTTTATTCAAATTTCTGAGGATCTGATTCTGCTGTTATTGCTTATGTTTTAGACTTCTGGATTTTAAGCTCTGAGATCCAGTGAAGCCTGATTTTTTTTTTTTGAGATTTTATTCATTTATCTGAGAGAGAGAGAGAGCAGGAGTTGGGTACAGGGCAAAGGGAGAAGCAGGCTCCCCATCGAGCAGGGAACCTGACGTGGGGCTTGATCCTGAGACCCTGGGATCATGACCTGAGCCAAAGGCACATGTTTAACCAACTGAGCCACCCGAGTGCCCCAGTGAAGCCTGATTTAAGATTGTATCTCTCCAGAGGGAATTAACTTTTTGCTTCTAGCAGGTGTCCATGGCCCTAGCCATGTGGGTCCATTAATCCTGACAGCAGTGAAGATGGGATGAACTGCAAAATTCTATGCCACATAGGGATGCATGCATATAAAAATAAACGTAACAAAATGAATAAAGATGATCGGACAGTGGCTACTTGGAGATAAGGAAGAAATTTGAGTTAGGGAAGGAGACTCATACTGGGCTCTAATCCTCTTGAAAGTACTTGATTTCTGAAGCCGACTGGAGGATACAGGGGTGTTCATTGTATTGTTCCGCACACCTTCTTGTAGCCTTCAAATACCTCATAATCAGTTATTTAAAATGCAGTGCACATAATATATTTTTTAGAGGAGGACTGGCCTTGGCACTCATGCTGTCACCATTCTGCACTGGAGTAGAGGTTATTGATGCTCATGGCTCTCTTGCTGACTCTGGTCCCACCTCCGAATCATTCTCACCACAGCATGTATGTGGCCACAACCAAGTGATCAGAATTGGCACGAGAGCGAAACTACTTTTGCTATTTCTTTCTTTCTTTTAAAGATTTATTTATTTTAGAGAGGGTGCGAGAGAGCATGCATGAGTTGGGGAAGGGGCCGAGGGAGAGAATCTCAAGCACACTCCCCACGGAGCGCGGAGCCAGATCTGGGGCTCGATCTCATGACCCTGAAATCATAACCTCAGCCAAAACCAAGAGTTGGACATTTAACTGACGGAACCAGCCGGGCACCCCCTATTTTTGTTATTTCTAATTTGAGACTTGCATTAACTTTTTATTTTAGTAGTTTCTTTAGCCTGACAAATCCAGGTTTTCACTTTAGAAAACATTTTAAAATGTAATCTTTCTAGGGTATTAAAGACATAAGAGAAGGGAGAGAGCTCAGTGTTTATCTTTAAATCCGCCTAAGCTGAGGAAATGAAGCATTGTTTCATTAGCCAAAGTTTTGTTGGCTTCTTTCTCCTTCCTTCCCTATCTTTTGTTCCTTGTTTTCTTCCCTTCCCCCAAATTGTATTTGAGTAAGGGTGCACTGCCCACCGTGGGTAGAGAGGTGTCTTCCTGGCTTCAAGTGAACGTTCAGATTGATAAGACTAACACAGGCTGCTCTCGGCCCCACTCGACTCAGAGGATAGACTGGCTGACCAGCAGGGCAGCATCAGGCTCCCCGTTTGCAGGAGGCCTTGTGGGACCCATGCCAGCAGCCTGGCACGGCAGCGAGGCTCAGGTGTGCAGAGACGAGGCCCCCTGGGAAGATGCAGGGGCAGCCCTGGCTTAAAACCTTCATGTTCCATAGCAGCCAGTATCTCTTGTCACAGCTCCATAGGCATAGTTTCCAGTGTGCCCACAAGAGACCTGCCTTGTACCCAGTCACCACACACAAAAAGCCTAAAGCATTGTCGGGTATTTACAGTTCTCCCACCCAGAGGCTGTTTCTTGGTCATGAGCAATGTTATATGGTGATATATACGGAGTTGTCCTGTTACCTTCTCAAGTGACCAGGAAAACAGACCTAGGAAGTTAATTAAGGGTTCAGTTCTCACTCAGGGAAGGAAAAAGATTTTGTTACACCTTTGTACAGGTAACCCTTTACGCACATAACTTGTATTTACCTGCCTGCATCTCAAACATTACTTGAGAATCTATGTGAGGTGCTATGAAGAAGTATATACAAATGTATTTAGGGAGATTTTTAGCTAGCGAGTGAGATTAGATTATAAAACTAACTCCAGGGGCACCTGGGTGGCTCAGTGGGTTAAACCTCTGCCTTCGGCTCAGGTCATGAGGGGTCCTGGGATCCAGCCCCGCATTGGGCATCCCTGCTCAGCAGGGAGCCTGCTTCTCCCTCTCCCTCTGCCTGCCTCTCTGCCTACTTGTAATCTCTTTCTCTCTGTCAAATAAATAAATAAATAAAATTTAAAAAAAAATAAAACTAACTTCAATAAAAGGATATGTATATATAGCACCTGGGGGAAGTTAAGAGGGGCTCTAACAGCACTATATTGCTTATGACGAGTCCTCCTATTTAAAATATTAGTTTTAAAAATAATTTAAAATTAATTTAAAATTAATTAGTTCAAAAAAAGAAAACAGTATTAGTAATACAGTAATACTCTCTATTTGATCTCTTGGTACTTTTGTGGTATAGATGATCATGCACCTTTTTCTATCAGAACCAAGCATTCCTTTGGTTGCTTAGGGACATTCCTTTGGTTGTCATACCCAAGGAAATGACAAAACCACCAAAAAGCATATTTTAATTGAGGTATAGTTAACATATAACACTATATATTACTTTCACATGTATGACATGATGATTCAATATTTGAATATATTGTGAAACTATGATCACAGTAAGTCTAGCTAACACTCATCACCACAGATGGTTACAAAATTTTTTTTCTTGTTATGAGTTCTTTTAAGATCTACTTTCTAGCAACTTTCAAATATGCTACACAGTATCATTAACTCTAGTCACCATGCTGTACATTACATTCCCATGACTTATATTATTTTATAAAATAAATTTATTCTAATTTATCCTAGAATTATTGTTGCAAGAGGTGTGTTCTTTGATGCCTCAGTCTATTACCAAGGGTCAAGTTACAAATGAGAAAGCAGCATGACTTGGAATCCATGCCCTTGATTTGGAAAGACTGCAAACCACTGGCATTCTTTTATTTTTGTAAATATTTTAGAAAATTATAATTCTCTATATGCTATAAAAGAACTTCAAAATTATTGGGACATAGATATGTAGTCTTTGTGATGGGGTATGTTTTTGCTCTCCTGTTTTAGCACAAAACTAGTACTTAAAAGGAACTTCCTGTGGAACGGCAGAAATTTTAAGTAACAACTATGGTTGAAATTTTAATAAAACACAAAATAATTAAACATTTTTAAAGAAATATAAATTTAACCTTGTCATTCTGAGAATTTAGAAAATTGGTAAGAGTTCTGAGGAAGAAATCTGTATCTATGTGCTTTGATTGTTTGCCAGGTCCATCTTCTCCAGCACGTTCTTCAGCATCCTTTCCAGAAGCATTCTGCAGCTGAGAAAGCAGGCTACTCCTCACCTGCTCCTCCTTGGGCTAAAGACCTCAGAGTTAGCTGCTCCTCTTAAGTTAGGGTAAATAAATCAAGGAATACTTCTGTCACTGACTTCAACATGGAATGATCTGTTTGATAAATTCTTAGTGACTATCTACATTTTGACGACAACCCCACATTTCATAAAAAGGATTATGTTTGCAAATATTTTTAATCGTACAAACTGGACCTATTCTTTGGAACAACTTTGTGATCATTTTTGTCCTAATGAATAACTTCAGTGGAATAATAAAATGTGTTTGGCAAGCTGCATGAGTTATTCTCAGTATCTGAAAAATCTTACGGCAATCTTTTAATGAACTTTTAAGTGTTCCTCTAAGACATGCTCTGTACCCAGTGCTGTGGGGCACACTGGGTCAGTATGTAGTTTAACTGTACTCCTAGAGCTTTTTTGTCCGTTATGGTAGTTTTCAAACATTAACCAAAGTAAAGAGAATAGTATAACGAACCTGACTTACGAGCCAGCTTCTTAATTATCAATGCATAATCAGTGCTATTTTGTCTACATCCCTACACACTTCCCCTCATTTTTAGTTACTGTTTTAATTGAGGTAAAATTTTTCTCATAAGCTCCTGGATGTGTTTCATTTAATTTACAAATATTTCTGTATGCATCTCCAAACATTAATGACTGAAAACACACACAATACCATTATCACCTTAAGACAACTGAACAACTCCCTAATTCACCAAATCCAATAACTAGTTTTTGGATTCTTCCTATTGTTTTACAAGTTATTATCACCACTATTATTATTTTAGTTGCTTATTTGAAATGGGATCCAAGTAAGGACTATACATTCAAATTAGATGATAACATCTCTTGAGTTTCTTTTGCCATTTTTGGGTACAACCACCTACATCTCCTTTTTCCTTGCAGTTTTTTTGTTTTGGTTGAAGAAAGCAGGTCACTTATCCCAGAGTGTGTCCCAGAGTCTGCATTTTGCTAGTTGCATCTCCGCCTTATTTAACATGTCGCTCTGTCGCCTGTATTTCTATAAACCTTCAATATATCGGAGGAAATACTTGCCATCAGAAGGGAACTGTGTGCACTTTCACCAAGTGCAGACTGGCTGTCTCTTTTTGTGATATCAGTAGCCACTGACAGTCATCTCCTGGACCCATTGATTCAATAAGGTGGTAAAATGATAATCTAATCCTATCATTTGTTAGCTGGAATCTTTTTTTAAAGGAACACTTTCTAATCATTAATTATTTGGTTATCCTGAGATACTGAAAGCCAAAGAACTGGTTTCCAAGCATGCTCCAAAGACAGTGAGTAGGCTTTGTTTGTTTTAGTATCATACAAACTCTTGAATTTAAGCACATTTTGTTTTGGACTATTGCAGTTATTATCCTAACTGATGTACAAATTGTCCCACGTATGGCCAGTGAGGTTTTATTCACAATGACTCCTTGTGTACATGATCCTAGAAGGTTTTGATAGCTTCTTCGTTTTCTGATGGGGTAAGATGTTCGAGGTTCATTGTGTATATTTCTTGCCTTAACCCTGGAACCAGTCATTTTTCTAAGGAGGCCCTATTCAGGGAAATGATATTAGAGATTTATTGCAGTTTAGATGCTTAATGCTTTGTGAATACTTGAAACTCTCTACAGAGCTTGTTAAATGACAGCAAATGTCCGAGTTAAAACCTTCCCTAAAATTAAATGACATGAACCAAGAACAAAAAAAAACAAAAATAGCAAAAAGATACATTATTAAAACTAAAAAACGTCCTAACTTTACAAAATTTTAATTTATTATTTTACTTTTTATTTTTTACTTTTTATTATTCTTTGTTAAAGTAATAATTGTGTCAAGTAATAAATGTTCATGTAAAAAATGTTTAAAATAAGTATATTGAAAAAATGTGGAAGCCGTTCTTCACACTCTACTTCCCCCTTTTCTATACCCATTCTGTTTCCCAGAAGTAACTACGTTTTATAAGGCTTGTATCTTTTCAGACTTCTGCTGTCCATGTACATACCTGTATACCAACATACATATATAAGTGCACAGGCTTATGTGACCAGAGGCATACTTGACATACTGTTTTGTAAACTGCCTTTTATTTAGTTATATATGTTGTTAAATATGAATATGTGTTGATCTCCTTCATTTGCTTTAATGCAAATGGTTTAAAAATGGTTTAAAAATATTCCATAGTATAGATATACCATATTCTGTGAAATCATTTATATATTTGGTACTCATTTGTGTTTCTAGATTTTTTCCATTATAAATACAGCATCCTTGTCTATATGTCTTTGTTTATAAAGTCCTACAAATAGAGTTAATTATGTCAAAAGGCATATGCATTAAATTTTTTTTTTTATTTATTTGACAGAGAGAGATCACAAGTAGGCAGAGAGGCAGGCAGAGAGAGAGGAGGAAGCAGGTTCCCCGCTGAGCAGGGAGCCCCATGCAGGACTTTATCCTAGGCCCCTGGGATCATGTCCAGAGTTGAAGGCAGACGCTTAACCAACTGAGCCACTCAGGTGTCTCTGCATTAAAAATGCTTAGTATACTGCCAAATCGAACCCCCAAAAGCTTTACCAGTTAATATTTCCAATGACGTCGTGGGGGGGTGGGGGAGAGAAATGAAACAAGATGGGATAGGGAAGGAGACAAACCATAAGAGACTCCTAAACTCACGAAAGAAACTAAGGGTGGCTGGGAGGTAGGAGGGGTAGGATTGTGGACATTGGGGAGGGTATGTGCTATGGCAAGTGCTGTGAAATGTGTAAGCCTGATGATTCACAGACATGTACCCTGGGGCAAATAATACATTATATGTTAATTAAAATAAAAACCCCTAAAACAAACAAACAAAAAATATTTCCAATGACGTACCACAATACCAGTTTCTTTTACCCTAACCATTGGATATTATTATTTTATATATTTTTTGTAGTCTGATACATGAAAATTTTATTTTAGTATTAATTTTTATTATTCATGTAGCAGATAATTTTTATTTTTCATATAGTAAACAGTGTTTCTTTTCTATCATCAGTATTTTATTCTTTCGTGGTGGCTTTTTAAGCAGATTTTTAATTTTCATATATTTGAATTTGGCAATTTAAAAAGTACTTTTGGATTTTATGTTTTGTTTACTATTGTTTAAATTTTATAAAAAGTATTTCCTCATATTTTCTTCTGTATTTTTAGAATGTGTACTTTTAATCCCTTTGAGATTTGTTTATTATTTTCACTGCATTGACAGATAATGTCCCAATACTATTTGTCAGTTTATCCTTTTCATACATGTTTGAAATACTTTTATCATGTCTAAGTTCTCATATCTTTGAGCTCACTACTAGACTTTAATTTTTCAACTCCTTTAGCAATGCAACTCTTAATTATTTTATTGTATAGTATCACGGTTAGTATATTTCAACATTTATTCTATCATTAATCTTTTTTTAAAAAAATATTTATTTATTTTAATAAATAAAAAAGGAAGAGAGAGAGAGAGTGAGGAGAGGGGCAGAGGGAGAGAGAGAGAATCCTGAAGCAGATTCCCTGCTTCTCGCAGAGCCCAAAGCAGGGCTCCTTCCCAGGGCCCTAAGATCATGATCTGAGCTGAAATCAGGAGTCAGCTGCTGAACCGACTGAGATACGAAGGCATCCCCATCATTACTCATTTAAAATGTTTTCTTTGCAGAGGCCTGGGTGGCTCAGTCGGTTGAGCATCTGACTGATGATTTCAGCTCAGGTCATGATCTCGGGGTCATGAGATTGGGCTCTGCACTGGGTATGGAGCCTGCTTAAGTTTCTCTCTCTCCCTCTGCCCCTCCCCACCACTTGAGAGTGCATGTGCTCTTTCTCTGTAAATAAAAAAATTAAATGTTTTCTTTGATAGTTAAGTATTTTAGTTGAATTTTTATGTCTGAATTTTAAGATTTCAGAAAAAAATCTTGTTGGGATCTTGCTTGGATTTATATTAAATTTATAGAGTGACTTGGAAAGAATTGACATCTTTACAACATTAAGTTTTCCCATCCAGGAACATACTACAGGCATTCTTCAGTTTGCATGGTACTGCAGGACTGAAAAAATGGCCATGTAAACTAAAAACATGCAGTGATCTAATAATCAATGGGAAAATTATGATTGTTTTGTGATCTTCAAAAATTTTGGCCAAAACCTTAAAAACTCTTTCACTGTTGGATATGGATATATAGAGAAACAAAACAGTAAAACTAATATTTAGTGCACTGTAATTTAAAACATTAGAAATACTGAGAGAGTGTTTTATTTCTAGGAAACTTATTAAGAGTGGCTTGAACAGTGCTTGCCTTCTTGTCGTATAACTCATAATAGCTAGGATCTTTTCTATAACATAGTGAGTTGCCACTATTTTTTCTATAACTCCATTTATGTTCAATTTGAATTTCATTTTCAGTATTATCAGTTTTCATTTATGTATGCAGTTCCATCTTTATTGGCCAATTTCCTTCTTCCAGTGATCATTTTTTATAAAATGTCACATGGGTTTACCACTGGGAGACAAGGAAACAGTGCAACTACACTACTTTGCTGTCTGTGCATAAACTGAATAACAAATATACCCTGACCAACCACTAACAGACTTCGAAAGAAGTGATGTGATTGGTCACTGATCATGATATTCATTTGTTTTTTATATGGTGATTTGTGGACTGTAATGCTAACAGTGAAGTTTATACTTTACCCAATTGTTCAGTTAAAATACCATGGTAGCAAATGTAGGGAAACTAGTGTTATTTAACTGAATTGTGGTAATTGGAACTTGTGCATGTTGGAACAATGCAAAGTAAGGATTGTCTGTACCTGTTTCCTAACATTTTCTTTTATGTCCTGAAATAAATATTTATAGTTTTCTTCACATAGGCTTTGAAGAATTTTTTTTTAAAGATTTTATTTATTTATTTGACAGAGAGAGAGAGAGAGAGAGATCACAAGTAGGCAGAGAGGCAGGCAGAGGGAGAGGGGGAAGCAGGCTGCCCGCTGAGCAGAGCCTGATGTGGGGCTCAATCCCAGGACCCTGAGATCAGGACCTGAGCCGAAGGCAGAGGCTTTAACCCACAGAGCCACCAAGGTGCCCTGGCTTTGAAGATTGCTTTTAAGAACATTTCTTCTTTTCTTTTTTTGAAGATTGTATGTATTTAAGACAGAGAGAGAGAAAGAACGAGTCCGATGGGGGATCATATCCTGAGCTGAAGGCGGCCACTTTAACTGCTGAGCCACCTAGGTGCCTCCAGCTTTGAAGATTTCTTACATCAGTTCTTAGATACAGTGTAGTTTTTGTTATTGTGAATGAGATCACTTTTGTACTACATTTTCTAAATGGGCTCACTGGTACACAGGACAGTTTTCGGTGTCTGTGGTTCATCTTAGCCATGTTGTTGAACTCATATGCAGCTTTTAATGGATTGCTTTAGTCTTCCTTGTTTTTAACCAGTTAGTCACATCATCCGAGAATTGAAAATTCTGTCTTTTTGATCGGCTGCAAATAACTGGAAGTTGACTAACACTGTCGTATCCACATAGAGGTTTGTTTGAGTCACACAAAGGGAAGTGTATGACCAAGCGTTCTAAGGCTGGTGCAGCAGCTCAGCAATGCCCAGAGGGGCCCAGCCTTTCCTTCCCATTCCCCCATCTCTTTATGGCATTGAGTTGGTCCTCCTCTGCTTGTTGCCTCATGGTCAGTAAATAACTCATGACCTCTAAGCTTTGATCCTTGGTCCAGTCAGGATGAATGATGGGAACGGGGAAGAAGGGAGGGTGCCTGTAACAGGGAAACAAAAATCCTTGCTAGAAATCCCCAACAGTCCTTTACTTACATCTCATTTCTATTTTTGTATTTCATTGGCAAGGACTGGGTCACATGACCATTTCTGGCTGCAAAGTGAGTCTAGGAAACTATTTTTAGCCAGATATGTTGTCATTCCAACTAGATCTTGGTTAATTAAGAAGAAAGGGAAATTAGATACAAGGTAGATGAAAACTCTTCATTTCTTCCTGTGATTATGAGACTACAGATTTTCTGTATCCTCTTGCATCCAATTTGGTAATTCATGTTTCTTAAAAAATTAATCTAAGTCGTCAAGATGCTTAATTTTGTTGACACATATTGTATGTGCCATTTATTGTCTTAATAATATTTAATTTCTTCCATATCTTACATATATCACAAAAATATCTGTAATTTTGCCCTTGTACTTGTTTCTAAACTTCTTAATATTTATGTTCCCAATCTTTTATCCTTGATTAAATTTGCTAAACCTTAGTCTTTTATGTTGGTCTTCTTGGGTCATTTGCTTTTTTTTGTTCTTCTGTTTAATTTTTTTAAATTTAATTTTTCAGTGTGTTTAATTTTTATTTTTTTCTTTGTAAGTGAAATCTAATTTCTTTAGGTTTTTTTTATTCTTTTGACTTTCCTGGTTTAGTATACTCTTAGTTCTTTTATTTTTGGTTGTGTTTTCTAATAGATGAAATTAAGACTATAAAATTTCTAGGGAGTACTGCTTTGGCTGTTCTCATTTTCATTAGTTTCTAAGTAATCTGCATTTTAAAAAATTTATTCATTTGAGAGATAGAGATCAAGAGCACAAGCAGGAGGAAGGGGCAGAGGGAGAGGGAGAAGCAGACTCCTTGTTGAGCTGGGAGCCCAATGTGAGGCTCAATCCCAGGACCCCGGGATCATGACCTGAGCTGAAGGTGGACACCCAACTCACTGGGCCACCCGGGAACCCCATTCATCAGCATTTTTCATATTGATTTTATTTTAAACTTAAGAGTTCTATGGAAGTTGCTTTAACTTTCCAAGTGGGTTGGCTTTTTTGTTTTGTGTTTTGGCTATTCTTTTGTAGTTATTTGTTTTATTTCACTTTGTGGCCAGAGACTATGACATACATTATACCAATCTGGGGGAATTTGATTTTTTTCTCTGCGTGTCCTGATACATAGAAAAATATAACTGTTTCGTGCATATTTAATACTGTGTATTCTCTAAGTTAATGTAAATACTACGTATTTGATTGGATCAACTTTTTAAATTGTGCTACTCATTCTTACTTATTTTCAATCTGCTTTAGTTATTGAATTTTTGAGAGAGATGTGTTACAAGTCTGAGAGTTAGGAACTCCAAGGAGATCCAGTCAGGTACCATTCCCCCACTTTTGTGTTTTATTTCCAGGAGTTATACCAGGTTCTCACAGTGAAGATCTGAGAAAAATCCCCTCATGTTTCCAGCAGGGAAAGTAGCCATTTTGAAATATGCCAGAGCATTCCATTCTTCTTAACAAAACCTGCCTTCAGGAAAAAATATTTTACCAGAGCCTAACCTAGTGAGATTTTATCACAGCTTAACTGACCAGAGGAAAGTGAAATTCCCAATGACAGCCTCCTCTAGCCTTTCATGTGGGGGAAAGGGAAACACTTGACTCTAACCCTCTGTCAAACCATCTCAACCCATCTAAAAGGGAAAAAAACTGAGAAGCACTTGTGAAGTGCACAGACCAGTGCCCAGTGTCGTAGGCTAACTAAAAGACTGAGACCTAATCATAGGACTATAGAACACTTTTCCTTCCCCATTCCTTACCATCATATTACTAGAGGCATATTAACCACAGTGCCTTTTACCCAACACATCATGTCCAGCTTTCACAAAGAAATCACGAGGCATACTAAAAGGCAAAAAGCACTTTGAAGAGACAAAGCAAGCGTCAGAGCCACAGTCAGGTATGGCAGGAATGTTGGAATTCTCAGACCAGGATCTAAAAATAACCATGGTCAATATGCTAAGGGCTCTAATGGAAAAAGTAGACAAAATGCAAAAATAGATTAACAATGTAAGCAGAGAGACTTTTAGAAAATCTAAGAAAGAATAAAAAAGAAGTGCTAGGGATCAAAACCACTGTAACATAAATGAAGATGCCTTTGATGGTGTCATTAGTAGATTAGACACAGCTAAAGAAAGAATCTCTGAATTTCAGGATCTGTTAATAGAAATTTCTAAAATTGAAAAGCAAAGAGAAAAAATACTGAAAACAAAACAAAAGAAAACAGAATATCCAAGAACTATGGAACAACTACAAAAAGTATATTATATACATACTGGGAAGAAAGGAAGAGAAGTAATGACTGACTGAGAATTTTCCCAAATTAATGCCAGACACCAAACCACAGATCCAGGGAGCTCAGAGAACACCAAGTAGGATAAACACCCCCCAAACACCACCACCAGTACTTAAGCATATAATATTCAACACCTAGAAAATTGAAGACAAGTAAGAAATCCCAGAAGTTGCCAGAAGAATAAAACATCTTATAAATGGAGGAAAAAAAGATAAGAATTACATTTGACTTCACAGAAACCATGCACGCAAGAAGAGAATGGAGTGAAATATTTAACAAATTGAGAGAAAAAAACCCACCAAACTAGAATTCTGTATCCTACAAAATTATCCTTCAAAAGTGAAGGACAAATAAAGACTTTCTTAGACAAAAAAGAGAGAGCGGGAGAAAAGAAAAATTTGTTTCCAGCAGATCTGCTGTGCAAGAAATGCTTAAAGAAATTCTTTAGGGAGAAGGAAAATATTGGTCAGAACTCAGACCTATATAAAGAAAGAAAGAACATTAGAGAAGGAATAAGTGAAGAGAAAAGAAAGTTTTATTTTTCTTAATTAATGTAACAGATAACAGTTTGTTAAAAACAACAATGTATTAAATGATTATGGCTTATGTGTAAGTGCAATCAAGAATAGTAATGATATAAGACGCAAGAAAGAGGAATAAAAAATATTTTGTTATAAAGTACTTGCATTGCCCATGAAGCACTGCAGTTACTTGAAAGTGGACTTGGATTACTTGTAAATATATACTGCAAACTCCAGAGCAAACACTAACAAAGTAAAAAAAAAAAAAAGTATAATTGATGTGCTAAAAAGGGAGAGAAAATGGAATCATATAAATGCTCAGTTAAAACCACAAATGGCGGGGGTACCTGGGTGGCTCAGTTGGTTAAGCATGTGCCTTGGGCTCAGGTAATGATCCAGGGTCCTGGGACTGAGTCCCACATTGGGCTCCCTGCTCAGCAAAGCCTGCTTCTCCATCTCCCTCTACTGCTCCCCCTGCGTGTGTGTGTTCTCTCTGTCTTTGTTGCTGTCTCTCTCTCCTTCTCTGTCAAATAAATACATAAAATCTTTAAAAAAATAAAATAAGGGGCACCTAGGTGGCTCAGTAGGTTAAAGCCTCTACCTTCAGCTCAGGTCATGATCTCAGGGTCCTGGGATCAAGTCCTGCATCAGGCTCTCTGCTCAGTAGGGAGCCTGCTTCCCCCTCTCTCTCTGCCTGCCTCTCTGCCTACTTATGATCTCTCTGTTAAATAAATAAATAAGATCTTAAAAAAAATAAATAAAACCACAAAAGGTAGGAAAAGAGTAGAAGACAAAAGGAGAAACAAAGAACAAGTAGAAAACAGTAACAAATACGGTAGACAGTAATCCAACTACATGAATAATCGATTTAAACACCAGTGGTCTAAATGCACCAATTAAAAGACAGAGATTATCACAGGGGCTCAAAAAGCAAGACCTAACTATATTCTGGCTACAACAAATCCACTTTAAATACAGGGACACATACAGGTTAAAATTAAAAGGATGGAAAAGAGATATACCAAGCTAACACAAACGAAGGAAGGCTGGAATAGCTGTATCCATTTCCGGGCAAGGAAAAGCATCAGGGAGAAATAAGCGCGGTACAGAAGAATAAAAGGGTTTATTCTTCAAGCGGGCACAACACACTTTAATGTGCATGTGCCCAACAACAGAGTGTGAAAACACAGGAGGCAAAAACTAATAGCACTGCAAGGAAAAACAGATGAATCCACTACTATAGCTGGACACTTCAACACCCTTGTGTCAGAAATGGACAGGTCCAGCAGGCAGAAAATTAGTAAGGATACAGTTGAACTCATCAGCACCATCAATCAACGGGATATAATTAACATCTATTGGTTATTTTATCTCATGACAGCAGAATACACATTCTTCTCAAGCTTACACGAAACATTCACCAAGATAGACCATACTTGGGGCCATAAGACACACCTTAACAAATTTTAATTTATTAATTAATTAGTTAATTAATTAATTATAAAGATTTTATGTATTTATTTGGCAGACAGAATGCCAGCTGGGGGAGCAGCAGGCAGAGAGAGAGAGAGAGAGGGAGAAGCAGACTCCCCAGTGAGCAAGGAGCCTGAAACAGGACTTGACCCCAGGACCCCAGGAACATGACTGGAGCCTAAGTCAGACATTCAACCAACCGAGCCACCCAAGTGCCCCAACAAATTTAAAAGAATATAAATCATACAATGTCTGCTCTCAGATCATGATGGAATTGAACTATAAATTAATAGCAGAAAGATACTTGGAAAATCTCCAAAGACTTGGAGATTAAACAACACACTTTGAAATAACTTATGAGTCAAAGAAGGAATCTCAAGAGGAATGAAATAGTATTTAATGAAAATGAAAGTACAATTTATCAAAATCTGTGGGATGAAGTGGTTAAAGAGAAATTTATAACACTGAATGCATAGAGCAGAAAAGAAGAATGAACTAAAACTAATAATCTAATCTTCCTCCTTGAGGAGTTAGAAAAAGAAGAGTAAACTAAATCCAAAATAAGCAGAAGTAAAGAAATGAAAATTAAAGCAGAAATCAATGAAATTGAAAACAGAAAATCAATAGAGAAAATCAACAATACCAAAATCATGTCATATCAACAGATGCAGAAAAAAGCATTTGATAAAATTCAACAGCCATTCATAATAAACAGTCTGAACAAACTAGGAATATAGGGGAATTTTCTCAAGCTGCTAAAGAACATCTACAAAAAAACTATCACCAACATTTTACTTAATGGCGAAAAACTAGAAGCTTCCCTGCTAAGGTCAGGAACAAGGCAAGGATGTCCCCTCTCACCACTGCTTTTCAACATCAAACTGGAAGTCCTAGCTAACTTAATAAGAAAAGGAAATCGAAGATATATAGATTGGGGAAGAAGAAAATAAACTGTCTTTGCAGATGACATGATTGTGTATGTAGAAAATCAAAAAACAATTGACAAAAGAAAACTAATTAGCAAATAAAGTAAGGTTGCAGGATTCCAGGTTATATGCAAAAGTCTACAGCAATTGTATTCCTATATACCAGCAATGAACAACTAAAATATGGAATTAAAAATACCATTTTCATTGGTTACCCAAATATGAAATACTTAGGTACATGAGGGAAAATATACAAAATTAAGACATATGAAGGTGAGTTAGAAGGCCTGACATACGTTTCACTGGAGCTCCAGAACTGGATAAGAAGAGGCAATATTTCAAAACAAAATATATGAGACCATTCTGGAATACCAAAATCCATATATTTTAAAATTAGGAGCCTCGACAGATTCCTAGGCATTCAAATAAAAAGAAACGCACACTTAGATCCCAATAAAGAAAAGTCTTAAAATCATCCAGAGGAGTAACAAAAAGATGACCAAAATGAATGATAATTTGACAGCCAACTTCTCAACAGCATCAGTGGAAGCTAGAAGAGAAGAGGACAACCTTCACAAAGAACTCACTGTTCTTTAGTATTTACTAAAGCTTATCTACAGCCAACCCAGAATTTTATATATAGTGATACTGTCTTTCAAGAATAAGTGTGTAATGAAGACATTCTAGGAAAAAAAAACCCTGAGACGGAACTCAAACACTGGACAGTGTGTGTGTGTGTGTGTGTGTGTGTGTGTGTGTGTGACTGAAATTAAAGTGTTCTCAAATCTTGTATTGTCCTGGTTAAAGTTGTTTAAACTTTCTTAAGTATAATGTTGTCACTTATAGGTAGCCATTGAAAGAATAGAAACAGTGTATAACTTTCCAATAAGATTTATAATGGAGTAAGAGAAAAATCCTTAGTTACATGAAAAGAAGATAGAAAGAAAAAAGCCCCAGAAAAATCCAAACAATACAGAAAGTGCAAAATAAGGTATTAAAAAAACAGTACAAAATGAGTTATAAAAATACATAATCATCGCAATAAGAGTTAAATAAATTTGCCAGTTAAAAGACAATGATGGGGCGCCTGGGTGACTCAGTTGGTTGAGCAACTGCCTTCGGCTCAGGTCATGATCCTTGAGTTCCGGGATCGAGTCCCACATCGGGCTCCCGGCTCCACGGGGAGTCTGCTTCTTCCTCTAACCTTCTCTCCTCTCATGCTCTCTCTCACTTTCTCTGTCTCTCTAATAAATAAATAAAATATTTAAATAAAAAAAGACAATGATGGCTGGACTAGATATAAACACAACAAAATCCACTTCTATGTCATTTATAAGTGGCAAACCTAGAACATCATGATGTAAAAAGCCTCACAGTAAATGAACAGAAAGATATTTCAGGCAAATGATTGAAAAAGCTATACCGAAATGGTATAGCTGTATGAATATAACGAGCAAAGAGTGGTACAGACACGTACGCCATTCAGTTCGCCAGGAAAATATACAAATAAATTTTTATACTGAATAAAGTGTCAGGAAATGTAAGGCAGAATTTACCAGTACAGGGGCGCCTGGGGGGCTCAGTGTGTTAAAGCCTCTGCCTTCGGCTCAGGTCATGATCTCAGGGTCCTGGGATCGAGCCCCGCACTGGGCTCTCTGCTCAGCAGGGAGCCTGCTTCCTCCTCTCTCTCTGCCTGCCTCTCTGCCTACTTGTGATCTCTCTCTCTCTGTCAAATAAATAAAATCTTAAAAAAAAAAAAGAATTTACCAGTACAATTAGAAGGTATTGACAAATCCACCTTCATCAAAGGGGATTTTAACACAGTCTTCCAAGTAATCAATCGATCAAACAGACTACATATTAGGCTGTGGAAGTCTTGAACCACATGCTTAGAAGGTCATTCTGAGTAACACGTACAGTACATTGTACCTAAACACATGTGGGTCATTTATAAAAATTGACCATGTTTCAAGCCATAAAAATCTCAAAACTTCAAAGTCTCAGTTATCATTGACTTTGATAATTTCAGTATCATACCAGCCATTGTTTTTACGACTAAATAAAATACGTAAAACACACAGCAGGAGCTTAAATGTTCATTTCCCTCGGGGACCCCCTGAAAGAAGGAGAGTCTTATCTCCTGGCATGTTAAATCTTGTTTCTTGTAAACTTGATCAAACCCTGTATTTTGTTTTATTTTGCTTCGCAGTTATTCTATTATCTGGGTCTCTGTCCTGTTGACAACATTACGCACAAAATTCTGTAGTTATTAGAAGTTATGATACGGGATTACTATCTTAACCCCATAGTTCCTTCCTCGCTGGCTCCACCTCAAAGTTGGTACTTCCCTCACATCCAAATTTATGGCTAAGCTTTTCATGAAAGGGGAACAAACTGTGGTGCACTTTCAAAGCTGACCTAAGTAGACTCACGTGTGAGTCGTGTTTGTGAGGACTTTTCTGCAAGACCCCAGAGATTCTGTTCCACCTGAGTGAAAATCACACAGAGCTCCTGATCTGGTGCCCTGGTCTATTGAAAGCAAACTTCTGCCTCAAGATGAGGCAAAAGCAGCCCAATCTCTAAGATTCTGTACGTAAAAGAACTTAACACCTGATTCCTTCTTGGAAACTCAATAACAGAGACCAAAGAGGGCCCACCACACAAGCACACAAGGAATGGAGACACCCAATGTAGTCAACCCTTTGGCTCACTAAAACTATGAACTTTGACCGCAAAGTCAGTTAATTCTCTTCAGAAGCTTTCCTAAAATTCGTATTATCAAATGTGAAAACTCAGAACCATTTTAATGTTTGAGTTTTTATATTTTTTTCCCCTGTAAAGTTATAGTGTTATGGGAGTTAGGAGACTGGGCCTGTGACCCAGCTCTGTGGGATCGAGGTTAAGCAGATTGTCTGGGCTGATTTCTCCCTGTTAAGTTAGGAATATGTTTGAAGTGACACTTTTTGGGTCTTCTGTGAAACCCAGAACAACCACAGCTCTCCCTTTCCCCTCCTCAGTGCCCTCATTCTACTCTCTGAGCCTTCCTGATCCACAGTGATGAGTCGCAGACCTCTTGTATTATGTTCTGGCTAACAAAGATTTGCCTGAGCAATGACCCTTTATTCACTCGGGCCAACGAGGTTCTCTTTTAGAGAATTTTCCCAGCCGGGGCTAAAAGGTAGACCACCAGTCTCTCCTGGCCTCTAGACAGATGCCAAAAGAAATCTGGGAGTTGGAGAGTGAGACTGTCTTCCATCATAGGAACTGAAAGGTGGAGTGACAACACAAAGGGAGTAACAATGTTTGCAAAGAGAGGGACATGGAAACAAGCATATAGACAGGAGCAGAGATGAGTAGAGGGGAAGAATTTCCAGGCACCACTTCTAGGCCCTGCCCGACAGTCCAGGGACACATGTGGCCTCAGGTATGGGCATTCTGCTCTGAATTGTGTAATCAAGTCCTATTTTTTGCTTAAGATGGCACCAGATTTGCAAAGCGATCTTTGCTTTGTCACGTAAAGTCATGATCCTAATTACTGTAGTGGGTCCTTTCCAGGGTCCCTTCATCTTCGTGATTCTGTGGCTGTGGGACGGAGGACACTTCTGCTTCCTGCTCTAGACCCAGCTGGGAAGTGCCGTCAAGGTTTTTATACTCTGAAATCAAGTTGGTATTTTTTTGATTGCAGAGACACTGAATTCTAAATTCTTCTTCTCAAGTACTGATGTATTTCCTCATCTGTGAACTCGGTGGTCATTTTGAACCAAGTAAGATCCAGGTAAGTCTAATGAACAGTCTTCTGTCCTGAACCTCATCGGCTTGGCTCATTAGCCTATGTCAGGTTGAAATGTCAATTTTTTCAGAATTGACAGATCGTCAGGACAATTCTGGGTGGCCCCAGACAATCTGTTTTACACTTCCTCTGTGAGCTCTCCATCTTCAAGTCAGTTCCTAAGAAAATTCTGCCATTATCATTTCTTGTATTGTTCCAGAGATCTGCATAATGATCAGGCTTTCGCCAGGTCTCCGAAATGCCATGTTTTTACGGCATCTGACATCAAAGATCATCATAAAACAAAAACGAACAGGAAAGGGTTACTGTGCACGAGGAGACGTTTCATATAAAGCATTTGCCTTCTATCTTATCTTAGGAACATGCTTAGGAAAAGTATAGAACACTTCATCAGTTTTAATTATGAAATACTTTGGCTTTAAAATCTGAATTTGCTTTTTTGTTTTAAAAGTCAAGTTAGAGCTTACCTCCCCCCAAATATTAAAACATAAGAATAATCATCTTCCTTAAGTAGAAAGTAAAATCTGAGTCATTATTTATTTTCTACCCACTTTAAGAAGATTTTGAGACACAGAGAAAAAGGAATCCTCGTGCACAGTTAGTAAGAAGTTAACTGGTGCAGCCACTATTGGAAGACAGTATGGAGGTTTCTCAAACAAAAACAGAAACACCGTATGATCCAGGGATGCCTCTACTGGCTATTTATCCAAAGAAAATGAAGATACTAATTCTAAAAGCTATTTGCATCCCTACATGTATTGCAGCATTATTTATAACAGCCAAGATATGGGAGCAAACTAAGTTGCCATCGATAGATGAATGGATAAAGAAGATGTGCTATATGTACACAATGGAATATTAGCCATAAAAGAAGAATAAAATCTTGCCATTTGCAGCAACATGAATAGATCTAGAGGATATTATGATAAATGAAGTCAGAGAAAGAAAAATCTCATAAGATTTCACTCATATGTGAAATCTAAAAAAAATCAATAAACAAAAAAAAAAGCAGAGACAGACCCTTAAATACAGAGAACAAACTGAGGGTTGCCAGAGGAGGGGGGGATGGGAAAAATGGGTGAAGGGGCGCTGGAGACATAGGCTTCCAGTTATGGTCTGAGTAAGTCACAGGAGTAAAAGGTGCAGCATAAGGAATATGGTCAATGATCTTGTAGTAGTTTGTGGTAAACATAGCAGTAACATACAGAGTTCTTCAATCACAATGTTGTACCCCTGAAACTAACACTGTGTGTGTTAATTACACTTCAAAAACAAACAAACAAAAAAGAGGACTTTGAGGGGTTCCATAATAAAAAAGAAAAATAAAACAGAACCATGGAAATAAAGCTAAGAAAATCTAAAAGGACTCCCTGAAGCCAGTTTCAAGAGAAGCGAGATAGGGTAACAGGAGTGCAAGATAAATTAGCTATTAAAATTGAGCATCAAATTTATCTGAGAGTGGTGCCTAGGTGGCTGAGTTGTTAAGCATCTGCCTTTGGCTCAGGTCATGATCCCAGGGTCCTGGGATCGAGCCCCACATTGGGCTCCTTGTTCAGCAGGAGGCCTGCTTCTCCCTCTTCCACTCTCCCTGCTTGTGTTCCCTGTCTTGCTCTCTCTCTGTCAAATAAATATAAAAATAAAAAATCTTAAAAAAATTTATCTGATAAATAACATTCAAGGTTAAAGAATATAAATGACTGCCTCTTCCTCTAAATTTTAATTTATAGGATACTTACAACAGTGTATCACAGTGTAACACCAGAGAAGCCCCAAACTTTACACATCTCTTTTCTTTATTACTATGTTATTTGATCTTTGGAAAACCAAAACAGTGTATGTACAGGACCCCCCACGGATCAAGCCCTGAGTCTCAAACTGAATTCACTCTGCCTCTCCTGTTTTTTCCCTTTTTCTTCTTTCGATTTTTTTTCAGAAAATTCTGAAGGTCATATGAGTGGAGACGGAAAATATCTCGAAGATGAACAACACTTTGGAAGGTTCACGACTCCGAAAGCTATTGTAAAACGTCAATATGTTATAACATGGTGTCGATACCGCAATAGATCTATATACACTGATATTTTTAGAACTATCTTCAAGAAAAAAATACTTTATTAATTTGATGCTTCTGAACATAATAAAATAAATGATGACAAGAACATTTTAGTTACCTTGGAAGGGAAGGTGAATTCACAGAAATGAAAACAGTAAAGATATGTACATTTAGGCAGATACTTTAACTTTGGTGTTAGGTTAAGGATTATGAATGTGTTTGAGCTACAGTGAACGTGCCATTTCTCGTCTGAATGTGTCGTTACATCATTTCTCGTCTGAATGTGTCAATATTTTATCGAAAATGAACAAGATGTCATGAAAATAGCTAGTAAAAATGCACTTGAGGTTAGAAAACATGATGCTCATCACAAGAAGATATTTATCCGTTTCCTTTAGGACATGTTGCCTCTTTTCTTTTGCAAAGCTTTCATTAGATCGGACATGAAATCTTGCTCTCCGCCCCCTCCCCCGCCGGGCGGTCCCGGGTTCTCTTTCCTCTTTGGGGGAGCTGGAGGCCTTTTAACGCCAACGGGGGGCGGCCTCGCCGCCTCGGATGCGGGTGCAGGTGGGGGCGGGGGAGGGGGCGGTAGCGGAGAACCCGCATCCCCTGCAAAGGACGGCGGTGGGGGAGGCACGAAGTCCGGAGGCGCGTCGTTAAAATCGGTGGGCGGCGGAGGGAGTTCGTCGTCCTCCAGGGGCGGCGGCGGCGGGGGTGGTGGCAGAGAGTCGTCGGGCGGGGCAGGGAAGCCGCCGCTTGGGCCCTTGGCCCTGGGCGCTGTCGCCGGGCTGCCGCAGACATCTGAAGACCGTCGCACGGGGGGAGGGGGCGGTGGCAGGCTGGACTTGGGCAGCTGGTGGGGCCTGGGCGCTCCTGGGTTGTGGTTACCAAGGGCTGGCTTCTTGTCCTTCAACAGAGCAACCACAACATGACATTTCCACTGGAAGGCGAGGTCTGCCTCCCGAGGGTGGGGGGCGCCTCTATTCCTCAGGCCCTGAGACCACAGGTGGTTCACGAGCTGGCTCCTCTTAGGAGAATGACTCCAAATAGCCCTTAATGTCCTTACCCATAACAACATTATTTAACGCGAATCTACTATGTCTTCTTCAGTAAATGGCATAGGAGGTCTTTACCTACCCTAAGCTCAGCCTAAGGAAACTCAAAATGGAAGCAAAATGGCTCTCCTGGAATTCCCACTCATGCCTTGGTTGCCAACACAAGCCAGCCAGGTCCTGGGCATACGCAGTGGCAACATTCTTCTCGGTGTGAGCAGGTGTCTGTGAAACTATTCTGCTTCTGTATCATACCTCCAGTGGCTTCCCCAAACCCTCCCCAAATCTCCTGGCTTACAGGTCCTCCTTCGATGAGTACAAGGAAGATGGAAGGGAAAAATGGTAAACAGTTGTCACTAGGCTACTGGTAACCCTTGTACAAATCTGGGCACAAAGAATAACTCTCCCAGCGAAGAACTGTTCTGCCTTCTCTTGCACCAGTGATTGCTGGCCTGCTGAGAACAAAGATGCTCTTCGCCAGGACTGCGGGCTACCGGGGAGAAGCCAATTACATGCTCTTCT
>CM052807.1:11159283-11289739 GCA_028533885.1 Nasua narica
TTTTTTTTTTTTTTTACATGTTCCTGGAGCAATGTGGTAACAGCGGGCTTTAACTTTCTATTCTAGGCTGTATAACTTTAAGATTAAAAAAAAGGCAATTACCTAAATGAAATTATAGTGACTTCGTAGTTGTTGGAACTAGATTTTCTCTTTTCTCAGAGCAGTTACTGTACACTGCTAATGGTTTAGAATATGGGCTTACCGGAGACAGGCTGAGACTGATGTTACTTCCTCTCTGGCCTTACCTTAGTTGTTTCTGCATGCCTCTGGGCTTCTTCGAGAACAGCACTTACAGAATGTGCAGCCTGGGGGATCTGACCATTGGCCTGGGTGGTGCCTGTGTTAAGTCCTGAGAAGAAGGGAGAAAGACAAGGGTGGGTAAGGCATATTTAACATTCTTGAAAGTTCACCTGAAAACATAAAGTAGTTTATATATTTCTAAAGCAAAAGACAAGGAGTCATAGTTACACAGGCCTTAACAGAAAATCTGAGGTTCTATGGCAATACTTTATGAGATTCAGCAAAGATTCACTTTATGGGAAAGTGAATGCTTTATATAGGCTATGACATCTCAATTAACTAGGGGCCTAGAGAATAGTGCGTTGTTTCCAAAAGCCTTTTTTTTTTGGAGAGGAAGAGTGGGGAAGGAGGGGCAGAGAGAGAATCTTAAGCAGGCTTCACACCCAGCACAGAGCCTCAATCTCAACAACCCTGAGATCACGACCTGAGCCAAAATCAAAGGTCGGACACTTAACTAACTGAGCCACCAGGCACCCCTCAAAAGCCTGTTGATAACTGGAGAATAAACTTTGAAAAACTGTTTAAAAAATTCCTGTTGTTAAAGATTTTTCTGAAAAGTATGTTTCTAGTTTCATCCTGGGCTATGTACAGGAATGACTTTTGAATATTATTCTCAACAAAATGTACTATGGGCACAAAAATAGTGGACTGAGGGGACTGAGAAAATGT
The DNA here is from genome assembly GCA_028533885.1 of Nasua narica. Lineage (NCBI taxonomy): Eukaryota > Metazoa > Chordata > Mammalia > Carnivora > Procyonidae > Nasua > Nasua narica. Next base: position 11,160,253 of record CM052807.1, read on the forward strand.
GCAGACTCCTGAGATAACCTGGAAAAGATTTTCTTCCAGAAAGTTCTGATATGCACTTATTTTCCTGCCTTTTGATTTATCCTGTTACAAAAGTGAGCCTGAGGTTTTACAGTTTTCAGAGAATCTGATAGATTTCTTCAGATGTACGTGGATCTCTGTGGTTCCTCGGAGAACATCCTGGAGAGGATGGCCATCTCTCCACACATGAAAGCCATTCCTCCAATGACTGAACTGCCACCCAGCCCGCGATGACGAGAGGTCTTCTCACCGAGTGAACTCAGAGACTGCTTTAGCTATGCTCAATGCCAGCTATTCTGTCAGATAGTCATGAAATGACCTTTTACTTGCTTCTTCAAATATTTTTCCAATAGTTTGAGAAACCCATTCATCTACATGACAACTCGAAGAAGGCTGTTAAGAACTTAAGATTGGAAAGAAATGTTTGATGAGAGAATATTAACAGGGCCTCAAAGTATCTCTCCACAAATTACTAAATACCAGATGAAAAATCTGTGTGGGACAGAAATTAGACAACACACTAGCCAAGTGGTCAAAATCTAATGTTTCCAATGAGGGGCAGACACCATATGCCTCCTATCATGATACCCTGTGAAGGACACACGGCCCTCATGCAGGATTCCCACCCAAAAAACGCACTATCTGAAATGAATCATAAGGAAATATCAGACACATCCAAACTAGGGGTGTTAGATAAAATAAATGGCCTTTGTTCTTAAAAAGCTGTTAATGTCCTGGCAGAGAAAGGCTGGTGGAATGTTCCAGATGAAGGGGAACTAAGGAGACACGATAAGTAAATGCCACACATGATCCTGGATGGAGCCTGTGCCAGGGAAACACACTATCCAAGGCCCGGCTGAGACAACTGGCAAAACTGCAACACGGGCTATGGTTTAGATGATATTTATATGAAATTCCCCAGATTTGATAATTGTACTATGGTTAGTAAGAGAATAGCCTTGACTTGAGGAACCACAAAGGCAAGACTGGAGAGGAAATGTGTGTGTGAGGTAGTCAGTCTACTCTCAAGTGGTTTGAAAAAACCACGTCTGTGGACAAGATATGGAGAAGCGGGAGTCGGGAGACAGAAATAAAGACAAATATGCCAAATGCTCAATATTGGTGATCTGGGGAAAGGGTTCTTGGTACTATTCTTACAACTTTTCTGTGTGTTTGAAATGACTTCAGCATAAAAAAGATATTTGTGTCCATTTATGCAGTTGAAATATTAGAACAGGCTGTAACCACTTGCTCTACTGCCAGTTTTTTGTTACAAAATCCATGTTCCTCATTCACCAAGGACAGCCACCTAGGTCTGAGCGGACCTTCGCTTGCCCTCAGCATGCCCTCGCTGTGCTGTCAGAACCCATATGACGTGTCCCGTAAATGTGCATTTCTCCAGCTCTGAGGCTCATTAAATGTCTCTAATTGGCCACGCTTTGTTCTGGAAGTCAGGAAGCAACAGGTCTAAACATCTTAAAGCCTTAGGAAGTTTATACTTAAGGCTTTCTTATACATATTCAAATCATTTCCTTCTATATAAACACTTTTTGTACAAAGGGAACAGAAACTGAAGCTGAATCCTGAAGACCATTGGGAAAAATTCCTTTAAAGGACACAGATATATTTTCTTTTTGCTTCTTTTGCCCAAACACGTACACAGGCTGATTTCTCATGAATACAGTGTGTGTTATTACATTAACTACGATGTCTTGGTCTTTAATCTGTCTGTGAGAACAAATGAATAATAGTAATATTCCAAATGCTCCAAGCTGTTGTCTTCCCATGTACCAGGAAATCCAGTCTTTTCATTGGGCTCTCTGCCCCATCCTGGGACAACCCATGGGTACCCACATAACCCATACATTCTGTAGGTGCTACTGACTTGGGTTCTAGGTTGTCTGGGTTCACTATATTAACAGTCCCAGCCCTCAAGTAGCAATATAGACTTTCCCACTGTCTCTAAATTGATTAAACAATATAATCCCCAAATGCTTTAGAGGATTCAAGTGCATCTGAAAAGGGGACTAAACCCCATGCCTCTCATTCTTAACTTACATGGTTTGTGAAAGGCCAATTCTCCCACTTGACCTGGCAAGTCAGAGGGCAGCAACCTCTTGGGCACAGTGGGATCATTAGGAATGGGCATGAAACAGAACCCTTCCAGAACTTTTTCAGAGATGGGGCATTCTATTTGTACTAATATTTATAGCTGTGTAAAAATGTAAGCCTAGAGGATCACTGGCAGTCCTTGCCATCTTATGGAGACAGTGCCTAAGAAAGAGACCATATGTTGATGATCACTGACATTCCTGGATCCTGCTGTGCCTGAAAGCTGCCTACCCCTGGACCTCCTAGTTTTGTGTATTAATAAATCTCTCCTCCTCATATTTTGTTGCTTAAACCAGACTAAGTTGGATTTCTGTCAATTGCCCCGTGAAGAGTCCTGACTAAAAATAGTTGCTGAAGTCAAAAGTGATTTAATAAGTGCTAAAAACAAAACAAAACAAAACCCTTTATGGCTGTTCTCTAATATGAAAAAAGAAAGCTGTCATTTATCAAGAATAAATTACTTGTTAAGCACTTTGGATACAGAACAATGCCCCCAAGTTTTTTCAGTTGGGAAATCATAGCAGAAATATCTCATGATGTCCTTTCATGTCTAGAGGAGAAAACAGTTCTAAACCAATCAAATAGATTATTAATTACAACTGGCTTATAAAGGACAATTCATTGTAGACCTGAGGCTAGGAAGGAATTAGTCACATGAAAGAAAAGTATCAGAGGGAACATCATCTGAAGTCCCTAAGAAAGGATGATGTTTGGGGCTTTGAAGAACTAGGAAAAACAAGTGGCCCATGAGCTAGGAACAGGAAGACACAGGTGAGGAAAGAGGCAGCAGAACTGGGCAAGGCTTTTATTATGCAGGCTTGGGGAGGGGAGAAATCACATTTGCATTTGGACAGGTGACTCAGGGAGGGACAGAAGTCTGCAAATGTAGGGAATTGAGCTGGTACACCACTACCACTGGAGGCCAAGTGAAAGATCATGGCAGCTTGGGTTTGATGAGAACGGAGATGAAAAGATCTGGACAGATGTGACCAATATTTAGAAGGTAGAGTCAACAGGATTCGGGGGTGATTGGATATGGTCATGAGTGAGCATGGGCAGATGGTGATTATTATTTATAGAAACTTGAGAACAACAATGAAAGAGCAGGTCTGGAGGGTAAGATGATGAGTCAGCTTTATAGATGTGTCTGATTTATCCAAGTGGAGCCACTGAGCAGACAGTTGGATACATGGTTTTGGAGGATAACAGAGAAGTCTGGGTTGGATGTATATATTTGTGGGTGGTCAGCACAAAAATGGTGCCGGGAGTGGATTTAGACCACTTAGAGAGACAATGTAACACGAGAACAGGGTTAGGATTGACTGGGTTGTGGGTAATTTAAGGTGGCATAGAAGAAGGGTTAATAGAGGAGGTTAGAAAAGAGTGACCCGAGAAGTTGGGGGTGGGATGGAAGATTTGGAGTGTGTGCTATCTGAAAAGCCAATACAGGAGACCGTTTCAGGGAGGAGAGGTCAATCGTGTTGATGCTGCTGAAAAGTCAGATAAGAAGATGGGTTTATAATATTTGCATTTAGCAACATAGAGGCCACTGGTGGGATTAGCAAGAACCTTCTCCATGGGGTATTAGAAGCCAAAGCTGCCTGAAATGGGTGGAAGACGAGGGTAGAAAAGTGGAGACAGCATATGTGGTCCACCCTTTAGAGTAGTTTGGTTGTTGGGGGGCAGTAGCTGGAGGGAGATGTGGAGTCACAGGAGAGTTTTAAAACTTACTTGTTTGAAGAAGGGAGCAATGTTGATGAGAAGGACGCCACAGAGCAGAAGAGAAAGAAGAGGATGGTATGCTAAAGCATCTGTCTAATCTTTGTCCTGAGTTCCTGGCACAGAACTTGTAAAACCCCTGGTATTTCCAAAATGACTGGAATGTCTTTGCTATTCATTGAACCCCTAGGATCCCATGTGAGTTTACGTTAACAAGATGGCTTGGCATGTGGGTTGGCTATCAGAAACACTAACAGGTGATTAGAGGGTTGGGGGCTTTGAGCTAACCCAACCTCTGGGGAGGGCACCGAAATCAATCATGTGGGTCGATGAGAGGACAAAGAAGCTCTGCAGCCAGGACCCTCCTAGACCTTGCCCCGTGGATCTCTTTATTTGGCTGGTCCTGATATGTATCCTTTATAGTAAAATTAAAATAATAATGATAGCACTTTCCTGAGTTCTGTGAGTCGTTCTAGTGAACGGTTGAAGCTGAAGCGGTAGTGGGAACCCCTAAAACTGTAGCCAGTAGGTCAAAGGTGTGGCTGGCACCTGAAGAAAGGCAGCCTTGTTGGGGATGGTGCCCTTGGCCTGTGGGGTCTGAGCTAACTCCAGTGGTGGCGTCAGAGGGATACTGCAGAAGATTGACAGGTGTTGGACTAGGGGACCAGAGCAGGCATGGAAGGACCGGCCCTTGTTAGGAAGTAACATGAACACAGGCTAGGATGGCTACAGGCGCAGGAAGTTGCTGGGTTTGGCGGTGGGAAGTCAAAGGAGTTCCCATTTGACGGTTCCATTTTCTCTGCTGACAGCGAAGGGTTTGGGGGTTGGAAGACTGAGGAGAGTGAAGAACATCTGAAACAACGAGAGAACCTAGGAATGACACTGACAGGAATAGGTTTTCTCAACATTACTGACATCTGGGACCGGAAAACTTTTTGTGTGGGGAGCTGTGGTTTTAGGATAGGCCCCATCCTTAGCCTCTACCCATTAGCTATCATAAGCATTTCCCCCAAGGTGTGACAACCAAAACTGTTTCTAAACATTGCCAAATCTTCCCTAGGGGGCAAGGTCACCCTCAGCTGAGAGCCGCGAGTCTACAGAACCGCAGTAAGATCAATAGGCAGGATTGAGGGCCCAGTTGTGGGTGAGGTCCAGAGCTCTGCGGTGGAATCACTTGCTTGGTCTTTCTGGTGACCAGCCCCCATCCTGAAGCTACCAGGCCCCCTCCCCTCCTTGAGCCACCTCATTAGCATAACAAAGACACCGTCGCTCAGGAAATTCCTTGGGCTCTTGAGGCAAGGTCAGGAACTGAGGCCAAAGACCAGATATATTTCTTATTGAACCACAGAGACATCTGAATGATCTGAATGAATACAGCTGATGCCGAAGATGATCCCCCGAGCACCTGACTGGCTCTTCCTGCTGACCACAAAACCCAAACTCCCTGATGGATACCTCACTCAGGCTGAGACACCTGTCTGGATGACAGGATGTCTGTCGGCATACAATCCATCAGCTGCTTCCTTCTGGGAAACGGCTGACATGCCAATGCTTGTGAAAAATAACTGGGACCATTGGTTGGTAAGAAACAGAGGTACTTGCTAAATCAGTGATCCCAATTTCAGAGAAAAATGCTCAGAAGAAAAAATTCTTTGGCTGTCGGGAAAGGAAAGGCATCTCAGTGTTTCCTTGAATCCAAGGACTTTGAGCCTTATGGGCTCACCCTCACTGAGGAAGACCTGAGGCCACGGGATCTGCCTCAGAAATAGCCCAAGGAGGCTTTACTGGAAAAGAGGCCAGTTCTCCTGGGAAAGATGCCCCAGACGGTCTCAGGATGCCTCATCCCAAAGAGGGACTCCATCATGGGAAGGGGAAACTTGACAGCCTTGAACTCCAAGTGGTGTGTCACTCCCAAGCTGAAGACTGACAGAATTCAGAAACCCAACTCCCAACCAAACTCGGCAACCTTTTATTTAGTAACTCAATAAGTATTTGAGTTGCCAGGCTTGTAAGCTCCGGGAACGTGCAACATGGTGAAATGGTCCTTTGTCTTTTGGAGACTTAGAGTCCAGTGGAGAAAACAGCCATCAAACATGTTCATGAATACAGTTTTACTTGGCAAAAACACTTCCAGAAACTCCCTGCACGCAGAGCAGCCCATCTGGACACATCCAGTGCAAACATCGTTAGGCGTTGGGTCACATCTGCTGTATTGCACCTTCTGCACTTTCAAGCTGCTTTCGCCCTTTCAGCAGCAAAGAATACACATACTGGCCTTTGATATGCCCATTCTCTAACACTGAAGGACAACGACCAGAACTTTCCTGCTGTAAATGGTTCCAGTTCTTCCAATCATTACTTATCATAAAGACAAGGTGTTTGAATTACAGCTCGGCCACAGAGAAGGCACCCGACACTTATCCCAGCTTCAGAACTGCTTCAGCCGTGCAGCGTGGATAATAATCTATGCTTTGCAGGGTTGGTGTAGGAACCAGAAACAGTCTATGTAAAACGATGCCTTGTACACACTCCATCTCTCCAAGTTCTGTCTTCCTCAAAAATACCAACAAGGAGCTGTTACGTCACCACAGAATGGGATGTTCGAGATTGGGTACAAGGCTCAGGCCACGACACCATGAGGCAGATCCCCGGGGAGGGATCTCGTCCGTCTGCTGGGTGCTGATGGAGCTTTGGGCAAATATCACCTTTACACTCGGTTGAGACACAGGATTCCACCAGCTTCCCTGACACCGGTGATCACCGGCTAAGCCACACGCACCTTACGAGAAAAGTGGCTGAAGCTTTGCTGAGAATCACTTACAAAGAAATAGTGTGTGAAGAGATCTTGAGCCAACAGAGTTCTGTTTCTATCGAATGTGTTGGGTAAGTCTGAACAAGAGCTCTAAGCTTTGAACAAGTGTCGGGGTTTCTTTGCACGGTACCTGTAGAAGGTGGGGCTGGTGGTGGGGGAGCCGCGCTGACGGTGCCCAGGTTCGTCCACCGGGAGGCGAGCCCGGCCCTCGCCACAGCCCGCTGATAGTTATCATAGAGAGTCTTGCCATACTGCGGAGAGAACACAGAGGAAGCAAGAAAGAAATCCATTTATCCCAAATCCTGCACCCAGCTGCAATATACATATTGAGGGAAAAAAGTACTTTTTTCTTTTTTTTTTTTTGAAAAAAGTACTTTTCAACTACCCTTTTGACTTCTTTCCTGAGTTGTTTCGTTAGCGTATTTCAATAAAAAATCCATAGATTGTTTTCACGTGTTAAGAGATTTGCCAGATGAGCAGAGTCAGTTAATACTTTTACCTAGATGTTAGAGGAGGGCTTTCGCCACCCAGTTCTGATTACGTGGGTCTTCCTGTACATCTACCACAGGTTAGGTGTTGGGTTTCTGAATTACATACTGTATCTATAAAGCTCTCCCTGAGTAAATAAATATCTGAGAAGCCTCATGGGAGGGTAAAACCCTTGATTCTCAGGTCGTTGGAGAGATCCGTGTTTCCATCACTCTCATCTATTAAAAAAACCCTGTGGGCACGTAAATAAGATGGCGTCTGCAGCAATGACCAGTGAAGGATGGGTCAGCCGTTTCCAAGTTGCACAGAACCTCTGCCCAGGCCAGGACGCTGGTAGGCAATTCAAGACAGGGTGAGCTCAAATGCTCTCTCACCTTGGCAATCCTTATTCCCATGACCCACTGGTTTAGGGTCCTTGCGTCATCACAGCAGAGATATTTGATGTACTGGGACTCCTTCTGAATCTGGGGATGCTAGAAAAAAGTAATTTCAAAGACCATTTATGAACTATTTACTTTTTAGCATCTTTTGAATTTTTAAAAAAAAACTCAACAATGTATGTGATTTCCTGAAATGGTAGAAAATTGCTGGTAGCAATTTTAGGATTAGGAACAGGGGTACTTTTTATTTTATTATTTTTTAAAGTTTTTATTTATTTGAGAGAGAGAGAGAGAGAGAGAGATGAGGGGCAGAGGGAAAGGAGAGAGAATCTCAAGCAGACTCCTCATTTCCCCGATGTGTGTGGAGCCCAATGCAGGACTTGACCTCATGAGGAATAGGGGTACTTTTATTTATTTTTATTTTAAAGATTTTATTATTTATCTAGAGGTAGAGAGGCAGGTAGAGTAGAGAGGCAGGCAGAGAGAGGGGGGGAAGCAGGCTCCCTGCTGAGCAGAGAGCCGGATGTGGGGCTCGATCCCAGGACCCTGAGATCATGACCTGAGTTGAAGGCAGAGGCTTTAACCCGCTGAGCCACCCAGGTGCCCCGAAATAGGGGTACTTTTAAAAGGACTAAATTTTGAAAGAATTTATAAAACCTGTAACATGATTTGTCATAAGCACTTCTTACTATATTATCAATAATAATTTTCTCTTCTGCTTTTTTAGCTTTTGAAAGCATCCATAAACACTATGTCTCCTTTCCCACAAGAAATCAGAATTGTCTCTCCATTTATCAGATAAGAGACCTTACCTGATGTAATTCTTATGTCACAGAATTAATGCTCTGTGACTCCCAGGCATACCCAAGGGTATTTCTGTTACCAGGAATTCAGGATTTCACCCATTCTTAATTGTCTCCTCCTATCCGAACTGGCCATTTTGGCCTCTAGAGGGATGGCCCAGAGAAGGAATATTCTGTCTATTCTCAAGTGGCAAGAGCTTGAGCTGCTGCACTAGGATCCGGCCCTTCCAGGAGCTCACTCCTAGAGAGAGCAGTGAGGCCCGTGGGCATGAAGAGGAGAAATCCTGGGCCCCTCTTTCTTGATCCTCATTGCCCTTGAAATTTCTGCTGTGTGTGTCTTTCTCTGATAGACTATGTGCTCCATGAGGCTGGGGACCATGCCTGAAGGCCTTCACTGCTGAAGTCTCCCAGTGCTTAGCACATGTCTGGTGCATGATCAGTATTCTGGTCCAGAGGTGGAGATACTTGTTGAAGGAAATAAACAAGAACAAGATTTTCTGTTCAGCCAGAAGTCTTATGGCTACGAGATGAGGGACAGGCAACCCAACCTAGATTCTAAGATTTGTGCCACGTGAATTTCCATGAGCCGTTATCATTTTTTTAAAAAGGTTTATTTACTTGAGAGAGAGAGAGAGAGAGAGAGAGAGAGAGAGAGAGAATGCTCACAAGTAGGGGGGAGGGGCAGAGGGAGAGGGAGAGAGAGAAGCAGACTCCCCACTGAGCATGGAGCCCAAGGCAGGGTTCCATCCAGGACTCCGAGATCATGACCTGAGCCGAAAACAAGAGTTGGAGGCTTAACTGCCTGAGCCACCCAGGTGCCCCGGGTCATTATAATTTTTAATAAGTTTCATTCTATAGAAAAGTATACAACCATAACCATTGTGTGTGCACGAGTGTGTGTGTATGTGTGTGTAAGACCAACTCTTCTGCCTCCACCTCTCTGAGGAGCTTGCTGATCTTGCCAGAACGGGGATAAACGGGTGGTGAAATGGAACCCCAAGAAAGTGGGGAGCCGTCTTCAGGGGCAGGAGAGGAGCGGAGCTGTCAGTTCCTCTCTTAGAGTATCGCACAGACCTTCACGTTTGCTTTTGGCTCCATCACTGACCATCAAGGAAACGGCTATTTTCCAAGTTGATCTAAGTCAAGGTTATTGTGCTTTTGAACGCCAGTTTGAATCTGAGGAGCGGCACCTGGACTATATATTTTACGCCATGGTCCGTTAGCATCTTGGGGGTCTCTTGTCCTACTACTTAGAATTTCTGTATTTATATTAAGCTATTAGGGCAAAATTCCAAACTTTAAAGATAACACAGAAAAATCCAGAAATTGTAAAGAACTCTTCCTTTTGGCCTTTGACCCAGTTAAGGAAAGACCACCTTCGTACTTTTCTCTGTAAATGGACCATTCTCTTTGTTTAGGTCCTTCGGCTCCAAGAATTTGCATCCATATCACTTGAAGAATGGTCTTAGGTTTCCCAGGGTAACAACACTGGGCTCGCTGGAGTTCCCTGTAGTTTTTCATTATGACCAGCAGATGGCAGCATACACTTCTGAATGGCTGCTGCACAGTTCCCTGTTTCTGGGGTTCAAGGCTTCCTGATGAATTCTGAATGTTAGATTTTAGCTTTATTATAACTGTAACCCCAGTGATCACCCTCTGTGGAGCCTTTGAAAAAAAAAAAAAAACCTCTCTATCAACTCAGATAATGTGGCCCAACAGCAAAAGTGGATTTGTAACATTAATTAACTGGAAGGTCATAGCGATGACGAGTGACTTATTTCCTGGATGGAATGTAACATTCCACAGATGCCGGGAGCACTCCCTCCGACAATAGAATTTGCAGAGCCAAACCAAAGTTCTTGTTATTCAGTACCAGAAACACAGCTCCCTGACTCACAACAGCATTCTTGTTGATGGTCACGTAAGAGGAGCAAACACGGGTCTCTTCAGCAACTTAATGCTTATAATTTTTCTTAGAAAGCAGCTATTATTTATTTTTCTCCTGAGAAATTTTAAAAGTTGACACTGTTACCTTGGGTTTGGTATATTAAAATATTTTTCGTTTGTTTTTTGGTTCATGCCACGCGAGAGCCAGTTTCCAAGAGCAGACTATACGCCACACTGTGTCTGCAATGAAGGGCGCAGATCAGCTGTGGAGAGGCTCCCTCTTAAACAGCACAATAAGTAAATAACTTCTTAAGCATGTTATTTATCCAGATAGAGTAAAATGTGGTTATTCCATTGAATATAATGGGTTTTGAGGATAAAACAGAGGCAAGAACACTTGAACTTGAGTTTTGACAATGGCTCCTTCTATGACGATGAGGTCGGTGTCCAGACCTTGGTTCATTCTCTCCAACATTCTCACTGACTTCCCTACACTACACACGTACTCCAAAGGCATTTGGGGGAGTCAGCATCCAATGACCTCAGAAGTTGCTGGCAATCCTCAGATTTCATGGTTCTAAGATGAGTTAGCCAGTGGACACAAGGTTCCTTTCTGGCTCCCAGGACATCATACAGCAAAGTCACTGTGCTTATTTTCCAGTCATGGCTTAGGATCTTACCGAAGGGTTTCCTCCCTGACGGAGCCTTTCACTGAAAAATTATTTGCAAATGGATTTAAGTAAAAAAAGCAAAAAAAGCAAAAAAAAAAAAAAAGCTTGTTCAGTACCATTGGCCAGACTCTTGTGCAATTGGTGGGATTGTTCCTGAAAGAGAGAAGCTCTTTCATGCAGCACAATACACAAGGGTCAGGGCAACTGCCGAACATTACTGTTAAAAAGGATCTTACAGATCCCCTAAACTGAAGTAACTATGTGTTACAAATGAGAAAACTATGTTGAGAAAGGTTAAACCAAAGGCTGAAGGAGTGGCTAAGAACTAAGGACCTGTGAATTCACCAAATACCTTTGGGTACTAAGAAATATACCTCTTATTAATAAGGACGAGTAAGAGGCTCACACCAAAATTAAGAAGTGGTGGCTGGGTTGTTGCTGGAGAAGACATATGTCAACAAATATATGATTACCCTATGACATGGGGAATTTCATAATAAGTCTGAAAACAGAGAATGAGAAAGGCTTTGGAAGAAGTGTATGCTATCACTCGATCCCATCTAAGGCACCTCTAGAAATTCTGTGTGGCTAAAGCCAGGGAGCCATGGGAAGAAGAGGCAGAAAATGAGCTGGAGCCAGAGTCCAGGGCCTGGTGTCAAGCTAGCATCGGGACATTGTCCCTTTGGCATCAGACATTTTGGAAGAGCAGAGGGATACAGGCAGCAAACGGCAGTTATGTGGAAGATGGGCCTGGAGTGAGGAGGGAAGGACAGACAGAGAGGGCTGGATGAGAGACGTCTCAGATGGAAAATCAGAGTTTGATGATGGATTGGACAAGAAAGGGAAGAGAGTGGACTTCCAGGATGACTTCTCTATTTGTAGCTTGGAAAAATAGTTGGGGTATTATGGGTATAACTGTGTCCCCTCTAAAGACATGGTGTAGTCCAAACCACTGGTGTCTGTGAATGTAACTGTATTTGGTGTTTTTTTTTTAAATATTATTTATTTATTTATTAGGAAAGAGAGAGAGTGAGAGAGAGCATGAGAAAGGAGAAGGTCAGAGTGAGAAGCGGACTCCCCATGGAGCTGGGAGCCCGATGTGGGACTCGATCCCGGGACTCTGGGATCATGATCTGAGCCGAAGGCAGTTGCTCAACCAACTGCGCCACCCAGGCACCCGAATGTGGCTGTATTTGTAAACAGGATCTTTGTAGAGGGAATCTAGTCAAAATGAGGTCACACCTGGTTCAAGTGGCCCTTAGTCCAACGTGACTAGTGTCCTTGTGGGAAGAGAAGAAACAGACGCTCAGGAGTGAAGGGCATGTGACACAGAGGTAGCGATTGGCGTTCAGGCTGTAAGCCAAGGAAGACCAAGGCTTGCGAGAAATTGACAGAAACTAGTAGAGAGGCATGCAATAGCTTTTCCCTCAGAGTCCTTAGAAAGGAAGCAAGCCTATGGACACCTTGATTTTAAACTTCTGGATTCCAGAATTGTGAGAGCATACATTTCTGTTGTTTTAAGCCAGCCAGTTTGGGCAACGTGGTTATGGCGGCCCCCCAAAAGTCGCACAGTGGGTGATGGTACCACTCATCTTGATTGGGACCACAGAGAGGATAGTTGTGAGGGGGTAGAGAGAGTTGAAATCATCATCTGACAGGTTATGGCTGAAGTGCCCTTGGACATGTAGTTATCTCAGCTGTAAGAGTGGGAGAAAAGGTGAGACAGTTCTCTATAGATTGGGAATTATTTGTGTCCAGACAATGGCTGGAGCTGTGACTAGGAACAGGATTTCTCCAAAAAAGCAGGAGTCTGGTGAAAACAGACTATAGAACCCCAGAGAACATGCCAGTGTGTGTGGGAAGAGTGGGAACCCGCAGATATGGAGGAACAGGTGGATAGAGGGGTCTGGGTTGAGGGGGAGGCATTTATCACCAAAGTAAATGATGCCAGGAGGACCAGAACCCTGAGGATTGAAACAGCTGATTGTTCACCAGAAACTTTAGTAATAGTTTCAGCACTGGAGGGAGGAGAAACTAGCCAGAGTGCAAGCACCACAAAGCCAACTTCTTTGTTTTGTTCACCATGTATCCTAAGGTCCTGGATAAGCAGTAGGTTGGAGAGAAATATTTTAGAATGAATGGGTTTTATTGATAGAATAAAAGTTGAGGACAAGGAGGACATACGGTTTTCTCAAGAACTCTGAGTGAAAGGGAAGGCAGAAGCCAAAGGTGTGGGGCAGATCAAACTGAGGAAAGTGATTTGGAATCACTTCCCGCCTAAGGAATATCGGACTGTGTTGCAGCCCAACAGAATTCTCTGGAGAGAGGGTGAAGATGCTGAAGCAAAAGGGAGTCATGGATGGTGTGGTCCCAGGAAAGGGCTAATGTTGGAGGGACTAGCCTTGGAGCAAGGAGCCTTTTCCTCTGAGACACAAAGTTGGAAGGATGATGACTGTGTTAGATTAAGTTTAGAAGTAATTAGGAAGTAAGCCAGGACAACTCCTTCCTTCTTCTCTTTTCCAGTTAGAAGGCCAAGTGTGCTGACTAGAGAGGTTCATAGGTGATAGACTCTTTGAGAAGAGTATAGATAATGTCAGGGATGAGGTAGAAGACTGCGTTGAGCAGAAAGCAGGGAAAAAGCCGCTAAAATCTTCTATGAGTGGAGGAGCTGACCTGGTCAGCAAAAAGAAGACTCAAGAACCAAAGGTGAGCCGGGGCGCCTGGGTGGCTCAGTGGGTTGAAGCCTCTGCCTTCGGCTCAGGTCATGATCTCCAGATCCTGGGATCGAGCCCCACATCGGGCTCTCTGCTCCGCAGGGAGTCTGCTTCACCCTCTCTCTCTGGCTGCTTCTCTACCTGCTTGAGATCTCTCTCTCTCTCTCTGTGTCAAATAAATAAAATCTTTAAAAAAAAAAAAAAAGAACCAAAAGTGAGCCACTCATCTCAACTGTATGAGCCCCACGTGTGATGTGGTTCTTGAGTAGGCTAGGGAAAGGAAGGTGCAGTACTAAGAGAATGCTGACCCTAGATCTTAGCTCAAAGAAATGCAAGGGAAGAGTGAAGAGAGTTTGTTCTCAAGAGAACACACTTCATGTTTAACAATAAGCATGGGTGACCTTGGCCAAGTTCATGAACTTCTGGGAGTTTCTGTTTCCATAACTGTAATGTAGAGATGATAATACCTGCCTTGAAGGGCTGTTGAAAGATTAAGTGAAATAATGTACAAAAGGACCCAACACAGAGCCTGTAACACGAGAGAGCATGTTACTCTTACTATAATATTAATGACAGAACCAGGTATTGAAGAACACAGTGGGGCAGGGGGCTTGATGTGCATTTCTGTTCATTCATTCCTTCAACAGATGTGAATTAAGCATTTAATACTGATTCAGGCTCTGGAACAAAATAGTAAACACAAAAGAAAAGGCCCTTGCCCTTAAGGTGTTTATATTCTAGGGCAGAAATCTAATAAAAATATAAAACACTAAATAATATAATTTCATATTGTGAAAACTTCTGTGAAGAAAACACAGCAGAATAAGGGGTGGAGAGGAGATGAGTTAAATGGAGCAGAATTCCAAAGCTTTTTCCATGATACTCCACTGCCTCCAAATAGACCTTGATAAAAGCATCCTTTCTCCAGGAAGATAATTACTTCCCCTGCCCGATCGCATTTAGCCTCAGAATGGAGTGAGAAAGAATTCACAAAGGAGGAACTTCATCCCAGGCTCAGAATGGGAGTGTGCTTCAAAGACGGAGTACAAGGAGAGAACTGACTCGACTACTGAGTCCTTTCTTCGGATTCCGCTATCTTTCCTGTGAGTGCGCACAGCCTCTAAGGGACTAAGGGAGAGGTGAGGTCTATCCTGCCTTCTGAGAGTGTGGTCCTGGCAAACGGCAGCTGCAGTACCTGGGAATTTGTTGGAAGAGCTAATTCCTGGGCCTGATCTCAGACCCACTGAATCAGAAACTTTAGGAGGACATACGGTTTTCCAGAAATCTGTGTTTTAGCAACTCTCTTTGTGATTCTCATGCACAGTAAAATTTGAGAGCCTCTGGTCAACAGAAATATTAGTTGATGATAAAGTGCTAATTAACTACCAATTAATGAGTGCTATGTTTCTAGACATGGAACTCAGATTGTTTTGAACATATATTATTTAATCCACACAAGATGGGCTGGGTACAGTCATCCCCACTTTGTAGAAGGGGGCAGTGGGTGTAGAAAGTGTCGATAATGGGCCAGGTCACAGGTCAGGACTCGCACCCCCCTCTTCCTGACAGCACCCCTACCGACACTGAATAAGACACCTCTGGACTGGATTTCTCAATCAGTGCATGGCTATGGAATCACGCAATCTCTTAACCTGCTTCTCCATGTCCCGGTTTCCTTTTGTAATGTACATAGGTATTCTTTCAATTCTGTACATCTGTTTACCCTAACGGAATATTTTACTATCAAGAGACTTTTCCCCCATTTGGACAGAAAGGGAAATAAGTGACCAAATGTTCATAAACAAATTAAGCTCTCCAAACTGTGACAGACCATTTTTCTCAGCAAATTCATAACAATTCCCAGTATTTGGGGAAGGTACTGAGAAGCATACTTAAGAGCAGAGTGAGCAGGGTGACTGCTCATAAAACTGGTTTGAGAACAAAACTGATCTGAGGGAGAGGGAAATGTTCCAAGAGGATCGTTCCTGACTCCTGTCCATTTCTATATCCATCAGGTCTGCCTTTTTCTCGATCTTGGAGCTCTGTACCACCCCTACACCCCACTTCAGGGAGGCCCCCCACCCTCTCCGGAATGATTTAGGTGTTCTAGTCCAAAAGCCTGGGCCTCAGTGTGGCCATTCTTGGTGCCGCCCAGAGTCTCCTGCAACCCAGGCCAGATCATTCAAATCATGATTCCGGGACCTACTTCCCAACTTGTGAGTTGGCACGAGAAACAGTTCCTGTCCTGCTCGCTGTGTCTAAACCTCATCCTGGGAACCTCTGGGTCTGGGATCTTATCTTTCGCTCACCAGACATCCCCGCTTCAGCCTCTGGGCCCCAGCCCTGGGGTGGGAGTCGTTGCTCCCTCTGACAGCTGTTATTCAATTTGTCAGCTCTAAGGTGTATTCCTTTACCAGCTAAGTCTAACTGTGGATTTTAGAGGTAAGGCACATTCTAATACTCTGAGTGTAAAACTTCCTGTGCTTACAGAAAGCAAAAATGCCTGAGCCTCATCCTTCAACGTTTTGAGTCAGTGGGTCTAGGGCCTTGGAACTTGTATTTCTACCATGAGTAGAAATGGTCGGTTATCGCCCAGCATTTCAGAACTGCTCTCAAAAACTTTTCCTTGCTTCAGAGATGTGGGCATTAGAGTGCACATGTAGAAATGAGAGTCTCCAGTCTGGTAACTTCTCATGGTCTCAGAATTCCAAGCAAGGGCTCTGGGGTCAGCCAGGAACACAATGAAGACACGGTTCCAGCCAGCTGATAGCAGAGGTGGGACAGGGCAGAGATTTTGCATTCCAGCAAACAGCAGTCTCAGAGAATGGCCTCTGAGCCACCAACTGGTTGCTTGCTTTTTTAAGTAAGCTCCAAACCCACTGTGGAGCTCAATGTAGGGCTTAAATTCATGACCCTGAGATCAATACCTGAGCTGAATTCAAGAGTTGGACACTTAACCCAGGTGCCCCCATTGCCTAGTTTCTTATTCTGGTTCAGCCACTTACTAGTCGGGGAGTCTCTGTGCTCCGGTTCCACATCTATATTTTAGGGAGAATTATGGCTCTTACCTCAAAAGGTTGGTAAGAGGATTAATTGCGTCAATGTACGTAAAGTGCTTATAACATTGCACTATAGATGCTGTGTGCTTGTTATTATTCTCACCACCCCATCTATGCGAGGAGGAGAAGAGAAGATGTGGGAACCTGATGAAGGCAGGACGTTCTCCTCACCTCTCCTCCTTCTGACCTAAATGGGCCCCCGTCTCAGAGCCTTTGCACTTGCTGTTGTTTCTGGAATGCTCTTCCCTGGGCAATTCTTCCTCCCTCACTTTACTTGCATCTTTTTTTTTTTCTTAAAGATTTTATTTATTTATTTGATCGAGAGAGAGAGATCACAAGTAGGCAGAGAGGCAGCCAGAGAGAGAGGGGGAAGCAGGCTCCCTGCGGAGCAGAGAGCCCGATGTGGGGCTCGATCCCAGGACCCTGAGATCATGACCTGAGCCGAAGGCAGAGGCTTTAACCTACTGAGCCACCCAGGCGCCCCTACCTACTCGCATCTTAATGTTAAGTGTTATTCCCTCAGAGATCCTTTCCCTGACCAACTTGTTTAAAGAAGCCCTGGTCCTGGCACACTCTGTCCCCTCCTCTGCTTCATATTCATCCAGAGCCTTAGCATTACCTGATATCACTGTTTTTTTTATTATCATTTCCCTCACAACGAATATAGACTCCATGAGAACAGGGATTATTATAAGCTTGGTTCACTTCTGTTTCTTAGAGCCTGTGACAGCACCTCATAGGAAGCTGGCATTCAATCAATATTGAGTAAATGAATGAATGAATGAACAAATGAATGAATGAATGCTCAGGCTGCCTGCTGATCAGGCAGGATTTTGGGAACGTTTGGGTCTAGGAGACACCCAGCTACTGGAGTAACAGAGGTGTGACAATACCACACTAGTGTGGGCACCTCTGAAATGACACAGTGGGTGCACAATCATCTCGAGTGACGTGGTCTTTGACCAGGAATGTTTGCTCCACAAGTTAATGTCAAGTGTTGTCCTCCACTTAGGAAAATGATGTAAACCTAGAGTATAGACTTTGAACCGCTTCCTCAGGAGAGGTGACAGCTTTGCCAGGGAGGACATGGGCACCCACATGGAGTCTGCCAGCATTCATTTCTAGGAACACCGTGATAGGGCTCTCCCTTCGTGGGGGGATGGGTGACCGACCTACAAAAGATTCTCACCAGAAACCCGGTCTTATTTAACACCTGCTCCACAGACTTCCATCCCAGGTGGAAAACGAGGAAGCGGACAGTCAGGGGAAATTCTGCACACAGTCTTGTGCCATACCTATGGGATTAGATAACCTGCACTCTCTGGGGTGAGATGTGACTGAGGGGCTGAGAAGGGAAAGGAATTTATGGTGTTTGAGACAATGGTATGGTCAGAACAGCTACATAAATTCCCTGGATCCATTTCTAGGAGTCAGTTGTTAATCTGGCAGAAAACAGTTACTTCTGCCCAACCTTCCAAAATATGGTGCTAATGTAAACCTTACCAAACACCCGATAATTGCCTTTTGATAATATACACCTTAAAAGGGTTCAAGACCCAGTAATGCTATTTTTGGACAGGGTTTTTTTTTTTTTTTTTTCCAATTTTTGTATTTTCTGCATTTTTATAGTAAATCTTGTAAAGTTCCTAATTTCTAATAACTTCTAAAGCGCAATAATGGTCCTATAAAGAATTGAAAAACTCTATATCAGATTTGTTCAATATGGAGAGCTTTCATTTTTACAAGTGATGATGAAGCCTGGACAGATTCTTATAAAGTTTAAGACTCAGAAACAGGAACGGAGGGCAGAAATGCTTCCACTTTTCCTGTTTTGGTTTAAAATGAAAAAATTATGATGATACACTTGTTAATTATCTGACATTTAACATTTTTTTCCCTTAAAAGGAAATATTAACTCGAATTGCTCACACATCTAAATCAAGGACTTCTTATGACATACCTTTAAAACAAAGCAGTAGTCAGTGGGTGCTTTATATTTCATTTTACACTGAATCCCATAGTAAATGTTGACGTTTTCAAACTGTATAAAACAAGCCAGATCTCGAGATGTCTGAAAGAGAACAAAAAAACCAACCTTAACTGAGTTGACAGCTAATAATTTTTTTTAAAGATTTTATTTATTTATTTGATACAGAGAGAGAGCTCACAAGGAGGCAGAGAGGCAGGCAGAGAGAGAGGAGGAAGCAAGCTCCCTGCTGAGCAGAGAGCCCAATGTGGGGCTCGATCCCAGGACTCTGAGATCATGACCCAAGCCTAAGGCAGCAGCTCAACCAACTGAGCCACCCAGGCGCCCCAACAGCTAATAATTTTTTAAGGATGTCCTTGATGGCACAACTAAGGATTACATGTTAGCAAAAAAAATATTGAATTGTAGGTAACTTATTTAAGCATCTATCCTGTATACATTTGCTAAAAGTCAAGCTGGCATTTTTAGAGGTGAAAGAGCACACCGAGACAAAACAGTGTGCCATAGACCCGGAAATGGAGTGGAATATTGTACTGCTGCTCTTGCAGCACCTATATACGAGGTCTCCTGGGGCCAGAGCTGAAGGGCTGACCTTGAGACGCAGTTACTGGTGCAGTTGAGACAAGGGGACTGACCACCCCATCAGTAATTTCATTCTGGCTTTTGCCATTCCAAGTCAGCATTGGATTTCATGATTGAGCATGAAAAGAAAGAGAAAGTCCTCCTCGGGATGAACAATAAGAGGTAAAATTGATGCTCAGTAAATTAGCACACCCTTCATGCACTTCTCCCTGAGAAAAAAAGATGCCTTTCATGCTTTCTCTTCAGTGCTGGCAGTGTTGCCATGGAGACAGAAACCTCTCCTCCATGTATAATGCGTGTTGTGAGGACTGCCACCTCTAATCTACATATTCGGTTACACTTCAATTACAAATCCGCCTTATTACTTGTTGTTTTACTTTCATATTCTGTAATTCTTCACCCAGGTTAGTGAATAAAGAGTAGAGGGCAGAATTGCTAGACCTCCGTGCACAACTCCTCCTTAAAAGACGGTTGTGTGGTATTTTTTATCGTAAGGTATTCCGGATTTTGAAAGTCTTGTTTTCTTTTAAATTGGAAAAAACCCACTCATCACAATTTTAAGAACGATGTATTATACATATACATAATTAAATGAATGATATATTATATATTGGAAGTATTTTTCTAAAAGTTTCTTGGCGGAGATTTATATACATATGTATGTGCAGACATACCCATATACAGGCATACACATATACAATTTTAAGAATACGAATAATGAGATTTTACTATAAATACTGTTCCATGAACTTGTTATTTTCTTAACAGAGGGTCTTGGGGTCTTTCTATGCCCGGACATACAGATGAATACGTGACAGTCACGGAATGAGTGCACAGTGCTCCACTCCATGGGCGTAATGGATTTATTTAGCCATTCCTATCACAGATGACAGGAGGGCATTGCAATATTTTACTCTTGCAAAAAGTACTGTGCATATGAGCAAATATTTCCGTGGGGCAGGTTGCAAAATGCAGAGCTGCCATCCGAAAGGGTATTCCCCTTTATATTTGAATAGATCTTGTTAAATTGTCCCCCAATTTGGCTGTACCAGTTTATACTCTAACCTTCTGAGCATGACAGTACCCATTTTTCTTACTCACTCCTGCTAAAATCTGGATAGTATCAACACTGTTCATTTTAGCAATCTCATAGGAAGAAATATTTCACCTTTCATTTTACATTTTCCTGATATACTACTGGAAAGACAGAGTAACTTTTTAATTGTTTACAGGTTATTGATATTTTTTTCTATAAATCCTTTTCTTTTTTTAAAGATTTTATTTATTTGAGAGAGAGAGAAACACAGCGAGAGAGGGAACACAAGCAGGGGAGTGGGAGAGGGAGAAACAGGCTTCCCGCTGAAAAGGGAGCCTGATGCGGGGCTCGATCCCAGACCCTGGGATCATGACCTGAGCTGAAGGCAGTCACTTAACCAACTGAGCCACCCAGGTGCTCCTTTTCTGTAAATTCTCACTTAATAAGCTTTGCTGGTTTTCTGTGAGCATATTTTTTTTCTTATTTATTTGTTGAGGTCTTTATATTTTATGGACATTCATATTTGTATATACATGCTACGTGTACTCTCTAACTCCAGAGCTAGTCTTTAACTTTTTTTTCCCCTTAAGATCTTATTTATTTGACCGAGAGAGAACACAAGTAGGCAAAGAGGCAGGCAGAGAGAGAGGGGGAAGCGGGCTCCCTGCTGAGCAGAGAGCCCGATGCGGGGCTCGATCCCAGGACCCTGAGATCATGATGTGATCTGAAGGCAGAGGCTTTAACCCACAGAGCCACTCAGGCACTCCCTTAGTCTCTGACTTCTTGTTTGGTATCTTTGGCAGTAAAGAATTAAAAAACACCTGGGTGGGGGTTGGGGTAACTGGGTGATGGGCATTAAGGAGGGCACTTGAAGTAATGAGCACTGGGTGTTATATGAAACTGATGAATCACTAAATTACTTCTGAAACTAATAATATACTATATATTAATTAAATTGAATTTAAATTTTAAAAAAAGTTAAAAAACACTTTACACAGCCAAATTTGTCAATTTTTTCTCTTATAATTTTGAGTTTTTAGTCTTACTGAAGGTTTCTTCATCCCCAAATTATGAAAAAATTAACCTATATTTTCCCAGAAAATTTAAAACAAAATATAGATAAGAGAAGATTTTATATTTTTTCTAAATATATTTAATCAATTTGTGATTTAATTTGGAACTAGGTAAGAAACTATTTTCTCCAAATGGATATATGATTATTTCAATGCTATTTATTAAATACCATATTCTTTCCCCACTACTATAAAATGCTCACTTTAATTTCCCTAATATTACTAGATCTCCGTGTTGATCTGTTTTCTCTACTTGTACCGTTTTTATCTAATGTTTTGGCATCTGGGAGGAGGAGTTCTACCTCAATGTTCTTCACAATTTTTTGGGGGGTGGGAATAGTATCTCTTCCTGATTAGTTTTATTTATTTTATTTTTATTTTTTTTCAAAATGGGGCTTGAACTCACAAACCTGAGATCGAGACCTGAGCCAAGATTAAGAGTTGGACACTTAACCAACTGAGCCACCCAGGCACCCCTCTGATGAATTTTAAAATCAGTTTGTGAAATTCAAGTCAAAAGAATCTTATTGAAATCTTTCTTGGGGGATGCCCAGGTGGCTCAGTTGGTTAAGCAGCTGCCTTTGGCCCAGGTCATGATCCCAGGGTCCTGGGATCGAGTCCCGCCTCAGGCTCCTTGTTCAGCAGAGAGTCTGCTTCTCCCTCTGCCTGCTCTCACCCTGCTTATGCACTCTCTCTGTGTCTCCCTCTCTGACAAATAAACAAATAAAATCTTTAAAAAAATTTTTTTTCTTAGGATTTAATATATAGAAAGTTTGGGAGAGAATTATCTTTTCATTAACCAACATAGTGCATTTTTATTTATTTCAGTTCTATTTCACTTCTTTTTTATTAAATTTTATATTTTACGCCACATAGGTCTTGAACATTTCCTGTTAAGTTTATTGTTAAGTGTTTTGTATTTTTTGCCTTTACTATGCATAGAATATTTTGCATTATATTTTAATTTGCATATTGTTTGTACAAAAGAAAATAATTTCTTATTTGGTAAATTTATTTGGTCCTAATAGTTTTTCAGTTGAGTGTCTTATATTGTCTGATAGACAATCACATCAAGTGTGAATAAAGAGCTTTGCCTCTTCTTTTCCAAAAATTCTACTTCTTATTCTTTTTCTTGACTTCTGGCTTGTTTCTCCATTCCAAGGTGAATGGTAGCAGTGATAAAAAGTACTCTGGTTCAAAGCCAGTGTGAACACTTCTAATTTTATCACTAAGTGTGTTGCGATAGGTTTATTTCTATATCTTATTTACATGTCCATGACAAGGACTTTTTTTCTTGAGTCAGGTTTTACGTCCCCAGTGTGGGACTGGACTGAAGATGGCACAAATGGGAAGGTATCAGTTCTCTAAGACTGACACTAAGCAGGAGCAGTTGCTGACCTAAACCAAGCCCTACCCATAATGCCTTTCCTGCCTTCCGACAGAGGTCAGAGAGTCTCCTCCTAGCTAGAGGAGCAGACCTGGTTATTTCCCGGGACTTCACCTGCTTGGGAATGTGGGTCAAGCCTTATTAGAAGAAGCCTGCAATTTGTACATATGCCATTTGGTGGTGCCCTGTATTAGGCAGTGAAGGCGAAATGCTTCAGAGTACCCAGGTAAGAGACGGGCGAGGTATCCTAAAGGTTTTTAAGCAAAAGGTGGAAATAACCCAAGCCTCCAAAAAAAGGTCTTAGAAAAAGCTAACGGTCCGAATGAGAGTCAAAATTCATTTCAAAAATGAAGAATGTATGATATGCTTGTAGATCTGAGGCAATAATCTTAAATCACCAAGTAGTTTAATGATACCTAAAATACTCTTCTAAAATAGGCAGGTAGATGTATCTAGTACACCTCAGAGAACAATTTGAACAATTTAAGTTTCAGAGTATAATGGCTACAATCTTAATGTAGATCTCTCAACACTTATACCTCTATGATTCCAGATAAAGGAAGTTTACTATAATGACCATAGAACAAGACAGTAAATACTTCAGAAAAAAAATCTTCAGAAATATATATGTAAAGTAACAAATGAATCTCTAGAAAAGTGCTCCTGCCATAATTTTTGAAACCTGACTTTAAAACAGATAAAATTTTCACCTTCAGGAGAAAGCTATGGAAAAATTCAAAAGGACTTCTTCAATTCTGTCTGAATAGGGTATGTGTTTATATAAACACTGTAATAACATGAATTTCAGAGCAAAAGAGTGCATTTAAATTGCCACCTGAGGATTTCTTTAGTTTCATCTCCATAAAATGATTTCTTAATAGAGAATTTTATTTTTCTTCTGACCTTAGTCTTTCCTTTGGGCACATAATAAATTCCAGAAGCCCGTAAAAGAAAATAGCGCCTTTTCCAGGATTTCTTTCCATCTTCTTTCAAATAAAGAGCTCCTTCAAGTTCTGGCACAATGATGGACGTTCCACAGAAGCTTTCCTGAAATTGAAATTCCAATTATAGAGAAGCCATGAAAGAAACAAAAACCACATTTTGTTCACATTTAAACAAACTATGGCAAGCTAGTCTTTAAGCTAAAAGTCATTTATAACTCTGAATGCATACACTTACATTGCATGCTATTTGGCAAAAGAGAGGAGGGATACCATGGTGGTTGAATCTCAGCTCCTGAGTTAGACTCAAGGCTTCTTCACCACTTAGGTTTGTGAACTTGGGCACGTCACTAAATCTCAGTTCGTTTACTTATAAAAACTAAGTCATGGTAGCCCAGCTTCATAAGAAAGGTTGTAAGTATAATCTTGGTTTACTGTAAAGGTAAGAATTCCATAAAGGCCTTTTCTGTTATTATAAGTTGGTAAATAGAAGAATTCTTCCTTTTCCTATAAGTGAAAAAATTGCTATTTTACTGCTAGGAAATAGAAAAATTAGAATAAATAATCCTATACCTAAATATGTGTATGTTAATTTATTCTTGTGATGGTTTTCTTACTGAAGAATAAAGAAAGCAATTAACAGTATGGTATCAGAAAAGGAGAGGGACAGAGCAAATTTTCTAGGTGTAGATTTTCAAATATCAGAATTTGCATACAATTATATAATTCTTAGTAAATTTCTTTTAAAGATCAGTGCAGTAAAATTACATATCATTTTATCTCCCAGTTCAAATACTCAAATTTATTTTGGACTTTCTTTTTTTTATAACTTTCAACCTCCTTTCATTCCATCTCATAAATGTAGAATAACTTTTAATTTTGTACCCTGCAAGTAAATTTATATGTAGTGGAGCTGGGATACGTTTTTGTTCACATTTCCCCCCAAATTTAGCTAGCATTAGTTGCCTTGTCAATAATCTCTTCAATCAGATTTTTGGTCCAAATTAGAAAGCAGGATAATGCTGATTTTTCATAGTGTAACATGTTTTGTATTTTCTCTCATATCCAGCTTTTAATACACTTCTGAAGTCCTGTATCAAGAACTATTTAGGCAATTGTATAAATCAAGGCCATAAGCAGTCCCTGATTTACAGACAGCCAATAGATAAGTACTGATTACAAACAAATGGCTGTGTCAGAAAACTTCACCTTCCCCGTCCATGTCTGTCAGTCCCCGTCACTGCTGGGTATACTCAGAACCTGAATCTCCTTGCTGCTAGGGACACCTGGTGCTTTCTCTTCCTCAACTCAATCTGGAGTTCGGTAAATGCAGAGAACATCCTCATTCCCATTGCTAGGCTTCCGTGGGAAATACCCACTCTGCTCTTGGCCCCAGAAAGCAGAATTTGTAACATGTTTTCAGAAGCGTGGGGGTGGCAGAAGGTTCTTGTGCTCAGTCCATCTGGTACGGGGCTTGGAGAATGTGGTGGGGAGAGAAACCTGTGCGGGAGCCCGGCCAGACCTTGGTGAAGGGGAGAGGGTGCTCGTCGATGTCAGCGAGCTGGCTCCAGCTGTGAATGTGGCCCAGGTGTCACGAGGTCCTTCTGAGTTTTCAGAAGAATCCTCAGATCTACTAACTCAAGAAAAGGTCAACACACTGTTTAAGGTGAAGAAAGCCTGCCTAGGGCTCCAGCGTGCTCATCTGTGACCTGCGATCTCTGTACTCATCTGCATTGTGTGCTGGGAACAGAGGTCTGAGTTTTAGCATAGCTAGTATGTGAAAACTCACTAGGAGTTTCAAAAAAAATCAACCGTCAGATGAACTTCTGGAACATGGCCCCAGTGATAATCACAAACAAGTGCACAATAATAGACACCGTGTTTCCACTACCTCCCAGGACAGCTGAAATAATTCAACATGATCCAGGAGACTGAGGTTCTGGGACTTGCCCAATAATACAGGAACCTCAATGGCAGACCCAGACCTTGTTGTGTCAGGTCTCCCAACTCCAAAGTTTATACTTCCTACCACACCTGGCTACCAGAAGAGCATCTTAGAATTCACTGTAAAGAAGTTTTGGAAATCCTTACATCTGACTTCCTTGGAACAATTAAGTAAAGAAAAACATGGAGTGTTCAGAGATGAGTTTTATGTGGATTCATAAGTGTTTTAGTCAAGAATCACTAATCCAACCAATTTCATGAAAGTAAAATATAGTCTGAAGCCATACTTTTAAACAACTGACTCAAAGAACCAGTTTAATAATCTAAATAGCTATAATTTAGTAATAATATGATTTTAAAACTCCAAGTTAAAATTTCAGTGTGTCTCAGAATCTCCCATTGTTCCAAGAAGCAAATAATTTAAAAATAGATACAGTTAATATCCTTCTCTTTTCTTCCACTCAGCAAAATTAAACGTACCTCAAGTAAGGATTCCTTGTTCTTAGCATTCATTTTCTCATTTGTTTCCTTTCCATCTTTTTTTCCTTTGTTATCCAGGTAAAAATTCTAAATAGAATATTAAAAAAGCAGATCAGTAAGTGTTCATTGCCATGCCAGCCGCTGCAGGGAACTCATGGTCTTGCTGACAAGAGAACGCACACCCACGGGAAATAAAGTGGGTACCACAGCACAGGGTATGTGTCAAACCAGCTCCTACCCACCGTTTACCAAGGGCTGACTACGGCGTCACTGAGGTCGATGTAAATACTTCCCTTCTACCCACTGTGCACGATCGATGAGGAAACAAATGTAAGACTGAAAGTACTAGCAAAGAATATGACACCATTTAGTGGTTAAATTCCATTGTCTACAACATGTGCCCAAAGCTGGAGGCTGGGAGACCCTAATGCCTAGAAGAGGCTGGGTCTGGATAGCAGGGGGAGCCTGTGCCCCGAGGGTAAGAGGCTGACTTTTCTGGCTCGTGGGTATCATGTGGCATCCCAAGGCCCTGTGGACTAGACATTCTGGATTATTAAGAGAAGCCTGAAATCTGGAGTTTTATTTATTTATCCATTTTAAAGATTTATTTATTTGTGTGTGTATGAGAGAGAGAGAGAGAGAGAGAGAGAGAGAGAGGAGAGGGAGAAGCAGGCTCCCTGCTGAGCAAGGAGCCCAATGGCCCAATGCAGGACTCGATCCCAGGACCCCGGGATCATGACTGGAGCCAAAGGCAGATGCCTAACCGACTGAGCCACCCAAGTGTCCCTGAAATCTGGAGTTTTATAAATGCTGGTGACTACTTTTAATTTTTAAAAACGTTTGGGTCAATCACAGCATGGAGTTTGCTGCTTGGCAACTTCTGGGGACAGACAGAAGTAGAAAGGGCATTTCTGGAGAGAAAACTAGCCTCACAAAGACAGGGAAGACCATGATTCAAAAGTATTCATGAATGAGTACATTGTCTGTAAGTGGAGTTTGTATTACTCTATGTATCATATTTTGTTAATACTGAGTTATCAGTGAGATGGCTGAAAGTAAATGTTAAATGAGTATGTTTCCAGAATATCATGAGTATCCAAGGGTTAATTTTCACGTAATCACTATAGCTTAGGTATCAACATACAAAGTGATTATTATGAGTGACCCCCTCACACATGTCAGAATGGCTAAAATGAACAACACAAGAAATAACAGGTGTTGGTGAGGATGTGGAGAAAGGGGAGCCCTCCCGCACTGTTGGGGGGAATGCAAACTGTTTCAGCCACTGTGGACAACAGAGTGGAGGCTCCTGAAAGAGTTACAACTATAACTACCCTACGATCCAGGAATTACACTACTGGGTATTTCCCCCCAAAATACAAAAACATGAATTCAAAGGGATATATGCACCCCTATATTGACTGCAGCATTATTCACAATACCCAATCTTAAAAGCAACCCAAGTATCCAAAGATAGATGAATGCATAAAGAAGATGTGGCATATATACACAAAGGAATATTATTCAGGCATAAAGAGAATGAAATCAAGCATTTGTAATGACATGGATGGAGTTAGAGAATATCATGCTAAGCAAAATAAATCAGAGAAAGACAAAAACCATATGATTTCACTCATATGTGAAATTTAAGAAACAACAAGCAAAGGAAAATGAAGAGAGAGAGACAAACCAAGAAATAGACTCTTAACTACAGAGAACAATCTGATGGTGACCAGAGGGGAGGTGGGTAAGGGAATGGGTGAAATAGGTGATGGGGATTAAGGAGGCCACTTGTTGTGATGGGCGCTGGATAATGTATGGGATTATTGAATCACGATATTATACACCTGAAGTTAATTTAGCACTGTATGTTAACTATACTAGAATTAAAATTAAAACTTAATAAGGAAGTATATAAGTATTTTTTTAAAAACAGGGTATACTGGACAGAGGGGAAGGAAGCAGAGTGCAGGCAAATAAAATATGCAAAATTAGGATTTTCCAAGAAACCAGATGCATAAAAATGGTGATTTGCTAACTAAAATAGGGGAAATAAGTCAAGTACAATTACTTTGATAATTCTTATTGCATTATCTTTTTTTATCTTTAAGAATTCTTTATTTTTTCCTCCAAATAAGTTTATTTTATTTTTTCAGTGTTACAAGATTAATTGTTCATGCACCACACCCAGTGCTCCATGTAATACGTGCCCTCCTCAATACCCACCACTAGGCTCGCCCAACGCCCCTCAGTTGCTCAGAGTCCACAGTCTCTCATGGTTCATCACCCCCTCCGATTTTCCCCCATTCACCCTTCCTTTCCGTCTCACAATGCCCTCCATGTTTTTCCTTACGTTCCACATGTGAGACCATAAGATAATTGACTCTCTCCGCTTGACTTATTTTAGTATGTTTTTTCAAGCCTTATTTGAAAGGACAGTATATCTATCATGAATTACTGGGATTACCATTTAGGGTTCTGAAACCATTTTAATTTTACATGTTTGGCTTGAAGACCATACTAACCACAACAGGTAACATATACCACCTGCCAGAACTCTGCACCAAGGTCACTTACAAGAACCCCAAAACATAGGCATATTACTCTTTTACAGATAAGGAAGTAGAAGGAATAAGTCCAATCAGTGCCCAAACTTGTAGTTTTTCCTATTTTTTCTCCCTCAGCATTAAAATGCTCTAAATACCACAGGAGAGAATCCAGATCCGCAACAGTGTGGATGCAATTAATGTCACTGAATTATACTTAAAAATGATTACAATGGTAAATTCCATGTTATGTATATTTTCCCAAAACAAAACAAAACAAAACAAAAAACAAAAACAAAACAAGCAGTCGTAAGAGGGAGGGCAGACCGCCGCTCGCGAGCACCCTCCCTGGAGAGTCCTGGAAATGGGAACTGCATTTGAGCTGGAAAAATGAACAGAGAACACGAGCAAAATCTGTAGCAGGTGCTTTTCATCATCATCTGGGAAGAGGAGAGCATGTGTCATCCTCTGCAGGGACAGGTCAGTGAAGAACCTTTCTAAACTACGAAGGGCCTGTTTTATGAGGGCATCCCAAAGGGTCAGGATCTGTAGTTGTGTTAGTCCTCTGAGACCCCTCTCACTTTTTCAGCTTCAGAATAAGTTTTTTTTCCCCTCCAAGTGATGGTGCTATACTGTTTTTGTTTTAAAGAAAATGGAAAAAACACAAAGTAAACCGGAGCTGGAGTTCAGGGAGCGTAGCCCTTAGCATGGACTGATTGCCCTTGGGTTGGAGCTTTTCATCAGTCGGTGGTCAGCCAACTCCATCTGGGCTGCTCAGAAGCAAGGAGCAGAGCTCAAGAGTGAACTCATTATCTGTAACACATGGAACTGTGGATAATCTGAGCTGAACAATAAGAGAACTTTAAAATGGGAAATGAGACTTTCAGTTACAGCTTGCTCCTTTTTCTCACAGCTGAAAATGCAAGATTTGGGGGCAGCTGAAAGGAAAGAAACAGAGCACTATTTTTTTTAAATGTGTTTAAAAATACGTTACTTTTAAAATACCACCTTCTTGGAATTAAAAGCAAACCAAGCAGTTATCAGCCCATGAATAAGTATCTGTGAGAACCCTCTACATGTAAAATACCCCTGGTTCCTGAGAATCTTTTTCTGTCTCATTGAGAAGATATGTATAAATAGATAGCTATGATCTGTAGATGGGGACCTACATGAGACACAGCACAAATTCAAAACGAGTCTATTTCTATAGGTTTTCAGAGAGGAAAGAAATCACTGTAGGCTGAAATGGTCAAAGGAGACTTTGCAGAGGTCAAAGTTTGAACTAGGCCTGAAAGATGTTCCACATTCAGATAGGGAAAAGGAATGAGGAAAACATTCGAGGCAGGAAGAGAAGCATGTTCAAAGGCCAGGAGGTAGTTAAGGACTGGGTATCTTCAAGCCCCCAGTGAACAGTATGGCCACGGCTGGGGACCGATGTAGCACAGCTGAAGACGAGACTCTCTCTTCCAATTCTTCTCTTCTTCCCCCATCAGAATACACCCAGGGCCTGTCATTGGGTGAGGGAGCAGTGCCTCCCCCCATGATGGGTGGAACTCATGTCCTTACCCCACTTGTGTTGGGTTTAGCCATGTGACTTGCTCTGGCAGAGCAAGAATGTGGGTGGAAAGGACAGAATGTGGGTGTAAGGGACAGGGCATCGATTCTGAGCAGAGGACTCGAGAGGCCATGTCATGTATTTCCACACGTCCTCCTGTATTCTTGCCGTTCACCATGAGAAGAATGTGTCGCAGGGAGCTGCTGGTCTGAGGACAGAAGAGACGAGATCTGACTCACATTCTGGAGCCAAGGAAGACCTGCAGACCCAGAAGAGTGGAAATGTCTGTGGCTGTAAGCCCCTGGGATTTGGAGGCTGCTTTTATGCATCAAACACTGACTGATACACACGCCCACACTGGCTGGTGAGGGGATCTAGGGCACTGAAGCCAAGGGTAGACTTTCCTTTAAAAAAGGAAGCCATATTGGAGACTAGAAATGTGATTGCTGTAAGACTTCCTCCTGCTGGGCCTGGTCCTGGATTGTCAGAGATGAACCTGGGTTGGATAAGGAGGTTGGAAAGGAATGGCGGAAAGATGCCGTGAGGTAATTTTCTCCCTCAGTGGCTGGCACCCTCTGCACCTGAGGAGGACAATGAGGTTGTGTTTCTTTCTCTGTTCCTCACTCCGGCAGACACCACTGAACCACAACCACTACTGAATATCGGTTACGGGACAGAACCAATGATGGAATGAACACTGCCTAAAATACCAACAACGATCATTGTCGGAGTGCAGGATTACGGATAATTTAAATTTCATTTCTTCTGTTTGTCATCTTTTTTCTTTACAATAAGGTGACGTAATTTCTGAAGTCAGAAAAATAAAATATGTTATTAAAAGAAATAAAAAGCAATTTGGTAAGCAAGCCACCTTATATTAACTGATTTGCCAGTACCTTCTTTGAAAAACGGATTGTTCAGGCTCCCAGCAAGAAGAATGGCTAATGTTAATACTGGAGAGTTCTACCTCCAAACAACACTCCTCAGTTCTGACACCTCTCTTTTGGTTTTCAGACAACATCACTGGTCTTTGCATAGTGGGACTTTGTGTCAGCATAAACACGGGAAAACGGAACTCTTTAGGTTACAGCTGACTTCCGCTTCAACAGTTGACACTTATTTAGGAATAGCAGACTACCCTGTGCTTCCAATCAACTCGGAAGAGGAACTTTCTTACGACAACCAGGCTGAGAAACTAAGCTGCTTTTTAAATAAAGTTGCTTTTGTTAGGATACTAAGTGTCCCAGGGTGCCCAGGTGGGTCAGTTGGTTTAGTGTCTGCCTTCTGCTCAGGTCATGATCTCAGGGTCCTGGGATGGAGCCCTGTGTTGGGATCCCTGGTCAGTGGGTTGTCTACTTCTCCCTCTCCCTCTTCTCCTCCCTCTTGCATACGTGCACACACACTCTCTCTCTCCAAAAAAGAAAGACAGAGAGAGAGAGAAAGAGAGGGAGAGAGAGAGGCCCCCCCACTTTACCCAAAAGAAGCAGTACCATCTGAGCAAGAGGCGCCCCTGCCCTGACTCCACTCTTTAGAGGGTCCCTGCTCTGACTCTCAACCAGCCACTCCCCTACTCACAGGGCGACAAGACTATGGGGCCAAAAGGATATGCCCACCTGGAGCCAATGATGCCCCTGCCCCCCACATTTCAGTCCATACTCTACAAATCCAGGGCCTTGGAATTCCCTGCCCAAATGACCCTGAGGCTCTGCCCTATATCCATCCTCCCGAGGCAGATGGCACTGTTAGTGTGTGCATCCTAGGCCAGCAGGCAGCCAAGGGGCAGCTCTTCACACGGGAGTAATGGGTTGTCCAAAGCCTACTTTCTGGGCTGGATCATCCACATCATGCATGCAAGGCTCCCATGGTGCAGGATGGATGGGATGGGTGGAGCAGCTCCAAGAAACCACTCTGCAGGGGCGCCTGGGTGGCTCAGAGGGTTGAGCCTCTGCCTTCGGCTCAGGTCATGATCTCAGGGTCCTGGAATCGAGCCCCGCGTTGGGCTCTCTGCTCGGTGGGGAGCTTGCTTCCCCCTCTCTCTCTGCCTGCCTCTCTGCCTACTTGTGATCTCTCTCCCTGTCAAATAAACAAACAAACAAATAAATAAATAAAATCTTTAAAAAAAAAAAAAAGGAGGGACGTCTGGGTGGCTCGGTTGGTTAAGCAACTGCCTTTGGCTCAGGTCATGATCCCAGGGTCTTGGGATCGAGTCCCGCATCGGGCTCCTTGCTCCGCAGGGAGCCTGCTCCTCTCTCTGCCTCTGCCTGCCTCTCTGCCTGCTTGTGTTCTCACTCTGTTAAATGAATAAATAAAAAATCTTTAAAAAAAAAAAAAAAAGGAAACCATTCTGCGCAGAACTCAAAGAAATCTAAAAATACTAAGTCCAAACTTTTAGGTCATTATGAAGGCCCTAAGGTAGGAGGACGGAACACATTTAACTGCTTATTAACTTGATTTAGAACTTTAAAGATATAGATATATGGTATATAAGCCTTCAATTCAGTCTTGCCTCAGGTCCTAATAAATATTGGGGGTGGGCTTGCACAGAGGCCTGTCTTCCATTCCCCGTGGGATTCCACATTGCCTCCCACCCCATCGTTTTATTCTCTTCTCCCAGTCATCAGGCCTACTTGAAATGCAAAATAGAAAGATAAAAGAATTTCTTTAGACTCTCTTTGAGAAAGTGATTAATTTTCTGGGACATTTGAAGCCTTGGGAAGCTTTCTCAGTTATAGAATAGCCACAGTGGTTAATGAGTAGAACATGACATCTCCCCTTCCTCACCCTGGATTTTCGTGCCCATCAGCCTACATCCTATAAAGTCTACACCCTAGGCCCCAGGCTGGAGCAGGTCCCCATCTCTGACAACTCTGTCTTGGTGCTTACGACACGGGGCTAAACACACTTCCTCAGCCCACAGCATCCTGGCTCTACTTTACTGGCTACTGACCCCAGACCTCCAGGCACTCAGCCAAGCGCATATCCCCACATCACTCATCTGTCCTCTGCACGAACCTCACTTCCTAAAGAATGCTGGCTGCTTCTTTTATTTTCACACTGTCCTAGATGCTCCTGCTCCTTCTGCCCATTACCTCCAGCAGATAGTCTCTGGCCTTGCATCTCACCTACAGTCTCCTTCCCTGGCTTTTTTCCATGTAGATGTTCAAGAAATGTTTGCTGATAGTTCTTGAGCAAATGCCTGGCATCCTGGGGAACCTAGGGATGAAACCCTTACCCCCTCATTTTGTCCTGAACAGCTTCAGGTAGCCTGAGGTTAGACTCCTGTTCACACTTCTTCGAGTCCCTGCCCCACTGTCCAGATGTAAGTCTGGCCTGGCTCCAGTGATCACCCTGATCCGAGAGCATCTCTGATGCCTCTGGAGAGTTGCTACCATCCTCCCACATGCCTCCATTGCTTCTCTTCTCCAGACTAGTCTCTACAGTGAAGCAAACTAAAATAATGATAATTATTACGCCTTGTGTGGATGATAGCCTTTAATTCTCACCATACATTTCTAAGAACAAATTATCTCCATTTTCAGACCAGAAAATAGAGACTTGGTGAAGTTAGATGATTTGCTCAAGGGCCCGCAGCTAAAAAGCAATGGAGTCAGGATTCAAATCCCACCTGTCTAACTTTCGGACTCAAAGTCCTGGCTTCTCCATGAGCCTGCTTCCCGGGGAGAGGCACTTTGTAGAAGGCAAATTTGAACAGAAAATACCTTGTTTATGAAGCTGAAAACCCTCCGCACGGTGTGGCGGGCCCATCAGGCTGGCCCTGCACACCACTGTCCCCATAGCATTCTTCACAGCAGCCTCAGTGGGTCTTTCTATTCCTTGATCATAGCAGACTACCTTGATAATCCTGCACTATGGCTTGGAATCTCCCCTCCTGCCTCTCTCCCTCATCTCAGTTCCCTTGGTGAACACCAGAAACATCGCTTCCTCAGGGAGACTGCCTCTGACTCCTGCTGGAGGCTCCCAGAGTCTCCTGGTCTGTTCCCATTACAATACACACTTCAATGGCTATCATTGGCTAAGTGTCCTTACTGGCTGACGAGAAGTTCAATGGCACCCACCCTCCTTGAACCCCCTGATGGTTGAAGACAAAAATGACACAAATCATTATTGTACAGTAGTTGTGACAGATTCAGAAGTAGGGCGACAGTTAACTGTGGGGGATCCTGAGTCACCATTCAAGGCCAGGGGCCTTCAAACTGTGTCCCCCTTGGAGCACGTACTGAAACCCCTCCAAGGGTTAGTATGCCCCCTGCTGAGCACATAGCCCAGAACCCTGGGATCATGACCTGAGCTGAAGTTAGAGGCTTTAACCCACTGAGCCACCCAGGTGCCCCCCCCTTTTTTTTAAACCCAGATTTTTCCTTCCTAAGCTTAATATTAATATTTATAATTTTAATGGTTTTAAATTGTTTTAACCAACTGTGTAATTCCTTAACACTTAAGTGCCTTATGATGACAGGATATAAAAAAATTACCTATCAATTTTTAAACAATTTGTTGAAGAGAAGTATGAGAGAGATCAATAAGAGACTTTATAAGCATTGAACTATCTTACAGTAGGAGAAATCTTTGTGGAGAAAACAGAATGCGAATAGTTCAAGGGTAAAAGGAGGAACGATGTAAAATTTCCCAAATGTTAAAAAACTTATTGTCTACCACCAAGATGAACCCTAAAGTACACTGTGGATGTGGGTGATAATGGCATGTCAGTGTGGGTTCACTGACTGTAATAAAGACACCACTGTGGTAGGGGATGCTTGTATGGGGGGGGCCTATCATATGTACAGAGTATACAGGACTGTTTCAATTTCATTTGAACTGAAAACTGCTCCAAAAAATAAAGTCTATTAAAAAGTAGCTATTCATGTGCTTCTTACACGGATGCTAGTGGAAAATCAAATTGCCATGAAACTGTATTTAGACTCCACTAGATAGTTTTAAAAATGTCAAAATCCATAATATGCTGTTTATTGCATTATTTGCATCTGTTTAAACTAGTGTTGAAAAATTCTGGATATAAGCATGTAAGTCTTACTGATTCTGATGCACTCTCAGTATTTAGTAGTGTGTAAGTTTTTATCCATCTTTAAGACTTGGGGACCATCTCTCAGATTTTTTCAAGTTTCTTCTTTTTATCTCTATTTCATTCTTAGCCAGTTTTGCTTGTCTGGCATCTATCCTAAAGTTTTGAGTTTGGGTGAGGTATTGACGAGTGAAGTGCATGTAAACCAATGGCTTGATGCCACTGGCTACTGCACTGCTCCCAGCCAGGAAGATAAGGACCTAGTCCAGGAATAGTAGGTCTCCACAGAGGTCAGGCCTCCACTAGCTTTGACAGACCCTGAGATGGCAGCAATCAGCACAATACCCCTGCATCTGAATACAATGAACAGTATCCTTGATTATTATCAGTGGTTGCAGAACCTTCTGTCATATCATAACCTTCTGCAGATGGCATTTCATTCATCATCTCTATTTCCATGAATCATTTTTCTGCAAGAATGAAGCCTACAGCTCAGCTTTGTGCGCCTACAAAGAGTAGAGAACGTTCTATTCAACAACTTCAGTCATGATAGCAAAGTTGGATTGCACAGAGGCAGGGAAATGCAGTCTAATATAAAAGAAAAATAGGCAAAGTAGGCATTGGTGGTTGTGACTGGATTCTTAAAAATAACGGAATGCTGGAAACTGACTAACCTGCCTGAAAATGCTCTTTAAATGAATCCCATACAATTACAACCACATGAACTGGTGACTGGAAACATTCGTTTCTGACTTGTTTTTATTTTAATCAACATGCTATTTTGACCAGCTTCTTTCCCACCAGTTTATCTGAATACACTGTGACTTCCTGTCCCTACCCTCGCTGCTCTATGGTCCAGCCGTACAACCATTTCCCATAACCCAGATGCACATCCCTTTTTCCTTTTGGACTTTGCACACGCCTATTGCTTAGAATGCTTGCTTCCTCCCTACTCTTTCCCTGGCTAAATCCCACAGGTTTACCAGGTGAATGCTTGCCCATTAGTGTCTCCGAGTAAATCTCCCTGCCCTCCCTGTGCTCCACAGCAGCTGGCACTCTGCCCCATCTCAGAGCTTTTCCAGACCAGATTCTAACTTCCCACTTCCCTTCTTTCCCCTTCCATCCTCTTTTCTTCTACTCTTATTTAGTTGCCTTTTCTACTGATTTATTTGGACCATATCTGACTGCCTTCTACCGAAGATAACAATTTTCTACAATTTTCTTTTGAATCTTGCAGTTCATTAATGGTATTGATATACTGTCTAGAAGGTCTTTCAGATGCTATTTCCTGTTGGGTTCTGCAGTATTTTGTCATAAACACAATGCTGTTTTTTCCTCTTCACTTACCCTAAATCAGGGCAAGAATGCTCTGTAGTCAGCAGCTGTCAGCAGGCATGACCTGTGATTTGCCTTGTGCTACACTCTCTTTGCATCTGTGCAGAGAATATTTTTCCTTAGGGTTAGGACTTAACTGCCCAGTTCCTACTTTCACTGTTCTTCTAACCTTGGGCTTTACGAACCAATAAGGTAATTATAAAACTAAATTTCTCAGCATACACCTTCACTAGGGCTCTTCTGTACTGTCAGGAGCATTTTGTATACTGGGACTTAATCCTAAGATGGCACCAGGCCACAGTCTATGTCCTACACCACTCTCATGTTAAAGCTGGAAGAGCAAAGATGATCTTCACTTTTGTATTCTCCATGAATAGCGCAGGTTACACATGTAAGCAAATACTCTACAACGTCTGCTAAAGCTAAGCAAGCGGAGTGAATTCCACTAAAGGTTCATCATATAAGTCAACACAGGAAAGATGTTCAATATTTTGACACCTTTTGAGAAGAACAAATAAATTGTTCAGAGCCTTAGCCTTTTCCTTTGGTAATTTCTGGTTGAATCTAGTTCTTCATGCACAGTTTCTAACGAACCCTTGACATAGCTCCTAGACAGCACCCTAATCCAGCTGGGCCTGAAGACCAAGCCTGTAGGCTCACAGATGTGGCCCAGACTAGGGAGCGGAAGCAGGTATCAGTTATGCACTACTCTGTTCTGGGATTCACCACTAGGTGTAAATGCTGACAAATAACTAACAACCCAAATGAAATACAGGATGTAGTTGGATTTTTTAAAAAAAATATTTTATTTATTTATTTATTTGAGAGAGAAAGTGAGAGAGAGCATGAGAGGAGAGAAGGTCAGAGGAAGAAGCAGACTCCCCGTGGAGCTGGGAGCCTGATGTGGGACTCGATCCTGGAACTCAAGGACCATGACCTGAGCCAAAGGCAGTCGCTCAACCAACTGAGCCACCCAGGCGCCCTGTATTTGGATTTTTGAATTAACTGCTTGAGACACTGCTTTAGATGAAAACCTAAGGTTATTAAACAAAAGAATCTTCAAATTGTGTTTCCATAAGAAACTTCCTCCAGAAATACTCTTCTCTAGCATTTTTTATTCTTTTGGTGTAAACTTAAAAATGTTCCTATTAAAAACTATCAAAGGGTCTCAGCATACAGCTTTTACAAAGGGATTAGGGATATTTCAAAATTACAAAGCCTCCCTTTTAGGAGTCATGATATCAACATAGGAATGGTCAGAGGCTATTTCAAGAACAAGGTAAGAGCCCTAAGGTCAGCATGCTGAAGTAGCTATTCACACGGGGCACTGATTAGAAAAGATTGATTATCCAACCAAACACTGAGAAAATGGAAATACTTAAAATTTACCAACTTCAAAAATGCTTCCACTTCCACTATGGTCTTTAAACGTGACTGTCAATTAGAAGAATCTACTTAAATGGTTTTTAAGAACATATTATTATCCAGAAGAATTCAGCAGGAGGATTTCTGCTTCTTCCTATGATAGAGTAGCTGGCAGTTGGACCAAAGCTCTACAAAAAGAGCTAGAAAAACATCTGTGCAAAGGCTTTGGAGAACAATAGAAGCAACCAGGACTCAAGGGACCAAGATCCAACAGAGAAAAGAACCATAAAGAGGTGCTGAGACATTCTGAGAGCCACATTTCCCCCCTGGTGAGAGGTTGAGAATCATAGGAGAGTACCTGAACAGGCACCTCACAAAAATGGATATTTACATGGATAATAATTCAGGTACTCCAATCTTTGGCAATAGAAAATTTGACTTAAAACCACAGGCCATACCACCATACATTCACACAAAAAACCAATATTATTATTATTTTTTAATAATAACCAAGGGCTGGCAAGGACTTGGAATAACAGGAATTCGCATTCAATACTAATGAAGGCAAATCATGCATTCACTTTGGAAAACTGTCTGGCACTTTATCCTAAGGCTAAATATATGCATAACCTGTGATCTTGCAACTGTACTTGTAGGTATATATACAAGAAAAAAGTCTACATATGTTCAACAAAAGACAGGCATGAGAATGCTCTCAACAGTATTACTTGATAAAGCCCTGAACTCAAGAAAAATCAAATGTCTATCAATAATACAACGGACAAGCTTATTCTGGTACAATCGCACAATGGAATACCAAATGGCAAAGAAAGAGAACAAACTCTGGACTGCCATACGCAACAACATGAATGAAGGGGAACACCAAAGAGTAACGGTGATTCCATTTTATATAAAGTTCAAAATCAGGAAAAATCAAGATTAGAGAGGTCCAAATCATGATTATCTTGGTTAACGGGGATCAAGGGTTGGGAAGGGTATAAGTGAGTCTGCCGGAATACCACCCATCTTGACACGGGTGGCCATCAAATGGGATGCGCACTTTGTAAACATTCATAGCGTGCAGTTATGTTTTGTGCACTGATGCATTAGATGCCACGCAAGCTGCAGATCCACCAACACCCATTCTCCTCCTCCTCCCCTTGGTTAATACAACACTGTGGCCACATTACACAACTCTTGAGCACCATTTTTATAGACTCAATGTGAAAGCTTCCTTGTGGAGGACCTGTATAAGGTGGGGACTCTGAAGTAACTCCCAATTGTAGTTATGTGTATGGTTGTTCGGATAGAGATTGCTTCTGTCAGCTTGTAACTCAGTTCCGGCCAATGGGATGGGAGCAGAAGTAAAAGTGCCATTTCTAGGTCTTTCCAGTAAGAAGTCTGGTTGTACACTTCCCTGGCTCTTTCTTCCCTCCCTAAGGCCAGGTGGAAACGCTGCCTTGGGCTCAGAGACAGAAGCCCCGTGTTGAGGATGGCACAGCCCCCTATGTCTGCACTGGTATGTGAGGAAGAATTCAGCTTCTAGCTGGTTTGAGCCACTGATTTGGGGGAGTCTCTTTGTTACAGAAGCTGAGATGGTACCCTAAATAATATAGGCATTAAATCATGCCATTGAAGGTAGTTACAGTTCGAAAACTTTGTACAGTTGATCCCTGAACAACTCAGCACCCACATTTATACACAATTTTTTTTCATTAAGTACAGTACAGGACTATAAACATACTTTCTCTTCCTTATGATTTTATTAATAATGTTTTCTTTTTTTCACCTTACTTTATTGTCAGAACATATTATATAATACATATAACATACAAAATATGTGTTAATTAACAGTTTATGTTATTGGTAAGGCTTCCCAGTCAACAGTAGGCTATTAGTAACTAAGTTTCTGGGGAGTGAAAAGTTATACACAGATTTCCAACTGCATAGGTGGTTGATGCCCCTAACCTCCCCCTGAACCCCCAATGTGTTATTCAAGGGTCAACCATACTTTTAATATTCAATATCTGTCAAAGATAATAGTACTTAATTGCTTTGTTGTCAGTGCACCACCACAAAACCTAGAGATGACTCTAGAAAAAAAGCACAGGGCAAGGGAAAGAATATTTTCTCATGAGGAAGCTGAGAATATCTTTTTATTTCTGCCTCTAGTGATGGGGGCTTAGTTTTTTGGGGTTTTTAAAGATTGATTTATTTTAGAGAGAGTGCACAGGGAGAGGGGCAAAGGGAGAAGGAGCGAGAGAATCCTCAAGCAGACTCCCCCTCAAACATGGAGCCCAATGCAGGGGGCTCCCCAGGATCCCAGGACCCTGAGATCATGACCCAAGCCAAAAGCAAAAGTTGGCCGCTTAATTGACTGAGCCATCCAGGCACCCCGGGACTTGTTTTTTTTAACCTTTAAAATATACAGGTGTCTGGATGTGCCCAGTGATCTCCTCCATGTCTAACATCCTTTGACTTTGCAAAAAAAGACGTAATGACCCTCATGCAATTACAGTTGGCTGGAGACCCCAGCGGGAAAAGGCCTATACTTCTCTGACATCCTTGTACATATAGGACTTGAAGGAAGCCTTTTCAAATATGGAGAACAATGCTTTTCCGTATGTAGACTGTTAGTAGAATTAAATCACAATAAAGTGTACATTTTCTAGGTACTCTCTTTAGTTATCCTAGCATCAATGAGCACCAACTATGAGCAACAGCAAAAAGGAGTGTCTTTAAAACACGAAGCATTAATGACCCTTAGTGCATCAAGGTAGAATGAATTAATGTAGCCAGTAGACAAACATGCTTCGGATGATGAATCCAAAAAAAACAAATTGGTTTCTTTTCTTTCTAAATCCTTCAAGGGCCTATTAGTTGACATATGACCTGAGAGTTGGGTTTGTGCTTTTTGAAAGGAATACATTTGCGCTGCTTTCTGACACAATGAATCATGTTTGTTAGTATACAGGTAACACTAAAAAAAAAAAAAATCTTCCATATTTTATATGGTTTAACTGTATACAAGTTATCTTACCTGGGGGTTTTTAAATACAGCATATTTTTCCTCTTTCTCCAAAAACAGCACTTTATTTTCTGTGTCTCTTGTCCAGTCTGATAAGACTTCAACAACATTTTCATGGTCTTCAAAAATCCTTTCTGATGAAACCAGAAAAAGCGTTCTTAAGGACTTAAGACATTAGGCTTTCTAACAGAGAAATAAGCTAGTACTGAATTAAACACGATGCTTCCTACTTCTCACTGGTTTTTAGACATTCCTAATTCTTACATGATGTTACACTGTAATACCTCTATTATGTTTCTTCTTCAGTGTAAGATCTTCAACTTATTGGCCATAAAAAAATGACAGATGAACATACAATATCGTATAATGGCCAGTCACTGCACTTTCTTCTTATTAGCACTTCTGACTTTAAATAGTCCCACATGGAGATAAACATCCTATCCATAAGGAGGACCATGAAGCAGTAATTAGCTAAACCACTTTGAATGAAGCTGTGGGACATGTGATATGTGCTCTAAAACATCACCCCCGAAGACTCTAAAAACAATGTATGCATATCTGAACCAAACCCAAACATAAGGAAGGCTTTCATTTCTCTATTTGACTCAGAGTTGAAAAGTACTTCAAGAGGTTATTTCAGTGTAGAACTTTTACTTCAGAAAAAAAAAAATTCACTGAAAGCTTCTAAGGCAGGCCATTCTGAGAAAAAAAAAAAAAACCTGTTCTGAGTGATCTTAACAATGAGAAGGAGAAGGAACAAGGGTATTTCTTTAATTGCCTTTTTACCGTTTTTTTTTTTTTTTTTAACTCCATCAATTTTTACCAACTGTCTTTTGCTCTTTGGGGTTGAGCCTCTTCAACTAGACAAAGGGAGTAGGGATGATGGAAGGGGAAA
Organism: Nasua narica; assembly: GCA_028533885.1. Taxonomy (NCBI): domain Eukaryota; kingdom Metazoa; phylum Chordata; class Mammalia; order Carnivora; family Procyonidae; genus Nasua; species Nasua narica. The sequence goes on from CM052807.1 coordinate 11,202,112, forward strand.
TGAACATTGATTTAAGGCAGATTTACACTATAGTTTAAAGAAGCAAACTCTAAAGCAATATTAGCTAGGGATACTCAAGCTCTCCCAGAATCGGCTCAATTTACCAATAAGCATGCAGTGAGAGGTATCATCCTGCCACTTTCTTTTCCTTATGGAACCACTAGAGAAGTGGCAATAATAATGCTGACATCCCCCAAGGTGTGGCCCCTTGCAACAATCCGAGTCTCTTCACCACAGAGAAATGAAGAGGCAAGCACTGACTCTGACATAAGGGGAGTGATTTATGGCAAGTCTTGATAGCCTTGAACTAAATTCTTCTTAATAATAGACCAAAACCCATCATAACGCAAACCCACAGGTTTTTGGAGCACAGTCTATCACAGGGAAGGGGACTTACCGATTTGAAGTTCTGTGTAGATTTCATAAAGACACCAGTCTACGTTGCAGTCACAGTGGGTTTTCTCAAAAAGGTTGTCTAGAACATCTCGGGTCAATTGCCGCTCATCTACCATCAGTGACTTAGTGCTGTTATCATTCATGTGCACCTTGACAACAAGCTGGGGATAGAGCCACAGAGCAGCCAGTAAATTTCAGCCACTGGGGAAGGCCACGGAGATTAAGGTTTCAAAGTTGCTACTGTTTCTGTGAATTTAAGTAAGAATGTGTTCTGCAAAGTCACATGATATGAACTCACATGTTCAGTATTTGTTTAAGGTGCTAAGAATATAGGGGCAGAGAAATCAATTCACAAAAACAAAACAAAACAACCCCACACATACTAAAGTCCTTGTCCAGCCTTCAGACACTCTGCTTTCTGGTGAAGAGGACAGAAAACAAGCAGGATCAAAGAAGTGCTGACTTCCTGCTTTCGTGACATCTTTCTGGCACTTGTCCAGGTTCATCCTGGAGCCCAGAAGCATGCCTTGATTGAAAGCGTATCTATAATAAACTCTTCTCTGTTGCTTAGCTGGAGCTGAGTCCTAGTTCATGCGACCCGAGGGTTCTAAGATACAGGCAACACCAAGTTGGTTATACTACAACTCTTTTGAAGGTCAGGGGTATAAGTGACACAGCACCGAGAGGTTTTACGGAGGCTGAAAAGGCTGTGCCACAGCAGAGCACATTTGAGATTAGAGGTGGATTAAGCAAAATGAATGAAGACTGAGAAACAAGCTATTACGGAGGCATGAAGGCAAATCAGTGATCAAATTTACTTTTCATTTCAGTTTTTGAAAATTTTACTGTACTGATTTCACAGTCAAGTTAGTCGTTATCTCTTTCCAAATCTAGGGGGTTTGATGGGAGCAGAGTTTTCTTATCTTCAGTAAGGACATAGGATTTCACTGGTTTTTCTCAGGCAGCTTGGCTAAACTATTAAATCTTCTGACTGCCCCCCTCCCACCTCCAGAGAGACCATGATTCTGATGTAATAGAACAGAATTAATTCATGATGTAATACCACTAGGGTCTGGATTTTCTCTGACACCAGTGTCTGTGTATTTCTAATTATAGTAGTTATTTATGAGTGCTACGGGTGATAATGGTGCTATATATCCAGTCTTCAAAAGGAACACTGGAAATGTACCCACTAATTTGCTACACACGTATGTTTAGGAAAGATTTCCTACAACTCCTTTTATTTTATTCTTTACCAAGATCATTGATCCCACCTAATTAAGTGGGAAGTAGGTTTAGTTGGAGTCTATCTTTGAATGCAAGGCCAGAAGGCGGTGCCTTCCCTTGTCAGACACCACTGCCTGACCTGAACTCAGCCCACGGTGCTGCAACCATACACACTGCGCACACAGCAGAGAAGGCCTGGGGACACCCCCACCAGAACCACCTGATACAACTCTTGCTTACGTTTCTATTCTAACTTGAAAAGCGAAGTGTGAAATAGCTAAAGACAAGTTCTGCCTATTCTGTTTGTCAAGGGTTGGTGCTGGCTACTCAAACGAGACTTATCACCATTAAAAATGTGAATAGGGGCGCCTGGGTCGCTCAGTCGGTTACGCGTCTGCCTTTGGCTCCAGATGATCTCGGGGTCCTGGGATCGAGTTCCGCATCGGGCCTGCTGCTCAGAGGGGAACCTGCTTCTCCCTCTCTCTCATACACACGCACACGCACACACACACACACACACACACACACACACACACACACACACACTCTCTCTCTCTCTCGGATAATAAATAAAATCTCAAAAAATATATATGAATAGATGGACTAGAGAGGCCATATAAGTGATAACATTCTTCTTCCTCTCCAAAGTGTGGGTCAGGTTCTGAGCCGCTGAGAAACTGCCCCTGCTGTCCCACTTCCACCTAATCTGATCTTGAACATGTTCTGAAGTGAGCAGAATGAAGAACAAGGCTCCCGTGAACTGTTCTGCAGAGTCACAGAAAACAACCGAGGGTTTGGGTGTAGAAATCTGGGTGGGGGGCTGGCAGGGACCACAAATTGAAGCACGTATATGGCTTCTCTTCTCGACACCTGCACTTGGAGAGTCAAAACACAGACATCAGGTAGTGAAAGTCCTCTCCCAGGATCATTCAAATTAGACCTTTACTCCAGGCTTGTCTGAAAAATACTGTTTTCTCCCTTGAAAACCTATAAAACCTGTAGCCCAGAAATCTCTTGTTGAATAGTTGCTTTTTTCTGGGGGGGGGTATTGTATGTTTGTCTTTTGATGTATTTAAAATGATAGGCCCAAGTGCCATGATGTCAAAGATACACTCATCTGACCTGAGAAATGAAGCGTGGAGGATTGCACAGAAAAACAAAAAATCCTCAAATAGCGGGCTTTGCTTTACTATGATTTATTTTCTGTGTGTGGAAGGCATACCTACTGCCCTTTGCTAAGAATTATTGTTATAGAGTAGCTACATGTCCTAAGAAACACTGCCAATGTTGGGACTGAGAAGACTTAATCTCCCTGATGGAAAAATTTAATGCATAGGAATTTTTTGAGATAGGAATTCTTGCATTTTTGCATAGGAATTCTTGAGAAAATAAAACATATGTTTGTGTTTTGTTTTGTTTTTATATAAAGAAAAAAAAACTAAACCACATAATTTGACAGTGATGAAAGGTTGTTTTTTAAAATTTTTTTTTTGGCAGAAATTGCAAACTAAATTTAATCCACATGTAGTTACGAATATCTATAATTACAGAACTTAGCAAATAAAAAAACCAAGAGAAGGCCGGCAACTTTTAGCAAGAAGAAATTATGTTTACTATTCTTTATAGCTTCTATCACATTTATAAGCTAAAGAGTAGCAATACCAACACATAATATTTCTAGATCCCAGTTATGTGATTCAGCAAGCAGAGTGCTTTTCATATCGATGCTGTTTGCTAGAGCGTAGAATGATTAAGCATGGAAAAACCTCCCCTTTCTAATCTATTACAGCAAAGACTTTATGGTTTTATAATTTCTCCTTTTTCTTTTGCCAGTTATTAAATAAAAGAATATCCTAGCCCTAAATCCTTTAGAGGTTTTTTTTTTTTTTTTGCTTCCGTGCTAAAATGCACATGGAATTGTTTTCCTGTGTTACAGAGCTTTAAAACAAATGAACAAACATACGAAATTCACCAGTTTGTATTTCCAAAACTTGGTACCATAAGCTGTGTATGTCACTGGCAATCTGAAATGAAGTCAACACCCCACAGAAGACTTGAGGGCAAAGTACTTCAAATAGGCCTGACTTCCACGTTGCAGGTTAGTACGAGCACATCTTGGTTACTTCAGTAACATGTGAGTATGCATCCGTTATGCTCACAGGCTTTTGTTTTAAGGGATACATTTGGAGCCTCTGAAATCAGACCAAATATACAACTTGGTTTCCTAATTTTCTTTCTTTTCCCACTGATCAGAGTGGCTTCTGCTGTACATCTTCTTTGTTGAATGAAAATAGGTCGTGCTTTGTGTTTACTGTTACCTTTTACTCACCTAAGTTAGGGAGAAGTTCTCTGGCTTTCTGATACACTGCAGGAAACAGCTGCTATCTCTTACCCCTCTCTGAGCCTCCAGTTGAAGCAAATCGACTGAATAAGCAAGTTGTCCTACCTTTTTATCTAACAATCAACTTCTCTTTTCACTTCCCCTCTGAAAATACAGCCAATGTGGCCCTCTTTTTATAAACAATCCAGTGGTTTAAAATAGTTTAAGTAATTACAAATTTTCTTTTTACTCATTTCCTCTCGTGTTTTTATCTTACAGGTAAAGCCAGTGGCCCAGGGCAGTCCACAATTGTGGACAGTGAGCTACTGCGCCAGAGTGGGCTATACAGAGGGCTATCCTGCTTGTCATCCTTCCCCCTACAATCCATTTTCCAGAAAGCAGCCAGGATGATCTTTAAAAACCAGATATTATTCCCAGTTAAAAACCCTCAAATGGCTTCCCAATGCACTTATAATATATTCCAGACTCTTCCTCAGGTCCGTGAGGCTGTGTGGCCTAGCCTGCCTCTCTAACCTCAAATCCTCCTCCACTTTCCCTCCCACTCAATGGCTCTCGGAGCAATGGCCATACAGCCCTGCCCAGGACGCTCCCCCACCACACTCCTGGGGAGCTGGCCTCTTCCTGCTGCCAAGGTCTTCACTCGAGTGCTGCCTCCTCAGAGAGGCCTCCCCCATCACTAGGTCCATCTAGAAGTGACTTGGGCACTCTTCATCACTTTTTTCTGTTCTACTTTCTTCCTAACACTTACTCCTTCTCTAGAATTTAACTCTACGTATATACCTCTGTAAACCCGGCACCTGATCTACGAGATTGGGATGCATCAATGAAGAAAACACAAAAATCCCTGGACGAACTTCTGTGGGGGTAGGGAGGGGAGGTAGGCAATAAACAGGATAAACAAGTAGGGGGATATTATGTTGGATGATGGTGAGCATTGAAGAGAAAACGAAAGTAGGGAAGGGTAGTGGGTATTGGGGGTGTATGTGCAATGTCAGATACAGACCTTACTGAGCAGGTGATCAGACCTAGGGGAGGAACAGAGAAAACCCAATGGCATCTGGGGAAGAGCTTTCAAGGCAGGGCACGGTAAAGCACAAAGGTCCTGGGCCAGGCAACCTGGAGTGTTTGAAGAGCAGTGGTGAGACCAGGTAGCGAGAATGGGGCAGGCGGCGGGGGACAGTGGGCAGCCTGATCATCCAGGGGCTTTAGGCTGCTGTGAGGACTGGGCTTTTCTGAGGGAGATGGGGCGCCGTGGGAGGCTTTAGCATGGGAGGCACGAGAGACAGGACAGGAACTGGAGCACACACAGAAGCATAACAGTTCATCCACAGTAACAGGAAAGACTATGAACTCTTTGTCACAGGTGTAGGCAGGCAGGAAGGTAAATGTGTCGGGACCTTATGGACCTTTCCTTCTGAGTACTTCTATTTTCCAGTGCCACACGCAGCAACATCATTAGCTGAGAGAATGTGGATGAGGAAAGAGATATTGGAGGTTTTAAAGGAGAGGAAAGATAGGAATCATTTCCTTGGTTAGCGGTGTGTGATTGCGCTGTTGGGAAGCCGGGGCAGTGCCGAGAGCCCAGGTAACTGGGAGGGGAGCTAGATTTAGGGCTTAATAAGGTGAGTACGAGGGGAGAGAAGGGCAAGGCAGGCAAGGATGTGTGACTCTGGTAACTGACCGCAGGATTTAATCAATATAGAGAACTGGGAAGAATAATGGCAAAAAAGTACATGCACGTTCAGAATGAATAAGAATAGACTCATCTGGGAAGACCTCATAGATGAACCCTGAATGTCTGGATCCAGGGATAGTCAAGGACTATTTACTGAATATCATTCATTATGTACTGAACACCTTCATTCAAAGAAACATGACAGGTGCTGTAGGAACATAAAATCTAATGCTCTTCACCCAACTAGAAGTAAAAAGTTCTTTTGTGGTCTTAGACATGATATACGCTTCAGGAACTGAAATAAGACTGTTTCATCTTTCTCCTAAGTAACCAAATTAACTTATTAATTATTATTAATAATTATTATTAACACCTAACTGTTATTAGGAATGTGCTTCTACTGAGGTTAAATACATGTGTTTTTGTTATATGTGTTCCTGGAAAGCCTATAGTCTACAGAAAACACTCAAAACTGCGGGCTTATTGAGAAAATAGGATTAGCAGGTCACTCAAAAATGTATGCAACTTTGAGCCCAGAGCACCAGCCAAAACAACATTTGGGATCTCAGGATATAAGCAGGACATTTAGGGCAGGTGGCAGGGCTGGAGGCTGCCTTGGAAGTTATGAAAATTGTACAAAGCAATCGCGGAAATGTTAAGGTGAGGCCAACGGAAGCTGAGCTCTGACCCAGTAAAGGCGCGTCCAGAAGGTGGCGCCACTTACTATTACAGGACACCTGAGTAGAACCCAAGAAGGTGCGCCCCGAGGGGAGGGAGTCCCGGGAATGGGAACTTGGAAGCTTCCACATTTACACTAACAGAGGTCCTGATTTACCAGGCACAAATGAGCTAACTGATATCACAGAAAGAATAACTATGTGATTAAACAAAATTACAACTATTTGGAAAACACCACTTGAAATTTTATTTATTTTTTATCATCAAGCATAATACCATGTTATTAATTTAACTGCCCCATGCAAAAGTGATTCACGGTTTACCTTCTTGACCTTGGCCTCCTTCAGTTTTTCCAATGCTAGCTTAATTTTATCAGCCTTGGCTTGGGCTGCTTCTTCTTCCTGTAAAACAGCAAGATATTCAACACAGTCCACTAGAGAAGAGCAGTGAGGAGGTGCCCACGCCATGGCTAACGTCTCAGTCACTTTATGCTGACAGAAGACTGTGTTAGAGGGCACCAAATTTCACATGTTTGATTTTCAGAATTTATTTATTTATTAAAATTTTTTTAAAAAAATTAACATAATTTGCCCCAGGGGTACATGTCTGTGAATCATCAGGCTTACACATTTCACAGCACTTACCACAGCACATACCCTCCCCAATGATTTTCAGAATTTAAATGACTATAACAAAAATCTTCGGCCCAAAGACGTAAAAGATAGCCACACTTTGTATCTTAGGGATAGTAACTTCAAAATGACAACTCTAAAAGTGCTTCTATGTAGTCCACAAAAATCTCTGAGTGGCTCAAGACAGGGCTAACCTGAGGAATCTACTAGTGAATCTCACGGGATTTGAGCACTCTCTAAAATTACACACATTCTTCTGGATCAGCATGCATTTTCTGGAACTCCTTGTTTTTATTTGATTCCTAAAGGGGTACTTACCTCCCTAAAAGTTAAGACTTAGACTCAAACTTAAACTTATAATTCACCAAGAAAACACTGAAAAACACACGAGTAGGCAGAAAAGAAACTGAAATATTTTATGAGCCCAAAAGCCCTTTGATTTTTGTAAGCAAATATTCCAAGAAAAGGATTATTAAGACTCTCCTATTTATTATTATTTTTTAAATTTAAATTCAATAGCCAACACATTATTAGCTTCTTATGTAGTGTTCAATGATTCATTAGTTGCGTATATCACCCAATGCTCATCACATCACATGCCCTCCTTAATGCCCATCACCCAGTTACCCCATCCCCTGCACCCACCTGCCCACCAACAACCCTCTGTTTGTTTCCTGGAGTCAAGAGTCTCTCATGGTTTGTCTCCCTTTCTGATTTCTTCCCATTCGGTTTTTTCTTACCAATTTATAATGATGAGGAAATGAGCTGTTTTGGTTACATTCTAATACTTGAAAGCAGACATCCTCTTACACCAGTGACTCTTTTTTTTTTTTTTAAAGATTTTTTTTTTTTATTCATTTGAGAGAGAGAGAGACAGAGAAAGAGAGAGAGAGAGAGGAGAGAAGGTCAGAGGGAGAAGCAGACTCCCGGTGGAGCCAGGAGCCCGATGCGGGACTCGATCCCGGAACTCCGGGACCATGACCTGAGCCGAAGGCAGTTGCACAACCAACTGAGCCACCCAGGCGCCCCTACACCAGTGACTCTTAAAAAAATTTTTTTTTGAGCCACCAACCCCTTTAGGAATATTGAAAGCCATAAAGCCCATAAAGCTTTACATGTGCATTCAACTTTGCATATATTTTCAGGAAATCATGGCCTCCTTGAAATCTTCATGGACACTACATTAAGAGCCTCTGCTCTTTAGAAAGGCAGTTGTCAAAGAGATAAGAGAGAACAAGTGTTGGGGAGGATATGGAGAAAAAGAGAACCCCTTTGCACTGTTAGTAGGACTATAAACTGGTATAGCCGCTATGGAAAACAGTAGGGACGTTCCTCAAAAAACTAAAAATAGAAATACCGTAAGATCCAAAAATTCCACTTTTGGGTATATATCCAAAGAAAATGAAATCGCTCTCTTGAAGAGATTTGCATTCTTGTGTTTACAGCAGCATTATTCACAATAGCCAAGACATGGAAACAAACTAAGTGTCTGCTGGTAGATGAAGGGATAAAGAAAATGTAGTAGATACACAATGGAATATATTTTTCCATAAAAAAGAATGAAATCTTGCCATGTGCAACAACATGAATGGATCTACAGAGTTAATGCTAAGTGAAATAAGTCAGAGAAAGACAGATACCATATAATTTCACTTATATGTGGAATCTAAAAAAGCTGAACTCATAGAAACAGAAAGTAGAATGGTGGTTGCCAGGGACCAGGATGGAGTGGGGAAATGGGGTGATGTTGGTCAAAGGGTACAAACTTCCATTTATAAGACAAATAAATTCTGGGAATCTAATGATGTACAGCATGGTTACTATAGTTAACAATACTGTACTGTGTGCTTGAAAGTTGCTAAGAGAGTACATCTTACGTGTTCTCACCACATACATGTGCATGCACACACATGCCCCCACAAAAAGGTAATGTGAAGTAATGGAGGTATGTCTAACCTTGTTATAGTAATCATATTGCAGTATATATGTGTATAAAAGCATCACATTATATACCTTAAACTTACACAGTGTTATATGTCAATTATGAAGTAAAGCTGGGAAATAAAAGAGTCTCTACATGGATCGCTAATTTTTAAATAATATTTCTACAATAAATACACAATAGAACAATGAGCATGATAGAGTATGACTTAATATTTGATTTATATTTAATAATTGTTCATTCAAAAGGCACTGTAGGAACTTTCAGAGCTACTAGGGTCATATTTATGGATACTGATGATCATCACACAGTACAACAATGAGGAAGCCATAGGAAATAGAACTGGGTTCTTACTTTGAAAGATTTTTCAAGTGGCTTACCGGAAGGAAAATCCTTAAAAGTGCTCTTTTTACTCTTATGAAGGATATATTATAAGTTAAGGTCCCAAATAATGATGATATAAATTTCCCAGATGTATGGCTTCCCAGTGTTCAGAAATTTATTAATACCGAGCACTCATCCCCTGCTGGGTCACAACAACTGCCCTACCCAACTACGACACTACAAGTGATTCACAGGTATCTTTGCCCTACTCAACAGAGCTGCCAAATTCAACAAAATTCCATTTAGTTAAATTCCGAAGTATTTAAGGAATGCTTTCACTTCTTTACATATAGGGCTAGCACCAGGGACACAGACATGTATGTATCAGTTCCACAGCTGATGCCAAGTTAATAAAACATTACTCCAAAACTGAGTATTATCAGGGAACATTACATACAAATATAAATTTTAGCCAAGCTCTATTTACTCTTGATTATGACCCCAATATGTTCTTTATACACTCCAATGTGTCTTTTTATCGAAGATTCTGGCTTTGCAATGAATGTACTCAATATCCTTGTTTTGTTTTGTATATCCTTTTTTTTTAAGTATCTCAGAACTCCAGAGACTTAAGAATGTAACTGTCATTTTGAAGAAAGTCAAAGATCATGGGTAGCAGAGGTCAAGAGTTCTACCATCTTTGCCCCCTCCACCCCCTTACCTGAGAGAGAGGCTCCGGAGGTGGTGGCGGCGGAGGAAGGTCTACCATGGGATCAGCTGGTGGGGGAGGTAAGTCATCCTCATATTGGCTAACGCTAACTGCAGCAACATTTGCCCCATAGCCAAGAGCCCCTGCACCGCTGAAATCTGGTACCTCCGGGAAGGCAGGATGATGCTGACTCTGAGACGACTCTTTCTGTGCTTGGATTGTCCTCTGCTCAGCCTCGCTTATATCTGCCACCAGATCGGCCATGAGAGCATCTAAATCTTGGTCTTCCAGTGCATTTAAGGACTCTGATGGGGGGGAAATCATGTTAATGATCAAAACAACAATTTAGACCTGGAAGAACTGAAAGAAGGTCATTTTTAAGAGTGGTATTTGGGTATTGGTTGTCAGGGGCTGGGAAATAGGGAGAGGTTGGTGAAAGGGTGTAAACTTTCAGTGGTAAAGATGGATAAGGTCTGAGGATCTAATGTATCTAACATGGTAACTGGTTGATTACACTATTGTATAAGTGACATTTGCTGAGGGAATAGAACTTAAATGTTCTCGACGACAGTATCAAAGAGGGTAAATATAGTGAGGTGATGGATGTATTAATTAACCTGATAGTGGAAATCTTTCACCAGGGATACATATATCAAGTATCACACTGTACACTTTAAATGTCTTACAATTTCATTTGTCAATTAAACCTCAACAAAACTGAATTCCTCCCCCACGACCCCTACCAAATAAAAGGAGAAAAATGTTTGCTACCCTCACAGATTAGCTATACAGTCAAATCCAAACACATGATTAGCTGTCTAAGTAGGAATTCTTATATATTCTGGTACAAGATCTGAGAGTTTTAAGAGTAGGGGAGGGGAGATATTGGGAACAGACAGAAGGGGAGTTTTCCCCAGGCCTTTGGAGGGCAGACAGAGTACATTGATAAATATACTTGGAAGAAAGTAGGTCTCAACCAACTGGGTATGATTTAAGACCCATGGTAAGGATAAGGCCTCTATAAGGACGCCATCTAACTACAGAAACTCTCAGATTCAAAGAAAGAATTAATGATAAATAGCAGGAAATAAAGCACTAAAGAGGTTGAAATAAAAAACAATTTCTAAAAATTGGGGGTTATGTGGTAAAGACTTCGTAAGATGATAAGCTGTGAGGTAACTTTAAAAAAAGGGCAGACATAGATTTTCAGAGTGAGGGTGAGTGAGGACAGTTCTCACTGGACTTTCTTTCCATGTGTGACTGGTGACCAGACGTGTGATCCTGAAAGCTGCCCTATGGTGGGACTACAGGGAGCGGGGTCATTGAGCGGTGTTAGCAGAGCCCTCTGGTGATCTGGCATTCATTGGATGGCAAAGGTAATGAACACAGGATGGGCACCATGGAAGTAATCTACGAAGAAAAGGATTCACCTTCTGTGTGTAGGATGGACTGGAATGAGGAAATATAGCCTACTCAGCGACAGGCACGAGGCTTTGTGAAACAATTTACTGCCACACATCATTGTAATAAACACCATGTAGCATATTGTCCTCATGCTAATAGTTCTAGTGGACAGCACTTGGACTAAGATCTGGATCTCCAATCTGAGTGAAAAGGATTTCTTTTCTTTTTTTTTTAGTAAAGATTTTATTTATTTGAGAGAGTGAGAGAGAACATGAGAGGGGAGAAGATCAGAGGGAGAAGCAGACTCCCCATGGAGCTGGGAGTCTGATGCGGGACTGATCCTGGGACTCCAGGATCATGGCCTGAGCCAAAGGCAGTCGCTTAAGCAACTGAGCCACCCAGGCGCCCAGGATTTATTTTCTTCTAAGCAATTTTTGCATATGACTTCTTCATAAGATTAATTTAAAAATTTTCAGAGAAAATTATATAGAACAAATGAAGCACATTCACAATTTCCTAATGCCAGCAATTACACTGTGACTGTTGCTATGTAAGCAAATGATTTTAATCCTTTATAAAAACTTTAGGGGCAAAGTTCCCATAATAATTCTCATATTAACAATTTCCAAAGCAAATCATAATTCTCCCTATATCTATTCAGAATTGAGCAATGCGGAATTGGGGAATAAGAAAAACATGGATTCTGTTCAGAAGTCTGTCACTAACTCTCTGAATGACTTTGGCGAAGTATTTTTAAGTCATTTTAGCAGTGTTTTAAGAAAAGACAGTAATTTGGGGAGAAAAAAAAAAGAAAAGACAGTAAAACACTGATTTCATTTCTAATTCCCAACACATTTAATTTTCAGTACATATCAGTACTTTTTAATGGTTTTGCCCAAGATCCAAATTGTGCCACAGGTATATATCTTATCTCCTTAAGGACATGAGTTTTTTGCTACTGTATTTTAACATTATTGTTTATATATTGCTGGGTTTCTTTGTTTCTGTCATTTTCAGTAATTTTTGGATATTAGGTACTGAGTGCTTAGAAAGGATTAGTTGAGTTGACTATAATTGCAGTATTCTTAATTTTAATTGAATTGATTAAAGCTCAGCCATTGTGAATGTGATGAGGCAAATCTGCATTGTTTACATGTACAAGTATACGTTATTTATTATTGTCATACATTTTACCAAGGTGTATTGCTTTTTTGAAATGTCATGAGTGTCACCATAATTCATGATGGAAATGATTGACAGGAACAGTAAATTTTTATGGCAAACAGAAAAGAAGGTGGGAAAAGAAATCAGAAGAGATGTACTATAATTTATCCAGATACAGGCACCAGCACCTAAGGGTTTATAAAAAATATTATTGAAAATAACAGAAACAATGAAACCCAGTGAATGACAGAAATAAAACTTGGAATTCTAGATTTCTGTAACTGGGCTTCTCTATTATTTTGTTTTTCATTTTTTTCGTGGGCATTGCCAGTCTTTAGAAAATCTTTTTCAAGAGTTGCAGTGAATTCTTATTAACTTGGAAGCAATTACTTCGAGATTCACTGTAATTCGAATAGCACATGGGCTACTGTCTCCACAATAAATAAGAAGAGAGATTTTTGTTAATAATGTGACCATCTCAAGGAGGATAAAAAAGTGTCAGAGTAAATATATTACATATTAATTATATATCAGTTAAAATATATTTTGAAGTATCCATTCATATATTATCAATCAGTTTGAAATAGATAATTCATTATTGCCCTTGAATGGATATTTCCTTATTAACAGTCTTTTACACTACTGTATCTTATTACTTTCAGGACTTAGTAAGAAGGAGAAAATCCCTTTACTTAAAAAAATAGTTTTGAAACTTTACATAAATGCAGAATAGTATTCCCTTTCATTACAGGCAAAAATGTCTTCTTGGGCCCCAATTTAATCCAGACACCATAAAATACATTCTGAAATCCAGGACTTTAAAACGTCCAGGTTCCTTACTTTTTTGTTTTCAAATAGTAATTCTGTACAGATTTTAGTCATCATTATGATCTCAAATTACTTAAGAAAAAAGAAATTATTATGCTTACCATTTAAATCTTTGAAACCCACACTGTAGTTAAATTCAGCTCTGGGCGGTTTGGGGTCAGGAGGAGGAAGAGTGTCAACTCCTAAACTCTGCGAAAATAGATCCCCGCCCCCAAAGTTATTCACCATATGACCACGTTTGCAGTGTATTTTACTCATTAAGACAAAAATCATATATTATTTACACATTTTTTTCTGAATATATTCTTTAAAAACTGTATTCTTACATGAAAATGTTTTATGTGGTTTTTTCCCCCATAGAAAATTATAACTTAAAATTATTCTACAAGGTACATCTTGAAACAAACCAGGTCAACTGAGAATGATGAGCATGAGACAGTTCATTTTTATAAATAACAGAAAAAAAATCTCCTGTCATGGTGCAATTGTGACACATACACTGTATGCAATTTTATAAGGACTTTAGTAACGACATCAAAGAAAAGGAATGTCTAGTCACTTGGAAGATAAAAGTTGTTTCAGGATGAATCTGCCATTAGATAGCAAAATGTTACATTCTTACTCTTGTTAAAAAGAAATTAAGACAGAGTAAGTTATTAATTGTGTAAATAATGGCTTTTAATTGAAAAAGTGCCTTCCTCTATGATTTGAAAGCTATATTACATATACAAGCTAAATTTTCAAAAATATTTTTATGTCTATAGTTTGAGATGTGCTTTCCCCACTCTCAAACATGAACAGTTTCACGACAGTGAGTGCATCCTTTGACGTTAATTTGATTTGGAAATAATATCCTTGTTCATGTCCTAAATTTCTGAAGGAAAAGAATCATTATATGTTTGACAATAAAGTAATGTGAAATGAGATACCCTTAATTATAAGTAGAAACAAAAAAAAGACTAGTCAAGAAGTTAAAACAATCTAAGCAAAACAGAATCAAAGATAAAAGGTAGGGAAAACTAACTGCAGTCCCAGAATTCAATCCGAAAAACAGAATCAGTGAAATTCTCCCCAGAGAAGAGGGGAGGCTGACAGATGAACTAGCGGGCAAACACCAGAACAAAAAATTTAGTGAGAGAAGGTACAAAGAAATTCATTGATGAGTTCATTCGCTGTGACAAGAAGTCTAACATCACAATTAGGGCCATTAATCTTTGCTCAGGATATAATTTACTACATTATTCAAAGAAATTAGAAGTAGTTCTCTAACAAAATATTAATACATAGATGTGTGATAAAACAGACTTTCAATAAAATCCAGAAAGAGAGAAAAGAGGAGACTGAATTCCATTAGGAGCTCCCTTCATCCTAGGAAAGTCATTCAAAGCTCAGCGTGAAGTAAAGAACGTAGTAGCATGCTCTCCATATGTCTGGTGATTTTAGGTGATATACAAAAACACAAACAATTAAAATTTAAATTATTGTGTATCTCTTTGGATGTTTGTGAAAAAACTAAGTTATAAGATCTAACCTACTTGAGGTAAAGTATAATTTTAAAGATCAATTAAAGAAAAATATTAAGAAAAATAATAGTACAGATTGCAACATAGCAAAAATCACGAAGACAATATGTGTATGACTAAATATTGAGAATACTGCTCTGTACGCACTAACTTTGGAAAATTATTTCACCAGAAGTTTCATAATGGTGATTTTCTAATTCTTCGCTCCTTTTCAATGTTTAATTGGAATTCTACAATAAAGAAGAACTTTCTTGGGGCATCTGGCTGGCTCAGTCCTTAGGGTGTGTGAGTCTTGATCTCAGGCTTGTGAGTTCAAGTCTCATGCTGTGTGTGAAGATTATTTAAAAATAAAATCTTAAAAAAAAAAGAATTTTCATCAATTATTTGTTTAGTCTGAAATATAGTTTGACTGGGACCACAGAAAGACTAAGACAAAAGCTTGGATCTTTATCAATTTTCAGAGTGGTAAGTTAATGTTCTGTCAATTTCCAACGATGACTGATAAAGTAGTTTTGTTTTTGTTATTTTTGTTTATTCTTGGCATTAATATGAACTCACAGTTTAACTGTTTTTTGCCATGTTAGATATTTAAAATATTTATATTTAAATATTTCCTTCTTTCATGACTTTTGAGTGTCCTATTTTGCTTAGGAAAGCTACCACATCTTAGTATTGGATAAACATTTTTCTTTCTTTTTTTTTAAGATTTTATTTATTTATTTGAGAGACAGAGAAAGTGAGAGAGAGCATGAGAGGAGAGAAGGTTAGAGGAAGAAGCAGACTTCCCGTGGAGCTGAGAGCCCGATGTGGGACTCGATCCCGGAACTCAAGGATCATGACCTGAGCTGAAGGCAGTTGCTCAACCAACTGAGCCACCCAGGCGCCCTGGATAAACATTTTTCTTATATATATATAAGAAAATATTTATTATTTATTATTTTTTTATTTCATATATTTAGATCTTTGACTCATAGAACACATTTTGATATAAAGTATGAGGTAGAAATCCAGCTTTTGATTTTCTAGACATTATCTAATAAACACAATTTATTAAATATTTCTTTTTTCCTACTTATTTAAAATGCTACTTTTTTTTTAAGATTTTATTTTATTTATTTGGCAGAGAGAAAGAGATCACAAGTAGGCAAAGAGGCAGGCAGAGAGAGAGGGGGAAGCAGGCTCCCTTTTGAGCAGAGAGCCCGAAGTGGGGCTTGGTCCCAGGACCTCGAGATCATGACCTGAGCCGAAAGCAGAGGCTTTAACCCACTGAGCCACCCAGGCGCCCCTAAAATGCTACTTTTATCATATTTTAAATTCTTGTATATATTTGGATCTAATTCTGCTTCATGAATCTGTCTACCTGCAGCATTACCTCTTCTTTTTCATATTTTCATGGATATTTATATATTTAAATATTTTTCATATAAATAGTGGAAATGGCATGGTTCCCCTTCCACACAAAAAATCCAGTTCATATATGTATTGGTTTCTGGATTTTATGTCGCTCCATGCACAGATATACATACATACACATATACACAGTTTCTATATGCATGACATACATATATGTGTACACATATATATACATACACATGCACAGAACACACACATACACATACACACACATATATATGGAGAGAGAGACAAAGGACATAGGAAATATGGAAATATTTCAAATGGAATAACACATTAATTAATGAGAAATTAATGAGAAATTAATGAGAAATCTGGGAGAAAAGTAAATGGGAGTTCATTGCATTATTCTTTCAACTTCCTCTAAGTTTGAAATTATTCAAATTATTTTTAATTTGATTAATATATTATATAATATATAATAATTATTATATCAAATTATTAAAATTTTAAAAGTTAAAGTCACATTATTACATTCTAGTTTCCTTTAATTTTGCTCCTTTTGGGAAATTAGGAAGCCTATATTCAATCCAACCATTTCAATCACACTACAGCTTCAAAGAAAGAATATGCACAAAATTCACAAGTGAGGATCAAAATGCAGCTTTTTTTTTCTTTTTTGTTTTTGTTATACACTACATTAATACACTGCATAACCTTCTAGAAGGGCGAGATGAGCATGACCGAGTTATTTTTCATCAATCAGGAAACTGCTTCCTTTATCGATATTCTCCAAACCCTTTGACACATAGTAACGATTAACTCTAGAGATGCACCTATCTCTTTGCATCAAACTCCACTGATATGGGTAATAGGCAACCTTTTCCTCCTTGCCCGTTACTGAACCTGTGGATGTGCGCGTGGCTATGCCAGGGATGACCAAGCACACCACCATGATGCCGATCCCCCTCGCAGGATCTCGAACCACATCGCACCGTGGTTGCCAAAGCCAAGCCCCTCCTTCCCGGCCCGGTAAAGGTGACCTGGCCTCCCTCCCTTCCTAGTAGGCTCCACAGCAGTCTACCAGCCGGCAAAATACAGCTTTTCTAACGGCTCAGAAAATAATAATCTCAAAGGACACTTGATAATGGCTGGATTGAAGCTCAGATTTTAAACTCAAGGACAAAGTGGGGCCTTTTCTTTACCATGAAATTTTGAGGCCTACCTGTTGGGAGAAGTGCATTAGCCGAGGAAGCCCTGTGACTGTATCCACTTGAGCATGATAAAGAAAGAGCAAACACCATAAGGACCTTGAGGGGAGGCAGGGGTCCAAGACACAATGAGAGGCCCCCTTTCTACTCTTGAGTTAGAATAACAACACTCAGTTGTGGAACTATGAAAAACCTCAGACTGCGACCAATCAGAAGTCATAGGGGGTGCCTGGGTGGCTCAGTGGATTAAATGCCCGGCTCTTGGTTTCTATTCAAGTCTATCTCAGGGCCATGGGTTGGAGCCCTGTGTTGGGCTCTGCACTCAGCACTGAGTCTGCTTGGGTTTCTCTCCCTCTCCCTCTGCCCCTCCTCCACTCCCTCTTTCTTTCTCTCTCAAATAAATAAATCTTAAAAAAAAGAAAATGACAATCACTCTCCTAACTGGAGTAGAAGTGAGTGAATGGATGGAAACCACAGATGTTCACTCAAACCCTTCCCTCTCGTGGGCGGCATAAGAAGTCCACTCCTCTGCAGGAATGTGGTGACCATCCCAACACTCACTGTTAATCAGCACCCCTTTCATCTAAGTCTACTGTCTCCTTTTTTGTTTCTTCCTTCACAGAGTCTAAACTTTCTTGAACTTTACATGAACTATATAAAGCAGATGCTAACTAAATTTTTCCCAAAATAAATATTTTTTTAAAAAACAAAGACTCTTCTTCAGTTATTTTATAGAAAACTTTTAAGATCCTTGTCTTATTTAGGAATATCGGATTATCCTTATTTTAATATATTATGCAGAAAGTTATGCATTCAGAGCTGACTATGCTCTGAATCAAAGAAGCATTTATAAGAACACTACAAGGCACACTAATGCTCACGTAACTTTGTAATCTGGGTAAGTGGTCCTTAGGTCAGCAGCCCGGGGTTCTAGTTGGCCCAACAAGGGGGTGATCTGAGTTAATCTAGTCCTGGTGCCAGTGGCTTTTTCCTAGGTGTGACGCTTGTCTGAGTGCTCCTCATGCTACTCTGAGAGGCCTAAGTTCTTATAGACTAATCAGAAGTCACAATAACTCCCACTTATCCTTTAAAATGTAGCATTTCCTCAAAGGTTGGTAAAGAATCTTTACTAAAGAACATGTGATTTTCTTGGCTAGTTTTTATATAAAAGTAACAGCAGGGGAAATTGTTTAGTGGTGGTGGTTGGGCGGGTTTGGTTGGGGAAAATTTGCCCATTGGCTAAATATTTGAAGATGAAAAGCACAGGAATTGCCTAACAGAATGTATGTGTGACCAACACAGCCAATTAACTGAACCCCCATGAGTACAATCAGGAAAACAGCTTTGTTTTATTCCCTATCACTGTTACAGTTACGTCAGGAAGATATGATACTGTCATTCTCCAGTTGTTTTCTTTTTTTTAAAGATAGCTCTCTCATCATATTAAAGTCAAATTCTATAAACCCGTCTTTTAGTAATTTGAAAGTTAAGAAGGGGTATTTACCTGGGTTAGAAGATCCATCTCCCCCAGCAAATTGCTGAACATTTGGTCTATGTCTTCGTTTGACTCACCCATCTGGAAAAGGGAAAAAAAATCAGATATAAACAGTCTAATAAAAGCCTGGCCCTGGACAATTGTCCCACCTCTTTACTTTTCTCCAAGAGCCCTGTCCATGGGCAAGTAAGTTGAAAAGAGAAGGCCTTGGAGGGAAAGGTTCACTTCAGTCTGAAATTCCATGCCTACCTTCTCTCCAATTTGCTTGGTACAAGACTGAACGAAACCATAAGAACTGTCTCAGAGGAACAGTTGGACTGTATTTTCTCAGACTAAACCAGTCTCTGTGGGGGCAAGTGGACAAAGCGGATAGTGGACAAAGCTACAAAACTGGACAAAGTGGAAAAGCTACAAAACTAGAATGGCCAGAAAGGACAGGGAAGGGACTTCAGTTAAAACAAGACGGGACTATGAGACCATGGGACAAGCACATCCCTAAGTAGCAGACACATTGGAAAGAACCAGGGACACAGGCACATGGCCATGGAAGCATGTATTCGAATCCAAGGAAGCCATTCGGTGAATGCTCAGGGTCAGACCATGTGAGGTAGGGAGGTGAGCCCGCAGGTACGTGACAAGTAAGGCAGACACTTGCAGGTATCTCTGGTGAAAGTCTGAGTTAGGAGGATGCAAACACAGCCTCAGTGAGCAAATATGGAATAACAAGGAAGATCCCATTTTTGTGGAGGTTGTCCGGCTTAATGTTTGTTACAGTCAGAGAAGGAAAGGCTGCTGCAGATAGGTCCTGCCTCTGACTGGGGAGGGAAGTCACTTACAGATGGTTTTATTCCCTCCCGGTTGCTTACAAAGCATCTGAGTCATACCCTCCCTTCTTTAAATAACCTACAAAATGGAGAAAAGAAAGTATTTAAGTCAATAAAATACCCATGGTTTCACACATTGTCCTATCAATTCATCTGGTCTTCAAAATCTCAACATGGATGATTCATTTATTACTTCAATAAAAGTAAACGAGCAGGATAAACAATAAAATTCCAGAAATACCTGTATGAGTTTATTTTCATGAGAATATTATGCAGTACAATGTAATAAAAAAAGAAATCCTTCAGATGAATTATTATTAACAGGGAAATTAAGAGTAACTGTATCATGGTGAACATTTCATAAAGTATATAATTGTCAAATCGCTATCTTGTACACCTGAAACTAATATTATATGTAAATTGTATTTCAATTTAAAAAGAGTCTTAGTGTTAACACATTTTAAATTTTTCATAAAAGTAATTCATTCAGAGCGAAAAAAATAAATTTATTTGCTGACCTCAAAAGTGCCAGCCAGTGTTCCAAAAAACTCATAAAACCCAAATATATTAATAATAAGAACCCTGCCATGATAGCTTTCTCTTAAATTAAATTCAGAAAAACGCTAAAATGATGAAGAATAGTCTTAAAAAGAAATGTAACATTAATGAGTCAGAAAAACTTGTTGAGTGCAAAGATCTTAGTTTCTCAGCCTGTACACACCACTGATACACGGTGGGCGAGAGACACGCCAGAGTGAATCACACACCTGAGATGGAAATAACTCAAAATCAACAGCATTCTCATGATCTCTGCGGAAACTCTTCTGGTGTTCATCTGGTAAAATCTTGCCCCCTGCCCTTTCATTCCCTTTTCCTAGAGTCTGTTGGTATTGAATTACTGAAAGGAGTCAACAACATCAAGATTGTGCTGTGAATCTACAGGCATAAGTAAATCTGCTATTGAATGAATCATGGTTTAAAAGAATTGTAACCTTGGTGAAAACAGAAAGACATTTGAGTTAAGTGCCTTTATTAATATAAATTTAGATTAATCTGTAAATTCAATCATCTTACACATTCATCCTCCCTACAAGAAAACCTTATTTTTGGAATGGACAGAACAAGATATGTATAGTGTATACAAATACACATATACACATGTCCAAGCATGAAAAAATAAGGTTGTGTCTGTTTGTGTGTGGTATCCTCTAAAGGTCAAAGTCAAGGTTAAAAAGAGAGAACCAAAGAGAGAAGAAGACCCAGCCCTGAGAGCTTAAAATGTTACTTGGATTAGCGTCCAAAAGAGCAAGGGTGGAGCTGCCTTAGTCAAGGGATGGATTGCAAAACAAGCAATGTGCACATCATGATTGGGTGGGATTAACATCTTTTTGTGAGTATGTAATTTCTGAGTTCCTTTTGGGTCTTTGGAAGAACAACAGACTGCTGATTAAAAAAAAAAAGCTGGAAAAAAAAAACCTGGATTAATGCTTTATCAGATTTTCTTTTTTCTGGAGGGGAGGGAGTTGCTAGGAGAGGTGGGTAGTTGAGGCTGCAAATCCAGACTGAAATTCTGCTTTAGAAAGACTGTCTGAATGACAATGGGATTTACCATAACGCTCAGCATTTCCTTAAGGCTCAAGTTTCTAAGCCTCAGTTTTTACCCTCAAATAATTTCTTTTCTCCATGTATATAAATTTCATAGATAAAATTCAAATATATATATTTAAAAAAATCTATCCACACAATGGATTAGCAATTCCAGTCATAGTTTTGGACCTAGATCAGGACCTTATTTTATTTGTCAAGCAGCTTGCGTAAAAACGGCCTGCTATGAGCACTTCTAATATTATTGCCCCTCTGGTGCTTTCTCCTCCCATGGGCCCTGACTTGGCTAATGGTTGTTATTCATTCACTTATTAGTCTGATTTAGAAACCTTGGCCTAGTCCCTGACTCCTCCCATTCTTCCATCTAACAGTCAAAAAAATCTTGTTGGTTTTCCTGTGGAGCACCCTCCTTTCCTTCAACCTTACTGTTAAGCTATGGTTCCACACCTCATCAGCTCATCCAACGTCCAGTTTCCTGGCCGTTGCCACCATCACAGTAAATTTGAAATACAAATTTGAATCTGTCACTCTCTTGCTTAAAAACATGCTGTTGTGATCATGATGAAGTGGAAAGAATTCAGGTTTCAGCCTGTCTTTCAAAGTCCTTGATACGAGCATTTGACATTGTCTGAAGAGGCTTTAAAAAATTCCCTATGTCTTTGTAATATGCTTCCCTATCCACCTATCCTTCATAAAATCCTATTAATTACTCAAAATCCAGCTCTCATGTCAACACTTCAATGGTATCTTCATAACCTGTAGAGAGATTTGCTGTCCATTGTCCATTGTCCTTGGTAATATCAATAAATCCTGGCCCCCCGGCCCCCCAGTAACAAACTTGATAAGGTATTTCATCTTCTTAGATTTGTTTCCTTGTCTGTAAAATGAGAGGAATAATATATAATTCACAGAATTGTTGTGACATTTAAATAAAATAGTATATGGTCCTTGGCATGAGCAATAATAACTTTTTTGTTACTGTGTTTAAACCTCTTTCCAGACTGGGAGTTGCTATTAAGTAAGCATCAGATCTCACTCATCTTTGTGTTTAAAAATGCTTTGTTGGAAGCCCAGAGAGACTAAATAACCTCCCAGATTAATGGGAAGAAGTGAACTAAAGTGCAGGCTCAGGCCACACAGAAAATTCTCTATTAATCTACCCTCTATGCCTAGACATGGCAGTCAACATCAATACAGTGAAGAACCTTGTGTTATAAACATTTTTATAAGGAATTTTTTTCAAGTGCCTGCTTTCTTGTAGCATCAGATTAAGGTGTAACTTTGTGGATGGTCTAATTTGAATGTTTTGCAAGGCTCATCTTTTCGTCTGTGCTCTTAGTTGTGCATAATCTTTACATGAATTGAGGTACTGATACCAATAACAGAATGAAAAATATCTTTTAGTAAAATTAAAATAATGAATTAACAAGGGATATATGAAAAAAGGACTTCCCGATGATTAAAATGAATCGGTTAAGTTCAGACAAGTTAGAGCTGGTCTTCAAAATTCTACCAGAACAGATGCTATCTCTCTCTCTGTGCATGGCTTTGGGTTGAGAGAGAGAGAGGAATCTCCCCTTTCATCACCTGCCTGATAATAATCAAAATAACCATTAACACACTGTTAGGCGTTCTCACTCTGTGCCATGTCTGATGAGATCCACCCTCACAACCACCCTTAATGGACACTTTTATTTTCCCATTTCACAGATGAGGAAACCAAGGCATCTAGAAGTTAAGGACCTGGCTTAAGGCTATACAATTTAAGTCTGTCAACAAATATTTACTGATCCCAGACACTGTTAACAAACCTCTGGAAGAGGTTCCCAC
Organism: Nasua narica; assembly: GCA_028533885.1. Taxonomy (NCBI): domain Eukaryota; kingdom Metazoa; phylum Chordata; class Mammalia; order Carnivora; family Procyonidae; genus Nasua; species Nasua narica. The sequence goes on from CM052807.1 coordinate 11,225,273, forward strand.
AACTGTTATTTCTCTTCATCAATGTCTCAAGGATTAAATACCTGGACTTTATCTACATATTGTATGTCTTTTTATTTTGAAGATAGTAAAAAAAAAGTTTGGATCTTTGCATTGAGACTATAACTTCTTAGTTTTATTCTATCTGTATTCTTAGTGCAGGTAAGCAACACTTTGAGTCTATAGCTAGATTGCCAGAGCCTAAGTATAAGTAGAATTCATAAGAAGAAAGGTTGAAAAATTTGAGGCGCTATTTGAATTTGCTTTGGTATTTTCATTATTCTTAAATTTAAACAAATAGCAGACTTTTTTACTTTTTTTTCAAGTAAAAAAAAATCATCCCACACATTACAACTACAAAAACCAAAGAAAATTTAAAAAAAAATGTGTTCATTGCGGGGAGCACACTTAGTATGGGATATGGAGTGTAGATTCCAGAAGATCACAAATGCTGTTGGGAACTATGATATAGCTAGTATAGAGTATGACTGGAAAATAATTGACAATATTGAATTCTACCTGATTCTTTTTTTTTAAAAAAAGATTTTATTTATTTATTTGACAGAGAGAGAGAGAGATCACAAGTAGGCAGAGAGGCAGGCAGAGAGAGGGGGAAGCAGGCTCCCTACTGAGCAGAGAGCCTGATGCGGGGCTCGATCCCAGGACCCTAGATCATGACCTGAGTTGAAGGCAGAGGCTTTAACCCACTGAGCCACCCAGGGGCCCCTCTACCTGATTCTTTATAGTTTTTTTTTTTTTTTTTTTTTTTTGCAAAATGCGATGAAAGCACTTATCAAGAGGAAGTGGCTCACCGAACAACACAGCACGTGGTTAAAGTTCTTGCAATGTTCGGGGGTGAGGAGAAGCTAAAGCTTCTGTGTAACATAAAACAGGAAACAGAAGCATCTCTAAACTTACACATAAATCAAACAATACTCAAGAAAGAACTTAAGATGAAGAAATCTCTTGGGCCAACTTACCCGGCTTTTTATAGTATGCCTGAGATAAGTGAAAATTTTAGGAAATAAGCTAACAGTTATTAAGTTAGTAGGATAATCACTATGATCACATGAACAATACAGACCAAAGACAAAGGAAATTCATGTGGATGTTGGGGATATGCGTATGTATGGTCACACAAAAGGAACAGTCAGGACAATAGTGTTCTCTCGTAAGCAATATTGTCATGGCAAGAGTTAGAAAACAGAAATCTGTACCTGAAAAAGGAATCATGAAATGACATGGTTTATTTCATAATTTAAAAGCTACTATAGAGGTGTTTTCAAAAGCCTTAGAATTTGTCACAGTGCAGAGTCAGACACATACATAGAACATGAGATGGGCTACCATATTTTTTAAGGTATGATTTTTAAACGTATTTACTTCTAGACAGCTTTGCTTTCGAGCGAACACAGGGTGGAGGAGGGCAGAGTGCAGCATTATGCTAGGTCAAGTCCTGGGGTAGGTGAAAAGACAGATGGCTGGAGACCAAAAATGTTCAACAGGACTAAGAAGTAAACAGCACGTTTACAGAGGGAAACAAACTCATATGAATCAATAGTCTCACTTCCATCTGTCCAGATGGCTTTTCTGTATCTCGGGGAGGCAAGCTGTAGACTACTTTCACTTGGCTGAAAAGTGAATTTTAAAATCTCAAGATTTTCTCAAGTTGCCTTTTAAGTCTCTTTAAAGCATCCACATCAGGAATGGGGAGCTGCTTTTGTATTTGGGATCCACTATAAAATCAAACTAAAGTGACAACATAATTTAGGGGTTTTTTTAAGAGACAAAAATAGAAAATAGAAAATACATTGTTCACTCACTCGTAAATTAAAACTATGGATATTAATTTTCATACAGAAAACTCCTGTGAATATTTAACTATAATCACCATCTCTTACTCATCTCTGTTTTCTCCTTAATCTATCTTGCCATGGCTGAATGTTTGTGTCCCCCCAAATTTATATGTTGAAATCTACTCCCCAATGTGATGGTATTTGGAGGTGAGGATTTTGGGAGGTAATAAGGTCATGACGGTGAAGACTTCATGTTGGGATTAGTGTCCTTATAAGAAAAGATACAAGAGAGTTTGTTTCCTCGGTCTGCCTTCCGCCATGTGAGGATACAAGAAAATGGCCAAACACCAGATCTGCTGGTGCCTTTGTCTTGGACTTCCCAGTTTTCAGAATTGTGATAAATAAATGTTTGTTGTGTGAGCCGCCCAGTTGATATTTTTGCTATAGCAGCCCAACCCTGACCAGGACATACCCCAGTTGGACTTCAGTTCCCCCATGTCACCCAATTGTGTGTCAACATTAACAATGACTTTCATGTTGCCAAATCCAATGATTGAGTCTTAGCTTCTTAAAGAACATTTATCACCATTCATTGATCTCTCTCTCAGAAATACTTTTTTCACTTGGCTTCCATAAAAGCTTTCCTTCCTGCTTTGCCTCTTAATAGAGGCCAATTCACTTGAAGCCAAAAAAGTCTAAGCTTCAGGACTCCTCATTTGTAGTCCTTTCTAAGACTGCATTTCTCTTCTAGCACCTCATCGGCATATGGAACTTACTTCTCGTACTGGAAAATGATCCTGGTAGTGGTTCCAGGGCTTCGAGCGGGGCCAAGGGGCTGCCAGCACTACCTCCATTTCACCTGGGCTCTAGCAAGAGTTGGATCCATAGTAGATCTCAAGGACTGTGGAATCTACCTTCTGTTCCAAGTAGAAGATCTGAAGGAGACGCTGTTCTTCTGTGCTCCTTGCATGGAGTCACCTCGACTGAGCCTTCATGGCCACCTTACATTGTCCCCAGGAGCAGCCTAGCAGTTGGGAGGTAGCAAGAACTGCTGGCCATATGGTCCTGGCTGAGCGGGACCAGCTGCTTCCTGGGCCACCGGGAGCCATGGGGTGCCACACCACAACTAGTGAGAGAAAACACCTCAGTTCTCTGAGGTCTTTCTTCTGGGTAAGACACACTGCCAGAGGAAGAAACCACAGAGGAAGTTACAGATGAGGCCATACCACAGAGAGCTATGAGACTGAAATAAACTTTTTCTAAAAACTATCAATAATAAAATTAATTTTGAACAACCATGCTGGAGGAAAAACTAAATTATCTATTATCTCTATAGAAAACTGTATTTCAAATTCATCCTCATAGAGAGAGGTGATTGAAGAATATGCAGCCAAAATGTAGGAAAAAATTGTATCAGGCAAGTAATTAGTAATAAGATTGTTGCTTTTTGTATTTTGTGATGTTTGTGGTATGTGCTTTTAAAAAACTGGTAATTTGCTGAGACTTACTTTCTCTAAATAAATATTTTCTTTTGTTCCTTTTATTCATAATTTTGTATTCTATTTTTTTTAAGATTTTATTTATTTGAGAGAGAGAATGAGACAGAGTGAGCATGAGAGGGGGAAGGTCAGAGGGAGAAGCAGACCCCCTGCTGAGCAGGGAGTCCAATGTGGGACTCAATCCTGGGACTCCAGGATCACAGCCTGAGCTGAAGGCAGTCACTCAACCAACTGAACCACCCAGGTACCCTTGTATTCAATTTTTAAAGAGAGTTCCCCCAAAATTGTGTAACATTTAGGCCCCAGATATCCTAGAACCATCCCTGCCTACTTCACTGGCCTCTCATTTGAGTCTCCTCCATTGATTCTGCTCCTATCCCTGATCTAGTTTTTCTCCTGACCTCTATCCACATCCATTCCCTAGGAGACATCATGCTGCTTTAGGCTTTAGATACCATATACATGCTGCCAATTCCCAAAATGTATCTCCAACCCAAACTTGTCTCTTGTTTCACACATTCAACTAGTCCTTAGCACCGCCCTGCTCTCTGCCTCTCTGGCTTTATCTCCTCTAACTCTCTGCTCACACCAGCCTACAGCTGTTCCTTGAACACCACAAGCATGCCATTTGCACGTGCTTTTCTCTGTCTGGAACAACTGTTTTCCCCACTTAAGTGGCTTGTTCTCCATTGCCATTATGTCTTTGCTTGCATGTTCCCTCATTTACTGAGGCCTTCCCTGACCTATTTCAAAATCGGCTCTTCCTACAACTCCCATTTTCCCTGCTTATATTCTCTCTCCACTTAACAACCAGAATGTAAGCTACATGAGGTCAGGGATTTGATTGCTTTTGCTTACTGCTAGATTCCAGCAAGCAGGGCAATGTAGATACAAGATAGCAAATATTTGTTCAGTGAGTGGATGAATAAAAATTTTTTAAAGATTAAAATGTAATAAATTCCTTTGGGCTTCATGAGGGCAGTGATCACCTTTATATTTCTAGTGCCTGACTGGTCCGGGAAGACCTTCAATAGTATCTGCTGAATAAGTGAATGTTTTAAGGGAAAGCAGTAGAGAAGTAATGAAGCTGGGGAAGACAGATTAAAAAAAGGAAACGATTCTACAACTACCTTCGTGGATGGCAAGAATAAATGGTGGATGTTGACACAAGTGGATAAAAGGGAATGGTATTGACTCAGAGTAACTTCCTACTCTGCTAAGTCAAGCTCTAGGGTAGGTGAGATGGCTGAGTAAGATCCCAAAATACTTAACTTAGAAGCAAGACAGTAAGTAAATTGAGGGACATTCTGTAAAACAGCAAAGTGACTGGTTTGGACTCTTTAAATAAAAAAAGATACAGGAATAATTTGGAAAATTTGAATAGAGACTATATATCAAAAAATGCATTACATCAAATTCCTTGAGTGTGATAATTATATCATGATTGTGTAAGAGGTCTTTGTTCTTAAGAGATAAATAGTGAAAAAAAATACAACAAATACAATAAAATGTACGTAATTGGTGAATATGAGCGAAGGGGAATACTGATGTCCGTTGCACAATTCTTGCTTTTTTTTGTTGTTGTTGGTGAAGTTTTGAAACTTTTCAAAATGAAAAGCTGGAGGAAAAAAGAAACAATCTTTGAAGTCAGACAGACCCGAGTTTAAAAAAGCAAGGCAAAACAAAACAAAACAAAACAAGAGGAACAGAGGAGAATAAAAAGTAGAGGCTGACAGTGTAAAAGAGAAAATCTATCTTGTGAATTGCTGATATACGGTATCATCTAATTCCCACAAAAACCACGTGAGGATTAATATTTCTCCCATTTTCACAGATTAGGAACATGTGTTCGGAAGTTTGAATGATGGGCCCCAAGTCACACAGAAACACGGAGAGAAAAAACACTCGGGCACACACAATGTATCTACCTAGAGATGACACACATTCAAACACACACAGTGAAACAGAACTCTGTAGTGTGGATTACTTCATGATATAGCTACCTGAAATCTTAAACACAATACTTGCTAGGTTATGTAGTGTCTGTTAAAGTTTTGTGTTTTTATCTCCTAAGAATGTATACCAATCATCCACTATTTTTTTTTACCCTTTTTCACTTATAAGTAAAAAGTTCTAGATATTTTCGTATTATTATTGGGATGAGTTATTTATACAATTCATTGCCAAAGCTTTCAGATTGTAATTTTCCAAGTGAAAAGAGACTGAAATGGCAGGCTATGCATCACTAAAGATTGCCCTTTAGGTACTAAATGCCTACCTATCCAAAGCTTCTTTTGGAATTCAAGAGAGTTATTTAACTTCCAATAGTACTTAATAAAGAAAAATAAATCTTCGTATTTAGCCAAGTAAGAAAGAAATGATTCCCAAATTCCTTTGATAAGCCTAAAAATTATACTGTGAACTCTAAGGGTTTTAAGGAACAAGAGTGTATGGACTTGAGTAGTGACTGACCGGCTGGCTTTCCTGACATGCTCTGCATGTCTTAACATCTTTAAATTCTCAATTTGTGAAGACTCTGTTTTACTTATAATACTAACAAGAAATGATATGTAGTTCTATCAATCACTTTGTGCTCTTAGGTCTTAAAATCTTTCTAATCATTCAATGCAGCATCTTCCCACCTCCCAAAAAGAAAACATTAATGAATTAATCAATGAGAGATGACCGTCACGTTGAACTTTCTCAAGATGAGAACTGAAAAATGCTGTTTGGCTTAAATGAATGAAGTCCCTGGTTATCTCAAGAGCATTGAGGGTGGGAGCTAACAGAGGGTTTCAGAAATGAGTGGGAAACCGAGATAACACAGAGAACTTTTCTGGGGCCACAGCAATTACACGTGCTTTCTTCTCTGTCGTTCAGAAATCTTCCAAAGTCACTTTCATGGATTCCAGCATCTTCCACGTGGATGTGCTGCACCATCATCTAATCAAGTCTCTATTGTTGGAAATTTATGGCTTGCTCTTCTTTTCAAGATATGATGCTAGAAGCCAGATGTTTGCATTTGCAGAAAAATTATATGCAGCATGGCTTAAGGATAACACTGGAAATATCAACCAATTCTTGACTTTCTGGGGGGGTGAGGAGTTTTCTGTTGCTGCACCATGGTCAATATTCTGTACCTGTCACTTAGAAACCCCCAAAGATTGGGCCTCTTGGTAACAATAAGGGTCAAGTGTGGTAAACTGCATTAATGAGCTCAAGCAGTGTGTGTCCCACTATGCCATTTATTTCTGTTTGGAACTATTTGCAGCCATCTCCGTGACTGCTGGTGTGTGCAAAACCTATTAGGGTGATACATGCCATGGAAAAAATTTACCCTGGAAAAATCTGAGGTACATTTGAGATTTTTTCAGTGACAGCCCAGTTTTTATTCTTTTCCTGAGTCTCCTAGTAAAATTCCTCTCTTTTACTTCGAAGATACTACTGACAATACTTTTCACTCTATTTTAAAGAAAGGAACTGAATCTTTGCTCCCCCATATTTAAGATGATTCATCCCTTAAAGAAAACAAAAAACATGTAATATTTTTGTCCTAAATGACCTTCTATAAGTAGCTAGGGTGTGGTGTATGTGTGGGTTTCTGTTTTGTGTGCATTTATCTCCCCCTCCATGATATGCAGGCCCATCTAGGGCCTCAGGCTGGGGAACCACTGAACTGCAGGGGACAGACAAGACCGTTCCCCAGAAACAAGACTAGAGTCTAGAACCAGGATGCTTGGGTTCAAGACCCAGCACTGCCACTTACTGCTCTGTAACCTTGGGCAAGTTACTACTTTCTTAGTGTGTTAGTTTTCTTATCTGTGAAAAAGGTATGGAAAAAGCTACCTCATGGGGTCAAAGTGAGAATTCTATAAATTAATACATGTAAAGCGCATAGAATAGGCTTGACTTGGAGAGAAGAGCTCAGGAAGCGGAGGTCCTCATATTATTAAGCAATCGGAACCACAGCCATCTTTTAGCCTCCTGGAAGCCTGGAAGGTCGAGGTGCAAGGAGACAGGCTGAGGTCATAGACTCTGATCATGGCTTTGGACAAGAGGAGGATGGTGATGACAGCATGGAATATGTTAGTCAACTGTCTCCCAACCAGGGTCCTCACTTTTGCCCCACCCCTTCCCACCAGAGAAACCACACGTGGCCATGAATGTTCTTGGTTGAATGTTCTTGGTTGCAACTTGGCCGTGAATGTTCCTTTTTTTTTTTTAAAGATTTTATTTATTTATTTGACAGAGAGAGATCACAAGTAGACAGAGAGGCAGGCAGAGAGAGAGGAGGAAGCAGGCTCCCTGCTGAGCAGAGAGCCCGATGCGGGGCTCGATCCCAGGGCCCTGAGATCATGATCTGAGCCAAAGGCAGAAGCTTTAACCCACTGAGCCACCCAGGCACCCTGGCCGTGAATGTTCTTGGTTGGGGAGGTCATGAGTGGAAAAAGGGAGAGTGTTGAAAAAACAAAAAGATTGCATCTTTTGAGACCTTAATGGAAACCAAGAGCACAGGTCTCTGTTTTGTGGAGTATACTGGAACTGCCCAGGATAATAGCTGAAGCCACACTAACTGCACAGAGGTCGAAAGACAAAGGCAGCACGGCCACTTCAGGAAAGGGAAAAGCAAAGCAGCCACAGGAAGGACATGTAGCCTACAAAGACAGCATCACAGCAGGAATGACTGCATTCCCTGGTACAGGACAGTCACGTCCAAGGGCTCACATGAGCCCTGCTCAGGACTCCAGGAATGAGCCTGGAAAAGCCTATGAGGTGGGGGGGGGGGTGCAGAGACACCATCTAGGGTGGCTAAAGCAGGGGCTATTCCTTATGTTACTATAATAACTATATTTCCTAATTGTTCCCTTAGGTTAACAAGCCCTAGAGAAATGGGGGACACCCAAACATATACACAAAGCTATTGTTTATTTTCACATGAGCTCATTTACTTATATAATGATAGGTTGCGGTTTTATATCAGGATTTTTCACTTATGAATACATTCATTAGCTCAAGAAGCATTTATGGAATGCAAACTCTGTCAGACCCTATGGTAAGTATTGGGATCCATACTCTGAATGAAGTTCACAATCTAAAGAGGATAATGGACATGCAAATAATTTAATGCCATGTAACAATATAAAGAGACATGAATAAAATAATACAGGATCAGAGATGAGAGAACATTAATTCTTCTGGGGTGAAGCGTTGTTCTTGGCAGTCTGAGAGGAAAGGACATGGAGCAGCTAAGAGCGTGAGCACACACTTTTGATTCTGAAAGACTTGTGTTCTGCTCTGCACTTGCCGTGGTGGGATGCTGGGAAACCTTAACTACCTACAGTGTCCAAATCCATAATATGGGAATATTTCACTGGGTTTTATAAGGATTAATATGTGAAAGGGTTTACCAAATGCCTGATACATGTTAAATGCCCTATTGTCATCATTCAGATAGTACATATATCTTATTAAGAACATTACCAGATGCTTGAAAGCACACGGCAGGTTGACAGATTCGAATAATCTAGTGAGGCCCAAGCTGATCTGGGGATTTGGTTCGGCATTTCCTCCTCAACAGTGGTTCTCAGAGTGAGGGCCCTCAGACCAGCAGTAGCAGCATACCCACACACTTAGAAATGCAAATTCTTGGGCCCCACTCCAAAATTACTGAATCAGTAACTCCAGGATTGGGGATGAATAATCTTTTTAAGAAGCCATCCTTATGATCTTATTGTACGTTAAAGTTTGAGAACCACTGCTCTGTAAGTAGATGACAAACTCCAAAAAGAAACAATGTAAAAGGATTATGAGAACCAAATCTTTTAGCCAAGACACAAATGGCTCATGTTTTACATCAAACACAAGGAAAGAAGGCACTTGTCATACCCTGCATTATCTCAATGTAAAAAATGCATTAGAAATTATCACATCTTTTTATTGTTTGAAGTACAAAATGAAAAAGAATCTAGTGTTTAATGTTAGGAATTGGGGAATCAAGGTCAGTTAATGTTCCTGTCCTGCATATCCGGATAAGTTCTTGAAGCACATATTGACTCAATTCCTACAGGACTGTGAAGCACTTCCGTTCTTTACTCATACACAAAAAGCATATTCACAATATAATGATGATAATCATGATGATGCTTGGTGGTTTTAAATATGCCTCCAGTTCTTTGAGACTTCTTACATTGAGACGTGGAATCTATGTCTCCTTCCCCTGAATCTGAGCAGGCTTATGATCGCTTTGATAAATGCAATATAAGCAACACTATGTGTCTTTGGAGGGTAAGGCATTAAAAGCCATCCCCCTGGGCCCCTCAGAACTTCCTCTAGACGTTCCATTTAGGAGTCCAGCTGCCATGCTGTGAGAAGCTTGAGCCACCTGGAAGGGCCAGAGAAGGACTCTGGTCACCAACCCCTGGCCAGGCAGATGAGTGAAAAATCCTCTAGATGAGCTCAGTGTTCAGCTGTTTGAGTCACCCCCAGATGTTGAAGTCTTCCCAGTTGAGGTCACAGACCTCGTGAAGCTGAGACAAGCTAGGCCTGCTGTGGCCTGTCTGAATTTCTGACCCACAGAATTCATAACCATAACAAAACTGTGTATTTTATAGAACCAAATTTGTTATGCAGCAGTACATAAGTGCAACAAATAATCATAACACGTAGGATTCCAGGGCATCTTCTAATTTAAAATGTACAGACAGAGAAAGACAAATACTGTATGATCTCACTTATATGTAGAATTAAAACAAAACCAAAACCAAAAAAACACCAAAAACCCAAGCTCATAGATACAGAGAACAGATTGATGGTTACCAAAGGTAGAGGAAATGGGTAAGGGGGTCAAAACGTAGAAACACCCAGTTATAAGATAAATAAGTCACAGGTGTGTAATGTCCAGCATGGTAACTATAGTTAGTAACACTGTATTGTAAATTTGAAAGTTGCTAAGAGAATAGATCTTAACAGTTCTCATCACAAGAAAAAATTTTATAACTATGTGTGATGACAGATGTTAAATAGAACTATGATCATCATGTCACAATATAAACACATATGGAATCATTATGGTGTACACCTGAAACTAATATAAAGCTATATGTCAGCTATATCTCAAAAAAAAAAAAAAAAAGACCACAATGCCAAGTGTTGATGAGGTTGTAGAGCAACTGGAAATCTCATACATTGCTAGTAGAAAAGCAAAATGGTACAGCTGCTTTGAAAAACACGACATCAAAAATTAATGATGTACTATACGTTGGCTAACTGAACATAATAATATCAAAAAGAAAAAAAAACAATACGGCAGTACTTACAAAATTAAACATACATTCACCACTCAGCGTAGCAATTCTGCTTTCAGGTATTAACCCCAGCAAAGTGAAAATACATGCTCACTCAGAAATGTATTTAAATGTTCACAACAGCATTATTCATAAAACCAAAAACTGGTAAGTGAATAAACAAATTGTGGTATAGTCATTCCACAGAATCCTACTGTCAATAAAAAAGGAAAAAATAGTAATATACAGGAAAACATGGATGAATCTCAAAAATAATAGGTTAAATAAGAAAAGTGAAACATAAATACTGCATATTGTATAATTCCATTTACATGAAATTCTAGAAAAGGAATAGTTATAGTGACTAAAAGCAGGTTGTTCGGGCCAGGAGTTGTAGGGAAAAGTTCAAGGGCAAAGAGGCACAGGGATAAATGTATTTATCCTATTAACCTTTAAGCTCAGGTTTATGATAAAATAAAATGACGACTTCTGGTTCCAAATAGTAGGCAGTAAATATACACTCTCTACTAAAAGTCTGAGAAAACGACTATGTAACACCCTGGAAAACAAGGAAGAATGGCATCACCATACTAAAAATTTTGAGGAATTTCTAGAAGATGTTAAGGAGAAGGGACTCTAATAGACTGGATAATGAGAGCTAAGGAAACAGTCTAGGGGAAGGCTGCTTAAGATAGAGCCAAGGAAAACACCCAAACTCAGGGTCAGCAAAGGAGGGAATCCAGAGACAACACCCACCCCCCGACTGGAGGAGTAATTATTTTAAGGACTGAGTGCTATGGACCATTTAATTTCTATGTCACAGGGAAAAATGAGCTGTCACAATTGTCCCAGTCTAAAATCAGCAAGAATCTTTGCCTTAAATAACATGGGGAAAGTGTCTTATTGGTTCCTAAGCTAGTATTAAGCTCCCCCAAACAAGGAGAGCAGTGCTTTGAAAGTTGGGAATACATGACATACAGGCAGATTCCAATCCAAACAGCTAACAATTCATTCAATCAATCAAACAGAAGGAAGTGGGAAGAGAAATGTTCACATTCAGTGAAATGCACTAAGAACTCTCATGTTCTCCACCTCCAGCACAAAGCTTTGCTGGCCTCAGTAAAAAGCATTTATGGAGGGATGAAACTTACATGCCTCATTGTTATCCAAACCAAAGCGGAAAGCTGCCTGTCCATTATTCCTCACATTCATTTATAGAAACAACCCTACAGTCAGCTTTCTGGCCAAAAAAGAGGGTTGTAACATCTGCCAAGTAAATCCATACCATTTTCCTATATTATTCTAGCCCTTTCATTAAAATTATGAATCAACAACAAGGGTCATTAAATATTTGAGGAAAAACCAGAGCATGGGAGCCTCAAGACTAAAAACCAGGACACTGACCCCTGAGGAGACAGTTGATGAGAGAAATCAAAGAGAAATTTTTGAAAAATTTCAACCGCTGCCGTCAGAGAATTTTAAGATAAAATAGCAAAAAGAATAGATTGCTAATAAAAAAAATAAAAAAATAAAAAAATTATTACTTACAAACACAGATGCAAAAATCCCATATAAAATTTTAGAAAATCGATTCCAGAAACATACTAAAGGAAAAATACATAATAAGCAGGAATGCAAGGGCGGCTCACCAGTAGGAAATACATTAGTGTAATTCACTAACTTAAATATTAAATGATAGACCATATGATCATCTTAATGCATGGTGAACAGGTAGTTGGTAAAATCTGTGTTCCTAATTAAAACCTCTTAGCAAAGCTGAAATAGTTCTTTCCTTCCTACTTTCCCTAATTTGATAAGGGTATCTACCAGACACCAACGGCAATCATTAATCTTTCTTTCTTTTTCTTTTTTATTAATTTTTAAAAAGATTTTATTTATTTATTTGACAGAGAGAAACTGAGATCACAAGTAGGCAGAAACAGGCAGAGAGAGAGGGGGAAGCTGGCTCCCTGCCGAGCAGAGAGCCAGATGCAGGGCTAGATCCCAGGACCCTGAGATCATGGCCTGAGCCGAAGGCAAAGGCTTTAACCCACTGAGCCACCCAGGCGCTCCTATTTTTCTTTTTTAAAGTAGGCTCCACATCCAGCCTGGATCCTAACATGGGGCTTGAACTCAAGACACTGAGATGAAGACCTGAGCTGAGATTAAGAGTTGGACGCTTAACTGACTGAGCCACCCACACGCCCCTGGCAACTATGATTCTAATTGTAAAACACAGAAACTGCTCTATTAAAGTCTGATACAAGTGGGAGAATCTCATCATTATTGCTATTATTTGTCTATGCTGGTGGCCTGAGATAATACGAGGCCAGAATAAATATTTCAAATTTATAGATATTTTATGGTGGGACCTGGCAAACCTTTTCTATAAAGAGCCAGATAGTAAACATTTGAGGTTTTACAGGCCACATGGTCTCTATTACAATTACTCAAGTCTGCTGTCGAAGGGAAAAAGGTGCTGTAGACAACAAGCCATGGCTAGTGGCAATGAAACTTTATTTATTTAAAAATATTAAATATTTAATATGTAACTATTAAACAACACAGTACTGCATGAGCAATGGGCTGATTAAAGAAATCAAACAGCAGTTCAAAATATGTGTCAAAACAAAAGAAAAAGAAAACACAATATTCCAAAACCTATGGGATAGAGCAAAAGCAGATGTTAGAGTGAAATTTATGCTATAAATGTTTGTATTAAGAAAATAAGTTCAAATAAGCAACATTATACCATAGGAACTAGAAAAAGAAGAAACTTAGCTGAAACTTAGAGGAATAAAATAACAAAGAAAAATCATAAATAAGTAAAATATAGAGATTAGAATAAACAGTAATATAACATTAAAAGTAATGACTATTTTTTCAAAAAAATTAAGTTGGTAATGGTTTAACTACCTTAACTAAGAAATAAAAGAGAGAAGACTTGAAAACCAAAATGAGAAACAGAAGAGAAAACAATACAACAGATAACCACAGAAACAGTGTGGTAATAGATTACTATAAATAATTATATACCAACAAACTTAGAATAACTTAGAAAATAAGTTAGATAATAACTTAGAAATAACTTATAACTTAGTTAGTAAATATTAGTTATATAGTTATATTAGTTATAACTAATAGTTATATAGTTATATATAGTATATAGTATACTATATACTACTATACTATAGTATAGTATACTACTACTATACTATATAGTATAGATACTACTATTAGTATACTATACTACTATAGTATAGTATATACTACTATAGTATAGTATATACTACTATATACTATATAGTAGTATATATAGTTATATAACTATATATAACTTATAACTTAGAACAATAACTTAGAAAAAAAGACCAGATAAGTCCTGAAAATACACAAGTTATTATGATTGAATCATGAATCTTGAATCCCAGAAATAGAGGAAATCTTAGACCAATAACAAGAATGAAAGTTGAAGTAGGAATCAAAAATCTCCCAGCACAGTAAAGCCCAAGACCACATGGTTTCATTGGTGAATTCTACCAAACATTTAAAAAAAAAATTAATGACACTCATTATCAAAATCTTGCAAATAATGAAATGGGGGGGGGGGAACAGATTCAAAATCATTCCATGAGGCCAGTACTACCTTGATAACAAAGCAGGATAAAAACAAGAACAACAAAATCTAGTTTGTCTGATGTAAGTATTGCTACTCAGACTATTTTGACATCCATTTGCAAGACAAATGTAACTCCAACCTCGGATTTTCAATTCTCAGGTGTCTTTAGGTCTTTTTTTTTTTTTTAAGATTTTATGTATTTATTTATTTGACAGAGAGAAAGAGATCACAAGTAGGCAGAGAGGCAGGCAGAGGGAGAGGAGGAAGCAGGCTCTCCGAGCAGAGTCTAATGCAGACCTTGATCTCAGGGTCCTGGGATTGTGACCTAAGCTGCAGGCAGAGGATTAACCCACTGAGCCACTCGGGTGCCCCATGTCTTTAGGTCTAAAATGAGTCTCTTGTAGGCAGCATATAGATGGGTTTTGTCTTTTGTCTTTCTTTACCCATTCTGACACCTATGTCTTTTCACTGGAGCATTTAGCCCATTTACTTTCAAAGTAATTTTTTTTTTGGCTTTTGTTAAATGATTAACATATAATGTATTATTTGTTTCGGGGGTACAGGTCTGTGAATCACTGGTCTTACACAATGCACAGCACTCACCATAGCACATACCCTCCCCAATGTCCATCTCCCAGCCATCCTATCCCTCCCTCCACCTCCAGCAGCCTTCTGTTTGTTTCCTGAGATTAAGAGTCTCTTATGGTTTGTCTCCCTCTCTGGTCCTATCTTGTTTCATTTTTCCCTCCCTACCCCTCAGGAACCCCCGCCCTGCCTCTCAAATTCCTCGTATCAGAGAGATGATATGATAATTGTCTTTATCTGATTGACGTATTTCGCGTAGCATAATACCCTCCAGTTCCATCCACATGGTTGCAAATGGCAAGATTTCAGGTTTTTGATGGCTGCATGGTATTCCATTGTATGTATATACCACATCTTCTTTATCCATTCATCTGTTGATGGACATCTAGGTTCTTTCTATATTTTGGATATTGAGGACATTGCTGCTATAAACATTCCAGTGCATGTGCCCCTTCGGATTACTACATTTGTATCCTTAGGGTAGATATCCAGTAGTGCAATTACTGGGTCATAGGGTAGCTCTATTTCCAACTTTTTGAAAAACCTCCATACTGTTTTCCAGAGTGGCTATACCACCTTGCATTCCCCCCAACAGTGTAGGAGGGTTCCCCTTTCTTTGCATCCTCCCCAATATCTGTCGTTCCCTGACTTGTTATTTTTAGCCACTCTGACTGGTGTGAGGTGGTGTCTCACTGTGGTTTTGATTTGTATTTCCCTGATCCCGAGTGATGTGGAGCACTTTTTCATGTGTCTGTTGGCCATCTGGATGTCTTCTTTGCAGAAATGTCTGTTCATGTCTTCTGCCCATCTCTTGACTGGATTATTTGTCTTTGGCTGTTGAGTTTGATATGTTCTTTCTAGATTTTGGATACTAACACTTTATGTGATGGGTCATTTGCAAATATCTTTTCCCATTCCGTCAGTTTGTCTTTTTGATTTGACTATTTCCTACATTCAAAGTAATCATTGATAGATATGTATTTATTGGCATTTTATTACTTATTTTGTCATTGTTTCTTGACATTTTCTCTGACTTTTTCTTGTCTTTGTCATTATTGGTCTCTCCTCTGCACCCAAAGAGCCTCCTTTAATATTTCTCATAGGGCTGGTTTAGTAACAAATTCCTTTAGTTTTTGTCTGTGTGGGAAACTCTTTATCTCTTCTATTCTGAATGATAGGCTTGCTGGAGAGAATATTCTTGGCTGCAGATTTTCCCCACTACTTTGAATGTATCATGCCACTTTCTTCTGGCTTGCCAAGTTTCTGTTGAGAAATCTCCAGCTAGCTTTATGGGTTTTCCCTTGTAAGTTAAGGACTTCTTCCGGCTTATTGCCTTTAAGATTTTTGCTTTCTCACTATATTTTGCAAATTTAATTATAATATGTCTTGGTGTTGGCCTGATTTTGTTGATTTGGATGGATTCTATATGCTTCCTGGATCTGGACGTCTATTTCCTTCCCCAGATTAGGAAAGTTTTCTGCTATTATTACTTGAGATAAATTTTCTGCCCACTTTCCCCTCTCTTCTTCTTTTTCTGGGACTCCTATAATACAAATGTTATTACATTTGATGGAGTCACTGAGTTCCCTAAATCTATTCTCATGTTGTTTATTCTTCTTTCTTTTCTTCATCTTAATTACTGTTCATTATTTTATCTTCTAGGTCACTAATTCATTCCTCTGCTTCTTCCAGCCTGCTGTTCATTTAATCAAGCCTGTTGCCAATTTCGTTTATTGTGTTCTTCTCCTATGATTCTTTTTTTTTTTAACTCTTTTATCTCTGTGGTAGGGGTCTCACTGATGTCTTTTATTCTTTTTCTCAAGTCCAGTGAATATCCTAATGGCTATTGTTCTAAATTCTCCATCAGGCATGTTATTTATATCTGTTTCACCAAGATCTCTGGCTGTGGCCTTTATATTGTTCTTTCATTTGGGATAAATTCCTCCATCTCTGCATTTTGTCTAAGTTTCTGTCTTCTTCAGTGTGTCCTCCTCTTTCCCTTCAGTTGTGGAGTTTGTTCTGTCAGTCTTTAGGCTGGTTTCTGGGATATTTAGGATGATTTGGTATTTATCTAGTTGTGTTCATGGGATGAGAGGAGCCTGGGGTCCTCCTACTTCACCACCATCTTTTGATCTCAAACTTTATTTACAAAAGATCCTCAAGAGATTTGTCAAATAGCCAATAGGGAAAAGATGAAATTAGTATAATACATAGGTGACATGATTGTCTACACAGGAATACAAGCAAAAAGTAAAATTAATTAGATAGCAGCTGTGATGTAAATATATACAAAACAACATTCCTATATATCCAGCAATAAATATTAGAAAATGTTTTGGCAAAAAACCCAAATTTATAACAGCAACAAAAGCTATGAAGAATACAGAAATAAATAATAAGTAATTTGCTAATTCTAGATAGAGAAATCTATACGGCATAAAAGAAAACTTGAACAAATGGACAGAACATGTTACTAGAAAGTTCAATATAGTAAAGTTATCATTTTTCCTAAATGAATACAAAACTTTCTGCAATTTCAAATTTTCAGATGGAGTAAAACAAACAAAAGCTGACAAACTTATAAACTTTAACTGAGAAATAAAAGATTATTCTTAAGTAATATGGTTAAGTTTAAAAAATATATTTTTTTACTTTTTTAAAAGATTTTACTTATTTATTTGACAGAGAGAGACAGCGAGAGAGGGAATACAAGCAGGGGGAGAGGGAGAGGGAGAAGCAGGCTTCCTGCCAATCAGGGAGCTCTATGCAGGGCTCAATCCCAGGGATCATGACCTGAGCCGAAGGTAGATGCTTAATGACTGAGCCATCCAGGTGCCCCAAAAATGTATTTTAGGGGTGCTTGGGTGGCTCAGTGGGTTAAAGCCTCTGCCTTTGGCTCAGGTCATGGTCTCAGGGTCCTGGGATCGAGCCCTACATCGGGCTCTCTGCTCAGTGGGGAGCCTGCTCCCCCCCCGCCCGCTTGCCTCTGCCTACTTGTGCTCTCTCTGTCAAATAAATAAATAAAATCCTTAAAAAATGTATTTTAAAGAAAAAAACTTGATACTTTAAGATTTACACAAATAAACCAATAGAAAAGAACAGAGAGATCACAGAATTTAATATATGAAAAAGTTGGCAACTAATAATCAGCAGAAATAAGAAATTATTTAAGAAATTGTTATCCATCTGGAAAAAAAATAAGATCAGATCCCTACGCCATCACCATACACAAAATAAATTGAAATTGGGTGAAGAATTTAAGTGTAACAGTAAAACTTTAAGAGTCATAGAAAAATGGTTTTTCTTTCTCCCTTTCCTCTCAACCTCCCTCCCTTTCCTTCTTTATAATTCTATGGTAGATACTACTAAGTGGCTTTCTGAAACACATTTTCTTAGTACCTTGTATGATGTCCTCCCATAACCCTGAAACTGGAACTCTAGAAATAATGTTTCCCAGACTCCTTTGCAGTTATATGTGATCTTTATGTGATCAAGTCAAGGAGACACAATGACATGAGATCTGCAAGGTGGAAATGAGCAACATAAGTGAAAGCCACATGTGGACAATCTTCCAGGGGCAGCTGTCCTATCCCTTTCATTTTATCTTTTTCAAGTTTTTATTTAAATTCCAGTTCATTAACATACAGTGTCATATTGATTTCAGGTATAGATTTAGTGTTCCTATCATTTGAGATTGAGCAATGGGTACTGGCAGCAGTGACCTTTCACCAGAACAGTTCTGAAGGTACAGTTGGGCATTTCTCCAGCCTGTTATTCCTGACTGTCAACATCAAACCTAACTACCTGGCCCCCCCTAGTTTTGTATACAGCCATATGCCTTGTAGTAAACTCCTTTCCATTTAAACTAAAATGTATTCTGTCTTCTTTTTCCTCCCTCCCTTCCTTCCTTCCTTGAGGGAAGGGGGATGAAAGGGATAGAGGGAGAGAGAATCTTAAGCAGATTCCACGCCCAGTGCAGAGTCTGATGCAAGGCTAGATCTGACAACCTTGAGATCATGACCAGAGCGAGATCAAGAGTCAGATGCTTAACCCACTGAGCCACCCAGGCACGCCAGAGTCTGTCTTCTGATCACTACAAGTAGTATGGCATTTGATATTCACTCATGCATTGACAAATATTTATTAAATACCTAATATCACAGAAATATTCATTCTCTTTGTTTTACTTATTCAACCTTTAGGAATTTAATTCAAGGAATTTTATATACTATGAAAGAACTCTATATGCCTGAAGGTGAAACTGCTGGATTATTGGAAATTAAAAGCAATTCGAACATCCAACAAATAAAGGAAGGGCTATTATGATACTGCTTTCAATGTTTGTTTGTTTGTTTGTTTGTTTGTTTTGGTTACTATTAAAAATAATGGCCATTATTTTTAATGGCTATTATTTTTAACCATATATTTAAGTAAAATAAGCAGGATACAAATACTTTATATTCTAATTTATAATAATATAAGAAAACAATAAAAATGATAAAAAATACTAGAAGATAATAAATCAAGATGTGAAATAGTGCTTGTATTAGGATGCTGGTCTCTTTTTATCTATTTTCCAAATTTTCCATCATGTATTAATTTTATAATTTAAAATAGAATTAAGAGTCACATTTGGGTTCAAGTCCATACAGATGATTTAAGGGGCATGCTGGCAAAACCAGATAATACATATTATATACATTTTTGAATTGAGATACAATTGAATATATAATATTATGTATGCTTAAGGTATACAATGTGTTGATTTGATACATTTATATACTGCATTATATACTGCAGTATGATCACCATCACCTTAGCTAATATTTCTATCATGTCACATGATTATCATTTCTTTTTTGTGGTAAAACAATTAAGATCTGGTCTTTTAGCAACTTTGAAGTTTATAATACAGTATTATTGACTATAATCACTATGCTGTGGATTAGATCTCCAAAACTTATTTATCTACTAGTTGCAAGTTTGTACTTTCAACTTCTCCCCAATTCTCCCAACCTCCAGCTCCTGGAAACAACTATTCTACTTTCTGTTTCTATGAGCTCAGTTTTTTCAGAGTCTACACTCTCACTTTCGTGAGATCACATAGTATTTGTCTTTCTCTGTCTGACTTATCTCACTTAGCATAGAACTCTCAAGGTTTATCCGTTTTGCTACAAATGGCCACGTTTCCTTCTTTCTGAAGATTGAATAATATTCCTTTACACACACACACACACACACACACACACACACACACACACCCCACTTTGGGATGCCTGGGTGGCTTAGTAAGTTAAGCATTTGCCTTCGGCTCAGGTCATGATCTCAGCATCCTGGGATCAAGTCCTGCATCAGGCTCCTTGCTCAGCAGGAAGCCTGCTTCTCCCTCTGCCTGCTGCTCCCCCTGCTTGTGAGAGAGAGAGAGAACGATCTCTCTCTCTCTGACAAATAAATAAAATCTTTTAAAAAATACACCACATCGTCTTTATCCATGGATCCACTAATGGACACTTATGTTGTTTCCATATTTTGGTTATTGTGAATAATGCTGCAATGAGCATGAGAGTACAAGTATCTCTTTGAGATCCTGTTTTCGTTCCCTTTGGATATATACTCAGAAGAGAGATTACTGGACCATAAGGTAGTTTTATTTCTAATATTTTGAGGAACCTCCATACTGTTTTCCATAATGGCTGAACCAATTTACATTCCCAACAGTGTATAGGATTCCCTCTTTTCCACATTCTCGCCAACTCGTTATCTCCTGTCTTCTTGATGACAGCCATTCTAACAGGTATGAGGTGATACCGCATTGTGGTTCTGATTTGTACCCCTAATGATTAGTGATGTTAAGCACTTTTTCATGTACCTGTTGGCCATTTGTATGCCTTTTTTGGAAAAATGTCTATTTAAGTCCTCTGCTTATTTTTAAATTGGGTTGTTGGTTTTGTTGTTGTTATGGAGTTGTATGAGTTCTTTATATATTTTGGATGCTAACTTCTTATCTGATACATGGTTTGTAAATATTTTCTTCTATTCCTTAAGTTGCTTTTTCATTAATTTCCACTGTGAGAGCTGCTCACAAAAAAGGGAAAAGGGACTCTTCTCCACCCCGTTTGTGACCTTCCTCTCCAAAACATTGCCATATCAATTTGAGGTGACTGATTTGAAGTAGAAAATGTAGTTCAACAGTTCCTTATCTTTCATGCAAATGCTCTTAGTGAAAAGAAAATTCAAATGAAAATGTATCCTTCATGTGTTGTTTCTGATTGGTGAATTTTGTTTATTTTTATAAAAGATATTTTATTTATTTATTTTTTTTACTATGCTTAGTAACTTTCCAGGTAATGTTTTTCTTGTCAGAAGCTAATTATTTTCATTATTTCTCTGGAGCAACAACTGCAACTAAGAATTCAGCATTATTTGTCTAGGTTCAGACCTGATAACATTATTAAACTTTCTAGCCAAAAATATATTCTTTTATGTATTCAAATTATTTTGAAGCCTAAATCAATGTCATATAGAAATAATACTAGGGATGCCTGGGTGGCTCAGTTGGTTAAGCGGCTGCCTTCAGCTCGGGTCATGATCCCAGGATTCTGGGATCGAGTCCCGCATCGGGCTCCTTGCTCAGCGGGGAGCCTGCTCCTCCCTCTGCCTCTGCCTGCCACTCTGCTTGCTTGTGCTCTCTCTCTCTCTGAAAAATAAAATAAAATCTTTAAGAAAAAAAAGAAATAATACTAAAGATTTGGCTTATAAAATTATGACCTTAGCAATGGTGACACATTTCTTCTCTATATATGACTGATTAATGAAAAAAATAAACATACTAGAACAGATTTGAGTAAAAACCAGGCTTTGCTTTAAAAATTAGGCTTAGTTTATAATATTTATTGAAAACTAGTCATATGCCAGAAAATCTCAACAGATCTAAAGGAGAAATTGTATAGGCTCTATTTTCCAGTTAAATATAATAAAACAGAAAATACTAATAAGATATTGAATAAATAAATCCTTTTTTTTAAGATTTTATTTATTTATTTGACAGAGAGAGAGAGAGAGCACAAGTAGGCAGAGAGGCAGCAGAGAGAGAGGGGGAAGCAGGCTTCCTGCTGAGCAGAGAGCCCGATGTGGGGCTCGATACCAGGACCCTGAGATCATGACCTGAGCCGAAGGTGGAGGCTTTAACCCACTGAACCACCCAGGCGCCCCAATAAAAGATATCCTTAAGATAAAAGCATTTCTTTGGGATTAGAGGAAAAAACTTCAAAAGGAAAATTTCAAACTACCTAGAAAATAAGCATAGGAAAAAAAAAACCACACACATACTCAATTTAACCAGAGTCAAATTCAGAGGAAATTTGGAGAAAAAAAAAAAAAGAATGAAAGCCTTCCACAATGACAATAATTAAAGCAAACCAGTAATAGTATAAGAATAAAACAGACAATGATGGAACATAACAGAATGTAGAAATATACTAGAGAATATGAAAGAATTTGGTGCTTTATAATCTTACCAGAATGGAAAACATAAAATGAAATGCAATCTAAATGTTTTTGGTTAGTATATTATAGTATTTGTTTTGCACCAACTTTACCACCAATAATTTATTTTCGAACACTGCAACTGTTCAGTGATGTCCTGATATAAAAGACGTAATATATTAAGAGACAACTTAGGTTAATTTTGTTATGGACGCTGAGAGAAAAATAGGATACTGTTCTTTGCTAGTTTCTTTGATCAGGTGTTCATGAACTTTTCCAGATAGACGGCTCAGTAAAACTTCAAAGAAGCCACACATTAAGTCCTCACACCTTCCATTCCACCCATCTTCCTGTCGTCTAGGTGGCTGTCTTGGCAAAGGTATGACTAGGTTTCATAAATATGAATAAAGATGCAGCTATAAGTACTTTTCGAAACAAAGGTAGCAACAAAGTTACCACTTCAGAAAAATGATGTCGTCATTTTAGTTGTGATTCAGGATTATCTTTGGGGTAGATCCTCCCTAATCTTCGTTTTCTATTTTCTTTACTCCTATTATCTAATCTCTGTAGATGTTTCTGCAGAGTGAAGCAGAAACAGCTTACTTATCCATGTCTCTATACCTCTCCTCACACTGAGTCCTGCATTTATACTCCGTTGCCCACAGGTCATTCCCACAGAAGCCAGTGGTTCAACCACAACATTGTCCCCTTCCAGCTTCCTCTTCTCCACCCGGCTCCTCAAACCGCACCCCTCCTCCACTCCCTGGTGGGCCAACATAGGTCATGGTGGAGTGAGATCCAAGTTAGAGGTCATCTTGGGAACTGGAGAGAAAGTCAGTGCAGCTCTGAGTGCTAATTAGATGCCAGGGAAGATCAGTGCAGTGAAGTGAGGCTGAGACTGGGTGTTTGGGCAGAAGGCACTTAAGTCAAATGTGTGAGCCACGAGAATTGTGGAACTGAAACAGAAGCATTAGGAAGTGGAAAATAGATGAGACAGGCAAGAACAGACTCAGCGAAGAAATACGGAGGGTGGGGGGTTAACCTCATAGCTGTCGGTGTTTGCGATGACCAGACTCAGGCTTACGGCTAAAAGGAGCCACCAAGACATGACTACCCCTCTGCCCACATAATACTCTGCCCCACCCCAAAAACAAGTCTACATTTATCTTCACCTATAGTCCAGTGATCTCCCCTCAGTCATTCTCAGGAATTTCAGGGGCATCTTGTTAGCCTTCTGTTCCTGAGGTCCCCAACTGGAGCCAGTGTGTCTGGTGTCAATGCAGCCTTCCTGATGCCCTTGAACTTGTCCCATACGGTCTTTCTAAAACTATCACCCCAATTCAGCTCCTGCACAGGTCCTACCAGGACTCTGTCATCTGCTTACTATCTATTTCCCTACCTCTAGTCTCTCCTTTAATTCAGTGTCTAAAACACCACCAGAGTTTTCTTATTAAAACCCAGTTCTCTTCATAGCCTTTCAATTAGCAAAACTTTTCAGTGGCTCTCTCTTGTCTGCAGGATATAGTCTATACTCTTTAATGCGGCTTTTATGTTCTTCCACAGTCCAATCCCCAACACCACTTCCGACTTCACCTTCTAGATATCATCATGTTCTTTCCATAAGATCTCTGCTGCTATAACTTCTTTTTCTTTATAATCCCCTGGCACACCAGACACTTTCTTTAAGGTACTGGAGTCAAAGCACAGATTGCTTCTAATGCATCTTTTCATCTTCCTAGTGGTTAGAGCAGCACTTTGAACACAGGCCCTGCACATCATATTTTATTTTTTTTTTAAATAAAGAAACATATTATATTTCTGTTTATTTATATTTCTTTAGATTTATATTTAAATATTTCTTTAAGTATTTCTTTATTATAAAAGTAAAGAAATAAATTTATTTTAAAAATAAAAATAAAAAGAGAGAGAGAGATCAGAAGTAGGCAGAGGGGCACGCAGTGAGAAGAGGGAAGCAGGCTCCTCGCCGGGCAGAGAGCCCGATGCTGAGCTCAATTCCAGGATCCCGAGATCATGACCTGAGCCAAAGGCAGAGGCTTTAACCCACTGAGCCACCCAGGCACCCCTGCACACCATATTTTAAAAAATAGTTTTATTAAGATATAATTCACATAACATTTAAAGCTTATAATTCAATAGTTTTTGGAATTTCCATAGGGTTTTGCAACCATCACTAAAATCTGATTTTAGAACATTTTCTTCTCTCTTAAAAGAAACTCCATACTTGGGGCACCAGGGTTCCTCAGTCTTTTAACCATTTGCCTTCAGCTCATGTAATAATCCCAGGGTCCTGGGATCGAGCCCCATGTCCGGCTTCCTGCTTAGCAGGAGGCCTGTTTCTCCCTCTCCCATTCCCCCTGCTTGTGTTCCCTCTCTCACACTCTTTCTCTCACTCTCTCTGTCAAATAAATAAAATCTTTTTTTTTTTTTTTTAAAAAGAAGCTCCATACTCATTAGCAGTCACTTATCATTTCCCTCCCCCACCCTAAGCAATCACCCATCTACTTTCTCTCCATATAAATTTGCTTATTGGGGGCATTTCATATAAATGGAACCATACAATATGTGGGCTTTTTGACATGATACTCTATGTAGATAACCCAAAAGACTCCATCAAAAAATTGTTAGAACTAATACATGAATTTAGCAAAGTTGCAGGATAGAAAATCACTGTGCAAAAATCTATTGCATTTCTATACACCAATAACGAAGGAGCACAAAAAGAAATCAAGGAATCAGTCTTCTTTTTTTTAAAGATTTTCTTTATTTATTTGAGAGAGAGCAAGTCAGAGACAGCATGAGAGGGGAGAAGGTCAGAGGGAGAAGCAGACTCCCCATGGAGCTGGGAGCCTGATGTGGGACTCAATCCCAGGACTCCTGGATCATGACCTGAGCTGAAGGCAGTCGCCCAACCAACCGAGCCACTCAGGCGCCCTCAAGGAATCAGTCTTATTTGCAATTGCACCAAAAACAGTAAGATACCTAGGAATAAGACTAACTAAAGAGGTAAAAGATCTATATCGTGAGGTGTGTGGTGGCTCAGCTGCGTAAGCGTCTAACTCTTGATTATGGCTCAAGTCATGATCTCAGGGTTGTGAGATCGAGCCCCATGCTGGGCATGGAGCCTGCTTAAGATTCCCTCTCTCTGGGGCGCCTGGGTGGCTCAGTGGGTTAAAGCCTCTGCCTTCGGCTCAGGTCATGATCTCAGGGTCCTGGGATGGAGCCCTGCATCGGGCTCTCGGCTCAGCAGGGAGCCTGCTTTACCCTCTCTTTCTGCCTGCCTCTCTGGCTACTGCCTCTCTGTCAAATAAATAAATAAATAAAATCTTAACAAAAAAAAAAAAAAGATTCTCTCCTCCTTTTGCCCCTTCTACATCCCCTTAAAAAAAAATCTATGCTCTGAAAACTACAGAACATTTAGGAAAAAAATCGAAGGGGACACAAAGAAATGAAAAAGCATTCTATGCTAATGGATTCAAAGAACAAACATTGTTAAAATGTCTATACTACCCGAAGCAATATACACACTCAATGCAATCCTTATCAAAATACCACCAGAATTTTTCACAGAGCTAGAACAAACAATTCTAAAATTTATATGGAACCACAAAAGATCCCAAATAGCTAGAGGAATGTTGAAAAAGAAAAAACTGGAGGCATCACAATTCCAGATTTCAAGCTGTATTACAAAACTGTAGGCATCAAGACAGTGAAGTGCTGGCACAAAAGCAGATGATCAATGAAACAGAATAGAGAACCCAGAATTGGATCCACAACTACATGGTCAACCTAATCAATCTTCAACAAAGCAGGAAAGAATATCCAATGGAAAAAAGACAGTCTCTTCAACACATGGTGTTGGGAAAACTGGACAGCAACATGCAGAAGAATGAAACTGGACCACTTTCTTACACCATACACAAAAATAAATTCAAAATGGCTGAAAGACCTATATGTGAGACAGGAAACCATCAAAATCCTAGAGAAGAACACAGGCAGAAACCTCTTTGACCTTGGTCATAACAACTTCTTACCAGATACGTTGCAGGAGGCAAGAAAAACAAAACACAAAAATGATCTATTGGGATTTCATCAAGATAAAAAGCTTCTGTACAGTGAAGGAAACAATCAGAGAAACTAAAAGGCAGCCTATGGAATGGGAGAAGATATTTGCAAATGACATATCTGATAAACGATTAATATCCAAAATCTATAAAGAACTTATCAAACTTGACACTTAAAAAACTAATAATCCAGTTAAGAAATGGGCAGAAGACAGGAATAGACACTTTTCTGAAGATATCCAGATGGCTAACAGATGCATGAAAAGATGCCCAACATCACTCATCATCAGGGAAATGCAAACCACAATGAGATACTGTCTCACACCTAAAATTAACAACGCAAGTAACAACAGGCATTGGTGAGGATGTGGAGAAAGAGGAAACCTCTTACACTGTTGGTGGGAATGCAAACTGGTTTAGCTACTCTGAAGAACAGTATGGAGGTCCCTCAAAAATTTAAAAATAGAACTACCCTACAATCCAGGAATTACACTACTAGGTATATACCCAAAGGATACAAAAATACAGATTCTAAGGAGTACGTGCACCCTGATGTTTACACCAACATTATCAACAATAGCCAAACTATGGTGAGAGCCCAAATGTCCATTCAACTGATGGATAAGGAAGATGGTGTGTGTGTGTGTAATGGAATATTACTCAGCCATTAAAAAGAATGAGATCTTGCCATTTGCAATGACATGGATAGAGCTAGAGTGTATTATGCTAAGTGAAATAAGTCAGTCAGAGAAAGACAAATACCTTATTATCTCACTCCGATGAACATATGGGAAAGAGGGGAAAAAAGGAGAGAGAGAAACGAACCATAGGAGACTCTTAATGATAGAGAACAAACTGAGGGTTGATGGAGAGAGGTGGGTGGGGGACAGGCTGGATGGGTGATGGGTATCAAAGAGGGCGCTTGTGATAAGCACTGGGTGTTGTATTTATGTAATGAATCATTGAATTATACTCCAGAAACCAATATTGTACTTTATGCTAACTAAGCAAAACTTAAGTAATTTTTTTTTTAAATGTGGCCTTTTGTGTCTGGCTTCTTTCACTTAGGATGTTTTCAAAGTTCATCCATGTTGTAATATGTATCAAAACTTTCTTTTTATTGCTGAATATTTCATTGTATTGAAACACCATATTTTGATTATCCATTTATTAGTTAATGAACATTTGGGTTATTTCTACTTTTCAGTTATTATTAATTATGCTGCTATTAATATATGTATACAAGATTTTACATGGAATATGTTTTCATTTCTCTTAGGATTTTCAGGAATACAACTGCTGGGTTGTATGATAACTTTAACTTTTTGAGGAACTGCTGAACTGTTTTTCCAAATCTATGGTGGGATTTTACATTTCACTGGCAGTGTATGAAGGTTCAAATTTCTCCATGTCCTCATCAATACATGTGTCTGTCATTTTAAGTATAGCCCTCCTAGTCAGTATGAAGTTCTCACTGTGGTTTTGATTTGCATTTCCCGTATGTCTAATGCTGCTGAGCAATTTTCATGTGCTAATTGGTCATTTCTACATCTTCTTTGGAGAAAAGTTTACTCAGAGCCTCTCCCCAGTATTAAAACGGATTATATGTCTTTTATATGTATTATTATGCTGTTGTCATAAGACTTCTTTTTTTTTTAAGACTTCTTTAAATATTCTGAATGTAAGTCCCTTAACAAATACAGATGAGTTACATTTCAATAAAATCATTGTGAGGTGAAAATATCCTAAGTAAAAAATACATTTAATATGCCTGACCTACTGAACATCATAGATTTGCCTAGCTGACCTTATGCGTGCTCAGAATATTTACATTAGCCAACAGGTGGACAAAATCATCTAAAACAAAGCCTATTTTATAATAAAGTGTGGAATATCTCATGTAATTTATTGAACACTGCACTGAAAGTGAAAAACACAAAGGTTGTGTTGGTGTAGAACAGTTGTAAGCGTACCAGTTGTTGAGCCTCATGATTGTGTGGCTGGCAGGGCTGAGGCTCGGAGTCGCTGCCCAATATGATGAGAGGCTATTGTACCATATATTGCAAGCCTGGGAAAAGATTCACATCCAAAATTCAAAGCAGTTTCTACTGAATGAGCACTCCTTTCACACCACAGTAAAATTAAAAAATTATGAATCGAACCATCATAAGGTGGGGACTCTCTCTATATAATTTGCAAATAAAATATTTTCTTCTATTCTGTGCATTATCTTTGTACTTTCTTGATGGCACTATTTGCAGCACAGATGTTTTAAATTTGAAAGTAGTCCAAGTTATCTATTTGTGTGTGTGTGTGTTTCTTTGGTATTGTATCTGAGAAACTATTACATCACCCAAGGTTATAAATATCTAATCCTATGTTTTTCCCAAGAGTTTTACAATTTTAGCTCTTCACTTAGGTCTATGATCCATTTTGAGTTAATTTTTGTGTAGAATATGAGTCATTTTTAAATGGATGCTATTGAGAACAGAGTATTTTTTATACCTTAAGTTCCCCCCAAAAAGGTCTTTTTCCCTTTCTGTGATGTAGTAACTTACAATGCTTTGCACACTGAACCAGAAAATAATCACTAAGTCATTTGTGCAAATGTATGTAGCAGTGAACCAGCCACTATGATAAAAATATAAAGAAACTGTAACAGCAAGCACTATATGCTATGATCCAGGACCAATCCAAATGGATTTAGGATAAATTTATGATTGCTCCTGCAAAGAACCAGACTCCAACAACACTGGCTTAGACTGAGTCCAACCATAGAAAGATTACTGATTAACGTGGCATAGAAATTAACCTTTGATTTAAAATAACAACAGATACCAGCAAAACAAAACCAAACACCCCAAAACCTCAAGAACCCCAAATAACTGAATCAGCAGATATGGAGTGAAGTTCAACTTCAACTTCTAGAAATGTATGTGTTTTATATGTGTTTCATATAACAGTTACCACGTAACTTTACTAAGTTAAACTACAAATCCTTAAATACTTTTTTTTATGATGATACGTTCATAGTACTTAATCCACGGCTCATCTTTGTATTTCAATAACACAAGAACTATGGCATCTCTGGCATTTATTTGCCTCTTGGGAAAGAGTCTGAACTCCTTATACTATTTGGCTCATTGTCCCAGCATGTTCCTGAGTTTCACAAATGAGGTTCTGCAGCAGAGACAGTCTGTCAAAAATGAAATTATTCTCTTATTCCTTTACATCAAATTGTGGAGGGCCATTCAAGGCCCTCTTCTATCAATATGCACCGGGGGCAACTGGCCCCGATGCCTTTTCCAGGAGTGATCAGGGTTTGTACTGTAGCCCAAGGAACATCAGCTGTCTCCAAGATCAAGTCAGTAGGCTATCTAAGCACTCTTGTTACAAAGGGTACAAACACCAAATCTGGAAAGTGCACGTCAATCAGAGAATCACAAGCAGAAGGTGAAGGAGTAGGTCAGGAAGTCTAGTCTGGTCCAGCCAGGAAGCAGAGGCTAGATGGGTTGATCTACGGCTCTCGTTGTTGCCTGTGTTCAGGCCATCCTGGCATGTTCCCAGCTAGCTAGAAAAGCTGATAAGAGAAAATATCTTCCAGGATGAGCTCATCAATAGTCCACCACACATACCACTCCAAATTCACCAACATCTTTCATTAAACCGTTGCTTACAGTAAAAGTAGTTTATTTCTCTTCCTCCATATATACCATTTGTATTGTCTCTGTGCTATTTCTCTTCTTTTTCTCGACTTATATTAGTCCTACCCACTATGCAAGGACAGTTCAAGGCTCACTGTTAGATCCTGGTGATGTACCCTCATGATCTACCCTCATCTTGAATCCAGTAAGCAGTGTGAGGATCACTAATTTGACGGTTCATCAGCTTCCTTATGGTTTATCTCTCTCTTTATATGTACTGTTATCTTCTAGACTATGTTGCAGAGGCAAAATTCATACCTTTAACTCTCTTGGTACCTGGCAGAGTGTCATGGCTGGCACTTAGAACTCAATATACGCTAGCTGCTATTAATATATACTAACACCGACTTTAAAGTAGCTGGTGTAGGAGTTATAAATGTGGAACAATCACTACAGGTCAGGTACCGAGAGTGTCTCACTTAATTTTCAAAACGATCCCCTGATATGGTGACATTATTCTAATTTTATGGTTATAAAACTCAAGCCTAGAGAAATTAAATAATTTGTGCTCATGTAGCTAGAGAGCACTGAACTGGACTGTGCCTGGGTCTAACTCAAAAGTTCATGTTCACAATCAGCATTCCATGTTGCCTTCTGAAAATAAGGATTGTAATTATTAAGAGGTGGAAACTGGCAGCTGCTTTGCTCATACCTCTGTTACAGCGTTTCTATGTCCAGCTCTAATATAATTGTGTGTCTGTCTTTCACTCTACATTATGAGTTCAGATATGGAACCTTGTATTTTCATCAAGTGTTGACACACACTATTTACTCAGTAAATATACTCAGGAGTGGGGCAATCTTGGGCAGGTTATTTAACCTCTTTGTTGGCTTAGTTTCTTTAGCTGGAAATGGCAATGCAACAGTCCCTTTCTCACGAGGATGAGATGGTGTCTGTGAAGTGCTTAGCGTAGTGGCAGGCACATAGAAAGTGGTAATATCAGCTACTGTTGTTATCAACATCATAATTACTTTTACTACTACATTCTCCATCTTATGCCAGTATTGGACAAACGTGTCACATATTCACACACACATTCCCATGTTCACAACTGGATGGATACTTTTGTTTGTTGCATTTCTGTGTACCTAGAAACTGAGCTAGATTGCCATTTTTTTCATCCACCAGGCATTTTAAAAAGACCAGGCCACTGGGAAGGACATCTGTAAATATTGGTTCTACAACAGAGATTCTTAACCATTCTGAACAAGAGAGGGCATCAGAATATCCCTGAGGCTTTTTCATACCAAACCCATGAATCGAAACAACTCCATCTTCCAAATCTTACCACTACCTACCCTTCCCGCCACCTCCCCCCCAGGAGGTGTATTTCTAGAGCTGGGAACCACAGCAAAGAGAGTTGCTGTTGAAGCTTATGAACCAGCAGGTGGAAATGGGGTTGGGGGTGGAGGGAGAGAAAGAGAGAGAGGTGGTAACCACTGTCGCCTAGGGCAACAGTTCACATTTTGCCGGATGTGGGCTTAGGGCATACTGCTCCACTGTTTATTTCCATTCTTTTTCAGTCCCTGTTAGGATTAGACAGAATCCAAAAAATAAGGCAGGAGGGGAAGAGAAAAAATAAAAAGGAAGGTAAGCAATGATCATCTCAGTTTGTTTGTTTTTGTTGCTAGAGGACTAATAAAGTATTTGAGAGCAGATTTAAATATGAATTAAAATCAGGTTCCAGGAACAGACCCCATACTAATAGAAAATCCTATTCCCTTCTTTTTCCCTTCATAATTCATCTAATATCCTCCGCGCAACTGAAGAGTCAGCACATAGTTAAGATAAAATAATTGTGCCATTATCTAGAGTTGTGCTGTCTAATTTGGTAGCCAATAGTTCATGAGGCTACTGAGCCCTTCAGTAGTGGCTAGTTCAAGTGGAGACGTGCTATCAGGGTAAAATATGCTTGGTTTAAAAGATTTGGTATGAAGAAAAAGAATGAAAGACTTCACCAATAATTTAATATTACTTAAATTTAATGCAATTTAGTATAATTAATTTAGTATAATATAAAACTGTAAATGATCATTTGGGATATAGGAATTAAAATATATTACTAAAACTAGTGATATTGTTTCTTTTTTACTGCTTCTAACGTGGCTTCTTGAAAATCTGAAGTTATACATATGGTTTGCATTATATTTCTATTGAATAGGGCTGGTCTAGAGTGCCACAGTTCTGTTATTACAAGTGCCTAAACGTTTGACTCAAAGATGGTAGATTGTGGTGACTGTATCATATGAATCTAATTTGAATATTACTCACCAAGAGTTAAATCAGAATTGCCCCATTTCCTTTCCCACTGTACTTTAAGCTCCAGCACTGCTAAACTGTTTCATACATGTGGTGCCTGGGGTGGCCTTCTTCCACTGACTACCTGGAAAGACCTTTATCCTTCAAAGTGCCTCTTGGTCACCCCCCATTAATCTCTTCTCTATAGTCACCTTCTGCACCATATTATTTCTGCACCTATCATTGCATTATCAGGCACTGGAACATGTTTATTTACAGGCCTGTCTCTCCCACTCAACTAGAAGCTTCTTGAGGTTAGGGGCCACATCTTACTCTATTTTATATCCTCTACTCTGGGCACATGGTTGGCCTCGAACAGATGTGTGTTGAAACTGAGAAAATAAAATAAAATTCTGATTGCATCATGTTGAGCAGTTTCATGCAACTCAAGGATATGCATAAGAACCATACTCCCTCTGTAAGCCTCGCTTTGAGTCATGCTTCTCTGCTCTGTTAGTCAGTGGAGTGAGCTATCTTGGAGTTTCAGCTTCTGTATTCAGTAGTGGTCTTATGAGCCATGTGTTTACAGTATTGCGTTGCATTAACCTACAGTCATGGCCCACGCAACTTTATTTATGTTTGTTGCTTGCAATACAGTAAATATAATGTCACCGAATTAGTAAGCATGTTAAGAAATAGTCTTGGTTTGCTAAGCCATATCATTTATGGAATTTAATCAGAAAGAAGCCATTCTCTTTGAAAAAACAAAACAAACTAATACTATATCCTAAAGCTACTCAGTTCATTGACCTGTCAGTTGTGAATTTATGTTATTAGCAGACGTGAATGAGTTTGTTAATGTTGTACTATAAACAGAGTAGTCTTAGATAAATTTACTTAATTAGTAATATAATTAATATACTGTAAATCTCCTGTGAAAATTTTGTGGTACTCCCCCCTCCCCTAACGAATTTCTTTTATTTTTGAGATGAAACCTTTTTTTTTTTTTTTAGTATTTTATTTATTTGACAGAGAGAGAGAGATCACAAGTAGGCAGAGAGGCAGGCAGAGAGAGAAGGGGAAGCAGGTTCCCTGCTGAGCAGAGAGCCTGATGCAGGGCTTGATCCCAGGACCCTGATATCATGACCTGAGCCGAACGCAGAGGCTTTAACCCACTAAGCCACCCAGGTGCCCGAGATGAAATCTTAATACACTTAATTGAAGACTGGAGTTGTGCCTGGTGTAAAACAGTCTATTATATGGTGATTGACCACAAAAGCAGCATTCCACTAAATACTAACATTCCATAACTATGCTGTTTTGATGCCTGTTATAGCCAGAACAAATGAAATATCAATTATTACCATTTCAATATATTTAATGAAGTAGGAAGCTTTCCAAATACTATAACGGTGTCATCTAACATTCTTCAAAAGCTGTTAGTGATCCTTTAGCCCTGCTCAAACACTTGCATCTGTCTGAAATCCAGCTGTGCCAAGAGGAAAGCTCCCCTCTCTTCTGAATTTGGTCTTAGATTTTGAAAATATAAATACCTTAGCCTTTGGTTGAGATAAAAATCCCCTTAGTGGAAAAGGCCTCTGTCCTTTGTCCCTCAGAATTTTCAATTAAACACCATCACAGAAACCTTGTATTACATAATGCCCATGTCACTGGTTAGCACTTTGTGTGATCTTTAGTATCTATTTCTTAATTTTCCACTCATTAAAAATAATTTTCATTCTCTAGAGTCTCATAGAGGTGGAATATTACTCATGAGTTGACTATATTCTTATCTGTATAATAAAGACTATTGGTCAACCCTTTCAGCAAGATTGTTTTTTTTTTTTTCTTTTCTTCCCTTTTCAGCAAATTTTGAAAGACTGGTGAAAGCTTTAGGATCTAAAAGATCTGGTTTTATGTTTCATTTTCCTTAACTCTCAAGCTATCATTTCTAATTTTGTAAAATTAAAATAATAGTATCTTCCCAAATAGCTACTTAGCCTAAATGACCTTAGCCTTATATCCAATAAGCACATAGTTATTACCAGTTGATATTTCATATCCATATCTGAAGCTGAACTTCTGATCATCTCCTCTCCAACCTCCCCCTGTCAATGATTGATGGTAGTTCCACCTTCCAGTTGTTTAGGCCAAGACTTTGGAGCCATCATTGACTCCTCTTTCTTTCAAATCCCACATCCTGTTGGTTCTACCTTCAAAATACATGGTGATTCCCAAAACTTCCTAATGGGCTCCTGGCTTTCATCCTTACTTGTTCAGCTTATTCTCAAGCAGGCAGAGTGAGCCTTTTAAATATAAGTGGGATCATGCTACTCCTTTCCCCAGAATCCCACAATCACCTCTCAATTTCACTCAGAGTAAAAGCGAAAATTCTTACTATGGCCCATAAGACCTCTTCGTGTTCCTCTCCAACCACATCTCTTGCTACTCTCTTCCTGTTCATATACCTTCTAGCCACATGGGCCTTTTTGTTTCTTGAATATACCAGGCAGACCCTTGCCTCACAGCCTTGGCCCTGGCTGTTCCCACCGCTGGGAACACAGTTCTCCACATAGCCTCTTAGTTAACTCCTTCAAAACTTTTTCAAATCATATCTACCCAGTGAGGCCAAGCCTGACCACCTTATTAATATTACAACTTTACTTTGCTCAACTCTTTTTTTTGACACTTTCCACTTATTACCACCTATATCATTTACTTATTTTGTTTATTATTGTCTGTATCTCTCCATTAGAATAAAAATTCCATAAATGCAGAGATCTTTGCCTCTCCTCTTTGCCAAGTCTCAAGCACCTGTTGGCAAATTTTTAAAAATATTTTTTAAATGACTGAATTGTATTTAAAGTAGAAATCTAGGGGCACCTGGGTGGCTCAGTGGGTGAAGCCTCTGCCTTTGGCTCAGGTCATGATCTCGGGGTCCTGGGATTGAGCCCCACATTGGGCTCTCTGCTCAGCAGGAAGCCTGCTTCCTCTCTGCCTGCCTCTCTGCCTGCTTGTGATCTCTCTCTGTCAAATAAATAAAATCTTTAAAAAAAATAAAGTAGAAATCTAAGTAATATGAAAAAATGAGCAGTTCCTAAATTATATATTCTTTATTACCCTTAAAAGTTATGTTTATCCACTGGTGAATCTTGGTCACTTCAGTAATGACTAAGATACTCTTAACTATTTCCATGGTACTTACTTTTAATCATTTATAACCCACTTTGCTTTTATGCTATTTAAAATAAGTTGTCTTCACTTAATAGGGTGTACAGTTGGTGGAGATTCTAATCTCAGTTTCCCAAATGCCAATGTACTCTTAATTCCCAGTTTGACATGTTTGCAAATGCATATACATGCTTCCTAAATGCCTTTTTTAAAAAAAAAAATCAGCACATTCTCAATACTGATTGGGTCTGTTGAGAAAAAAGGGGAATGCTATTAGGAGGAAGTCAGAAGATATATTGGTAATATTTTACTTCTTCAGCTGGGTGAGAGGTATCCAGATGTTGGCTTTATTATTATTATAATTTACATATACATTATACACTATCTTTTATATGTATGAAACATCCCATAATAAAAAAGGAAGGACAAAAATAAATCCAGTCTAGCATTTACTTGTTTTACTACCACTCTTTATTTTCCCTCCAGTTTGATGTGATATTGCTCTCTGGACATAAATCTTCTAGCCAGTTTGTGGAAACATAATTGCTGTTGATTTAGCATTTATACCCTCCCCCAGCCCACAACCATCTCACTGATGAGTCTGTGATATGAGATCAAAAAGGTCCCCAGCAGAAACAACAAAAAAAATTACACTCATTGCTTTATTGATTTAATCAACCTAGCAAGCTATCAAGAGGGATGAGAATGAAGATAAAAATGAAAATGTGTGATGGCTGCCAAAGCAGATTACTTTTTCAAAAGACATATACAAAGATAAAAACTTCACAATTGATTATAATATCTTGTCTTCCCACTATAGCAAGGCAAGTTACTTGGTTACCTTCATTTCATCCTCACTTCCCTGACCCCACTGTGGTATAGGGATCCGACATCTGCTTCCACACCACACAATTCTGGTCACGAGTAGAACTGTAACTGCTCGTTTATGTCCCCCGCCCAAATAGACTAGAAATTCACTGAGGAAAGGTCCCATGTTCTTTGCCCATTTGAGCTCCATCCCTGTGACAGCTCCTAGGGTTTTGGTATGAGACTAGCTCAGTTCGAAGGTCAGCTCCTCTTCTCAGTCTCTGTGTAACCTTCTTAATCTTTCTGTGCTTTCATTTCCTCAATGATAATAATAATAATAGCATAAGTCAAAGATGTGAGGATTAATGTAATGACACATCTAAATTAATTAGCACAGAGTCTGGTCCAAAATCTAAGCTAAAATAATAGAATACTTATTTACGATCACCAATTTGGTGATAAAGAGGAAACTGAGTTGACAGAAAAGAAAGAAGATAGCTCTTACAATATGATTCTTAATGATTCAAGAGCACCGTCAATCTTCAGGAAATGTTTGGAATCTGCATCAAAAATTCAAGCTTCACAGTGCGCACTGAGAAGGTGTGGTTCCTTGGAGTGGTGCTCCATCTCTACCTGCTCAGACCTCAGGGTTGGTACCAACGGGGCTGCCTAGGTCAGGGACTTGTGACATTTTGATGGTACAACCCAGAAGTGGAACTGACATATCCAGACACTTAGCAAACACTTTTTGAGTCCCAACTATGGTCCCAGGAATTCGGCTAGATAATGAGGATATAGTGGTTGCAGGTCCCATCCTCTAGTCCCTACGAGCTGTCCACAGGCCACGCCTTGTCATGCCGCATGTACAATCTAGCCCCTTAAACTGAGTGTAGTTCATTCAATGCCCTTCCTTAGTTCTGCTGTTGTCTCTACTCAAGAGACATCTGTTAACTTTTCCAAATACATAGGTTTCCTCTACAAATCATGTTTCTCATGACAACTATAACTATAATACAGGTATATATGACTATACAATCAGTGTACCGATCTAATACCTCAAATCCTGGCATTTATTATGTACTTGAATTTATAATAATTTTCTTGAACTTTAATCTACTTGCCACACAAGCTGAGAGAACTGAATAAAATATAGACATATTTACATACTAAAATATTAATTATGTTAATAAGAATTGTTCTACTTTGAGGCAAGAATTACTAAGATCATTCTATTGCCTATAAAATAAACTCATGAGGTATTTAAAATGGAAAATATTTTGTTGTGGTAAACTATGAAATGCCAACTTAATTTATTATAAGATTGTGGACTCACTAAAAGATTTTGGGTATAAAAATAATTAAAATAAGATTGAAGATGATTTAGAAGTAAATGAAAATAATAATGCTTTTGAAAGTAGTATGGTTTGAAGAAATTCAGAGTGGCATATCAAACACAGACATTTATGGCAATAAATTTTATAAATACCTCATTCAAATAATAATATAAAAATACCTAGAACTTTTTTTTTTACAATAAAGGTTAAAAAAGTAGGTGATTGGTAGACATTCCTAGGATATAAAAATATGAAACAATTAATGGACAATATATAATCCAGTAAATACTGTGTTTAAGATTTAAAGTAACTAAATCATAAAGTAATCCATATTATAAAGTTATATTTCTTAATAAATAATAATTGAAGAGTTTTGAAATTTAATATCGACCTGCTCAAGCCTGGGCACATCAATTCCCCATCTCAGTTTTTCAACAGAATGGAAATCTGCCATTTTACATATAGACCAAAAATTGACTATTTTTAGGGGAACTTCTTAGAAACAAAAGGCCTCAAAAGTATTGATATTTCAGACACTAACAAAAATCTGTTATCATTATGATTTTCTCTGTTCTTTTCTATGTGATCAGCAATTCTCACTTTGCCAGCATTTCAGACAAGACAAATTCAAAGAACTGTAACAGCTCCCCAGTTGCAATTATAATAACAGACATACTCTAGATCAACAATCCCACCTTATGAATAAGTTATCTCAGGTCCAGGGAGGTTAAAGCAACTTAAAGAGCTATAATCCAAATTTCCCAAGGACCCAAAAAAGACACAAATATTAATATCAGTGTGAAAATTATTAAGTATTAATAGCCTGAAAATGATATTATATTTCTTAGACCTTTCACAACGTATTGAACAGACAGGAAATATCACCCGGAAGACAGTATAGAAGACTTCTTAGCAGATTTTCTGTGAATTTTGCTAGCCAGTCTATAACTGTAAGACTATTTCAATGAAGCCAGAGGGAAAATTGCCAGTGAACAAAAGCTCTCTTTTCTGAAATTCCTGTTCAGAGGCCTAGAATTTAGAATTAGTAGTATGCATTAAGTACCCTTGCCTTTATTTAAACCGCATTTTGTGGCCAGAAATAATATCCCGGGGAGTAATAAACTCATGTACCTTTCCCCCATGTTACTTTCCTCAGTTACTCCTTTTCTCTTTCTCTAATAGCACATTAAAAGTCCTTTTTGAACCACTTTACTCTGAGTGGCGCTAGAAACTACATATTTGGTGTTCCGCAACCGTAAAAATAAGAAATACTTTCCCAGAAGGAAAATCAGAGGTGCAGGGGGCAAAGTCTTCAGGGGGACTCCTGGATACGACATCCTACTCAGTTTCCTTCATGCTATAAAATAGCACTCTGGTCATTCACTGTAAGCCAGATTATGAGACTAACTCCTGGTGTCCAAATCGTTCCTCTATCTTATTTTCAAACGAAAAGGCCGATCACGGGTAAAGATGTTTTTAAAAGGAAGAAACAGTTGTCCAAAAGTTTTAAAGCCAGGAAACACTCTTAAGACACGTCCGGCTGCGACTGTCTCTCAAATTCTCACTCGCTTTGCATTGAACCTACAGTGCCCTAAAATGCCCCCCAGGAATTCCTTTCAAGGGGTCAGGTTGGGGGGCTCCTGGGCTGCTGGAGGGTTTAGACAAGTTTCCCGTCTGTCCCTGAAGCAATTTTCTGGTTAGGAAACCAGTCAAATGTGATGAAAGAGAACGCGGGGCGGACGAGCCCGCGCCCCAAACCCCCGCGTAGCTGGGTCAAGGGCTGAAGTCAGCAGAAGGGACCCCGGGTATGCGCTCCCTCGAGGGCCAAGCGGGGGGCGAGAGTTTTCCGGGGCCACGGCCGGGAGCTGCGACCAGACGCCCCCGGACACCCGGTCCCGCGGCAGTGCCGAGGGTCGCGGCTGCAGCTCGCAGGGCGCCCGGACTGGCGGGCGCCGCTTACCTTGACGGCTCCGCGGGAACTCGTCCGGGATTCGGCGCGGGCGCGGGCGCGGGCGGGGCGCCGGGTCGGCGGCGGGGCAGCGGCGGGGAAGGTGGGGGCCACACTGGGCTCCGCCCGGGCTCAGGTCCGCCGCCTCGGGGAGGAAGTGGTATCGGCCCTGCCCTGCCCACGCAGCGCGCAGACGTGAGGCGCTCTCCGCGCCGCTTCGCATCGAGGTGCAAGGGGGACGCCTGGTTGGAGGCACAGCCGCGGGAGGACGATGAAGACTCCTAAGACTCGCGGGCTGCTCTTCCCAACTCATCGGGTCTGTGCCTCATTTCCCCAATTTCTCCCCCTCCACACCACACCCTTGAAGGGAAAAAAAAAAAAAGTTTTTAAGTTCTGGGAGAAGTTGGGCCTTCCTCTCTCGCCCCTCCCCCACGCGCGCCCTCCCTTCTAGAATTCCTTCGCTAATTGCATATCAATTAGTGGCTAAGGGGTGTGGGGCTAGAGGACGGCTCCGCAGAAGCCCGAGACCCTGACCTCTTTTGCAACGGCCTTCCCAAGTGTTTACTTCAGCCCCTCTGCGCTTCCTCTTTCAGGCCAGTTGAGCAAGGCCGGAGCTTCCCGCCGCGCGCAGCCCACCCTTGGGGGACTTGGCGCGCGAGTGCGGAGCAGAGCTACCCCGCGCCTGCGCGTCAGCCCGCCTGTCCGCAGGGACGCGCTCCGCCCGCAGGGACGCGCTCTGCCGGGCGCAGGTTTCTGCGGGACGCGGGATGGGGTGTCGGAGGTCGGGGGTCAGGTGGGGAAGTGCGCGCTCCCCTCAGCCCATTTCTCAAGTGTCCGATTGGCAACCCCCTCCCCCCCCAAAAAACTTAACCACACTGAGTTGGCGGGCGAGGCGGTGAAGAAACAGACGCTTTCACACATCGCTAGTGGAAATCCAAAATCATATGAACCCCGTGGGGGTGAATTCAGCAATAGCTATTAAAGTTACATATGCAGTTACTGTTTGGTCCAGAAATCCCACTTCTAGTAATGTATTAGGACAGTAGAGTGATGACAAGTTTTGCAGTACCCACGCCCATTCTTGGCCGCAGGATTTGTAATAGCAAAGAACTGCCTGAAAGTAACCCGAGACTCGAGACTCGTTGGAAGTGGAGCCTCCTGAGGGTGGGGAGATCTGAAAATACAGAAGTTAAAAACAGTTAGGATTTGTAAATGTGGTTGAATTAACCTCCTCTTCCCCTATACAGCTGTGTCCCCAAGGGCTTTTATGTGGGGAAAGTGGGGAAGATATAAAGACATATATGAGACATGTAAATTAATTAAGTAAATTAAGATAGTTTAGTCATTTATTTAGTAAAAGACTTGTAAGCACCTACTCATCTAAGAACAATGAAAATAGTTGTGAAGAAAACAGTTCCTGCTCTGGCGGATGGTACTTTCTAGATGGGAGAAAGCAAATTAATATTTAACATGTTAAATAATGTTAAGTATTTTGAAGGGAATTAAAAGGTGAGAGTGTTAGTAGTGGGGATGGAGCCGTTACATTAATTAGGATCATCAAGGAAGATCTTTCTGATAAGTGTCACTTGAGCCAGACCTAAATGACATGAGAGATTAATTCATGTGGAGTTTGGATGAGAATGTTCAAAGGCTCTGGGTTGGGAAGGCACTTGAGTTGCTGGAAGAAGAGCAAGGAAGCTAGTATGGATGGAGCAGAGTGAGAAGGAGACGATGGTATATGAGATTAAAGAGGAAATGTGTGTGTCCTTTCCTGGAAGTGAAAGTCCCTACCTGGCTATGGTAGGGACTTCACTGTGAGATGGAAGCCATCAGAAGGTTCTGAACAGTTAGTACTATATAGAAAGTCAGGTCAAGCAATGGAGTGACTTACATAGGAGAGGCCAACCAATACCTCTTGCAAAGTAATGAAAAGGGGCAGCCATTCCAAGATTTGTAAAAACATTCCAAGAGAAGGAAGAGCAAGAAAAGATTAAGAGATAGAAACACAGAAGGTTAGAAAGAAAGCCAGCATGACTGGCAAAAGAGTAGGGCAGTGGTAGAAGAATGGGGACAGAGAAGTAGACTGGGACCAGATCAGGCAGGGCCTTGGGGTAAGCCTTGAGGACTTTAAGGACTTTGAGTTTTATTCTGATTGCAGTGGGGAGCTGTTGGAAGGGTTTTAGAAAGTACATGATTTTTGACTTCTGCTGTATGCCCTCATGCTGGTTGGTGATTGGAATGGGGCAACACGAAGGGCAGTGAGAGATCACTCGGTAGGCTGTAGCAATAGCCCAGGTGGAAGATGATGGTAGCTTTGCTTAGTATTCTAACAGTGGAGATGATGGATTCAAGACACAGTTTCAAAGAAGAATCAACCCATAATTATGCTTTTGCTTTAGTTTCCCTTGCCTGGGAACAGATCCCAAAAAATATTTCTATGGTCCATGTCCAAGAGTTTCTTGCATGTTTTCTTCTAGGAGTCTTATGGTTTCAGGTTCCACATTTAATCCATTTTGAATTTATTTTTGTGTATGGTATAAGAAGGTGGTCCAGCTTTTTTCTTTTGCATGTGGCTGTCTAGTTCTCCCACCACCATTTACTGAACGGATTGTGTTTTTCCCATTGTGTATTCTTGGGTTCTTGAAAAAGTGAAATAAGATTTCCTCTATCTAACCAGAAAGGAAGGAGGGTGGATTTGGAGTTGACAAGGATTTTCTTCTTTTTGATAGCTGTGAGATACAGAAGTTCTAATTTAACGACTTTATTTTCTTTTGTAAAGTGGGAAAAGAAGTAGAGCCTTCCGCTGGGAGTGAGATAGGAGGGACTATCAAAGACTGTCCTAGATTAGGGAAGCTGGAGAAAGTTTGACAAGGTCATTACCGAGAATGGGAGAATGAGTTGATCGAAAAATTTCATGAGACTTCCAGACAGCCTGAGAATCTATTTGAAATTGACAGTGATGGTGTAAGTCATCTGCTCAGTCGTGCGACTCTTTTGCAGGGCTAGGTTCCCTAGGTTTGGAGAAAGTTTAGCTCTTACGGGTAAGGAATAGGTTGTTGTGTTCAGAAGGTAGGCAGATTGAATTTTGCTTCTGGAGGCATCGAGATTAGGGGACCCATAATTATGTCCAGAATGTGACCAAGGGTTTGGGTGGCTGAGGTGATCAAGGAAATGAGAGGCCAAGGGGTTATAAATATCATCCCAGGTAACGTTTAAGTCATCTAGGATTAGGGTGGCCCACAATTTACTGAGCCTGAGCCACTTCTCAGAGTACCAGCACGCTAACCGAATGGGAACACGAGAAACAGGTATAATTCATGACTCTTCCAGACAAACAGAATGATGACAAGATTTAAAGTCATCTTAAGGGAAGACTGGGAGTCAGGTGTCAGGGTTTCAAAATGAGAGTGCAGATGGACTGGGATTCGTAGAGATGACAGATCAGAAGAGGTAGACAGAGTGGTTTGCCCAAATGGTATGAGCCTCAAGAGAAGTCAGTTTGCTTTTTGCTTTCTTTTGATTTGAATAAAAGGAGGAGCCACTAAAGGTCCTCCAGTAGTAACGGGGAGCATGGACAACAGCACACGCACCTTGTAAACTTAAGGTACATGGAGTGTGGGCGAGTAAACTACTTTTCCTTGAGAAAGCTGCAGTGAAAATGCAGAGTTAAACTTCCCGGACAGAGGAACACTCCAGAAATTGCCTCACGATACAGGAGTGGCAGTGAGAGAGTTTGGGATGAGGTGAAGACAAGGGCCGAAGGAATCACAGGTGAGGAGGAACAGAATGTCATGGGATGATGGTGTGGGAGAGATTTCCCCTGGTGACTTGTTTTTGGACAGACTAGTGAAGCAGTCTTCCTAGAGTATATCTGCAGAACATGGTTAGTGGATAGACAACGTGGGCTCTGGCACCATAGAGGAACTCAGTTTAAGTTTAAATCGAGTGGAGATTTTAGCTGTGCCTTACTACCTTACTGTTTTGGCATAGTAAATACCTCACGTATTTTGGCCCATTTCCTTCTCCTGGCTAAAGAGCGTTCACCTCTGGCAAAGGACCTGGATTGACCAGAATTAAGATTTCTGCCGCTTTTTGGTGGGGAAGGTTTCCTTTGGTCTAACATTTCATAACGTTTCTTCTGTTCATTTTATTTGGATTATCCTTAATTGTAGGGAATATTTGCTTCTTATTTATTTATTTATTGCTTCTTATTTAAATATACAACTTTTACACCATCTGCAATAGACTGTATTTTCCAAATGGCCATGACCATATCTCCCTTCTCCATCAAGAGATGGAACCCATTTTTCTCCCTCCCCCTTGAAGGTGTGTGGGCTCTGTGACTGCTTTGATCAATCAAAGACAGTAGAAGGGATGCTGGACTTAGCACTTACTAGCTGGCAGCATCTCTTCCTGCCTCTTTCGGCCCTGAACACCCAGGAAGCAGGCTACTCCATCAGAGAGAGGGCACATGAGGGAGGGAGGCCACCTTAGACATGAGCCGAAGATGCCATCTTGCACACCCATCCCCACCAAACCTTCAGAAGATTCTAGCCCTAGTTCTTATCTAAATGCAGTAACACGAGTGAGTTATGGAGGACCACCCAGATGAGCTGAATCAACCTACAGATTCCTGAGAGATAATGATAAGTAGCTGTGTTAAGCCTCTAAGTTTTGGTTTGTTTATGCAATAGTGGTTTGTTCAAGCAATACTCAAGACATCTTGGGTACCTCTATAGCTCATGTGTCTGTCATAGTAAAGTTTCTGTGCGTGGCCTTTTAAAATATAAACCGATAAAATATGAACTGTGGTTTCTATTTTAATCATAAAAATGTATAATTAGTATACTATTACCGATTATATGTTTGGTATATATGTGTTTTTTCTTGCCCATTAACAAAATGTTCCCTGTGCCTGACCTCTGACCCTCTGCTTGTCCTCTGACCACTGTACTCAGATATTCCTTTCCTGCTCCACACCTTAGTGATAGTAAAAGAAATACCAGATAGGCTGGATGGAAGAACAGCAGCAGGAGAAGAAGGGTAGGGAAGAGGAAAGAGATCCCAAGAAAGCTTGGGAGAGGATTTTTGGTCGGGAGCTGAAAGCAAACCAGGGAGAAGCATGTTTTGGGGACACTGCTGGGTATGAGAGTGGTAGAGAGTGAGAAGGAAGGGAGGAAAGGAATTTTAAGAAATGTGGACTTGGTTGAAAATTAAACTTATCTGATGGTTTCTTGGCATTGACACTGCATAGAGGCTATGCCCATTGAAGCCCA
Source organism: Nasua narica (assembly GCA_028533885.1). Taxonomy (NCBI): domain Eukaryota; kingdom Metazoa; phylum Chordata; class Mammalia; order Carnivora; family Procyonidae; genus Nasua; species Nasua narica. The sequence goes on from CM052807.1 coordinate 11,270,098, forward strand.
GTGGTAGGTTACTCAATAAGCATTAATATCTTTGAAATACTGAGATATAAATGTATACATTGTGTCTTCCCAGAGCATGTGTCTGCAAAGAAGGGATCCTTGCTACCCATGGCTTGAGAATTTCTTAATTAAAGAAATTCTTGTAGAGAAGCTCTGATAGCTCATTGAACTCAGACAGGAAGTATAGCTGGGCCCCTTGAGGAGCTACACTAAGAACCAGAGGACCACCAGGAAGTCTTTCCAGCTCTTTTATTTTTCCTTAAAAAATTTTTTATTGTGATTAAATAGACATAACATAAAATTATCATCTAAACCGTTTTTAAGTGTACAGTTCAGTGGCATAAATACATTAATAATGTTGTCCCCATCCAGGTACCCCATTCTTTTTTTTTTTTTTTAAAGATTGTATTTATTTATTTGACAGAGAGAGCTCACAAGCAGGCAAAGAGGCAGGCAGAGGGAGAGAGAGGGAGAAGCAGGCTCCCCGCTGAGCAGAGAGAGAGCCCGATATGGGGCTTGATCCCAGGACCCTGAGATCATGACCTGAGCTGAAGGCAGAGGCTTTAACCCACTGAGCCACCCAGGCGCCCCCAGGTACCCCATTCTTAAAAAAAATTTTTTTTAAGTAATCTCTACGCCCAATGTGGACCTCAAACCCACAACCCCATTAAGAGTCACATTCTGTACGGACTGAGCCAGCCAGGCACCCCTGAATAGCTACCTTTTAACAGCATTTTTGTTTACCATCTATACAGTTTTACCTTTTCCAGAATGTCATATAAATGAAATCATACAGTGTGTAACCTTTTCAGATTGGCTTTATTCACTTACTTAGCAGTATTTATTTATTTATTTATTATTTTTAATTAGCATATAATGTATTATTTGCCCCAGGGTACATGTCTGAATCATCAGGCTTACACATTTCACAGCATTTACCATAGCACATACCCTCCCCAATGTCCATAACCCTACCCCCCCACCTCCCTTAGTTTGTTTCATGAGTTTAGGAGTCTCTTATGGTTTGTCTCCTTCCCCATCCCATCTAGTTTCATTTCTCTCCCCACCCCCACAACCCCCTGCCCTGCCTCTCAAATTCTTCAGATCAGAGAGATCATGTGATAATTGTCTTTCTCTGACTGACTTATTTCGCTTAGCATGATACTCTCTAGTTCCATCCACATCATTGCAAATGGCAAGATTTCGTTTCTCTTGATGACTGCATAGTATTCTGTTGTATATATATACCCTTTTCATAGTTAGCATGCATTTAAATTGATCTAAGTCTTTGTGTGGTTTCATAGCTCATACCTTTTGTCACAGAATAGTATTCTATTAGTTAGATATACTTTAGTTTGTTTATCCATTCACCAAGGACTTTTTCATTGGTCCCAGTTTTTGGTGATCATGAATAAAACTGCTTTAAACATTCATGTGCAGGATTTTGTATGGACATAAATTTTCAAATCAGTTGGCTAAATTCCTAGTAGTAGAGTTTCTGGATCATATAATAAGACTATGTATACTTTGTTTGAAATTGCCAAACTGTCCTGCAAAGTGGTTGTATATTTTGTATACCCATCAATGAGAGCTCCTGCTCCTCTGCATCTTCACCAGCAATTGGCATTGTCAGTTTTTTGGATTATAGCCATTTTAATGGGTATGTGGTAGTATCTCATTGTCATTTTGATTTCCATTTCCCCAATGAGAAATGATGTTGTGTATCTCTTAATATGCTGGTTTACTCTCTGTATCTCTTTTTTTGGTGAGGTGTTCATTCAGATCTTTTGACTCTTCCTTTCTTTCTTTCTTTTGCTTTGTTGTATTATTGTTGGGTTGTAAGAGTTCTTTGTTTATTTTGAGAATGCTAAATTTTTTAAAAAAGGTTTTCATTTGAGAGAGAGAGAGTGAGCAATAGCACGCGCAGGGGGGAGGGTCAGAGGGAGAGGGAGAAGAAGACTCCCCACTGAGCGGGGCTCCATCCCAGGACCCCGGGACCATGACCTAAGCAGAAGGCAGATGCCTAACCAACTGAGCCACCCAGGCACTCCAAGAATGCTGAATTTTTAATATCCAATTTCTGCTCACTCAGTATTAACTCTAGCAAGGTCTGAAAAACCTCTTCTCCCACCCCCATTTCCTTTCACACAGTAGTAACAAATGGCAGCTACCACCGTCAGCTTCTGTATGAAAGACCAAATTTGGTGAGAAGTGGTTTAGGGCCATCAATATGAAGTGTGTGACTATACACACTATAAAATCGATACTTAAAATCTTTTCTCTATTAAAAGAGGCCTTGTAGCTCGGGTCATGATCTCAGGGTCCTGGGGTCGAGCCCTGCATCGGGCTCTCTGCTTAGCGGGGAGCCTGCTTCCCCCTCTCTCTCTACCTGCCTCTCTGCCTACTTGTGATCTCTCTCTCTGTATCAAATAAATAAATAAAAATCTTAAAAAATAAAAGAGGCCGTGTGTTTTATCCAGTATGATTCTCAACCCTGGGTGCACAGTAGAACCACTGAAGGAGCATAAAAATTACTGATACCTTTGCTAAAATCTTAAAATAAGTGTTAATATTAAAACCAACTAAAACTATAAGGGACACTACTATGCACCCATTAGAATGGCTGAAATTAATAGTGTTGGCAAGTGTGTGGAAGAACTAGAACTCTCATACGTTGCTGGCAGATACAACTATTTAGAAATCAGCAGTTTGTTGGGCGCCTGGGTGGCTCAGTTGGTTGAGCAACTGCCTTCGGCTCAGGTCATGATCCCGGAGTCCCGGGATCGAGTCTCATATCGGGCTCCCGGCTCTGCGGGAAGTCTGCTTCTCCCTCTGACCTTCTCCCCTCTCATTCTCAGTCTCTCGCTCTCTAATAAATAAAAAAAAAAATAAAAAATCTTTAAAAAAGAAATTAGCAGTTTATTAAAAGGTTAGATATACACTCACCATATGACTTGGCCATTCCAATCCTAGGTATCTATCCAAGAGAAATAAAAGCACATGTCCACCCCAAGACCTGTGACATGAATATTCAGAGCAGCTTTATTTGTACTAGCCCCAAATTGGAAACAACTCAAATGTCCATCATAAGTGAATGGATAAACACATTGTGTAATAATTATTCCATGGAATACTACTCTGAAACGAAAAGGAATAAATTATTGATACACCCAATATTGTGGGTGTGGGTGAATCTTAACATAATTATACTGAGTGATAAAAGCCATATTAAAAAAAGAATGTATGCCGTTTGGTCTTATCTTTTGTATAAATTCTTGAAAATTCACAGTAATCTATAGTGAGTAAAAGCACTGAGAAAGGAAAGGAAGAGTGATAAAGGGAGCATTATAGAGGGGCACAAGGGAGCCTTTAGGAGTGATCAATGTGTTCATAATCCTGATTTTAGTGATGGTTTCCATTGGTGTGTACACATGTCAAAACTGGTCAAATAGTACACTTTTTATGTGTGCAGTTTAGTAGATGTCGATTGTCGATTGTACCTCAGTAGAGTTCCAAAAAAAAATCTTTTGCCCCTTGGAGTGTTACTTAATTCATGATTTCAAAAATGTAATTAAAAACATATATTAAATTTTAGTTAAAATCTTATTCATTAAAAACAAAGGGAAACCTAAATTTCTGTAATATTAATGTTTACCGCAGCAATTGATAAATAAGGAAAGATCACTGCTTTAGATTTTTCAAAACTGAACATTTTGTAGTTGGAAGACTTGATCTAGAATATGAGTAGGAAATAGAGGGAGAGAAAATTGTATGGGAAGAAATAGGAAATCAAATACCACAAACTTTTTGGAAGCTCTATTTAATCCCAGAGGTGACAACAAGCTCTTGGATATTGCAGAGTCTTGCATGTACTTTAGAAAGGTGTTGAAATAATTGTACATGTGTTTCTAGAGCAAAGAAGGTTTTGTACCAGGACTGAACACTGAAAAAAAGCATATAGTTTAAGAAACACTAGCGTTACATATTTTGAAAGTTTAGAACACAAGTCTTTTTCATCCAAGTTATTTTATCCTGCTTTTTGCTAGATCCATATGGCTCCTGGTAGTAGAAGCCAAAACACACGAACTTCTCAGACTATCTAACAAAACTCCATTTCAAGTTAATTTTGGGGAGGGGTGTGGGATAGAGCTTGGGCTTATTAGCCACTCTATGTCTTGCCTTCCTGAACTGTCATTCCTTGTTTACATAAAATTTAAACTTGCCTTCATACTTAGGATAAAATCTGAACGCCTTGACATGATCGTTAAGACTTTATCAGATCTGTGCCAACCCCACTTCTCCAACTTCTTCTAAGTTCAAGCCATATTGTCTTCCTCTCTCTGTTCTTGAAAATCGAGAAGCTCGTTGTTGCCCAGAATGCAAGTCTCTGGTTCTCAGTTTGAATGACATCTTTATCCTTTCGATCTCAGCTTTATGATGGCCTCTGCCTGTGTCAAGTAAGCTTCATGAGGACACAGAGAAGTAGCTGAAGTAGGAGGAAAGGGGCAGGTGGGAGGTAAGGGACAGAGGCAACTCAGGGATGATCCATTGCTCCTTAGCACTTTTTCATAAACTGGTATCTTTTCTATGAGTAGTGTGAAATATTCAATTTAAACACCATGAGCAGACAGTACCTGTGATCAGACGATGAAACATAAGGAAGTCAGAAGATGGTGTTTTTTTTATTTTATTTTAACTGTAAAATGAGGCCAATAATAATGTTTTCCTGCCTGAATCACAGAATGGTGTTTATGTAACATACTCAAGATTGCTTTGAAAACTGTAAACAGGAACAGATGTTAATAATTTCAGGCTAATGTGGTCTTCACACTGTAGTGGTGCCTTCCCTTGTGAATTCTGCCAAGGACAAAGCAGTCAGCTCAGTGTGCTTGGAGAAGAAGTTCTTGATTGGTAGGCATCTCATTGCCTGCTGTGGGACCTCTAGAAACTCTGGAGTCCATTGCTGCTCCCACAGCAAGCTTCAGAAACCAAGATAGTAATAATAATAATAAAAATGTTTATTTTATTCTTTCAATGAACTCAGCAAAGAAATACATTTTAAATGGGAAGCTTTTCTCTGGTTCACTTGAGTCCAGACTTCTCTCTTTCCCTCTTCCACTCTCTTTCTCCCTCACCCTTCGTCCCTACCTCTATCTCTCCCATTTTCCCTTTCTTCTCATCTTCCTCAGTTGAAAAAGGAATCTGGTCAAAGTGAAAAACTCTGTATGAACAAATGAATGTCAAGCTTGGTAAAATACATGGCAGAGGGTGCTGGTGTAATCAAATGACTGAGCAGAGTTGCTAAGACCCCACAAAATCTATCTCAATTACTTCTACTTTGCTTTGCTTTATCCAGTTTTATATTCTATGACCTCAGGTAAAAGTATAAAATAATTCATTGCTGGGAATTTAAATTTTTCATTAGAACCATATCAAAAATATGTCTCCACTTTTTAATTGTAACTCGTTCTCAACTGGGGACAAAAACTATATTGTCTTTCTCTCCTGAGCCATGCTTACAATCAATCAGATGATAATTGGTAAAATCACTGTTTCTGTCCACAGTTCTCTTTAATTTCAGCTCCTATCCTTATCTTGGCTGATTCTAAGTTATTTTTATTATTATTATTATTATTTTTTTAATTTTTAAAAGGAATCTTACTCAGACTTTTTTCTTAGTATATCCTTTGTGATGACACGATTCTCTTTCATTTGAATCTTGTGAAGCTAGACCTAGTGAACTCCCGAGGGCAGGGTCACACAGTGTGGGTTTCCTGGCCCTCTTCTCCTTCAGTCTGGAAACCGTCACAGAGAGATTTCCACCAGGACAGTTTCTAGCGGAAAGTTCTCTGTTCTACTTTGCCATTCTGGTGTGCAGGAGAAACACTCGGCTAATTTCCGCATCATTCTGGGTAAAGATTCTGCATCCAGTTCCAATGTGTGGGGGCGTGTTCCCCACACCAACATGCAATTCTCAGACACTAGCTGGACATCCAATAGTTCAACTCAATTCTGATACCGCAGGTTAAGTGTTAGTTCTACAAGGCTGCCATTCCCCCACAATTTCAGCTGCCAGTCTCACCTGGAACCTGACTCACCTCCTTGGGTTTGATTAATTTGCTAGAGTGGCTCACAGAACTCAGAAAACCAGTTTATTCTCTCGATAACTGGCTTATTATGAAAGAATATAACTTGGGAACAGCCAGATAGAAGAGATGTATACGGCAAGGTATGGGGAAAGGTCACAGGGTTCTATGCTCCCTCTAAGGGCACTGTTCAATGTGTTCACCAACCTAGAAGCTCTCTGAACTCTGTCTTTTTTTTTTTTTTTTTTTTTTTTTTTTTATGGAGACTTCATTACATAGGCACTGTCAACTAAATCATTGGCCGTTGATGAGTTGATGATTGATTCCAACCTCCAGCTCCTCTTTCCTCTCCAGATATCAGGGGGCAGGATTGAATGGAGTTGCTTTCTCTGGCAACCAGCCCCCATCTTTAGGTGCTTTCCAAGGTCACCTTGTTAACATAAACCTATTATGATGGAAAGGGACTTGTTATGAATAACAAGACACCCATTTCACCTTAATGGCTCTCAAGTCATTTTTAGGAACTGAGGACCAGAGACCAAATATTACAACAAAAGATTCTCCCATTGCTCTTACTGCTTAGTAAATCCCAAGGCTTTTAGGAGCCCTATGCCAGGAATCAGGACAAAGACCAAATATATATTTCTTTTTTTTCCCCCAAATATATATATTTCTTACTACAAATGGCAGTAATGAAGGAGCAGAGCAGGGCTGGCTCGTTTTGCTTACACCTGCCTTCTTGTGTGTGGCTCCGGCAGGACCTGCCTCTGGGACGGTCAGAGTGTGGCTCAGCCCTCCCTTGAGCTAATTGGCCCAGACTGCCTGTGGGTTGGTTTGGGTTAGCCAATAGGAATGCAGAACCCCTGACCAGGAAAGAATATAAACCCCCGCCTTTTGCCCCCCAAACTTGTGGGCCAATTCTGGCCAAGGTGATAGGCTAGTTCAAACAGTTACTAAGTAACTTTCTGTGTGTTACAATCTCATTGGCCACTGGCCCCTATAAAACTGCTGCGCTTTTTGAAACTCGCTGTCTTTCTCTACATCAAGCCACTGCGTTGGTGAGTGTGGGAGACTGAGCTCGAGCTAGCTCAAATAAAGGGCTCTTTTGCTTTTGTATCGGACTCGGCTCCCTGGTGGTCTTTGGGGATCTCAGAATCTGGGCATAACAATACACAGGGGCTCAGGAACTGTGAGAGGCATTTCTTGACTCATCTTCTTTGGCGTGCCTCGCGGCTGTCTTTCCTCTCCCCGCTGTGGGGGTGTTGGGGACACCGGTAACCAGTTTGGAATCAGGGCATAAGTCCGCCAGAATCAGAACTCTCATTTTTGCAGACTAGACTGAAAGGCTGGGCAACCCATGCTAAGTGCCTTCTCTGTTCCTCTCAGACTCTGTCTAATTGGAGGCTGGAAATGCAAGTGGGAAAATGAATTCTGCTCAATTATATGGCATTTCAAAATTTTTTCCTTATATTTTGTGTTAGAGACCATCATTGGGCTCCAGTATCCACTGTCTTCTTCTATAATATAGAACTTTGGAAAATGTATCCTACCTCCCCTAAAGCTTTTTGCAGCCATGTGAATAAATTTTGGCTCATGAGAGATAAGTGAAAGTATTATTTTGGACTTGGGGGAAGCCTCCTTCAAAGGTGCCTTTCTTCATATCCTCCTTCCTGCTGCTTGGAATGCAAACCTTGGAGTGGCTTTCCTGGGCCATGAGATGACCTTGAGTATAGAAGCCACATACTAAGGAAGGCAGAACAGCAAGATGGGAGGGGCCTGGGTGTTTGAAGGTTCTCTGAAAACAGCTGCATTAGCCTTAGACTGCCTACATCTAGATCATTGTTTTGTGAGGAAATAAACCCTTGTGTGAGTAAGACCCAAATTTTAAGATCTCTGTTATACTGTATTAGTGGACAAGGCTGCCATAATAAAATACTAGATAGGGTGGGTGGCTTAAGCAACAGAAATTTGTTTTTTCATGGTTCTGAAGGAAAGAGGCTAAGATGACAGTGCCAGACACTCAGTTTATGGTGAGACTTCTCTTACTGGTTTGTGGATGGCCATTTTTTTTCTGTGTCCTCACATGGCCTCTTCTCTGTCCGGGTGTGGTGTGAGAGAGGGGGAAAAAGAGCAGGGGGAGGGAAGAGGGGTGTGATCTTTGGTGTCTCTTCCTCTTCTTATAAAGACACCTGTTCTATTGAATTAGGGCCCACCCTTATGACCTCATTTAGCCTTTAATTACCTCCTCATAGGCCTTATCTCCAAATAGAGTCACAATAGGGGTTTAGGGCTTTAACGTATGAATTGGTGGGGGGGCAGTCCATAACACATACAGAAAAACATGCTTCCTATCTCATATGCCCAGGGACCTTCGTTTTTGAGGTTTTTAGAGTGAAGAATTTGACTGGTTTTACCTTTTTACATTTTCTGGTTCTTGTTGACTCGACACACTCATGGATTTCTATCTGACAGCTGGAGCTTGACTGAAATTTCCAAGCTACCGATGGGACACTTTGTCCTCCGGATTTGCTGAGACAGCCCAGACCTACAGATCCTGTTGCTCATGTCTGGCTGTCTGGGCCGAGAAGTGGGTAAGATGAGGAAAGTCTCTAGATACAGGGAAGGGCCTGCGGAGGTGGAAAGATGTGGGTTGATTCTGGTGAATATTATCTTGACACACTACCACGCACTCTACCTCTTCTTAGTGGGTCCCCCACATGGTAGTCAAAGTGGCCTCATTATTGGTATCATCGGATCATGCTGTTCTTCCTTCAGAATGAGGGTACGTTCGGCCTCGTTTGTCTCGGCGCGGACATTTTGATTTAGGGATATTTTAACACGACCTAAAAAAGAAATTGTTGAAGTGTCAGCTCTTATATTATTAAGTAATGGATAAATAGGTACCCTCACCGTATGCCTGAATTTTACAACTTCTGAGACTCTGCATCCTGGAGCGGGGATTGGGGATAGGGTGGAGAGGGGAGTTGAGAATGAGGTGGGATCAGGGATTACAAAAGAGGCTGGGTGGGGGTCCGGGAATGGGTGATGGTGGGGCTGGAGTTTGGTGCCGCTTGCAAACACGGGGTCACATACTTCCTGGCTCATTCATTTATGTCAATCTAGCAGAGCATTTGCTTTGCTCACTGAGAATTAGATGCCGCACGGTCCGCAGACTCTCTGGTTTCTCTGTTAGTGTTCAATGAGTGTAGGCAGTTCCTTTTGATAAATATTACACTTTGCTTAATAATGGGACTGTATTGAGTTGAATAGTGACCCTTCCCCCAAAGTCAATGACCAGTATCCCCCGAGAAAAGGGAGATTTGGAAACATGCAGGGACACAGAAGACACACAAGGGAGGTGACCCTGTAATAACAGAGGCAGAGATTTGAGTGATGCAGCTATAAACCAAGGAATGCCATGGATTACTGGTGAGCACCAGAAATTAGAAACAGGCAGGGAAGGATTCTTCCTTAGTGCCTTTAGAGGGAGCATGGCCCTACCAACACCCCGATCTCAAGACTATGTTTTCAGATCTGTGAGAGAATAAATCTCTATTGTTTTAAGCCATCCAGATGGGGGCCATTGGCTACAAAAGTCCTGGGAAATTACTACATGCACTTTTTCTTTTAAACTCTATAGAGAATGAACACATCTGCCTTTTAAAGTTTTTATAATTGTGCTAATCTTATTTGATTGGCAATATATTAGACATTTGTCTAATCCATCTGAAACTGTCTAATGATAGTTTTGGAAGTAGTTGGAGACTAATTTAAGTCTAATTATATCCTTGTGTCATTTATTAATTATAAGGTAATACAGGCTCATGAAAATACAAGGAATACAATAATGAGTGAAGTATGAAATACAAGCCTGCCATAATTGATATGGGAATTAAGGGTCGAATAAATGCTGGGGACGATTTAAAAATTTTAAAAATCAGGGCTTTTATGTTGTGACAGGGTAATTTTGTGGTGGCTGCATCAAAAATAGTTCTAATTTGCAACTCATTACTTACAGGACTGAATCCTAAGTCGTTGACAGATGGGGTGACCAAATAATGTATGGTCTAACTGAGACACTTTTGGGAGTGAGAGGAGAAGCTATTATCTGGGGCAACAGAGATAAATGGGGACTGTCGTGGGCAAACTAAGACATGCAAAACTTTCCACAAAGTGAGTTCTGGTCTTAATGCTCCCAAACCCGTAACTACTGGGCAGATTCCAGAACTGTGTGCCTTCATGTACAAAGTCCTCTGCTTCTGTCTGTGGCTGAAATCTCAATACAAAATGCAATTTCTTCTGTAAAGCTTTCTCTGGCTTTTCGGATACGGGCATTCTGCTCATAATCCCAAAGATACAAACTATGTTATTGTGTTACATTTCTTCATTTGTGAATGTAATTTCCTTGACAACAGGCATTTTGTCTGTTTTATGTCTAGATCTCCACTTTTTAGAGTAGTCCTTGGTTCAATAAATACTTGCTGGATTGACTAAATAAATTATTTATGAGATTCTTTTGCCCTGAAAGTTGCTCAAAACAATTAGAGAATAATTCCAGACATGTTATAATATTAGTTAGGAGCAGGATAGTCAATACATTCTCTGAATTAATACAGTATAGGCTTAAGTTCCGAAACAGCGAACCAATATTGAAAAATGTCCATTTCAATGTCCACATTGAGCCTGGTATGGCAGCACAGCTGTACGAGGCCGCTAGAGGTCCAGAGTCTATTTTGCTGTTCTGCTGTGTAGACGTCCCCAAGATGTTCAAGAAATCTTCCGCAAAGATGTATTTACTTTCCAAGGCTTTTTGCAGTCAGAGTTTTGTTTCTTTTAAATGCTCCCTTGTACTGGGACTGACCTTGAAGCAAGAAAAAGCAGCTCCTATGTATGCAAGTTAGTGGACTCCTTGCATGGGGGAAGTTCTGAGTTTCACTTACTTGGCCTATTATTCATTGCGTTTGATGCAGACAGGCCAGCTCCAAGGACCCAGAGGGAGTCCTGTAAGACCAGCTGAGGGGTCCTTGGTTTTGCTCAGGATAGAAATCAAGCATAAGCCAGCAGGAAGTGAGAGCAGGGTTTACTGAAGATATAAAGAGTGCAGATATAAACAGAGCATCTGGGAGACTCAGAAAGGAAGGGACAAGGTGTCTCCTCTTTGCGTGGGGTCTGGGATTTTTATTGACAGTTGTGGTCTGGTGCACATGTTTTCTCAGGGATCCAGGAACTGGTCAAAACAAGGACAAGGTCCAGGCGCCCATGATAAGTCACTTTATCCCTGGTGCCAGGGAGGTCTTGGTGTCCGAGAAATCTAGCGCCAGTGGTCTGAAATACACACATCATGGCCTTGACTGGTCATTCCTGCCCAGTCATTCCTTAGATGTTATCTGTCGTGGTAGAAGACGCCAAAGAAATCATTAACTTCTTGTCCCTTACAAGGAGGACGTATTAAGGCATGTGTAAGGCAGAGATGCAGGTCCTAGAAAGAGTAGAAGCAAGAAAAGGAGGAAAAGTCCCCAGTTTTCCTTCATGGGGTCCCTTCAGTTTTCTTATCACACATTCATATGTTTAGATACATGCTAAAGAGTCTTTTTTTTTTTAAAGATTTTATTTATTTATTTGACAGAGAGGAGAGAGATCACAAGTAGGCACAGAGGCAGGCAGAGAGAGAGGGGGAAGCAGGCTCCCCGCTGAGCAGACAGCCTGATGCGGGGCTCGATCCCAGGACTCTGAGATCATGACCTGAGCTGAAGGCAGAGGCGTTAGCCCACTGAGCCACCTAGGCGCCCCACATGCTAAAGAGTCTTAATTTATATCTCCAAAATAAATGTTCTCTCTTTCTTGACAAATGAAATTAATGCTTGTAGTTTTTAAGGAAAAAAAAGGAAATCATTTTTAAATAGTCATTCTTTTTGTAAAAGTTTAAATTCAATTAATTAACATAGCGTATTCTTAGTGTCAGAGGTAGAGTTCAGTGATTCATCAGTCTTATATAACACCTAGTGCTCATTATATCACGTGCCCTCCTTAATGTCCATCACCCAGTTAGCCCATCCCATCCCCTCCTCTCCAGCAACCCTGTTTGTTTCCTATGATTTATTAGAGTCTCTTATAGTTTGTCTCTCTCTTTGATTTTGTCTTGTTTTATTTTCCACTCCTTTCCCCTATGCTCCTCTGTTTCGTTTCTTAAATTCCACATATGAGTGAAATCAGGTGATAATTGTCTTTCTTCAATTGACTTATTTTGCTTAGCACAATACCCTCTAGTTCCATCCACGTCATTGCAAATGGCAAGATTTCAGGGGGGGGCGGTTGATGGCTGCATAATATTCCATCGTGTGTATATATGTACACCACATCTTTATCTATTTATCTGTCACTGGACATATAGGCTTTCCTTAGTTTGACATTGCTGCTATAAACATTTGGGTGCACATGCCCTTTCGAATCACTACATTTGTATCTTTGGGATAAATCCCTAATAGTGCAATTGCTGGGTCATAGAGTAGCTCTATTTTCAACATTTTGAGGAACCTCCATACAGTTTTCCAGAGTGGTTGTACCAGCTTGCATTCCCACCAACAGTGTAGGAGGGTTCCCCTTTCTCCGCATCCTCGCCAACATCTGTCGTTTCCTGACTTGTTAATTTTAGCCATTCTGACTGGTGTGAGGTGATATCTCACTGTGGTTTTGATTTGTATTTCCCTGATGCTGAGTGATGTTGAGCATCGTTTCATGTGTCTGTTGGCCATTTGGATGTCTTCTTTGCAGAAATGTCTGTTTATGTCTTCTGCCCATTTCTTGACCAGATTATTTGTTCGAGTGTTGAGTTTGATAACTTATTTATAGATTTTGGCTACTAGCCCTTTATCTGATAAGACATTTGCTAATATCTTCTCCCATCTGTTGGTCATCTTTTGGTTTTAAATGAAGTCATTCTTGTCAAATTTTTCCTCTCGTGAGTAAATGGTGAAATAAATGTAATATTATAGACTCCTGACATGAGCTACTTTTTATCTAAGCAGAGCTCTCTAAATTGTTTGTTACTGAAATATTCCATTGAAATAATTTAATTTACTTTGGAAGCTGAAAGGAAAGTCACCAGATAGAAGTAACGTATGGCTTATATTCGAGTGTTATGTTATTTACATTTTGAACCTATGGTTGCTATGATGATTCGTTGAGATATTGTATGTGGAGCACTTCAAAGGTACCCAAATTGTGCTGAACAATCTCCTACTTCCCCAACATACAATTAAGTCTTTTCCAGAAGGCAGAACTGTTTATTCACAAAACATTTTTTTCTATCTTTTTTTTTTTTTTTTAAAGCATATCATCCTTCCCTGAATCTTTCCCTTTCTCTCTCCTGGGAATCTGTAGTAGTTCTTAGTCAGTGTTCATAACAATCTAGAGACAAGCTGACAGGGAGCCCCCAAGGGAGTGGGACTTCAGCAATGGCAGGTACTAGAGAGGACGAGTGTATATGGGCCCTAGAGCCCACCAGATTGGGGGTTATGACCAGGTTTGACTTTTAAGAAAGGACATTGTAGATTTTGCTCTCTCTCTTTTAAGAAAAATAGTTGGTTTAATCATTATAACAATGTAGTATGACTAGTCAATGCCAGGATACCCTCCATGGCATTTCTGTGAAGTGTCCCCGCAGCTGTAAATGGGGACTTTTCATGGGCTAGAAGAATGAAGAAATGAAGGGCAGCAGAAAATCTACACAAAGCCAGGAGGTGTTCAAGGTCTTGGATGCTCTGGGACACACTCTACGAAGCATGATGGACAACTTCCAATATCACATATCAACAAATGTGTGTGTGTGTGTGTGTGTGTGTGTGAGAGAGAGAGAGAGAGAGAGAGAGAGATTTAGGCAATATACTGCTTGAAACTCGTATCTTGATTGCCTATCCCAGTTGCTGCAGATGCTATTTGAGGAACTAAAGAATACATAGATGAAGAGAAAAATAATTAAATATCACCGAGCTAAATAATCAAGACCATTACAAAGAAGATAACAATTTATAATGCACTGCAGTACAGATAAAGCAGCATTTTTAGTATAAAAAAAGAGGCTATTCAGTCACAAGTATGATTAAAGGACATCAGAAACATGTCCAAGTTGTAGAAGTCACACATAGACAGAAACTTTTCTGAGAATAAGCCACCTTAATAACACATTCCGGTCTCAAACCAGCAAAGGTTTCACTGACTTGTAATAAAGGAGATTGTAGATTTTGCCATCCTTCTGGTGATGCCTGGGCCAACCGAATCTCCCCGTGCCCCTGCCAATAGGCCACCTCGGCCAGCACTCATTTCTTCCCTGTCCTTGCACACCATCTAGCTCACTGCCTGGATTCTGAGGTCACCTTCCTCATTATAAGTTCATGATTATGCAGACGATGGCAATGGGTCCTGGTTCAGGGATGATGCAGCAATAACTTCTGCCTGGAGGGTCATCCCCTAAATCTTTCACCCAGTTTTACAGTCAGAGTCACTAATCTTCTACTATCTTCTTTTTCTCAGAAAAAGCAGGCACACCTTGATAGAGAAAAACACAAAGTTATAGGGACCGATATGAAGACACCTCTGGCCTTTTTCTATGACATTTTCATAAAGGCCTCATTGGTTTTTTTTTAACATATTCTTAAAATTCTGATGCACATTAATTTTAATTTTAATTGAAATAAGTGTGCCGTGACCTACCTACACTGAGGACTAAAATGTCAGATTGAGTTGAACTCTTTATAATAAATGAATCAAGAATATAATCTTGAGCCAATTGATTGCAGGGCTAATAAGCAATACTCCTCTCTTCCTCTCTTGAATTCTGAGCCAGCAGAAAGATAGGAGTAGTAATCTGACAGATGGAGGTAAAAAGAGCAGCAGGAGAATTTGGCTTGATTTGGGGCTGACAGCTTCCTTTTAGTCCCCGCAGAGCTGAATTCACCTGGTGTCAGGCTTAGCCGCTGCTAGTGGTTCTCCACCTTGGCTACACATTCAAATCACCCGGGGATATTTTTAAAGCCACCTGCTTGAGCTCACTACCCCCAGACCAGCTGAAAAATCATCTCATGGGTAGAGGAGGAGATGGAGAGTCTGCATTTTTAAAAAAATCTCCCCAGATATTCTTAGTGCACAATGAGAAACTATGGGGGTTGAGGACCTTTGAGCTTGATCATTGACAAAGGCCGGTGGAGAGGAGGGAGAAGAAACCAGCTGAGCTCGGGGCCGAAAATGGGAAAGGAGATCAGAGGGCGAGCTCATCCTCCCAGTGGAGAAATTAGTGAAGAAATGAATCTGTGGTTTGATCTTTTGACAATTTTGGAAAATTCTCCACTCTTACCCCATCAAAAGTTACTTTGTCCTCCGCTATTTTTCCTTTTTCTGGGACTCTAATTACATGTTAAAATGTTTTTTTGCTGTGTTATGTCTCTTAAGCACTTTTCTAGTTTTGAATCCTATTTTTTTCTGTGTATTAATCTTCTGACCTATTTTCTAGCTTACCTCTTTGAGCTATGTAATCTACTGTTAAATAACAACTGATTTTGTTCCTCTTTTTGGTTCTAGCATTTCCATTTAATTGTGTCTTAAAGATTTTCATTATTTATCAGAGAGAGAGAGAGAGAGAAAGAGCATGAGCAGGGGAAGGGGCAGGGAGAGTGGGAGAGAAAGAATCTCAAGCAGACTTGAGCTGAGTAGGGAGCCCAATTCGGGGCTCAATTCCAGAACCCTGAGATCATGACCTGAGCCAAAGTCAGATGCTTAACTGACTGAGCCACCATTTAAATCTTTTTAAAAACAATTCTCTACTGAGATTTTCCATTGTGTCATCTAACTTCCCGAGCATATTAATCATGGCTAGTTTTTTCCAGCTTTATGGAAATGTAATTGACATATAACCTTGTGTAAGCTTGAAGGTGTGCGCAACGTGATGATTTTATACATGTATACATTGCAAAATGGTTGCCGGGGTAGAATATACTACATCCTTTTCCTCCCATAATTACCACTTTCTGGTTACGGTGAGAAGGTTAAAGCTCTACTTTAACTAAAGTTTTCAAGTAGTCAGTACAGTACTGTCAACTGCCGTCGCCATGCTGTACATGAAAACCCCAGAAGTTACTCACCATGCAACTGAAAATTTATACTATTTCATTCACCCCATCAGTCCCTGGTCACCACCATTCTATTCTCTATGAGTTTGGTGTTTTTAGGTTCCACAAGTGAGATCATGCATTATTTATCTTTCTTTTCTGATTTATTTTATTGAGCATACTGCTTTCAAGGTTTATCCATGTTGTTGCAAATGGCAGGATTTCCTTCTTTCTCTTTGGTGACTAATACTCCATTGCGTATGTGTATTTTCTTTATGTGTTCCTCCATCAGTGGACACTTAGGTTGTTTCCTAACCTGGCTGTTAGGAATAATCCTGCAATAAACACGAAGGTGTAGATATCTCTTTGAGATAGTGATTTCATTTCCTTCATATATATACGCAGAAGTGGAATCGCCAGATCAAATGGCAGTTCTATTTCTAATTTTTTGAGGAACCTCCGTACTGTTTTCCACAATGCCTATATCAGTTTATATTCCCTCCAACAGTGTGTGGGGGTTCTCTTTTCTCCACATCTTCACCAGCATTTGTTATCTCTTGTCTTTTTGATAATAGCCATTCTGACAGGTGTGAGGTGGTATCTCACTGCGGTTTTGCTTTGCATTTCCCTAGTGATTAATGTTGATCTTTTCATGTACTTGCTGGACATTTGGATGTCTTCTTTGCAAAAATGTCATTTAAAAGCACTCTGCCTATTTTTATTTTTAAAAAAAGATTTTATTTATTTGCCTGAGAGAGAGAACACAAGCAGGGGAAACAGCAGAGGGAGAGGGACAAGTAGACTCCCTGTAAACATAAACAGTTTTACCGCTTCCTTTCTGGGAAAGGGGAGGGGAGGGGAGGACTTGGATGCCTTATCTTCTTTTTCTTGCCCAGGTGCTCTAGCTGGGATTTTCAGTATTAATGTTGAATAGGAGTGGTGTGAGTGGGTACCTTTGTCTTGTTCCTGATATTAAAAAGAAGAGTTTCAACCTTTCATCACTGAGTTTCATGTTAGCTGAGTGTTTGACATAAATGACCCTTCTTATGTTGAAATATGTTTCTTATATGCCTAATTTGTTGAGAATTTTTATCATGATAGGATATTGAATTTTGTTAAATGATTTTTCTCCATCTGTTGAGATGATCATATGATTTTTGTCTTTCATTCTATTAATGTGATATATAACAGTGATTAATTTTATTTGTTAAGCCATCCTTGTATCCCAGGAATAAATCTCACTTATTCATGGTGTATAATCCTTTTAATGAGCTTTTGAAATCATTTGCTAATATTTTGTTGAAGAATTTTGCACCTATGTTCATCACGAATATTAACATGTAAATTTCTTTTTTCATAGTGTTCTTATCTGGTTTTGGTATGTGGGTAACGTGGGCTGTGTAAAAATGAGTTTGGGAGTGTCGCCTCATTTTCAATTTTTTGTAGCGTTTGAGAAGAATTGGCTTCAATTCTTCTTTAAATGTTTGGTAGAATTCACCCAGGAAGGCCTCTTATCTTGGGCTTTTTTTTTTTTTTTTGCTGGGAGATTTTTGATTACCAATTGAATCTCCTTACTTGTTATTAGTCTGTCTGAATTTTCTGTTTCTTCATGATTTAGTCTTGGTAGGTTGTCTTTCTAGGAATGTCTCTCCGTTTCTTCTAGGTTGTCCAATTTTTTGGCATATAATTGTTCACTGTAGTTTCTTATGATGCTTTGTATTTCTGTGGTATCAGTTGCAATGTCTTTTGCATTTTTTCCTTTTTTTTCTTTTGCATTTGTAATTTTAATTACTTGAGTCCTCTCTCTCTCTCTCTCTTTTTTCTTTTTTGGTAAGTCTGGTTAAAAATTTGTCAATTTTCCCTACCTTTTCAAAAAACCAACTTTTTTTGGTTGGTTTTGTTAATCTTTTAGTTTTCCTCTTTATTAAGTTTGTTTCTGCTATGATCTTTGTTATCTCCTTCTTTATGCTAACTTTGGACTTAGTTTTTCTTGTTTGAGGTGTAGAGTTAGGTTATTTATTTGCGATATTTTTTCTTTTTTAAAAAAAGATTTTGTTTATTTGAAAGAGAAAGAGCACAGCAGGGGGAGGGGCAGAGGAAGAGGGAGAGGGACAAACAGACTCCCTGCCGAGTGTGGATTCCCTCCTCCTCCATTCTAGGACCCTGAGATCATGACCTGAGCCAAAATCAGACACTTAGGGGCGCCTGGATTGCTCAGTCGCTAAGCGTCTGCCTTCAGCTCGGGTCGTGATCTCAGGGTCCTGGGGTTTAGCCCTGTATCGGGGCTCCCTGCTCCATGGGAAGCCTGCTTCTCTCTCTCCCACTCCCATTGCTTGTGTTTCCTCTCTCTCTGTCAGATAAATAAATAAAATCTTAAAAAAAAAATCAGACACTTAACTGACTGAGACACCCAGGCATCCTTGAGATATTTTTTCTCAATGTAGACATTCGCAGCTATAAACATTCCTCTTAGAACTGCTTTTGCTGCATCTCATAAGTTTTGGTACGTTATGTTTCTATTTTCCTTGCCTCGAGATATATGTCGGTTTCTCTTTGATTTCTTCTTTTATTTATTGGTTGTTCAGGAGCATGTTGTTTAATTTCCACATATTTGTGAATTTTCCGTTTTCCTCCTATTATTGATTTCTCGTTTCATACCAGTGTGGTCAGAAAGGCTACTTGGTATAATTACAGTCTCTTCAGTAAGGGGAGACTTCCACTGGTGGGTGGGGGATGCTGCAGCACACTGGGACCTCAGGTCTAGTACAGTTTGCCAAGTGTAGGGACATGTGGTAGCACTAGGACTGGGGGCTCATGGTGGCTTGCTGACACCGGTTGTTGGAGTCCACAGCATCAGTAGCTGTGTGAGCACTGCGAGGGGAGAGAGAGGAGGTTCCCAGAGGCTGCAAATGCTCTTGGGGTCCTGCAGCACCTCCAGGTTCAGGGCTAGGGATCAGGACGGGCATTGGCAGTGGCTGAAGCGGGTGGTGTATACACTTGGCTGTGGGGGCCCTGCTGAAGGTGACTGTGGGGAAAAGCCAGGGAAATCCGTAAGGGGTTTGTAGGGGCTGTGCTGGCTCTTGCTCTCTTCAGTGGTGGGAGCTGCGGGGTTTGTCTCCAGAGCAGGCCCCTAGGAAACTGATTATCGGTACGCCCCGCTTTTCTTTCTTGTTCTGAGCTATGACTCCTAACATCTCAGCTTTGCTGGTTTCTGGGTGGGGTGAAACTGAACTGGGTCCTTTGGGCAGGGCCCCAAAAGACTGGGGAAGCTGGTCGCTCACCCCACTCTTCCTCTCCCTGCAAGGGGGAACTCTTTCTTTTTTTTTTCTCCCCAAATATGTTTATTTTAATTTTTCAGTGTTACAAGATTGATTGTTCATGCACCACACCCAGTGCCCCATGCAATCCGTGCCCTTCTCGATACCCACCACCAGGCTCGCCCAACCCCTCACCCCC
>CM052807.1:11290239-11315725 GCA_028533885.1 Nasua narica
CCACTGTTGGTGGGAATGCAAGTTGGTGCAGCCACTTTGGAAAACAGTATGGAGATTCCTCAGGAAATTAAAAATAGAGCTACCCTATGACCCTGCAATTGCACTACTCGGTGTTTACCCCAAAGAAGCAGATGCAGTACAAAGAAGGGCCACATGTACCCCAATGTTCATAGCCGCAATGGCCACAATAGCCAAACTGCGGAAAGAACCAAAATGCCCTTCCACAGATGAATGGATAAGGAAGATGCGGTCCATCTATACAATGGAATATTATGCCTCCACCAGAAAGGATGAATATCCAATTTTTGTATCAACATGGATGGGACTAGAAGAGATTATGCAGAGTGAAATAAGTCAAGCAGAGAGAGTCAATTATCTTATGGTCTCACTTACGTGTGGAGTATAAAGAAAATCATGGAGGGCATCGTGAGAAGGAAGGGAAGGGTGAATGGGGGGAAATCAGAGGGGGTGATGAACCAGGAGAGACTGTGGACTCTGAGTAAAAAACTGAGGGTTTTGGAGGGGAGGGGGTGGGAGGGTGGGCGAGCCTGGTGGTGGGTATTGAGAAGGGCACATATTGCATGGAGCACTAGGTGTGATGCATGACCAATCAATCTTGTAACACTGAAAAATTAAAATAAACATATTTGGGGAGGGAAAAAAAGAAATGGAAGAGCTGAGAGTGGGGAGAACAGAGGTGAGAGCTGATGAAGCCTCCAGAAAACAAAGTCAGGAGGCATAAAGGGAACACAGACTTAAGATGTACTAGGAAGAAGAACTGGCAGGACTTAGTCACAAACCAGATGTGGGAGACTGAAGAAGACAAAAGAAGCAAGGATAAATACTAGTTTTATGAGACTCTCTCAAACAAGGAGCACAGGATTGAAGGTCTGTTGTGAATAGCTTAATCTCTAAGGTAACTGTGGAAATCCATGTGGAAATATTTACCCAGCAGTTCTGCTGGGAAATCTGGGTTGCTTAGTTGCTAAACAAAAAGAAAAGAAAAGAAAAGAAGAATCTCAAGGATAGGACAAGGTTATTTTAAAGACACTGGAACTTGAGCCACAAGGGACGTTAAAGCTAAAAGGGAGTTATTCTTCCCATCATCCACCTCTCAACATTCTGTCTTTCCAGGCCGCAGGCATCCACTCTCCACTCTGCAGTCAGAGAGATTTTCCTAGAACAAGTAGGATCAGGCCACTCCTGACTAATACCCATGACCCTGACAGCAAGACTCACAATCCTTAATTTGGCCTTCAACAACACTTACGCTCAAGCTCCAGCATAGCCCTCCACCTCATCTCCTATAACTCTGTTCCTCATTCCTGATGGATAAACAAAGATTAAAGGAAAAATAAAGTGATAGAGCAACGATCTCTCATCTTTTTTTTTATTAACTAATGTATTATTTGTTTCAGGAGTACAGGTCTGTGATTCATCAGGCTTACACATTTCACAGCACTCACCATAGCACAAACCCTCCCAATGTCCTTCACTTAGCCAAGACAAATAGTCATTTTTTTTTTTTTCCTGCCCATGAGCTGCACTCCAGATCTACCTCCTCTAGGGGGATCCAAATCTTGCTCCTCTCCTGTAACTTTCTTTGTGTGTAGCTCTGGCTTCTACAGACTCACCTGGAGTCCTGACATCATATATCTCAGATATATATTTTAGTAACATGAAGCAAAATTTCCTTACTGTCCATGTTGTTATTCCAGATTCCCACAAGAGAGAATCTGGGTGACTCATGATGTAGGTCAAGTGACAACTTTCTTCCAATCAGCCGTGGACAAGGGTCAATGTCAGAGAGAAAGGAAGAAGCCTTCCTAGGGCAATAGGGACAGTCAGGCTCACAGAGGAGGGGTGGGCACCAAGGAAGTGATCAACTTCTCTATCCCAATTCTGCCCTCTTTGTGTGTGACTATTTTTCTGATTTCTCAATTTCTACTTAAATTTTGTTCTAATATTATAAAGAATCAATACCACTCAGGCAGTTTTTCAGTCTCAACCAATTCAGTATTATATGTGAATCTGATAAGCATTCTCTTGTTTTCCTTTATCCAGATCACTTGTGAAGATATTTTTAAAAGAAATGTGGTTTCCTACTGTGGCATTAGAGAAAGCTCAGATTTCTTCCCCCCACCCTCAAAAAGTGGTTTTAGAAGAAAATGTTAAAAATCAAGAAGCTAAAAGCACAAGGGTACTGACTACATCTGTCTGTAGTAATAGATGGTAATACCAATTGTTCAGAAGCTGCATATTGTTTTAATTTTCTCAAGGGTAAAATAAGAAAGTAGACATGGATAGATTTTTAATATTCCATTTCTACACTCACTGTATGAGCTTTGCAAATTATTTGACTCTTTGATAAAATGCATCTTCCTTTTTTTGAAAGGATGTGGCCTTTTTTTAAGGAGAAACAGTTTTAGAAGGTAGCAAAAAATATCACAACCTAGAAAAACTCATTTGAAATTAAGTTGTCTATTTGCAAGTGAATGAGGTGCTATTTCTGTCCATTTCAATATAATCAGCATTCCTGCTTCCAGTAATATTCAAATTTTCATTGCAAATTGCTGCTGGGAGGAAGTTCTGCATTTCTCATAACTCAAGACTCAGAACTCACCCCTAGTTAATGGTCTCTCTTAACATTTAAATGAGATTTTTAATAACAGTTGGAAGACAAGCACCTCCTTCCATCCATACCAGTTGGGTGTGAAATATAGCTAAAAATTAAAAATAAAATATCATGTTAAAGAGCCATGAGGTAGAGGGCATGTAAATTGTTGATCAAATTGAATGTGGACGGTACATAACAATATGATGCACAAAGAGGATGAAAGAGATCTCGAATTTGAGACTTGCCAAACTTAAGCTCCATCTTTGAAAGGACATCTTCTAATCTCCAATAAGATGTCAAAATTCTTTTATATCTTGGACTTAAAATATAACCCTGGACACAACCTAGAGAGTCAGCTTCAAGAGGTGCTAGGATGAACTTTCCTGCCTATCCCACTCTGAAACTTTCAAGCAAAAAATTAGAATTTTGGAAAATTCATATCTACCACCATAAACTTTTTATGTTTTTTTTTTAAAAAAAAAACTTTTAGGGTAATAGCAATGGTGATTTTCATGAATACGATTTTTTTATACTATGTAATTAAATGTGCCAATATTTGGAATATCTGCATAATTCAATTAATTAGTATTTCCTCCATGACCCATAAGAAATGTTACAAAATCATACACAGCTAAAACACCCATTCAAAATATTTAAGACAGACGGGAATTTAATGTAGCAGAGTACTAAAACTTCACAGACAAGGTTTCAGATTCTGTAGTGTAACTCACTTATCTGAAAAGACTACCACAATACTCTTTTGCTGACTGCATATCTATAGGAGACCAAGTTTTCTTCATATATTTTAATCAAAACAACATATCGCAACAGACTGAATGCAGCAGTAGATGCATAGATCTACCTGCACATGTATATCTTGTATGGATACAATTTCTCTATTTCTCTCATTTGATAAAAGAACACTTAGCTGACTGAAAATTTTATGTTCTTCAGAAAAGAATCTGTTTGGAGCATTTTATATGGAATGATTCTATGATTTATTTCAGCTTTTACAAGAGCTTATATTTAGAAAAAAACCGGGTCCATAAGCAAATATTTGTGGGGTGACGGGTGGTAGAACTCTACAGATGAGTCCAAGATGTTCCAAAGACTGAGCAGATGTCTAATTGGAAAGGAAAGGGGTCCTTTCTCTTAAACAAAAGCAAAACAAAAACTAAAACTAAACCCATGTTTTTTTTGTTTTTGTTTTTGTCTGAGGGAAGAGTCATGTCCTGAACAGGGTTCTGCTATGTGCAAATGTCTCTTTCAAAAGAAACGGGGCTGAGAGAGAGAACATCTGGGGGTCTATGTATAGGATAATAGAGAATGCGGAAAATGAGATATTTTCAAGCAGCTGACAAATAAGTTTGAGTTAAGAGCTTTGAGAGAGGAAGTGCCATGTGTCCCTCAGCAAAATGATTTTGGGGAAAGGGTCCTGTGATGAGGAATTGCTCCTGTTTTTCTTGCCTCTCCTTTTCTGGTTCACACAATCCTTCTCCCAGATCCCCCACAAGTCTTTATTTTATTTTTTTTTTTAAGATTTATTTATTTATTTGGAGAGACAGCAAAACCACATGAGTACCACATGAGAGGGGGGAAGGGCAGAGGGAGAAAGAGAGAGAGAATCTCAAGCAGACTCCCCACTAAGCATGGAGCCCTGAGACCCTGAGATCTTGACCTGAGCCGAAATCAAGAGTTGGATGTATAACCGACTGAGCCACCCAGGCACCCCTCCCACATGTCTTTAGATGGGAGCATGTGTGCTGAAAAGCAATAGACATCAATTCTCTCTCTTGGGAAGACCTTGGTAATAACAAGTCTCCCATATATATCTGAAAAACTATTGTGTGTGATAAAACAGGAGATGCTCGGAAAATGAACAAAAAATGGCCAATCTAACCATATTAAATGTTAAAAACTGGAGAAATGGTAAACATTCTTTACCATTCTGTATTTTTTATGAGCTCTCTGTGAGGCAGACTGATCCATTAGAAATATTTCTCAGAGGATTTGCAAGATGAAAAGGTCATAAAAAATCCTCCAGTTTCTCTTTATTTTGCCTTTCAAAACACTTGTAAACATTTATATGAGGTTTTCAGGAGACTTAACCCCCTGATTCAATTTGTAGTCAAGGTCTTTGAAGATAGTCATCAGTTTCTGCTTCCTTTAAAACCAAAACTACACTAGCACAGCCTCTTCTGACATGTGGCTATTGGTCTGATTTAAAACTTGCTGGTTTAAACTTGTACATTCAGTTCCATGCAGCCTGAATTTTAAATACAACCCATTTCTCCTTAAGACAAGAGTTCAATGGAACGTGAATTCTACACAGAATTTCACACAATTTTAAATGTTCACCTTAAATTTACTGCCTAAATGTCTTAAAATAATGGGTTCTTAGGTTATATAATTAAGTCACTGGGTCATTAACTACTACTACACTTAACATGATCAGAGACAACTATTTTCAAATGTCATTTTGGTGCTGCAAAGCTTCCAATGGACTAATTATTTCAACTAGAATCAATATCCAGTTTCCAAGGAAGAACAGCACTTGACGAAAGACTAAGTATGCCTCTGACATCATGCGCCATATTTCCCACCTTGTTAGCAGCTTTCAAATGGAGGCTCAGGAGCCAACCCTTGGATTTTGTTCCTGACCCCATAGGAGTGGATTAGAGGCTCCCTGGCTGGGACAGAGCTCTCTGTCTGTGTTTTCTTACCTTCCAACTGTTCATCTTGTTCCAGGCCCCTCCTCTAAGTCGTTTTCTGAGATCAACCCATTTCCCATCTGGCCTCTGTTCTTCCTGCAACTTTGACTTGACTCTCCTTGGACCCAGCTTCCTGTCCTGCCTCTGCTGACCCTCAGAATCAGCCTCCCTGCTAAAGCAATGACCAATGGGAACATCAGCATGGGGAAACCACATCTACATCCTTCACTCCCTTCACCTCACATTTGCTCAATTGCCCCATTGATCTCACTCTGCAGCAATCACATTTTAGTCTCTTGCCTTCTTTCCAATCCATTATTCTTTCATACTCTTCCATAAAAATAATGTCTTTGGCCACTCTTCCCTCTTCTCACCCCTTGTCTACCATCTCAGTCTTCTAATCTTTTCCCCTCCTAATCTGTTTATTTCTGTATCTCCTCTTTTTATTCTATGTTCTTCCATTTTTCTCTTCTAGCTTTTTTTCTTTTCTCTTCACTTCCATTTCTGCCACAACCAAAGTATTTACTTCAATATCTGCCAAGCAACAAGCCTTGCCAAATGTGTGGTTTTGAATCAGACAGCCCCCATATTGGAGCTTTCTATCTGGGAAACCAGGTGAGAAAATATCAAATACTCACAATGGTTTCAAATTAAGTAAAATTTATCCAGCATATTATGAGATGATCTTGCACCATTGTCCTAGGTTGCTCTTTGGGGCTCTGTTCTGATTCTCCATCAGAATCTCACCAACCCTTGAGGCGGCACACAGAGTCTGGCCTCATAGTTCTAAATCCTCATCAATAACACCTACCAACCAGAGGAACTGCACCTCCTCAGTCAAGCAGACTGTTTTCCTTCTATACACCTACTATTTGTGTTAGTGCTACCCTTGGAAAGTCTATTTTTCCAAATATTGCAGAGTTTTTAAATGGGAAGTTGAAGTTTAATCATAAAAAAGCATAGCATTCTAAAATGAGAACATGTTAAGCTCTATAATTCAGTTCTGAAAATCCTTGAAAGAAAAAAATTCATTGTAAATTTTCTGTTGGAAAGTTATATTTGCATTGTGGCAGGGGTATTCCAAAGGGTATAGTGTATACATGGGTGTCCTCAAATATACGGAAATGATTCTGTATTTGTTGCATCATATTCTGAGTGTTTAAGATTTGGCTAGTCATGAGAAATGACATAATGAAGGAGCTCAAGAATCCATAAGTGGCCGTGACCTTACTTCTGCTGAGGTAATTAGAGCACCCACTCTTTAGAAGGAGTAACGCTTCGTCCTGAAAAATTATCTGCCACTGAAAATTTTCTTAACCTATTCCATATTCCATTTCAAGTTCTGTATCAGATCTAGTGTAGAATGAGCTTATAGCACCTTAGGCAGAAGGGTAATCAAAATATTTAACAAATATTTCAGGTTTGGGAGGGAATGTGTACTGACTGTTCAGAATGGAAGCTCAGCCAATCAGAACCAATACCGTAGTGGTGCCCACTTGCTAGTATTAGCTCCAGTTTTGGAAACTCACAAACAATGAATACAAGAGACTGGCTATGTCAATATATTGAATTGCATGTATTTTTAATGTGCCTTTTTTTCTTTCTTTTTTTTTTAAGATTTTATTTATTTATTTATTTATTTATTTATTTATTTGACAGAGAGATCACAAGTAGGCAGAGAGGCAGGCAGAGAGAGAGGAAGCAGGTTCCTTGCTGAGCAGAGAGCCCGATGCGGGGCTCGATCCCATGACCCCGAGATCATGACCTGAGCTGAAGGCAGAGGCTTTAACCCACTGAGCCACTCAGGCGCCCTAATGTGCCTTTTTTTGTATAAAAGAAAAAAGTGGTTTGGGTAAGTAGAAATTGGGAAAGCCTGACTTCTTATAAAGTAAATTTAAAAACCAAAACTGTAAAATTGTACACATTAAAATTGTATATTACCAATCAAGAGTTTCCTACTTAGTAGAAGGTGCCTAGAGCAATGCCTGAATAGCATAGGTAAATAAGTAGCTTAAATGGTGGTATTAGTAGTACATATTTTTATCACCAACAATTTATCAAAAATTTATTGAAAAACTATGACCACCCTGAGGACCTGTCTAGGTAATTCAGAGACTTCACAGTAATATCTGACAATGTGAAAAAAAAATTGGTTGAGCACGCACAGAAAGTGACAAAAAGGAAGAAGCTGGTGAATCCATAAAGTAGAAGATACCCATAAATAGGAGACAAAGAAAAAGGAAGTAAACTTGGAAATGTTAAATTAAAAGGGAAGTAAAAAACAAGCCAAGAAAATTCAGTAACCTAAAAATATATCTGGTGAAACTGCACAGCACTAGAGCAAGAAGACCGTCAATACTTCGGAAATAGGAAACAAAGAACTATAGTGACCCAGTGATTTAGAGCAGTGCTCAGCAAAACTTTCAGTGTCTTCTATTGCTCAGGATAAAAGCAGCCCTTAAAAAAGCCATGCAGGTAAGACCTCCAAGAGCCTAGGTAGGCCCAAGAAGCATGTGGATTCTGAGGCCCCTCCTTCACCACAGCCATACCTAGGCCTTTGGATTCAGCCAGTTCCAGGAGCCTATGGTTTTCAGTTGGCATCAGATGACAAAAATAAAGGGATGAATCAGATGACGTCATTTAAAAATAACTATGGCACCTGGGTGGTGCAGTTCACTGAATGACTGACTCTTGGTTTTGGCTCCAGTCATGATCTCAGGGTCATGAGATTGAGTGCCACATAAGGCTCCGTGCTCAGCACAGAGTCCGCTTGAAATTCTCTCTCCCTCTCTCTCTGCTCCTCCTGCTCATGCTCTCTCTAAAATAAATAAATAAAATATTTTAAAAAATAATAAAAAAATAAATAACTATGGCTACCAAGAAAGTAAGTTCTGCCCTATGGGAAGAGGAGGGAAAGAGGGAAGAGAGAAAGAATGATTCATCTCATGTCTACAACCCTTCATTACATTTACAGGAGCAGGGAGGTGGTATTCTACAAACCACATACAGGGGTTTTGGTCAATTTGGATACACAAATGTATACAAAATAGTCAAATGTCTACCTGTTGATAATATTGTTTTTAACCCAATTACACTCTCTCATTACATTAACTCTCTCATTAACCCATTTCCACTCTCTCATTACATCGAAACAGTTGTATTCAAATTATTCACCTGTACCTTTGACATCATCATCTTTACCCTTACTCAAGTCACTTCTGGAGTCACTGAGTACAGTTTTCCTGAGCACATTGTTGTTACACTTTATAAGTAAGACTCTGGCTGTGAAATATTTTTTCCAAGCCATGAATAACCATTCACAGAATATTATCAGCTGAATTTCAATTCATCTTAGAGTCGCATGTTCTTGATCTCTAAACATTACCACTTGATGTATGCATCTTTAGAAAAATACATTAAATATTGAGTAAATACAAAATATTTATAACACCTGTTGGAGTTATAACTACTCCTAAGTTCAAAGAAAAATGTCAGGAATTCCACGCTTAGCATAGGAAATGAGCATTCCCTTGACTTTTGGAGCCCTTTGAGGGCTAATCTCACTGTTCTTCCCATTATCCCCTCCACTCCCATTGGTATTAAAGTTCGGGTTTGTCACTACCTTGATTTTAGTTCTGGTTTTAGTGTAAAAACCAGAACTAAATCCTTGTAAAAACCATACAACATATGGTTTCATTTTGCACATCTTTTATTTCTTCAAAAATGGAATAATGCATATCCTACAACTTGGGTCTTTGGCATGATATTATATTTCTAAGATTCACCGATATGGAATGCACACGACTATAGGTCATTTATTTTCATGATTGCAACATTCTATTTGTTGACTGGTAAGTATTCATCTTTCCTCTTTGATGGATATTTAGGTGGTTTCCAGGTTTTGTCACTACAAACAATGCTTCTGTGAATGTTCTTTTGATGTCTCGGTGCCCATTTAAGAGATTTTTCTAGGGTGTTTTATTGGTTTGGTTACAGTTGCTGAGAACGGAATCTATTCTATATAAACTAAATATAAAGGATCTATTACAAAGTCTGAAACAGATTATAAGCTAAGCTTCCTATTACAACTCACAGCTATAGAAATGAGCGGGGATTACTTCTATACACTAGTATGAAGTGATTATCAAAATATAATCCTAGCTGGAAAAAAACAAGATGGAGAAGAATATACATAGGACTTATCTAAGAAAAAGAAAAAAGAAACAAATAAACAAAGAAAGAAAGTCTCTCACACGCACCCTTTTACTTTTAAAGGAAAACCTATAAAATACATCAAAGGATTATCTATAGAGGAAAGAAGAGCCAGAGTCAGACACTTGACTTTTCTGAATATAACATGTGTTTTAGACTTGACTTTGGAATCATTTAAATATTTTATATAACTTTAAAACAAATCAAAATGAAAATAAAGTAATCCCTAAATACCAAAAGCAAAATCCTCAAATAAAGTCATCTGTTTATCAAACTGATGACAAACAGGGAAAGACATTATTTCAAATAATTTTAAAATACAGTACTTTGACCATACATACAATAATTCATGAGACAACTTGAAGAAACTCTCACTGGCAAAAAGTGGTGATTTGGCCAACAATAAAAATAATAATACACAAATTATATTAAGGTTTAGGTATATTGCGGTATTAGGAAAAACTTCTTTACCCTAGCATAGGAAGAGATGGTTCAGCACCAAGGACAGGGGCATCTATGACTGTCCAGGCTTATTTCCCTCTCCTCCCCATCAATATTTTATTCATGCCATCACTGTGTTTCTTAAATTAAAAGCTCCTCCTCACTGCTGAGTTTATCTCTATCAAATCTGTCACCTTATATTAAAATTACTTGTTTATATATCTTCTCACCCACACTTAAGGTTACTCTTCTCAGCCTCACTTAGCATAATTCCTAGGGCATAGTAGATTCAGAAATTTGTAGATGAATTAATGAAAAATGACCCAATAAATCAACAAATAGCTTTCAAAAAAAGAGTAAAATCCAAGGACACACTTAGATAGAAACAAGTATGCAAAGAAGCAAAAGTCACATATTTCTTATTACTCCTTCAGACATCAGTTCTATTAGCTGTGCATCAGAAAAATCTGTAGAGATTATCAAAAACGCAAAATCCAAGATACTACCCCAGGAATAAAGAATGAGAATCCCGAGAGGTGGCATCTGTCATGTGTATGAGGACAGGTGATTTCCGAAGGCATGAAATAATTCTTCTACACATACCTCTAAGTGCTGCTATATCCCTAGAAGGGGAATTATCATCTGAAAGGGGGAGAAAGCTCCAGCTACTGTCATTTATATGAGCAGCAGGACCCAATTTTTTAGCTAACTAACGGAAATCAGCAAAAATTGTGTCTTGATGCTGACATCTGCTGGCCTCCCACTTACAGTGTAATAGTGCAGGTAAAGTTATTCTTTCAGGTTCTCGCCTTCCCACCTGCAACCTATAAACAAACAGTACTAAGAGCCATTTCACTTCCCAGGTGGTGCCAGTAGCACAGAACCGTCCACTCTGCTTCAACTAGAGAAGCAAAGAAATGCCGACAACAGTACAGTAGACATGAGAGAAAATCTGTTTCAGCTTTTGATTTTCTTCTTCTTTTTTTTTTAAGATTTTATTTATTTATTTTAGAGTGAGAGAGTGAGAGAGGGGGAGGAGCAAAAGGGACAAGCAGACTCTGCAATGAGCATAGAGCCTAACACAGAGCTCCATCCCACAACCCTGAGATCATAACCTGAGCTGAAATCAAGAGTTGGAGGCTCAACCAACTGAGCTACCCAAGTGCCCCTGATTTTCTTCCTTTTAATGGACTTCACTTTTCAGATTATCTTTGTAGAACTAGCTGCAAAAATTTTCTCAAAAGATAAATATGAAACAGGTTTCCTTAAAACTTGAAAGCTCCTACGTCTGTAAGTAACTTGAACTACAAAGCACATTCATATCATCTCAGTTAAGGCCATTTAATAGTTTTCTCTTTTTGCCTAGAAACAAGAATTTGAATTTTAAATACCCATGTAGAGGGCTTTATGCCAGATTTTCCAAAGATCTGGAAACATTTATTAACTGAACATTATTATTCGTTTCAGGAAAATCACTTCTGGGTCTTTCACTAAATCTACCGGTAGAGCATTTGACCTAATCCTGCTGTCAAGGAGCTTATGCCCTACTTAAAGGATGCAAGGTTGACCTCAAATGATGTAAATGAAGACTCTGGCCATCCTCTTCATCACTCTTCTGTCTTACATGGGTTTCTCCTTTTATAACATAATTCTCCTGATCACAAAACAACTCACATGGGGGCACCTGGGTGTCTCAGTCAGTTAGGCATTTGCCTTCGGCTCAGGTTATTATCCCAGAGTACTGAATCAAGTACCAGCTCGGGCTCCCTGCTCAGTGGGGAGCCTAGGTCTCCCTCTGCCTGTCTCTCTCTCTCTCTGTCTCTCATAAATAAAACAAAAAAACCCCCTCACATAACAAAACTACAAAGGAGCCTAATATTTTTATTGATTTATTAGCTATGATACTTATTTATGAAACATATTAATATATGGCAATGAGAGTTGTTCCACTGCAGGAAAATATTCAAACTCTAAAAATTATAATCAGTTTAAAAGGGTAAGATTAGGGGTGCCTGGGTGGCTCTGTTGGTTAAGTCGCTGCCTTCAGCTCGGGTCGTGATCCCAGGATCCTAGGATCAAGCCCCATCAGCCGGAAGCCTGCTTCTCCTCGTGAGCTCTCTCTCACATGTGCGCGTTCTTTCCCTCTCTCAAATAAATAAATAAAATCTTAAAAAATAATAACATAAAATAAACGAGTAAGATTAAATGATACACTAAAAACTTCAGTGTATTTGAAGCCACTCAGGAAAATATAAACATTTTTTTAAAATAATATATCTTCCCATCTGATGCTGGCTGTAGGCTCCACGGTCACTGAGTTCCATCATAGCATGGCCCTCATGGTGCCTGAGCCCACAATGTTGGTCCCCCCAGTGGGGACCCAGGCAAGCCTAGAGGTGGGCATGGATAGTGAGGACCACAACTTTAGGGAAACAGAATATGTTGCCAGTAATTCCACATTTGACCAGATCAACTCCTGTCTGAACCACTCAGAGGAGAAGAATGACCACCACCACACTTGCCCAGGAGCTGTTTGAATTCAGCCTGCAGACATGCCCTGAGTTCCAGCAGTACCTTGGGGAGGCGTCTAGCACTGTCCAGTCCCTAGGCTCTGGAAGCCCCCAACCAGCCCCAACCCTGCCTCTCTGGGCAAGGCTCTTGTCTGGGCTCTGACTACCTGGCTTAGATAACTTCTCGAGGTTTCCTGGTAAGTCTGCCTACCTGGACCACCCTTTGGCTACTCCCCTTAGCATGCCTGGGCCAGCCCACACACCAACATCCCTTTCTGGGTCAGGTGTGGGCCTGAGAATTTTGCCTGCCTGCCCAATTCCAGGGCATTCCCCACTCTGCCCAGACCTCAAGCATCCACATTAAATGGGTCTTCAAGACCAAAA
Source organism: Nasua narica (assembly GCA_028533885.1). NCBI lineage: Eukaryota > Metazoa > Chordata > Mammalia > Carnivora > Procyonidae > Nasua > Nasua narica. The sequence goes on from CM052807.1 coordinate 11,303,115, forward strand.
AAAAAAAAAAAAAAGCATGTCTCCTTCAGTTAATATGAAATGTATATACTTTCTTTCTTTTAAAGTAAAAGTAAGATTCCTATATTCCTGATCTTTTTAGAAGGTTTAACCTCCAAAATATAACAAAAACATTAGTTGTGATACTTCCATTGTTCAAGAAAGAAAACAATCTCTTTAAATATAACTAGGATCAATATTTAGAGTAATACTATGGCTTCCTATTCCTGGTTCGTCAAACTAGAGGTGACAGAAGAAAGACACAGTGCTAAAGATACAGCGAAAATGAGAAAACTATTACAAATCATCTACAGATGAACATAAACCCTATAACTAAACAATCTTGGGTGTGAATTATCAAAGAGAGAAGTTATTTAAAGCATTATCCAGAATTGTCTGTACTGATTTATGTCTTGAGAATTTAAAATGTAAAGCACTACAGGAGTAATGCACATGAGAATTACTGTTCTCTTGTATTAAGGAGTCTCTACTTAGCAAAACTCAAAAACTTAGTAATTTAATTCAAAATACTACCTTCGTTCCATCAATAGTCCTTTAATCTTCAGACTACTAATGTATTTCCAACTGGCCGTTTTTCATACCTGGACCTAAGGCCATGTTCCTACCTGAGGCTTGTGTTTTTCACCTTAACAAATTGTTTGATACCTTGTCCCTTTAACCTCTAAGCCAGAGATAAGTTCTGCTACACATTTCTCAGAGACCATCTCTCTCTGGGAAGGACAAAGGTTGTCTGAATCCTTTCTTAAAGACTTTCTTGAAGTAGTATTGTCTTATACAACAAACGATAGACTGGAAAACAGGAAAAACACGTTCTGAGCAACTTACCTATCTTCTTTGGGCTTCAGATATTTTTAGTAGTTTCCTGTAAAAAAAAAAAATTAATTTAACATAGTAAAATGGCTATGTTATTGTCCAAAGGTTGAGATTTGTACCAGAAATCAATTGGTCTCTCAGTTCCAAATCCACCCTTTTTTAATATAAAAAAATTATAACATTTTATTGAGACAAGATTCACATGCCATGCAACTCACCCCCTTACCATGTATAATTCAATGGTTTTGAGAATATTCATAGAGTTTTGTGATCATCACCACAATCAGTTTTAGAACATTTTCATCTCCCCAAAAAGAAACTCTTTCTAGGGGCACCTGGGTGGCTCAGACAGCTGGGCATCTGGCTCTTGATTTTCAGCTCAGATCATGATCTCAGGGTGGTGAGACTGAGCCCCACATTGGGCTCTGCCCTCAGTGCAGAATCTGCTTGAGATTCTTTCTCTCCCTCTCCTTCTGCCCCTCCCCTGCTCACTCTTAATTAATTAATTAAATCTTTTTTAAAAAAAGAAACTCTTTGCATTTAGCCATCACCTCCTATTCTCCATCCTCTACCTACCCTGACAGCTGTGAATCTACTTTCTGTCTCTGTAGTTCTGCCTATTCTGGACATTTCATATCAATGGAATCAGAAAATATATGATCTTTAGTAACTGGCTTCTTTCATTTCGCATGTTTTCAACTGTCACCCATGCTGTAGCACGAATCAGGACTTTATTCCTTTCTACTGCCAAATAACATTCCATTGTAATGGATATACCAAATTTCATCAATCTATCCTTTTATCAACTGATGAACATTTTTGTTGTTACTTTGGAGATATTATGAATAAGGCTGCTATCAACGTTTGTGTACAGGTGTTTGTGAGGACCTGTGTTTTCATTCCTTTTGGCTGTGTACCTAAGAGTGGAACTGCTGGGTCATATGGTGACTATGTTACCACTTAAGGAACTGTCAGGCTGTTGCAAAGCAGCTGCACCATTTGTTTTCATTCTGACCAGCAGTGTATGAGACTTTCAGTTGCTCCACACCATTGTCAACACTTGTGATCTTTTTGACACTGATAGCCATCCTAGGGTATGTGAAGTTGTAGCTCACAGTGGAATTACCCTCTTTGTAGTGCTTTGTAATAGTGAAGCTAGACCTTATAAACATTGTTTCTTTGTCTTCTCCCACAAGGTAAAGCTTTTCTGCAGAGGCCACGGAAGGCACACTGCAAGAGGAAGATTTTCTTCCTCATTTGAATGCGCTTTTCTTCTTACATCTATGTAAGGCGGCCAGTGGCATGTGAAAGACCCACTGGTTCTTACCTTTCAGCAAATATGGCTAGTGCCCAAGCCACGCAAATTCCTTCTTCACCAGCCCAACAGCTACAACCAGCTCTGGTCTGAGGCACTTTGGGATGTCAGGAACCTCCTTTGCATCTAGTAGACTACAGATGTATCCTCTCAAAGAGGTCTGAGTATCTATTCTAGGGTGGGAAGAGCCCTCCTGCAAGTTTGTTCTTTCCTTGGATTTTCTCCGTTAGCCCTAGAGGTAGCAGCTGTTTCCTACCTTTGTTATTGCTTTATTGTCTGCAAATTTCTTTTACCCCTTTTAGTAATGACCTACATTTTTCCTAGTTAATAATTGCTGTGTCTAAATGTGTGTCCCTTCAAGATTCATATATTGAAATCCTAATGCCCATTGTGATGGTATTAGTAAGTGGGACCTTTGGGTGGTGATTAGATAATGAGGGTAAAAACCCTCATGAATGAGATTAATACCTTTATAAGAGAGATCCCAGACATCTGCCTTCGCCTCTTCTGCCATATAAGAATACAAGAAGTCTGGGATTTGGCAACGGGCCCTCATATGACCATGCTGGCACCCTGATCTTGGACTTCTGATCTCAAAAACTGTGCAAAATTAGTTCCTGTTGTTTATAAGCTACTGAGTCTATGGTATTTTGTTATAGCAGTCAAAGAGGATGAAAATGATAATTTTTACTTTAAATTTTCCTTGTTTAAATTAACAGTATGGTTTCCACCTCTTAATTGGACCCCCACTGATACAAGATTCTCCTTCTTTTAATGCAATTAGATATAATGAAGATTTTCTTTTTGAATTAGTCATATCAATGCCACTCCAAAATAGAGTCAATTATTTTTACAACCTTAAGTGTGTTAAATTATCATTGCAATGCTATCTAAATCCACCTTTGCAAATTTAACACAATATTAGAATGTCAAAATCTCTAGTAAACAATTACAAAAACTATAAAAAGAAATTCTAAAACTGCTGAATCGTTATCATTACAATGAAAGAATTGTAACTTTATGTGACAATTTAAATGCTTTCAAATTTTTAATTAACTATCATTTGAGGTAAGTGCAAAAACTTGCCCAATTCAGCATAAAATAAAGTTGGAAGGGGATGCTTCATGAATTTGTAAAGATATATATCCTTTCAATAACAACTTCCTACCATCTTTAACCATAGGTTATGATCTGTCTTCGACTTGTAGGTGAAATGAAAATATTAAATTATGATACAAAAGAAAATGGGAGTAAGGACACCCTTCCCTGTTCAAGTTGATTTTAATGGAAACCAAGAAGAGGGCCCTACACAATCATCAATATAGACAAGTTTATAGAAAGCCAGCTGGGACAGGCATGGTCAAGAACTGTACGGAACTTAATTAGCTCTTCTCTAACTTATTTTTATATTACCACTTCCTTAAAGCTATCCTATATCATGTCAGAAGTCCACGTTCATGCCCAGTAGCCAACATTTGCTCTGGCATCTGCTGACTTCATGCTTTTATGAAGTTCATTTAACACTTGCTGCTCAATAGATAACTATTGGTAAATCCAAATGTGAATTCCCATGCTACCATGTTGTAGCCCTGAAACACCACCAGTTACCAGAAAGAACTGACTTAAATTTTTAAAAGGCCATTAACCCATACTATACAAGTGAAAAATGAAGCATCAAAACTCTGCTTGAATGTAGCTACCAAACATTCAGGCTAGGCTCCAGACTGCTCTGCAGAAATACAGCCTGACCTAAGTTACTTGGATACTATCATTTAAGTTGTACACAGTCCATAGCTCTTAAGGTGGTTACTTGAAAATGTTTCTTTTAAAAATTTCTTTTGAAGTTCAATAAGTAGGGGCTACAGTGTGGGACTTATTTAAATCTTTTTCTTTTTTAAGTTTTATTTATTTATTTGAGAGCATGCACATGAGCACAAGTGGGGGAGCGGCAAAGGGAGAGGAAGAAAGAATTCCAAGCAGACTCCATTCCAAGTGAGAAGCCCAATGGAGGGCTGGATCTCATGACCCTGAGATCACGACCTGAGTCAAAATCAAGAATAGGAGGCTCAATGGACTGTGCCATCCAGGCACCACTGGGCTTATTTAAAGAGAGCAGTCTTACAGCCATCCTGCCCAGTAAATAGGAACAGGGTTAAACAACCCGGAATCCCAAAGTTGGGGAATCCCAATGTAGTAGTGCCTTTGGTTCCATTACATCCCTGCACATATACCACTCGCTTTTAAGAAACAGTGATGCAAGAAAAAGGCACAAGCTTTGGGATAGTTAAACAGGGTTCAAATATGGCTTCTACCAGAATAACCCCTGTGAACTTGGGGTCATTTACTTCTCTAGACCACCATAAAGAGAGTAAAATCCCTCTTATTAACACAGTTATCATACAGATTAGTAACTATAAAAATTTTAGCCAGTATCTGGAACATGCTAATTATTCCATAAATGGTTATTAGGAGTGTGATGGGAATAAATGACATATTAGTGTTTTTAATTAGCTTACACACAATGAAAGAATGGCATTGATAATACTCTCTTAAGTGTAAATGGCTAAAAAAAAGTGAAGGCAACTTCACATTAATCTGTGGTATGTCTATGCCCATTATTCAAATATCAATTACAATAGTATCTCATAACTTAATTCTCCCAACTATATGTGGAAATTCCATCCAGCTGTCATAAAGTAAAGGATAATTTAACTTCTCTATGTGAAACTGTGGATTACCCATTGTTATGGACTAAATTTCTGTGTGTCACCTGCCCTCAAATTCATATGTTGAAGTCCTAATCCCTAAGAAGCTATATTTGGAGATAAGGCCTTTAAGGAAGTAATAAAGATTAAATGAGGTCATAAAGTCTGATCCAATAGGATTAACATCCTTACAAATAGAGAGACCAGAGAATTCTCTCTCTCCTCCAACCAATGACCCCATACCCACATCACTCCTCCTATGTGCATGCACCAAAATAAAATAAAATAAAATAAAATAAGGTAATATGAGGACATAGCTAGAAGGTCAGGAGGATATCTGTCACTAGAAACCAAATCATTCAAGACCTTGATCTTATACTTCCAGTCTCCAGAACTATGAGAAAATAAATTTCCACTTTTTAAGCCACCCAAGCTATGATATTTTATTATGGTAGCCCTAGCTAGGACACACAAAAGTGTACTTTAAAGAATTATAAACCCCAGAAAAAAAATATTTATTCCTTAAGTACCTTTAGGTCTTCTATATAGCAGTTGAACTCACTTAAATGCAAAATATGTGTGACTCAGCATCCCTGATATTTCAACAAATAATTTGTGTATGATAAATTATACTTTATACCCCTCATAGATATCTCCCAGTATCAAAAGCTAGGAATACTTAAATATATTCATTCAGAAACCACTTGATAAAAAACTAGCTTTTATAAGATTAATTATATGATTGGGAAACACTGCACTAACAACAGTAAGAAATATTTAAATGTCAGGGTTTAAATAACCAACATAAAGGTGATGATCATATCTTTTGACTGAAAATTCCTTGAGGATAGACTACATCAGACACATGCTATATTCCTAAATTTGAGATTTAAAATTATATAAAAAATATATTATATATATAAATATATATTATATATTAATTATATTAATATATAAAACTGAAAATTATATTATAATTTTATTATAATTATATTTATTTATTTTATATTTATTTTATTGTTTAATTATAATTAAAATTATATTATAATTTTCAATTTTATATATTATATATTTTTTAAATTTATATATTTTATATATATAATTACATATTATAAAAATGAAAATTATATAATATATTAATATAATTAATATATTATATAATATATACAATATATAATACATAATATAATATATAATATATATTTATATATAATTTATATATATTTATATATATATTTATATATAATTTTATATAATTTTAAATCTCAAATTTATATATATATTTAATTTATATATATAATATATATATAAATTTGAGATTTAAAATTATATAAAATTATATATAAAAAATTATAGTTTGGGTGACTTTAACATTCATGGATTGGGTCATCTTATACTGCTAGCTGATATCAAATGCGACTGTCTCTTAATGTGGCTGAAAATAACCCATACATAGAGCCAAGTACATCATCTGTAGCAGGCTTAAGAATCCCAAACTCAGAGATAGACTTTTACCCCTCACCAGCCCTTCAGTTCCATCTCAAGGCTTTATTTTATAACCACGCCAAGGATGCAAGCTCCCTCTTAGGTCTACGTTATTCAGCACAGTGTCACTGAATAGTGCTAAAACATTAGTTACTACAGTTGAAAAAAAGAATTTTTATCTTGGCTCTGATACTGAACATTTCAGTATGTCATATAAAGCTTTTATTATCCTCTGGACATGAAGTTTGCCTTTCTCTGCTCATTAGCTGACTTAATGGCTGGAAAAAAGGCACATTGCTGATCTCCCAAATATTAACACAAAACTAAACATGTCAGATTCAGCAGGAATGTTCCCAAACTACAAATGATATCAGTAGTAAAGTCACCACCATTCAATCGATCCTATACATGGCTAAGTTGGATATTGCATTTTCTCCACAGGGCTTTCTTATGACAAATTTGATTTTTATCATTTTTTACAAGAAGCAGTGCAGGGGTAGCTCAGTCAGTTAAGCATCCAACTCTTGATTTTGGCTCAGGTCATGATCTCATGGTGGTGAGATCAGGCCCCGTGTCAGACTCCATGCACAGCTGGAATCTAAGATTCTTCCTCTTCCTCTGTGCCCCGCCCCTCCTGCTTGCACTAATTCACTCTCTCTCTTTCTCAGAAGAAGGGGAAGAGGAAGAGGAAGAGGAAGAAGAGGAGGAAGAAGAAGAAGAAGAAGAAGCAGTAGCAGCAGCAGCAGGAGGAGGAGGAGGAAGAGGAGGAGGAAGAGGAGGAGGAAAGGAGGAGGAGGCGGAGCAATTTTATAGAGCAGTGTCAATAGAAAAAAGCATAACAATTATAACCATCTTTATACACTGGCTGCTTAAGACTGATTTTCAGGGAGTACAAATGCAAAGGAAACAAAACAGAGTTAAAGAAAAGTGAAAAAAGGTGAGAATTCTTGAGGGTCTAAAAATAAGGAAGTAATTGAAGTATGCTTAAAGAAAACCCCAAATACTTTTAAAAGGAAAAAAGAGAGCAAGAGTATAAATAAATGTGATAATAAAAATCAATATAAAAAAATCAATATAAATCAGCATAACTAATATGATTGATAGTTTTGGCATTTATATGTTGAGCATCATCATTAAATCCAACTTTAATTCATAAAAAACCTTATCATTGTTACTGTAGTTAACAGGACACGTGAAAAGTACCACTTTGTCTTAGGTGTTCTTATGAGCTTTGTTTAAACCAAAACAGTTGTGTATTCACTTAACCGAAAATTAGATCTACAAGATTTCCATAGCAATCATTTAGTAGCATGCTTTGTTGTCCAAATAAATGTAAGAAAGTCCTGAATTATTATAATAACTAGTTAAAAGTTGAATTTATATTTAACCCAACTCTAACTCCAACCCACAAGAAAGAAGATTATAAGTAAGACTGAATTCTGTATATTTTAAAAAAGGCAGACTGGGTCATGTTTTTATGGAACTCAGTCAGCTCACAATGACTCAAATATATTTCAGAGACACAGTTCTTTTAAATGTTGATATCACAATATGTAAACATTAGATGGTGCTCTTCAAGGACAATCCAAAAGTTGTCAATCAAGTTTCTCTATTCCCCAAGGAAATTAAGAGGCAATCCATAAAAGAGATATGCTGGTGGCACATATTCCTGAGCCATCTGATTGATCCTTCTGTAGAAAGGATCACTTCTGGAGAAAAAGAGATCATAGTGTTGCCATGAACCTCAAAAGATCACAAACTTAAAGTAGCCCACAGACTTCCTTTGGTCATCTGACCACCAATTTGCTGAGCATTTGAGGCTGGTTACATGTCATCAGGAGCCAAGTGACTTGAAGTAATTTTAATTATACTACATGAGTGGAACAGCTTTAGATTAATGGCAATGTTAGCAATGTCCTTTGGCAGGAAATCTAAAACAATTCTGAACAAACTATCCAGAAGAAACCAGCTGTTTCTGCTTCTCATTGGAATTAAGTGAGTTTGTTTCTTAGAGCTTCAATAAGCAGTCCTATCTTGGAAACAGTGACTGAAAGAGCAGTAGGAATTGCTGATGGGATCCAGATAAAGCTAAATACACTGGCACCAGAGTCATCTCCAAAAACAACACACATGGCACTAATCAGGGGAGAGAATCTCAAAGTTCATCAGAGCTCCTGCCTGGATGTTGGTGATCCAGAGATTGAATGATGTATCTGGGTAACTTACACCAGATTTGCTTATGTTCATCAGTCCCACATTGGTTACCACTCTTGCTGATGTAAGAGATCAATAAAAACTCTTCCCGGATACCAGGGGGACCCATGGAATACAAGGCCTGGTGGAAAACAAAGGATGGTGCCAGCTTTGGTGAATCATACAGCCTCCCCATCATGGGATAGCCATGATTTTGTATGGGTCAGGGTTCATGTTAGAAATAGGACAAGCGATGGGAAACCTGGCTGGCTCGGTTGGTGGAACATGCAACTCTTGCTCTCAGGATCATGAATTCAAGCCCCATGTTGGGCATGGAGTCTAGAGTCCACTTAAAAAAATATATTTTTTTAAATAGTGTACCACTGCTGATGTCTATGCATTGTGGCCACCACCTTCTGTCATGAGACAAAACAAGCTGAGAGGCATGTGAAGATCAACACACGGAAGTCTTCTCTTTGGTTCCAAAATGAGTAAGTATTCTTGAGGCATAATTCAAGCACATGGTTGGTTCCACTTGGGCCTGGCTGCAGACTCAGAAGTACTTCTCAGCCCACTCAAGTGACACCTCATTGCACCCTCTTCTCACTGTTATCTCACTTTAAAGAGAGGTGAGGAAAGTTTCTGCAAAACTTCTTTCTAGATATAAGATACTATTCTACTGTTAAACGCTAAAAGCTGTGTAAGCATCTCCATATGTAAACATACATACACATAGGTACTATATGTGTGTATGTAACAGAAAGAGCAGAAAAGCAACTGAAGCAATCATTTCTTTTTTCCCAGCTTTAGTGAGGTATAGTTGACAAATAAAATAGTACTATATTTAAAGTGTACATCACAATGATTTGACATATATATACATTGTAAGAGAATTCCCACCATTGAGATAATTAACACATTTGTCACTTCACAGATTTATTTATTTTTTCTTGGGAACATACTGAGTTCTACTCTTCTGGAAAATTTGAATTACAGACCATAGTATTATCAACTGTAGTGACCATGTTAAATCCTCAGCTCTGATCCTTTTTTTTTGGTATAGTTCACACATTATAGTACATTAGTTTCAGGTGTACAACATAATGACTTAAGAAGTTTATACATTATGCTATGCTCACCACGAGGGTATCTACCATCTGTCACCATACAATGCTATTACAATATCATTGACTATATTCCCCATGCTGTACCTTTTATTCCCGTGTCTTATTTATTCCATAACTGGGAGCCTATATCTTCCACTCCCCTTCACCCATTTTGCCCATTCGCCAGCCTCCTCCCCTCTGGCAACCATCAATTTGTTCTCTGTATTTACAGGCCTGATTATACTTTTTGCTTGTTTATTCCATTATTTTGATTTTCGGATTCCATCTATAAATGAAATCCTGGTATTTGTCTTTCTCAGTCTGAGTTATTTTGACTTAGTATACTATGTTCTAGGTACATATTGTCACAAATGGCAAGAGATCATTTTTTTAACATTTGAGTAATATCTCACACACACACACATCTTCTTTATCCATTCATCTACCAATGGCTACTTGGGTTGCATCTATATCTTGGCTATTGTACCTAATGCTGCAATACACATAGCGGTGCTTGTATCTTTTCAAACTACTATTTTTGTTTCTTTGGGTAAATACCCAGTAATGGAATTACTGGATCATATGGTGGTTCTATTTTTAACTTTTTGAGGAACCACCATGTTGTTTTCCACAGTGGCTGTACCAGTTTACATTTCCACCAATAGTACATGAGAGTTCCTTTACATCCACATTCTTATCAAAACATATCTTTTTGATTCGAGCCATTCCACAGATGTAAAGTGATATCTCATTGTAGTTTTGATTTGCAGTTTTTCAATAAGTGATTTGAGCATCTTTTCATGTGTCTGCTGACTATGTGTTTTCTTTGGGAAAATGTGTATTCAGGTCCTCTGCCCATTTTTAATTGGATTATTTGGTTTTTTTGGTGTTCAGTTCTTCATATATTTTAGGTATTAACCCCTTATCAGAAATACCACTTGCAAATATCTTCTTCCCTTCAGTAGGTTGCCTTTTTGTTTTGTCGATGGTTTCCTTCACTGTGCAAAAATTTTTTATCTTGGTGTAGTTCCAAGAGTTAATTTTATTTTTGTTTCCCTTGCCTGAGGGAAACTATCTAGAAAAATGTTGCTACAGCTGATGTCAAAGATGTTACTGTGTTTATTTTCCTCTAGGAGTTTTATAGTTTCAAGTCTCACATTTAGGTCTTTAATCTATTTTGAGTTTATTTTTCTGTTTGGAGTAAGAAAGTGGTCCAGTTTTATTCTTTTGCATGTAGCTGTTTTGTTTTTCTAGTTCCATTTGTTGAAGAGACTGTCTTTTCCCAATTATATATTCTTGCCTTGTTTGTCATAGAATAATTGACCATGTAAGTATAGGTTTATTTATGGGCTCTCTATTCTGTTCCATTATCTATATGTCTATTTTTGTGCCAGTATCATACTGTTTTGATCACTACAGCTTTGTAGTATATCTTGAAATCTGGGATTATGATACCTCCAGCTTTGTTTTTCTTTCTCAAAATTGCTTTGGCTATTCAGAGTCCCTTGTGGTTCTGCATAAATTTTAATCTTATTCATTCTAGTTCCATGAAAAATGTTGTTGGTATTTTGACAGGGATTACACTGAATCTGTTGATTGCTTTGACATTTTAACAATATTAATTCTTCCAATCCATGAGCCACAGGGTATCTTTCCATTTGTTTGTGTCATCTTCAATTTCTTTCATCAGTGTTTTATAGTTTTCAGAGTACAGAACTTTTACCTCCTTGGTTAAGTCTATTCTTAGCTTTTTATTCTTTTTGGTGCAATTATAAATGGAATTGTTCTCTTAGCTTCTCTTTCTGTTACTTCATTATAGTGTATAGAAATGTAACCAATTTCTGGGTATTAATTTTGTAACCTAAAAACTTACTGAATTCATTTATTAGCTCAAATAGTTTTTTGGTGGATTCTTTAGGGTGTTCTATGTATAGTATCATGTCATCTGCAATTAATGAGTTTCAACTTCTTCCTTACCAATAAGATACATGTATCTTTTCTTTTTCTTGTCTGATTGCTATGGCCAGGACTTCTGATACTATGTTGAATAAAAATGGTGAGAATGGACTTGGCTTGTTCTGTCAGTTTTTCACCATAAGTATGATCTTTGCTGCAGGTATTTCGTATACGGCCTTTACATTATTGAGGCCTATTTCCTCTAAACCCACTTTGTTGAGAGCTTTTATCATAAATGAACGTTGAATTTTGTCAAATGCTTTTTTCTGCATCTATTGAGATGATCAAATGGTTTTTACTTTTCATTTTGTTAATGTGGTATATCACGTTGATTGATTTACAAATATTGAACCACCCTTGCTTTCCTGTAAGAAATCCTAGTAATGTCAGCCTTGTAGAATATATTTGGAAGCTTTCCTTCCTCTTCTATATTTTGGAATAGTTTGAGGAGAAGAGGTATTAACTCTTTTAATGTTTGGCAGAATTCACCTATGAATCCATCTACTCCTAGACTTTTTGCTTTTTTGGTAGCTTTTTGATCACAAATTCAATTTCATTACCAATATTGGTCTTTGCAGATATTCTACCTCTTCCTACTTCAGTTTTGGAAGATTGTATATTTCTAGAAATTTATCCACTTCTAGGTTGTCCAATTTGCTGGCATATAGTTTTTTATAGTATTATAATCCTTCGTGTTTTTGCAGTATCAGCTGCTACTGATTTCATTTCTGATTTTATTTATTTGGGCCCTTTCTCTTTGTGTCTTGATTACTTTAGCTAAAGGTTTATCAATTTTATCTTTTCAAAGAATAAGCTCTTAGTTTTGCCAATCTACTCCCTCTTTCTCTCTTTAGTCTCTATGTCACTTGTTTCTGCTCTGATCTTTATTATTTCCTTCTTTGTACTCACCTTCGGCTTTGTTTATTCTTCTTTTTCTAGTCCCTTTAGGTATAAGGTTAGATTGTTTAGTTAAGCTTTTTCTTGTTTATTGTGGTAGGCCCGTATTCCAATAAATTTCCC
>CM052807.1:11316225-11387351 GCA_028533885.1 Nasua narica
GCAAAACCAGTAGTAAGAGGGTTAACTGTGCTGTTTGAATTTCAAAGCCTATTCTAAATTCACTCATTATCATTCTCTCTGAGTCTTGTGTGGGAACGTGTGGAATAGGGTCCTGTCTGGAAGGCCGAGTTTAAGTAAACTCTGTGCTCCATGAGGGGCTCAGACTCAGGACCCCAAGATCAAGGGTGGCATGTTGTACCAACTGAGCCAACCAGAGGCTGGAGGGTCTGGGTTAAACTGAGTGCCCTACAAAGTGCAAAAAACGGTCAGCTGGGTGAGCAAGAGTCATGTCACTTTATATCAGAATCAGTGTATGATTTAGAGTTCTTGTATTCGGTTACCTGATGCAATATAAATTTAATAAAGCTTTTTATTTATTTTCCGTTACCTGATGCATTTTAATAAAGCTTAATACACATTTAGTGACCAAGATATTTTGGTAGACACTAATAGAAATTTTAGAAATGAGTCAGGCAAAGTCATAGCTCTTAAGTAAATAGGGAGAAGGAAAGTCAAATGGACTTCTGAACTTGCCAATTAGGATTATTTTTTAAAAGATTTTACTTATTTATTTGAGAGAGAGAGAGAGAGCGAGCATGAACAGGGGAGGGGCAGAGGGAAGGGAGAAGCCCACTCCCTGCTGAGCAGGGAGCCCAAGGAGATGAGGTGCTCAATCCCAGGATCCGAGGATCATGACCTGAGCCAAAGGCAGGTCATTTAAAGGACTGAGCCACCCAGGCACCTGAGAATTGTGATTATTCTTAATGACTGAAAAAGGATGTCAGTATAGCCATATTTCCAAGTTGGATTCTGAACCAGGATTTGCATCAGAATCACATGGAGCTTTTTAAAAAATGCACTTGCCTGGCCTCCTATCACTAGAGATTTTGATTCAGTAGTGCCCAAACCTAATTTTTAGGAGTCCACTCTTAACGTAATTCTTACAAAACAGGGGACACCTGGCTGGCTCTGTTGGTTGAGCATCTGCCTTTGGCTCAGGTCAAAGTCCAGTTGGGGGAAAGATTTATGGGGTATTGTCTGAAGGACATAGGCATATACATTCTTCTAGGTGATCCAGGGATGAAACCTGGATGGTACCAATGTGGTACCAATGGAGAAGCACTTCTAAGGACATGTTCCTTAGTTCCCTATTAAAAGGCTTTCATTAGTTACCTTTTTGACCTTCTTGCAAGACTCAGTACCTTATTGCTGTCGATAAGTATCGGATCCCCTGCATGTTTCCGGTGCCCTGTGTGAAACCCCAGGTGGAAAGTTTCTGAGAGATTCATGCTAGAAATAAACTTCTGCTTTCTCTCTTTCCTTTCTTTCTCTGTATGTGTAACAGAAGATATGAAACTGACTGGAGCCATTTCCAGGGGCTGCCATAGCAAAGTACCACAGACGGGGCGGTTTAAGTAACAACACGTTTGGTCTCATGGCTCTGGTGTCTAGAAGTTCACAAGTGAGGTGTTGGCAGGGTTGGTTCCTTCTGAGATTTTTGAGAATCTGTTTCATGCTTCTCTCTTAGCTTCTGTTGATGTGTTGGCCATCTTTGGCATTCCCTGTAGATGGCCTTCTCCCTGTGTGTTCACATTGTCTTCCCTCTGTACGTGTCTGTCTCTGTGTCCAAATTTCTCCTTCTTATGAGGACGCCAGTCATATCGGATTAAGGTCCAACCTAATGATCTCATCTTAATGGGATCTCATCTTCATCTGCAAAAATGCTATTTCCGACTTAGGTCATTATAGATAACAAAGGTTAGGATTTGAACATCTCTTGGGAAGATATAGTTCAACCCATAACACTGACCATGTTTCTGAATTCACTTTAGTTGCCGGGAGACTTAGCACCCAATTTGAGGTACAACTACAATAACCATTAGAACCTCAGGGCTTAAATATTTGCATTTTATCTTTCATCTTGCTTTTGTGATTGCATGCAAATGTATGTTTTCACTGATCTTGATTTTTTAAGTTTTATTTTTCCATTCTGTTATAGATTTCCAATATGCCATTTAAATGCTTTTTTTGCGGGGCACCTGGGTGGCTCAGTGGCTTAAAGCCTCTGCCTTGGGCCCAGGTCATGATCTCAGGGTCCTGGGATCAAGCCCCGCATCAGGCTCTCTGCTCAGCAGAGCTCACCTCCTGCTTGCCACTCTGCCTACTTGTGATCTCTCTCTCTCTCTCTCTGTCAAGTAAGTAAGTAAGTAAATAAATAAATAAATAAATAAATAAATAAATAAATGCCTTTTGGTTACAAATTGAAGTAGAAGGAATGGAAAGAATATTTATTATATTTTTCCTGTGGCAGGCTGTAAGCAAGGAATTTCAAGAGCTTATGCACATTGGTGGAAATTAGATGAGCTCACGAATGATTCAGACATTAAGAGTGGGAGAAATACAGGGAGATCAAAGAAGGGAAATAACATTGGGCTAAGTTTTGTAAGGGTCTGGAAAAGCTTTGGAACCAGATGAGCGTCATAGAACAGGTAGAATTTTAAAAGCAGAGGAGGTGATCAGAGTATTCATTTTTGGATGGGAGAAATATTTTAAATGAGTACCTAGCGGTAGAAAAGCACAAGCCAAGTACTGACAACATGGAGAATGAAGTTTTTTGGAGGAAGCAGAAAAAATGAGCTGGAGGGAAGGTTGGGTTTAAAGCAGTGGTTCCTGAAAGGTGAATTCATCTGCAAATCCAATGAACACATTCCGGCTCAAGGGAGAATAAGCTGACCTCAGTGTGAAAGATGGGTTAGGTCGCAGGAAAGCAGGAGGCAGGAGGCGGATATTCTAATGCACAATTAGTATGATTGCTAGTCTCCAGCTTTCAGTTCCGGGGGGCCTGCATTCAGTGATAGGGATGCAATGAAAAGGACAGCTGCAGAGATACTTGAAAAGTAAGATTGTCACAACTTGGTGATTTGTATAAGGGAAGAAAGAGAAAGAAGGGGTAAAATGGCGGTATTTTTTCCTTTATCTATTTCTCTGTTTTAACTCTATGATATAAGAAAAAGTAACACAATAGCATGATTAAAAAAAAAGGAGGGGAAAAAAAAGGAGGACTCCTCTGAATCTCCCCCTTTGCATTTGAATATGCAAAAATCAAGCATTTTTTCACTAGAGACCTCATTCTGGATTGATTCGTCCATCCATCAGTGCAGTGCACGGTTGCTGAGACTTATGGGCCATATACAGAGCTACGTGTCTGGGAGACAAAGTTAAATAAGACACTGTTACTGGCTTCAGTGAGCTGACGGTCTGACTCTGGAGCGGGTGAGCCCTGCTTCCCAAGCACTGTGGAAGAAAACAGGGTTCTCGAAACATCGTTGCTAATTTTCTGGAGAGAACAGATTTCCCTTAGACTTTTAAAAAACACACTTTCTTTTTTTAGAGCAGGTTTAGATTCACAGCAAAATTGAGCAGAAGGCACAGAAATTTCTTAGGTAACCCTCCCCCACCCTGCCCCCACTCATGCCTAACTGGCCCCGTAATCAACATTCCCCACCAGACCGGTGTTTTTCTTGTGATTGATGTACCAACACGGACACGTTGTAATCGCCCCAAGTCCATAGTCCATGTGTTAGGGTTCCCTCTTGATGTTATAGATTCTGTATTTGGACAGATGTATAATGACACATATCCACAATTATCGTATCATAGGGGCTAGTTTCACTGCCCTAAAGATCTTCTCTCCTCCACCTCTTCCCCACCCTCTCCCCAACTCCTGGCACAATACCTGGTTTTTTTATTGTCTCCATAAGTTGTGCCTTTTTTGGAATGTCAAACAGTTGGAATCACACAGTGTGCCGCTCTCTCACATTAGTTTCTTTCACTTGGTAACATGCATTTAAGTTTCCTCCACGTTTTTTCTTGGCTTGATGGCTTGTTTCTTTTTAGTACTGGATAGTATTTCATTGTGTGGATGTACCATAGTTTATGCATTGTTCCTCATTCATGCACTGAGGAACATCTTGGTTGCTTCCAAGATTTTAAAAAATAATTAATTAATTAGTTTTTATTATGTTCAATTAGCCACCATATAGTACAGCCTTAGTTTTTTTTTTTAATTTTTTTTTTTTTTTAATTTGACAGAGATCACAAGTAGGCAGAGAGGCAGGCAGTGGGAGAGGGGGAAGCGGGCTCCCCGTTGAGCAGAGAGTCCGATGCGGGGCTCAACCCCAGGACCCTGAGATCAGGACCTGAGCTGAAGGCAGAGGCTTAACGCAGTGAGCCACCCAGGCGCCCCCATCCTTAGTTTTTGATGTAGTGTTCAATGATTCATTAGTTGCATATAACACCCAGTATTCATCACCACATGTGCCCTCCTTAATACCCACCACCCAGCTACCCCATCCCCGCACCCTCCACCCGCTGCTCCCTTCTGAAATCCTCAGTTTGTTTCCTGGAGTCCATAGTCTCTCATGGTTTGTCTCCCTCTCTGATTTCTTTCCCTTTAGTTTTCCCTCACTTCTCCTATGGTCCTCCATGCTATTCCTTATGTTCCACATATGAATGAAACCATACGATAATTGTCTTTCTCTGATCGACCTATTTCACTTAGGATAATCCCCTCCAGTTCCATCTATGTCGATGCAAGTGGTGGATGTTCATCCTTCCTGGTGGCTGAGTAATATTCCATTGTATATATATATATACACCATATCTTCTTTATCCATTCATCTATTGAAGGGCATCTTGGCTCCCTCCACAGTTTGGCTATTTTGGACATTGCTGCTATGAACATTGGGGTGTATATGCTCCTTCTTTTCACTACATCTGTATCTTTGGGGTAAATACATAGTAGTATAATTGCTGGGTTGTAGGGTAGCTTTATTTTTAAGTTTTTGAGGAACTTCCATACTGTTCTCCAGAGTGGCTGCGCCTTCAGGAAAGTGTCTGTTCGTGTCTCCTGTCCAGTTTTTGACTGGATTATTTGTTTTTTGGGTGTTGAGTTTGAGAAGTTTTTATAGAACTTGGATACCAGCCCTTTATCTGTAATGTCATTTGCAAATATTTTCTCACATTCCATGGGTTGCCTGTTAGTTTTGTTGATTGTTTCCTTTGTTATGCAGAAGCTTTTTATCTTGATGAATTCCCAAAAGTTCATTTTTGCTTTTGTTTCCGTTGCCTTTGGAGACTTGTCTTTTTTTTTTTTTTTTTTTTGGAGACTTGTCTTGAAAGAAGTTGCTGTGGTTAATGTCAAAGAACTTACTGCCTATCTTCTCCTCTAGAATTTTGATGAATTCCTGTCTCACATTGAGGTCCTTCATCCATTTTGAGTTTGTGTATGGTGTAAAGAATGGTCCAGTTTCATTCTTCTGTATGTACCTGTCCAATTTACCCAGCACCATTTATTGAAGAGACTTTTTTCCATTGGATATTTTTTCCTAATTTGTTGAAGATTGGTTGACCATAGAGTGAGGGCCCATTTCTGGAGTTTCTATTATGTTCCACTGATCTATGTGTCCGTTTTTGTGGCAATACCATACTGTCTTGGTGATCACAGCTTTGTAATATAGCCTGAAGTCAGGCAACATGATGCCCCCAGCTTTGTTTTTCTTTTTCAACATTCACTTAGTGATTCAGGGTCTTTTCTGGTTCCACATAAATCTTAGGATTGTTTGTTCCAGTTCTTTGAAAAATGCCAGTGGTATTTTTAAAGGGATGGCATTGAAAATGTAGATTGCTAAGGTTTGTTTTTCTTTTAAGATTTTATTTATTTATTTGAGAGAGAGAGAGAGAGAGAGAGAGGGAGGCTTGGGGGTGGGGGGAAGAAGCAGAGGAAGAAGAAGACTTCCCGCTGAGCAGGGAGCCCAGTGAGGGGCTCAATCCCAGCATCCTGGGATCACGACCTGAGCCAAAGGCAGACATTTAACCAACTGAGCCACTCAGGTGCCCCAGTTACTTCCAAATTTGGACAATAATGAATAAAGCTTTTATAAATATCTGTGGGCAGATTTTTGTATGGATATAAGTTTTAATTCATTTAGGTAAATATATAGGGGTGCACTTACTGGATCCTATGGTCAGACTGTTTAGTTTTGTCAGAAACTACCAAACCGTCTTCCAAAGTGGCTGTATCATTTTGCTTTCCACCACCAACGAATGAGAGTTCCTTATGCCCCATATCCTCACCATCATTTGATGTTAGTGTTCTGGATTTTGGCCATTCTAGCAGGTCTGTAGTGGTATCTCATTGCTGTCTTCCTAGACTTGTAAGACAATACAGCATATAGGAGGGGTGAAGTATGAAAATACTAATTCAGAAGGTTATGTGCATCCCTATGTTTATTGCAGCTTTATTTACAATAGCTGAGATATGGAAGCAATCTTAGTGTCCATTGATAAATGAATGGATAAAGAAGATGTGGTATATTTATACGCAATGGAATATTATTCAACCCATAACGAAGAATGAAATCTTACCATTTGTGACCACATGGATGGACCTAGAGGGTATTATGCTAAGTGATATAAGCCAAATAAAGAAGAATACCATATGATTTCGCTTACATGTGCAATCTAAAAAACAAAGCAAATGAACAAACAATAGAAATAGACTCATAAATACAGAGAATAAAGTGCTGGTTGCCAAAGGGAGGAAGGGCAGGGGCATGGGTGAAATGGGTGATGGGGATTAAGAGGTATGAACTTCTAGTTTTAAAATAAACAATCCTGGGGATGAAAAGTACAACACAGGGAATATAGTCAATAATAATAGTAATAGGTTGTATGTATAACCCATTGGGTATGTAACCCAATAATATTGTAGTACACTTACCATGGTGAGCATTTTGTACTTATTAAATCACCATGTTGTATAACAGAAACTAATTTAATATTATGTCAACCATACTTCAATTTAAAATAAAAATTTTAGGGGTACCTAGGTCATTCTATTATGCAGGCTATATTTCCAACTATGGTTCATTACAACTGGAGAATAACAAGAGGATAGTCAAAAATAACTCATCACTTGAAAATTAGGAATACTGTTCCATACACTTCACGTGTAAAACAGAAAATAAAAACTAAAACTATAGGCTATTAAGAAATAAATAACAATGAAAGTACTTTAAATTAATATCTATGAAAAGGGGAGAAAGCAGTGCTCAGAAGAATATCTGTAGACTTGATTGTGTTTACTAGGAGAAAGGAAAGATGGAATAGAAGTAGGGAGAGCAGCTAACAGAGGATTGTTGCAGTCTGTGTGGGGGGCTACTCAGTGTTTCAGGTGCAGGTGCTGAGAAGTGTTTGATAATGGGTTAGATTTCATGGAAGTGCTCAGTGAGTTGGTGAGGGGAAGGGAAAGTTTTAGCCTCTGTGGGATAACATTTCAATGAAATGAACTCCAGCCAATTTGGTGATTAAATTAAGCATTTACGATTTACCCTTCCCTCTCTCCCCTCCTCCCATGGGAAGAGAAAGGCTTTATTTCAGACTGAAGGACTTTCAGGCATCAGTAAGAACATAAGTGAATCTTTGAAGGATGAGGAGAAGCAGAAACTTACTGAGATAACTCCCCACTTGCAAGACCTATCCTGAAGTTAACTGGGCTTATTTCTTTCAGGATGTGATGTGATGATGATTTTTTTAAACGTGTCTGTTAGCCATTTGTATGTCTCCTTTGGAGAAATATCTGTTTATGTCTTCTGCCCATTTCTTGGTTTCACTTATATCCAGAATTTAAGAAACAAAACTGATGAACATAGGGGAAAGGAAGGAAAAATAAAATGGGATAAAAACAGAGAGGGAGGTAAACCCTAATTTGTAGGAAACAAATTGGAGGTGGCTGGAAGGATGGTAAATGTGGGGATGGGGTAACTGGGTGATGGGCATTAAGGAGGGCACTGGGTGTTATATGAACTGATGTATCGCTAAATTTTACCCCAAAATTAATAATACACTACATGTTAACTAACTTGAATTTATATAAAATAAAAACAATAAAACAATATAAATAAATAAATGCATTTGGTTTCATGGTGACACATTAAAGAGGAAACCTGTCTATAGTCTGCTTTGTTTCCTTACTTCAGAGTAAAACAATGTGCTTTTAGAAACTAGTAACTGAACACAGAGTATTCTGGAATTTCTTGCCACCATCTGGAACTCTTTTATTAGGCAACCCCCGATAAAACACAGAAATGAATGTCTGTTTTTTTTGTGGTTCCCACGTTCCCTAAGGAAATGGTAACCAGAAGTATGTTCTGTTGGGTTGCTGTTCTGAAATAGCATGTTACGATGGTAGAGCGACGTTGACATTCACTTCCAGGTGCTTTTCACTGAACTTTCATATCCACTTTCCTTAACTTCTCATCTCTTTATCTCTTCCTTATATTTTTGGGACAGTACCTTGACCAATTTTTCCAGGGCACTTGTGGTTCTTGGTTTGTATACACTCTGCTTTTTAGCTTATTCTGTCGAAGACATTACTACATTATATGTTTTGTTCCCTATGTCACCTGGTTTCTTTTTGGTAACTCTTTCTTCTTACCTCATGTTTTCAATATCCTCCTTTATCTCTTTGAGGATATTTCTGAGGCTTAGCTTAAAGCTTCAGTCTGTCTGGGTTATTGATTCCCCTTTTTCTAATATAGAGTGTCCTATTTTTTGTGTCTTTCTTTTGTAATATCCATGGTCCCCAAAATCTCATAGTTTTCTCAGGAGTTTATGGTCCCACCCAGACATGTTGGCTTCTCAAGTATGCTATGACCTGGGGTCTCACCTAGCTTGGCCTCTTTGAGTGAGTTTGGGGAGGATTGCTTCACTGTGAGGTTTGCCTCATGTTAAAATCTAGGCTCAATATCTTCCCATTTGTGCTCATGGTAAGCTACTACTGCCCCTCACAGAATCCCCTAGTACTTCTTCCACTTGAGGGACTGTTATTTTCCAAAAGTTTCTCCCAAGTTTCTCTCTTTTTTTCTTAAGATTTTATTTATTTGCCTATCTATCTATCTATCTATCTATCTATCTATCTATCTATCTATCTATTTATTTATTTGAAAGAAAGAGAACATGAGTGGGAGGAGGGGCAGAGGGAGAGAGAGAGAATCCCAAACAGATTTCCTGCCCAGTGTGGAGCCCCATGTGGGGCTTGATCTTACAACACTGAGATACTGACCTGAGCTAAAATCAAGAGTCAGACGCTCAATCAACTGAAGCTCCAAGGTGCCCTTCTCCCTTGCTTCTAATTACATTGTCTATAGGTTAGAGATGGGGAGGAGATGATAATGCCCAGGGGCCACACAGTCTGACTGATACTCCAATAGGCACCGTACTGCCTGATGTGACCCTGCTGTCTCAAGCCAGGGCTGGCCAGGTACTGTTGTTTTTCTTCTCTACCATGGAAACAGGTGAGCCTCTCCCGTGTTCCTGCCAGAGGAATATGGGAGAAAAACAAGGTACAACAAAAAAGTTGTTCCCTTAAAATCTCCTTGTGTGTGGCAAACTGTATCTGCTCAAGGCTGACATTTCTCCTCTAATCTGGGATCCCACCACCACTCTCTATCCCTCAGGGCTTATATATTTATTGATGTTTTTATTCTGCTTCTCATCTGTGGGATGGGCTAGGGAGCCGTATTTTTGCTACATGATACCATCATCTAGGTTGTGGCCACTTGGACCCGAGTGGGCACTTGACCCAAACAAAGCTCACCCAACGAGATTCTTCCTTAAGAATAAGAACAAGAGGGCGCCTGGGTGACTCAGTTATTAAGCGACTGCCTTCGGCTCAGGTCATGATCCTGGAGTCCCTGGATCGAGTCCCGCATCGGGCTCCCTCCTCAGTGGGGAGTCTGCTTCTCCATCTGACCTCTTCCTCTCTCTCATTCTCTCTCTCTCTCTCTCAAATAAATAAATAAATAAAATCTTTAAAAAAAAAAAAGAATAAGAACAAGAGACAGAGACTGGAAATTCAGAGCTGGGTCAGGTAATCAATAATTAATGGCGGAGCAATAGAGGGACCAAGCCCAGAATTTTGCCTAGGGTCTTTGGAGTACGTTGATCACTGCTTTTCCCAAGTCCTAGGCATTCCTGGGGTTCCTGAGACTACGAGCTTTCTAGCATCCTGCCAATTTTTTTTTTCCCAAGCTAGTTCAAGTAGATTTTCATTACTTTCTGGCAAAAGAACATCATCTCACAGAAGGTAAATGGTATCACAACATTCCCAGTTAGAAATTAGGGCCAGCGCAGAGATGAGTGGCAACGGTAATAGAGAGGGAGTGATGGACTGAACGTAGTGAAACTGATATTGCTAGAACTTGGTGACAATTGAGTGTGGTTCACTAGATTTCATTTTCTTAAAGCACAGTGACTGATAAGGTTCCCCCCCCTCTGGCCTGGCCAAACCTTTCTTAAAGCTTTGTGGCACTGAAGGATTACTCAACCCATGGCTAGTCCTAAAACTGGATTTGTTCTAATACTATCTATCCTTGGAGAAACATGGTTCTAGAGGTGCAAAAGTTTTCACGGAAGACTTCTGAGTGGTACTCTGTACAGATTAGGGTTTGCAGAGGAAGTGCTGGAAAGTTCTGCCTGGGGCCATGCTCTGGCCCTGGGGGGCCTCCCCTAGGAAACTCCCACCCCAAACAAAAGCGAATTTGTCTGCCAGCCTCTGCATCACCCCTGTTGCTCCTAGTTGCTTCCAGGACATTGACTATTTTAAGTTTGCTTTTCAATGCCTGTTATGCAACAATGTGCATTCAGTCCTCTCTACGGCCAGAGTGCAGGGCCGCCCACAGCAATCTGCTGGTTCCTAAGCTGCACCCTCGCTCAGAGCGCTGCCCCTGGGGAGGGATACCCAGGGCTTCCCCATGCTCCGTGCAAGACCCGGGATGCCTCTCCCTCTTGTCCTTATGGAAAGCATCCTTCCCAGAACTCTGGTTGGTACAATGTCCTGTATGGATTTGCTTCTTGGTCCCCCTGCCACACTGTAAGCAGGTTGAAGCCCGAGACTACAATATCTCACCCTAGTCCCCCAGGAACTAACATGGCAGAAATACTCCGTATTTCTGCTGATTTATTCTCTTGGTGCTAGGCCACGACTCCTGGAAGGCCAGACGCTGGAGAAGGGGAGTAGAGTTGTGGGCCCAGGGAGTTTGGATAGTGTATAGATTATGCTTTTTAACATGAGAAGTTTGTATTTATATTCTCGCACACCATGATGGGTCTCCCCCATTCCTGAAGCAAACTACGTGTTATTTAACATCAGAGGGAGTACTGACTATGGCCCTTTTCCATTTATTTCCTCTCTTCTTTCTGTTTTCCTTCTTGTCCGGGCACAGAGAAGATGAGATAATTATGGGTTCTGTGTCGGACAGAACTCGAAAGGACATGGTCCCTCCCTAGGGCTGTTCTCAGCTAACAGGAGTCCTTGTGTAGGATCCTATTAAGTGCCAGGGGGAGAGACAGGGAGAGCAGCTTTCTGTGGCCTCTGCATGACATGAGTGAGGCAAAATGAGATTCTTCCGGAACACGGGTGTGGGGTGTGGGAGACACAGCCTAGCTGATTCTGTTCCTTGCGCGCTGAGGCCTTCCACGGCCCACGTGAGTCCGCCCCACAGCTGCCTTGGCATCTGTCAACCTGGGGTCCTCTGTCTCAGGTGTCTGCTGCTCACCAGCTAATAGGTGATTATCTGGTCTGTGCCTTGTGGGGCCCTATCTAAATAGAATCCAATAAAACCCTTCTAAATGAGCCTACTGGTGCAAAACCCGCTCCCCATGTGCTCAGAACGCTCTTTTTGCAGAAGCGCATGCTCAGTTGATGTTTTGTTGAAATGAACGATCGAAAGCACAAAACCCCTCCGTTTCTATGAAGATAGACCCAGGGCGCCCAACAGTCACATTCACAGTGAATGTGTTGTTCCGGTTGACCCCCCAGCGGCGGTTCCATCAGGGAGTAATTCTGATGCCCTAAGAAAGAAGAGTAGTGACAGGATGGAGGAGGGGAAAGGAGGAAACAGTCTCTGGCGGCTGACTCTTGCCAAGGGCCTGAGGATATTTTCTCATTGAATCTTTACAACCCTCTGTGATAAATATCACTAACCTGGTTTAAAAAAAAAAAAAAGACTTATTTATTTATTTATTTATTTATTTATTTATTTATTTATTTAGGGGGGAGCAGAGGGAGAGAATCTGATTCCTCAATGAGCATGGAGCCTGACATGGGGCTTGATTTCAGGACCCTGAGATCATGACCCGAGCTGAATTCAAGAGTTGGTCGTTTAGGGGCACCTGGGTGACTCAGTGGGTTAAAGCCTCTGCCTTTGGCTCAGGTCATGATCTCAGGGTCCTGGGGTCGAGCCCCGCATCGGGTTCTCTGCTCAGTAGGGAGCCTGCTTCCCCCTTTCTCTCTGCCTGCCTCTCTGCCTACTTGTGATCTCTCTCTCCCTCTCTCTCTCTCAAATAAATAAATAAAAATCTTTAAAATAATAAAAAAGAGTTGGTCATTTAACCAACTGAGACACCTGGGCGCCCCTCATTAACCCGATTTTACAGATGAGGAAAAGACATTCAGAGTTTATAGAGACAAGGAACAATAATATTATGGGGCATAGGGAATTTTGTCCTTAGTCCGAGAAGTATCAAAGGGGCTTCTGGAATTCTAGAATAGCTGTCTTAGATTCAGAATGAGTAAAGCAAAAGCACTGGCCACAGTTTTGCCCATTCTTCCAGCCCTTGATTCTTGCATTGAGTATTGCTGTAATTTCTACATTAATTGGTGTCAGTGGCTTGAGACTCTTCATGCATTGAATTTATTCCAAGATCGAATAATCTCTTATAATAAACTGTTATAGCTCATCATGACAGGAGCAGGGATAACGATGCAATGTCAGAGTTTAATTTTCTACCCGTGCCTCAGTGTCGATGGTTCATCTTCAGTCAATATTTTACCTGAAATTCCATCCGTCCTTTGGAAAAAGTGAAGCGAGGGGCTGCTTTGTTTTTGCAACTTTAATAAGCACATATATAGAAAGAAGGAACACTGCTTCCTTACATCTTGGCTGCTAAGTCATCATTGGAACCATCTGCTCTTCCCCCAGCTGGCCGTGGGGACCCACAATGTTTCTCCCTCTAGAATAGGTCTCAGTGGCATAGAGGGAATGTTAACCTTCCACAACAACCTAAATAAATATGGACACTAACAAAAATCCCTATTCTCTACTGTCATGATCTCGACAGTCCTAAAACAGATGTAAAAGGAAACCAAGAGAAGGCAAAAGATTTAGTAGCAAGATTTCCTTGACTGACTAAAATCTGAATTGAAGGAAATCCTTTGACTGTCTCTTTTTTTCAGGTTTGTATAATTGAATTTTCTTGGAATCTACAAGGTTAGCGTGTTCAAATAAATTGAAATGCCTCTTGAAGTCATTTTCTTGCCAACTCTGATAAGCTTTTGATTAACTTTGCCACAGCCAGAAGCCCTAGTTCAGACTAATCAAGATCACAAAAATTTATTCCAAAAACAGGAAATAGGAGTCCCAAGTAGAGATCGGCTCTGTAGCCATGTGAGTGTATATTTTACTTGGGTTTATCTGTGCACGCACTACAGGCCAGGACTCATACCAAAAGATGCTGGGCAGGGAGGATCTTCAACTTAGAACTCTTAGTGTTTCTTTGCTCCATGCTTTTTGACATGGAGGCTCTTCAGTGGCTTGCGGGAGACAAATTCACTCTTCCTTCTTGTGGTATGCCCCAGTGACTCGTTCTCATTGTATAAATGGCACCTCATAAGCCTTAGTGAAGTGACCGTATTAGCAATTCCAATGAAGCCAAAGCTGATGTCCTGTGTCATTTTGTGCTAACCCTGACGGTGGCTTGCCTAACACAAGGATGTGTTTTGGGGAAAGGGGTTCAAAACAAGAACTGGATAATTCATCCCAACTAACATAGCTTACTTCCTCATTCTCTGCCTCTTTCCTTGGCTATTCTGTCCAGGCTTTGTGGTCTCTTCCCAGTCTCTGTTACCACTGAGACCAAGGTGACCAAGGCTTCTACAGTCACCAGCCTCCTGCCCTCACGGGTGATTCATAGAATGGCCTTCAACAGGAAGATGCTGCTATCACCTCCTTTATGCATTCTGGATAATCTTTTCTAGATGAGTTAAGGATAAAGGGCTTTGTGTGAAGCCTGGTCCTTATGGGTACAGAATAAAAATCAAATGAACACGTATTGAACATTTGCTATGTCCTAGGCATGTGGTTTTCTTTTCAGCTGAATCTTTACTATCACCCTATAAGTACTATTTTTCTTCTTGCTTTATGGATGACAGAACTTACATTCAGAGAGGTCAAAGTGATTTGCTTCGGGTCGCAGCCAATACAAGGCAGAGCTGGTATCTGAGACTGGGCGATCTGATTCCAGCAGCTGCCTCATTGGGGAAATGTAAACGTGAGCACAGGGATCCAAGCTCTCCTGGCAAAAGCCCGGGTTTCCAGGCTGCCACAAATCCCATTCCAATGGGCCTCCTCCCATGAAATCATAGTACTTGTAAGCGCTCATATACTCAACCAGATTTGTAGTTACTTAGCCATGAAGTTGATAGGACTTGGTGCCTCTGTAGATGGCAAGGACAAGAAGAGTGTCCCCTGGGAACCCTCAGCTTCCGTAATTAACACATCCAGTTTGCCGTTTTATCATAAATGCTAGGCAGGTCATTCCAACACCAGTTGGATGAACACAGTGATTGGAATCCTTTTACTATTACACGTGAAAAAAATATCAGGTGAGGAATATGTTTTAAAATCTCATATGCATTGGGAGAGTACTGTTTTTTATAGTTTAAACAAATTCCTTCAGTTATTTGGTCTTACAATAGTCCCATTTACATATGGGATGAAGAGGTTAACACAATAGAGCTTAGGTTCTCTCCTCCTATTCATCTTCTTCCCTAGCCCCTGCTGCAGACTTCTAGGAATTAACCAGGAAGGCAAGAGTCAAGAAAATCCCCAGGTTTACAAAGTCTTTGCCAATCAGAGTTTCTTCCACATAAACAAAGACAGATGTTAAACCAGGTGCTTTTCCTAAATGAATACTTTGATGTATGTTGCCACGATTTGTCAGTTTCCACGAAGCGCAAATGGTGTCAAATGTGTAAATCTGTTTGAATCACAGACAAGGAAACTTTGGGAAATGTGAAGTAGGGAAAGAATTACCATTCTACTCACTGGAGCGTAGGAAACATCCCAATTATGAAACAGCCCTATAACTCACACTCACATGAAGTCAACTGAGTGAAGCAGAGAGGTGGCTTTGATACTTCCCACTTACAGCTTCTCACCCATCTATCAAAGGCTAATTTTGAAAGTTTTTATTTTCTGAAATATCATGAAAAATCTTAGGTTCTAATATCTTCCTTCTTTAGAAAAGATTTTATTTATTTGTCAGAGAGGGAGCGTGTGCACAAGCAGGAGGAGAGGCAGGCAAAGGGAGAGGGATAATGAGTCTCCCCGCTGACCAAAGAGCCTATTGCAGGACTTGATCCCAGCACCCTGGGATCATGACCTGAGCCAAAGGTAGAGGCTTAACCAACTGAGACACCCAGGCATCTCTCTAATATCTTTCAACATTTGCCTGGGCAGAAAATGAAACTCTTATAAGTTTGCCTGGCCACAGTATAGCACCTGCCTGGGTAAATTGCAATAAAATGCAATCAATCAATGAGGAGTCCAAGAAGTATGGGGATGTATACGAATTTGAAAGTGAAAATATTATTGGTGGATAAGTAACTTCTAGCAACATGGAGACAACACTACAATCCACAGTCTTTATAAGTTTTCCATTTGATTTGCAAATCCTCAAGCCAATTTAGATTTTTTTTTTTTATTAGAGAGAGAGACTGAGAATGAGAGGAGAGAAGGTCAGAGGGAGAAGCAGACTTCCCGCAGAGCCGGGAGTCCGATATGGGACTCGATCCCGGGACTCCGGGATCATGACCTGAGCCGAAGGCAGTTGCTTAACCAACTGAGCCACCCAGGCGCCCCCTCAAGCCAATTTAAATTGCATTAATTTTAAAGGCTGATCAACCACCCTGAAATGGAAGTTGGAGTGGGGAGAATCTGAACGATTTGATTAAATTAGCGGTTGTCAGATTTATGGTTTGTATAAAAAAATGCAGTTAGCAGAGTTGGTAACTCTTTCTTTTGCCATCACTATCATTTTAGAAATGATAGGGCGTCAATGAGGAACGTCAACAACAAAATGTAACAAGGGCATCATCTGAGATGAGAGACTTCCCTTCCAAATGAATGGCTTTGGTGGTACAAAATCCCTTGTTTGTTGTCCTGATGGTAGGAGTGAGTTGGATAGTTAGGTAGTCAGGGCTGGAGTCCCCAACAAGAAAATCTGGAGTCAGGACAGCGGAAAATAAAACAGTACTGACATCCCTACACAGGACCGCACTAGCATTCTGCTTTGCAGCCTTTGCAGATGGGACTTCTGCAAAACATCCTGACATAAGACAGTGAGCCACAAAGGATTTGTCAGTATCCCAAGCAAGGGAGCAGTTAAGACGCAAGCCCCACGTGTCAGGAAAAAAGACCATCAGCACATGGACATCAACCTAATATGTAGACAGATATGTGGCCAAAGCCCCAATTGGCATGACTCAGAGCCCCCTGATTGCTTAAGATAGCTCCACAAAAGAGCTCATAAAAACCCCTAAACTTAGGAACCCTGAGGGCAACCCTCTCAGGTTCCCTCTCTCTCTTGGGTTCCCTCCTCCGGGAGCTTTATACTATTGCTCAGCAGACTGCTTCGCTGCCCTCCACTCTTCATCTGGCCTACCTCTTCATTCTTCACAGCAGCGTGCCCAAGAACCATGGGCACTAAAGGCAGAGAAATCCTGCGACACTGATTTTCTTTATTTTGCCCCAGATTGGAGATGTCTGTACTCCACTTGGGTCCCTGGCCCAGGGCTTGCAAAACTATGGACCAGCTGATCTTGAAGAGTGAAATTACCCAGAGCAGGCCCGGGCTGGCAGGCCCCAGCAGATGCAAAGTTACTAGCAACAGAGAGAGATAACCAGAAGCCTCCCCCGGGGGGGCGGGGGGAGGATAACCAGCCATTTCTGCTTCTGTAGACCGGCTTCCCGCCACCAATTTCCTGCGCTGCCCTAACTGCTGTTCTTGCTGAAAGCAAGCCTCCCCGCAAGTTAACCCCACCTTCCAGCAGTCAGCGCAGCCCTTAGAACCTGACCGCCTGCACTTCCCTATAAAAGCTTTGTAACCCCGCTGCCCGCCCGGGACCCAGAGATTCCAGCGCGAGCTCCTCTGAGTCCACCAGCGCCAGCGGAAAAAATGCCAGCGCCAGCGGAAAAGAAACCGAGTTCTCCTACTTTTCTGAGTGTCGCTTGGTTTCCTGCCTGTCTAGTTTTCTGCAACAGTCTTTCAGCGTCTTTCCAGGTCTCCGAGCCTGTGAGCAGGAGGCCTGTCTCTCTCTGCCTGGAAGTATGACGGACAGACGAGATTCACAGACGACAAACAGCTGGAGAAGTTTCTGAAGCAGCACGGATGCTGGCGAGCATCACACAGGCCGAGCGTCCGCAAGCACAGTGTGTTTTCTCGGGGGTACGTGAGGAAGGCTTTGTCGGAAGGTGAAACCGAGTCAGGTTTTGTGTTGAGTAGGTGTTGCCTTCTAATGAGGGATTTGGCAGATGAGAGTAGCTCCCTTGGACTGGGCTACCGGGAGGGGACCCGGCAAGCTGGGTGTGGAGAAGGGACTCTAGTGCCCCTCACAGAGGTGCGCGCAGGCCTGAGGCGGCCCTGCTCACTTACCCGGCTTTGGGCTATTTTCCAGCAGCCCCTGGGCCCCTCATGTCAGTTTTATCCCATCTTTCCTTTCCCATGCAATCATCTGCTGTCTCCATGGCAGAAGATTGTCCATTTGTAGTTCTCTTACCCTTTCAGAGCAATTTTTATTGTTTTCCTCAGATAACAATAGCTCAGGGGTTGGGAGAAGGGTGAACGGTGGCTGAAGGGGGCACATCGGCGGTGCAGTTACTCCTGGGAACCTGCCGCCCTCCTCAGCCTCCCTGCTCCTGGCCTTCTTCCTTTCTGGGCCTCCCCATGCATAGGCATAAAGAAACAGTTATGCGTCTTAATCAGCCAGTGATCACAGAGTATTTTTATAGCACCCCTGGTTATTGGAAAACCAACCCCTCCAGTTCTCCTTAAACTTGGTCTCTGAGCTATTGATCATTCGGTGAGTGCTTTCTCCCTTTTTATGTCATTAACTGAAATAGATTTGAATTTTATTATTATACCACTAAGTCCATCAAATTGTAGTGGATGTGTGGATGTTTTATCTATGTAATTATATACAAGTATATGCAACTGTGTATGTAGATAGAAAACACACACACATATTTGTGTATGTGTGTTTTAATAGGCAAATAAATTAAAGAAGACAGTATTGGTTGGCCCTGTTATTGGAAAACGTAAATGGAACCTCAGACAGCATTGCCTGAGATGATAAAAAATTGAGTTAACTGGACATTGCCTTGGGTTTAATTTTAGCTCTAGGTGTGTTCACTTAATTGGACTAGGAAGCAGTTCTTTTTGCTGGCTCAAAAATTAAATTAAACAAAAAAAAAAAGAGTATAGTTCATAAGAGCAGAGTATAAGAAGCCCAAGTTAAAATGTGAAGAATCATGTAATAGAAAATTTTAAGCTCTAGTTGAGGTGGGGGTGACCAGAGAAAGCTAACATAGGGCAGGACACAGCCTTTAGGAACTGTGTACTATCAGGATGTTAGGATGTGGCATACTGCTCCTCTTCTTGTACTTGCATCTGTGAACTTTCTCATTTTGACTGTGATAGAGTCTGAGAAAATTCTGGTTTGAATCACACATTTCTGTGGCTAGGCCATGGTTTGTATTCTTATCTCCCACTGAGGCATTTTAGAAGTTTGTGAGAAATAAATGATGAGAATATTGTTATGAAAAAATTAAATAACATGGCATGATAAAGAGTGAAGAAGTTCACATCAGTTGGTCTGGGAGGGCCTTGCCAAGGAGTTAGTATTGGAGCCCAGCCTGACTGAGAAGAAGGAGCCAGCTGTGCAAAATTCTGGGGACAGCGAGTTCTCAGTAATGGGCATGGCAGGGGCAAAGGCCCTGAGGCAGGACTCAGAAAAGGCCAGGTAATATTGAGTATGGGGAAGAGAGGTAACAATGGAGGTGGGAGATATAGGTAGGGAATTATTGTAGACCAGAGGAAGTCAGGCCGTCTAGCATGGTTGGGCAAGTCCTGAGGCTTCATAGGGAGTATCATCTCACTGCAAAGTGCTGCTTGTGCTATGAATTCACTGACTTTGGAAAATGGCCAAACTTCTCTGAGCCTCAGTTTTCCCATCTGTCAAATGAAAGTGCTGGATTAATATATGAAGCATCTGGGGGCGCCTGAGGGTCGCAGCTGGTTGAACGTCCAACTCTTGGTTTCAGCTCAGGTCATGATCTCGGGGTTTTAAAGTTGGGCCCTGTGTCCAGTTCTGCACTCAGCGCAGAGTCTGCTTGGGTTTCTCTCTCCCTTTCTCTTGCCTCCCTCCTTTGCCCCCCCTCCCCTTGCTCATTCTCTCAAATAAATCTTTAAAAAAATATATGAAAGCCATTTGGCCTATGGTAACTCCTCAATACAAGTTAGCTGAATTAATTAATGCATCCTAAGGGCCTTCCAGATTTATAAACCTGTAATCTTTTTTTTCTACTTAATCCTTTATTTATTATTTATTTAATATTTTTTTAATTTTTTAAGTAGGACCCATGCCCAGTGTGGGGCTTGAACTCACAACCCTCAGATCAAGAGTCACAGGTTCTACTGGCTGAGCCAGCCAGGCGCCCACTACTTATTTAGTTTTAAAATTGAAGTATAGTTGACACACAATGTTACATTAATTTCAGGTGTACAACATAGTGATTGGACAAGTTTAGACAATATGCTATGCTCACCACAAGTGTAACCCATTTGTCACTCTTCAGCCTTATTACAGTATTATTGACTATATTCTCCATGCTCTACCTTTTATTCTCAAGATCTGTTCATTTCATAACTGGAAGCCTGTATCTCCCCCTCCCCTTCACCCATTTTGCCCATCTCCTACCCTCTCCTCTCCTCTGGAAACCATCAGTTTGTTTTCTGTATTTGTGGATCTGTTTCTACTTTATATTTGTGCTTATTCATTTGTTTTTTGGGTTTTGTTTTTTTTTTAGATTCCACATATAAGTAAAGTCATATAGTATTTGTCTTTCTCATATAATATTTGTCTGACATAATTCTCTTAACATAATACTATCTAGGTCCATCCATGTTGCTGCAAATGACAAGATCTCATACTTTTTTATGGCTGGAGTAGTATTCCATTGTGGGTCTGTGTGTGTGTGTGTGTGTGTGTGTGTGTGTATCTTTGTCTATTCTATATATATATACCACATCTATATCTATCTACATATATACCACATCTTTATTCATCTCTCGATGGACACTTAAGTTGCTTCCATATCTTGGCTGTTGTAAATAATGCTGCTATAAACATAGAGGGGCATGTATCTTTTCAAATTAGTGTTTTTGTTTTCTTTGGTAAATACCCAGCAGTGGAATTACTGTATCATATGGTATTTCTTTTTTAAAAAAATATTTTGGGGTGCCTGGTTGGCTCAGTCAGTTAAGCATCTGCCTTTGGTTCAGGTCATGATCTCAGAGTTCTGGGATGGAGCCCCACACTGGGTGGGGGGGTGGTCTCTGCTCAGTGGGGAGTCTGTTTTTCCCTCTCCTCTGGTGCTCCTCCTGCTTGTGTTCTCTCTTCTCTATCAAATAAATAAGTAAAATCTTTAAAATAAAATATCTTGAGGAACGTCCATATTGCTGTCCACAGTGGCTGCACCAGTTTACGTTCACACCAGTGGTGTACAATGGTTCCTTTTTCTCCACATCTTTGCCAACACTTGTTTGTCTTTTTTATTCTAGCCATTTTTATGCATGTAAGATGATATCTCATTATGGTTTTGCTTTGTATTTCCCAAATGACTAGTGATAGTGAGCACCTTTTCAAATGCCTGTTGGCCATCTATATGTCTTCTTTGGAAAATTGTCTACTCAGGTCCTCTGCCTATTTTTAATCAGATTATTTGATTTTCTTGGTGTTGGGTTGTATAAGCTCTTTATGTATTTTGGATGTCTACCCTTTATCAGATATATCAGTTGAAAATATCTTCTCCCATTCAGCAGTATAAACCTGTAATCTTAAACCACTTACATTCTTCCTTGGAGATCAAGTGCGCCCTCCTCCCCCTTTTCTCAGCTGAGGATGTTGTCTTGTCTAGAATCACACCACACACCAGGGGAAGACCCAGTGACGGTATGGATGGTGTGCCTTCTACTTGTAGGACCCCAGTGGAGACTGCAGAATTTTGTCAGGGGTGTGTGTTGCTGGAGTGGGGTACGGAAGAGAGGGGTGATAACATAGAAGGATAAGAAATAGACTCTGCTTATACTCTACATTGGTCGAGCAGAAGAAACTGCAAAAGATGATATTTCCAGCCTGAGCTTGTTAGATCAGTGCCTGTGAACACTACTGACCAAGAGCAAGTAGTTGGGGAATTCAGAGGGTGACAAAGCTGACTTGTAGAAGTGATATATATAATTACCAGCATCATTACAAGAGCAAGATTGTTGAAAGCTTTTTGGATGCAAAGCACCATGCTAAGTTCTATACATACATTTTATTTAACCCTCATAAAAACCTCATGAAGAAGGCTATTGTAACACTATCCATGAGATACTGCTCCCTAGGGCAAGGAGGAATGGGAGTACTTCTCAGGCTAAGGGAATAATGTGAACAAAGGCAGGAATGCACAAAGTGCTGTCTTCTTTGGCTGTTGTCTATTGGTTCTCCTATAAGCAATATTGAAATTACCTAGAAACCTTGTCTCCCCTTCCCCTCTTTGTCCTCCCCCAGCCCTACGTCTGCCTGAAGTAGTATCTGTTTAGACTAAAACCTCGAAGGGCATCTTGAGCCCACTGGGCCCCCTGCACCTGATAAGGATCATCGGGCTATATTTCACCAATTAAATTCCCATTGCTTTCTAGTGTTTAACCTGCCAGCCCCTCTTTAGCTCTAAGAGCACAGGAGAAAAGCCCCTGAACACAATACCTCCAAGATTCAGAACCCGCAGAGGTGCAGAAATAACCAATAATATACAACAACCTACAAATAGCCCATGTTTATATAGCACTGGATCGTGTGCCTGAATCGTCCATGTCCCAGCTCTCCTGAAAGCTATGTGGGCCTCTCTGGCTTTCCTGGGTCACAGGCCATGGACTATGGGTTTTGCTATAGATTTGAGACCCAGGGAAGAGAATATCAACTGAATATATGCTACTATTATGACATTATTGTTTTAGTTGTGAACATCATATTGAGGACTTTTTTGGTTTTGTTTTTAGGAGCCCTTACCTTGTACGGATTCATATGAAAATAATTTGATGTTAGGAAGGACGTGGGGTGGGGGAATGGGTGAAAGGAGATTCAGTCTCTGAATCAGTAAATGTTGAAGCTGGGTGAAAACTTCGCAGGAATTTGTTTTACTATTTTCTCCACTTTTATATGTATGTGAAAATTTCCATAATATGTTTTCTAAAAAAAAGAACTGGATCTGCTTCAAGGATTGAAGCATGTGGGGGTAAAACAATATCCTTCAGAAGCGACAGTAAGAGTGATGGCAGAAGTAAGAGCTCTTTTTCCCCAACGAAGACCCAAAGACCCTCTCTGAGCTCTGTGACAAGGCAAGGGCCTTATATTCAGACAACTTGTTAAAAATGAGCTCCAAAAACAAGGCAAAGTCAGAAATAAGCAAGCAGAGCCCAAGACGCAACCACATTTACACATTTATTTGAGTTTAGAGAGACAACACAGATAAAATACTTTGATCATACACAAGTTTATATTTGGTAAGAAGAACAGGTTGCCATGTGTTTATATTTTTTATTTGTTTCTGTCTTTAGTAAATGGCGTCATGTTGGGGAAATGTCAATGTGTTTCAGAAACACAATTGGGAACAGTATTTTGGAGCACGAAACTAATAAATACACAGTGTTTGTACGTAGCATCTGAAAACAGGAGAGCACGTGCAAGATGATACCCACCGTGAGGGTCCTTGATTCCCTGTCCTGCTGCTATATTTACACCCTACTATATTTACACCAGAACATCCACATTCTGAGGAATGGCTCCTACTCCAAACCCTAGCGGGGATGATACCTGCAATTTGGGTGGTTTGTGACACTCCATATAGGTCTCCTCTATTGTCGGATATGGGCTGCATTCACCTTGCATTTTTGTGCAATCACACAGTTCTCAAAGGAGATTTCTCAGTAGGGAGCTTAGCCGAAGGCATGTTCTCTATTAGAGCAGATGTGGAGGGCATAAAGTTTAGCAGAGAGAGGGAGAGAGAGAGAGTGCACAGGAACCAGATGCAGGTGTTTTTCTCATAATATCGATACAGCTACCACACAGAAAAAGACAGGTCAATAATATATTGTACAAGCTTTTACAGCAACACATGTTAATTTGCAACACTGTACAGTTCAGAGCTAAAGTGCACAACCCCAATCTGAGGTGACAAGACAGTACTATCAATATAACGAAGGCAACACAATTTATACACACGATAGATTTCCTTTGCTTTCTTCGCAGCCTTGTGACAGTACACGAAGTCAATACTGTTTTTGCATCTCAGATAAAGACATACCACACCTTTTTTTCAAGTATTTAAAAATAATAAACACAATATTGCTGAATAAATGAAAATGGCCATGTCAATTTTGATTAAGCTAAGCCCAGACTTTTCTAAAATTTGGATAGTCCCACATAAAGGTCTTTGGCACTAGGAATTTGAGCTAATGTTCACAACCACCTTCCTTCTTCCCTTCCTGTCTTCCAAGTAGATTGCAGACCTACTTTGAAGAATATTTTATTAGACTACTGGGACCTATTAGGCTTTTATTTACCTCCTTTGCTGGGTTGTGGTTGGCAGGGATTTCACTGCACAGAATTGAGCAAGACTCCCAGCCAACTTGGGGAAGGATCTGGAAGGGGCAGGAAGAGGGGGAAACAACCTATTTGCTGGAATTTCATACACAGGTGCAAATGCTTCTCCTTTTAAATTCCATCATACCATCAAGTTAAAAAAAAGCAGCTTCTGATACTGTACTGCAAGGTATAAGCATCCTGGAGTTGAGAGGGGTCTGTCCATGTGAAGGCCCTGGGCTTCACTGTCTTCTCCAAGCAGGACAGTGGGTTTGAAAGTTAGTGTCTCTGCCTCTGAGGTAGGACCTTTTGGCCTGAGCCTCAAGATAGATGGGCAGCTATGTGCTTAGTCTCCATAGCCCATTTCTAGAAAGGAAAGGGATGCTTGGCCATTAGACATAACCCAGAATGAGAGGCTATTCCTTCATAAAATTCTGGGGCACCAGATAAAGGTTTTCTCCTAATCATCATGGGGAGCCCCTTTGCTTCCTAGCCAGGAAGAACCCAAACCTATGTTCGTTTCAAGTATCAGTGTTTTTGGATATAATGTGGGAGAAAGAATGTAGGGGCAAGCTCATGTAGATTCCAGATGGTTGGATCTTGTGGTTATATTATAGGGCATTTCTTTCTTCCTTCTCTTGTATACCTGTGGTCTTTCTAAGGTGCACATAGAAAGAATGAATGTTCTAAGTTGGTACCTGCATTCCGCATAGATGAGTCTGTATCTATGCAGATACACATCACACTAGTACTTGGAACCCAACAAACTGTGGGCCCACAAATATCTATGGGAGCTCTTATTAGGTTGGGTCTCTCCATCAGATTTGCAGGGGAAGAAGAATGCTTTAAAATATTATCCTAAATTCTAAGGCTCTTACTATCTCTGCATATTCTGGCCACTTTGGCTCATGACATGAGGCAGATAAAAGAAGGTCTTAAGATGCTGTCTCAAAATTTCAGGTGAGGCACTCACTTCATGAGAGGAAAATAACCACCCATGGGATAGAAATTAATTATTTGGGATTCCAGTGATTGGGAGCCCAGCAGGAGAGAACTTTTGTGGGTAGAAGAGGGGAGGGAATGGAAATAAGCAATTACCCAGGAGGTAAATGACTCCTTCCTGGACAGTGACAATATGGTGCCCAGGATGACTTCATTGTTCTCACACAGAGATCTCTTCTCTCAAGGCCGAGTTTAATTTTCTGGGCTCACCACCTTCTGGGATGTGCGTCATTCTTTTCAGGCTGATTCGATTTTATTTTTATTTTCCCTAATTAATCCAAATGACCTAATCAAAGAATACTGTTTGGGAAGAGGCCTCAAGAACGAGCATCCACCTTCTGTTCAAAACAAGCTGAACTGGAAAGCAGAGTACAAACAATTACCCTAGTTTTAGTCTAAGATGAAGCTTGGCTTGTCATGCTTACTGAGTGGGTCTGCTCAGGGCCAACTGGGCGGAAAACTCAACTGGGAAGAGCATCTTTTCGTCGATCTGGTCAATCATTTTAAAGAACTTGCAATATTCTTTTGTGTTTGTTTTGGAATACCAACTTTAGAGATTTGATAAGCTGTCACAGGAATAGAAAGAAGGCATTTATACCTTTTAAGAATTTTCTGGGCCTCTGTTTCAGAATAACTTTGCTCAGTGTTTTATTGTGCCTCCATTAAAAGAAAGAGAAAAAAAAAATCTGGCTTAGTTTTTATATCTGCCCCTGCAGTTTGTATAACCCATATAAAATAAAAATCTATATGTTACAAAATAGGATTTCTTTTTAATATATATATTTTCCTTTTGTAAAATTATATGTATTTAAATACATTTGAAATGTTGCTATAGGTAAATTAGAAATTTTTTTTTTCTAATACTATGAAAAAGGCAAGAGTTTTTATTGTCAACATACATTTTATATGTACTTTCTCCTTTGGACTGCACCCCAAAGAACCTTTTAGGATTCAGGGGCAATTTGGCACTATTTAATCCTACTACTCTGAAGTGAAAATAAAGCTTGATTTGCATACTATATTAAAAGTAAGGGAAGTAGTTATAACAATTTTAAGCTTTTCATTATTGATTAGAACACAGCCTTTGTCACTAATTTTTAGAGAGGTATTCTAAACTTAGGAAAGGATTTTTAAAAGGAGCAATGTCTTTTGGATTTTTAAACTGTACTCTACTTTGACACCACAATATAGAAATAGATTTACTTTGGAACAAACTACAAATACATTCACACAGTTTGTGACAACTTAATTGTCTACCTAGAGAATTGAAACAGCTTGGTGAGCTATGTTTTTATAAATCTTGTCCAAGGCGTTCTATTTCTTCAATCAGGAAGTCAATGTCTTGGTGAGTTGCTGCAGGATTTGAGATGACCATGCGGAAGAAGTTAACCTTGTCTCCCAAGGGCTGGTAGCTGACCATTGTGGTCCCATATTCCATCATTCTGGCTTTAATCACTGGGGCCACCTGTGGGAGAGACCAGAGCCACATGGTGATCCCTGGGGACTTTTCCTCTAGTAAAAGACATCCAATAATTGTAAAGTAGCATTTTTAGTTTTTAACTAAACAAACAACCAGACTCATATTTGTTTCCATTAAAGGAACTGTCTCCAAGGTTTTTTTGGTATCGGAGCACTAGGGCAGTTTAATACATCCAATTTCTTGAAGGTGATAAGATGAATAATAAATGATAGGCTCTCAGCTACTTGCCCCCTCATCCTTGACCTTGTGAAAAAGAAAACTGCAGACCCCAAATGGAGTCACACTAGGCCACGTCACCAACCCTGGGTTTTATACATAACCTAATTGCACTTTCAACTTCCCCCAGGAATATAGTTGAGACTGGGCAGTCAGAAATCTGGCCAGCACCAATATGGTATTCAGTCACATGGGCCCTCCCCATCCCCCAAAGAAACATGAGGTAATTACCTAATAAGACCCTCTTCCCCCAAGAAAGGCAAGCTCACCCAAAATAATTCTCTTTTCTGTTTGTGACTTCCTTGTCCTGCCTTTAAAAACCTCTCTCTGTCTATAGCCCTTTGGAGCTCCCATCTGCTTCCTAGATAGGATGCTGCCTAAAGCCAATTAGATCTTTAAAATATACTCAGTTTTTTTTAATTTTATTTATTTATTTATTAGGAAAGAGAGAGAGTGAGAGAGAGCATGAGAAGGGAGAAGGTCAGAGTGAGAAGCGGACTCCCCATGGAGCTGGGAGCCCAATGTGGGACTCGATCCCAGGACTCCAGGATCATGACCTGAGCTGAAGGCAGTCGCTCAACCAGCTGCGCCACCCAGGGGCCCAATATACTCAGTTTTTTAATTTAACAACTTATAGTTACAGATTTGGGAGAATGGGAAGAATTGGGTGTTGGTTCCAAGGCTAAATGGTTTAGCAATCCACCATTTGGGGGGAGGCCTTTTTGTTTTTTTCCTCGGTAGCTGTAAAAACACTGGAAATAGAACATAGTTCAGAGAATGGTTACTAAGAGATAACCCTCAATCTCAAGTGATGTGTGAAAATAAGCAGACTTTGGGGGCCTTAAAGCACTTCTCTTTCTTGAGACCCTAAAGCCTTCCAGTTTCTTTTCATTCTCCTTTTGCATTATCTCAGTTTATAAGATTTTTTGAAGTACATTCCTTAATCCTGATGGAAATCAGCTGAGGCCAAAAGCAGAGCCCACAAAGACTTAACATTACAGACACAGATTGCAGGCGAGATTTTACCCCACGTGTGCTGGAATGATTACAGTGTCAGTAGTTCTCTGACTGTAGGAGATGAAGTTCAAACTCTCAAGCTCAGCACAAAGGTATTTTGTCCCCCAGCTCTGGGGACTCATCTTCCAGTGCTCATTAAAATTAATCTTCAACTCTGATGTGCAATCAATATCCTTCGAAGGTACCCCATATATTTTTCTCCCTTCGCACTTGTCCTCAGTCACAAGTATGTCACACATGTTGTCTTGGCTCCAAGTCCCCTTTCTCTTCCAGGTCACATCCTACACACACCTCAAGACTCCCCCACAGACCTACTACCATGATGAAGCCTTTCTTGACTTCCCTAGTCCAGTAGCATCTTTTCTCTTTTAAGTGGTAAATACATGATCCTTACCCATAGCATCTGTTTATAGAATATTTCCTACCATACTATTTCTTAATTGAAATGTAAATACATTTCTGTGTATATAGAAATAGATTTCTATGTATATAGAAAAGGAATTCCAAATCCATGTGTCTTCAGGAATTTCAGGAAGAATCGCATAACTATTCCTTAATTTTTATTTGTGTAATAAGTCATGCTTGCTCTTTAGAACTGATAAAAACAATCGTAATGCTTTACTTAGTGATTTAAACTCTGATTTCATTTTCACAGGCAATCCAAGCAAAATTACATAGAAATGGTATTTATTATTAAAGACAATCATCTCTAACTTTTCAGATAAATCATATCAAAGGTCAAAAATTTAAATGTTTACAGTCATCATCCCAAACAGATTTTGGTTAAAGTCAGATTGAATCCCCCCAGTTGCTGAAGCTAGCTTAGAGAAATCACAGCTGTCTAAATACATATGACTTTTGGTTGCTTCCAGAAAATGTGGATGAACTAAAATTAGCAGGAACATGGCACATCTACTTCATTGCATAATCACTAATTGCAAGTACAGAAGAAAAATAAGAGTCTGACTCTTCTGATGAATATATAGCATTTTCCCTTATTTCTAGATGTTGTCTTTTGATCTCATTCTTGGATTTGTTGAATAAAGATAGTCAGGAAAGAGAGGCTGCATGTTAAAAATTTCACTAAAGACCTCAGCAGGACCTCTTGAGGCTGCCTTATGAGTTAGAGTGTCATTCGCTCCCTAGTGTCATTAACTGTTTCAGTCCCTTAGAAAACAATAACCAGGGAACTATCCCATAATTTGAATCCACATTTTTTTCTCCCAAAAGAGCTCAGGTTAAAGCATCACGGAGTCACGGAAATGTATTTTTTCACTATGTATCACAAAACCTTTTTGTTTCAAAATCTTGGAAACATGAATGAATTTTTGGAAAAATGAAAAAGCAGAATAACCACAAATAGGAATCCTAACACTTTAAAATTTCATCAATTAAATTCCTCATTACATTTAACAATGTAGACTTTGGAAGAGTATCACCTTCAATATGAGGCCAATCTACTTCCTTACGAGTGTACTTTTCAGTCCACTGTTGACCTTTTGGAAGTCCATCAATCATTATAGGACTGGCAGATGCTGGGATGAGATACACAGATAATGATCAAATGGAATGAAACACAAGGTGAAGGTGATGAGGAAGAACCAGGATTCTTGTCTGACAAATGCCTGCATGGACTCCACCTGCTGGTCCTGCCTGTGTCTAAAGCATGTGGTCGTGTGGTACCCCAGGCCTTCTGTGTCCGCTGGGCCTCAGTGACGATGGGCCACCCGCACATTCTCAGTCCTGACCAGGCAGCAGGAAATACTCCACCCTGATTCTCAGCCTCCCTCATGAAGTTGTTGACTCTGCTTGTTTCGTAATAACCTCCTGTCCCCTAGATATCTGTCCCCACGTCATCGTGAGCTCTGGGGCAAGGCCTATGACCCACTAGCAGGTTTCCTAAATATTGTTCCTGCTCCCTGTTCTGGAATGTGTAAATGGCACTTTAGCTCAGCAAACATTTTTGAGTGCCTTACTGTATGCTAAGCTGTGTACCAAGACAAAAGGGCACAAAGAGTAATTCTCCTTGGAGGGTCCAAAATTTAACTTAATTCTCATTAGCCACATGCTGCATGGAAGACTCCACCTTTCCTCCCATTTTGGGTCTATATCAGCACTGACCAAGAGAACTTCATGTAGTGATAGAGATGTGCTACAGCTCCACTGTCTGATATAATAGCCACTGATCACAAGTTGAACCCTTGAAATTTGGCCAGTTAACCGAAGAAGTGAATTTCTGGTAGAATTTAATTTTGATTGGTTTAAATTTAAATACCATCTTGGATAGAGCAGATGATCTATTTTATTTTGCCTCTGCTGTTTTCCCTCTGGGATTGTGTGTGTGTGTGTGTGTGTGTGTGTGTGTGTGTGTGTGAGCGTGTGAAGATTTACTGGTCCCTGGACATTATACTTTAAGGACTTGATACTTAAGAAGAAACTTCTCTGAAACTGAAAAATTATTGACAAATAACAAAATCAGCAAATAGACAAAGTTAACCTTGAGATTTTATGTGGTTCTATTGTGAATTCCAACTCTGACTTGCTGAATTCTCTATCTTCTGGCCAAGAAAATTGAATCAAAGAAGAGGACAAAATTAAGAGAACTTATTTTACAATCCCCAGACTTTCGAATTTGAATTACCAACTGTATAACAATAATCGACTAATAGTCTCACGGCTCTCCCCAAGAAATTATCTCCATTCTCATCACAGTTTATGTAATTTGCTAAAACCTGAGAGGCATCTGAAGAGAGCTGTATTAATATGAGAGGAATTCAGAGTTGATTTTTGCGTAAGTGATAGGAAAAAGCACTTTCTGTTCTGTTTTCCCATCTTACCCCATCCCTCAGCCCAGCAATAATGAATTGATTCAACAAATGAAATCAGCCAGATTATTCCATGGATTCTCTGGTCAATGGGTTCATTAAAGAGGTATAGCGAGTAAGAATGGAAACATCTAATTTTTTTAACTAACTTTTTAAACAAAATTAGTTTGGTAAGATGATACATACTATGGAGAAGCCACATCATCAAACGTCAAGAAAAAATATAAATTCTTTCCTCTCAAATGACAACAGGCCCCTTGTTGCCTTCCTATCATCTTCTCCTATGTGACCCTCACCTGCCTTCCTCCCACCTCTTGGGCTTGATTTCTGGGAATGAGCAATGAGCCAACTTCATTAAAACTTCAAACATGACCATGACCCCTCCTACCCAGACACATGCACTTATGGATCCCCATTCTAGAAGCTTTCTTCCATGCATTCCTCTAGGTCAGTGACTCTGAGGCTGGGCTACACATTGGGATCACCTGGAGAACTTTTAGAACCATTCCCAAGAACATCCAAAACCAACTGGATTAAATTCTCAGGGTTAAGACCTGGTCATCAGTGTTTTCTATAAAACTTCAGGCTGATTCTAGTGTGTGCCCAGGATTACAAACCACTACTCTAATTCGGAGGCTTGACTGAAACACCTGAACCATGGGTCAGTTTCCTCTAGGAGAGTTTGATCCTGGATTGTCTACTGGCAGGTGCTCATATTTATAAGCCTTTCTGGAGGTTTTAAGCCACACAAAATCCTGCTGTTTGACATAGAAGGAAATGAAGTATTCGGAAAGGTCAGTGAGGCAGCCCAGGGTCCTTCGCAGTGGGGGAGAGGCCCTTCCCTGCTCTTGACAGCAACTGGAGGAAGTCCCTTTCTTTGTGGTAACCAACGAGCCAACTAACCAACTAACCAACTAACCAGAAAACCAACGAGCCAACTAACCCAGCCTCTGAGATTCAAATAGACACAATCATCCCTAGTTTCCTATTCCTCAACCCTGCTATGGGGCCCCACATTTACCTCCCTTCAAGATTCTCTTTGCGGTACATCATACACCAAATTTCACCCATGTGTAAATGATGGAAGCAGGAGATGAAACAAGATCAAGAGTACCCTACTGGCCACAGAAGAATCTGAAACTCAAGCCCTCCAGCTCTGGACTCAGTGATTTTGGGAAAGTGATTTTTTTTCTACCCTGTGTTTCAGTTTCCCCATCAGGAAAATGGGGAGACAGCAGTGCTTCCCACATTGGGTTGCTTAGATTGAAATAGGTGTTTAGGCCCACAGTGGGG
The DNA here is from genome assembly GCA_028533885.1 of Nasua narica. Taxonomy (NCBI): domain Eukaryota; kingdom Metazoa; phylum Chordata; class Mammalia; order Carnivora; family Procyonidae; genus Nasua; species Nasua narica. The sequence continues at coordinate 11,348,081 of CM052807.1, forward strand.
CTGCCTCTGCCCAGATGTCACATCAAGAAATGGATACCTAACTTTCACATCCTTGTAAATGATCTGTTTGACAAGAAACATGGACTATCCAGTCAGCCAATCCCCAACACCAAGCCAACCCTAGCTCTATACTTATTTTGTTGTTCCTCACTCATTTTTTTCTCTTTTCTTTATTTTTTTAGAGAGAAAGAGGGTGCATGAGCACGTGCATGCATGCACACAAATGGGGGTGCTGGGAGGGAGAGAGGGAAAGAGAATCTCAAGCTTGTCCCATGCCCAGTGCAGAGCACGATGCGTAGCCCCATCTCACAACCCTGAAATCATGACCTGAGCCAAAATCAAGAGTTGGACATGTAACCAACTTGGTCACCCAGGTGCCCTTCCTTATTCATTTTCTATCTTTCTCTTCTTATTCCTTATTTTTCATCCTATAAAATCTTCTTGCATTCCACCCCATTTTGCAGTTCTGTGGACCCCTGGGAATGGAGGCTGCCTGCTTCATGCAGTGTTAAATGAAGTTTGCTTGTATCACCTAAATCGTCTTCTTTAGTCATTTCTCATACTTATGATAGTTGAGTGATCTAATATTAGATCAGAGTTGAGCCTGGGACACAACATGCACTCTACATAGTGGCCATTAGTATTGTTCCCTGCCCCGGTCTCTTCTGGGGTTCACCATATCTCTAAAGAATCCACAGGGTAGCCTTGATCTCTAACCATTCTGGTGCCTGAAATCTCTTCTTTGCTTCTAATGGCTTTGCTGGGTGGGTCAGCCGACTTCACCAAGGGTTCTTACTGCATCGTGAATGGCAGTAAAGCTGCCACTTGATGGCTTATTTTAAGATATCATAAACTTGTTCTCAGAAGAAAAGAAGCAAACAGAGTAGTCAAAATTCTGGATATATGAGCTCTGAATGGCCTGGTTCTGTAGGAGCCCATGAAGAAGAGTGTGCCTATGGTCAAGGTCAAGCCTGGATTTCTCCTGGAGACATATGCATGGCAGGGAGATGCCATGCATGTGAAAGGCCAGTGGACACACCGAGGTCCAGACCAGAAGAGCCTGTATCACTCACCTTTGAGAGGCGGCTCATTCTCTCTTCATTGTCTTCCAGGACACGCAAACTTGGAGGCACATACCAGAAGCAGACATTTGTGTGCTGAGGCTACAAGGAAGAAAGTAAGATTCACCCTTGGCCCATCATGGCAATTTAGAAAATTCCAGGGACATTTCAAATCTGTTCTGCACCTTCCCGATAGAATTCCTATTCTAAATCCATAATCATTTTTGGAGTGCCTGACTCTCACCACATTATACAATTACTGTTTTATGAGTTTGAGTTTTTTACTCCAGTTTAGAATAGCGACCCCATCAGCCCAGATTCTCCTTTGTAATTGGTCCCACTTACCTGGACAGTACATGATTGACATTAAAAAAAATACATATCCGTGATAAGAACTGGAACCGACTAAACATTTTGGGATTGCAGAGATCAGAATACGTACCTTTCCGTCAAACACCATTTCGTATCCTTCTCGGTTTTTTATGATATTGTATAAATACTCTGCCAACTCCAAGCACTTATCAATATGTGCTTCAAACCCAGTGGTGCCCTGAAAGAGGAGAAGAAAGCTTATCAGGCAGCCTGAGAAAGGCGGCTGGGCTCCTTGTGGGACTAATCTCTCTGGAGACTGAGGCTTTCTCTGCCACTTCCCCCTCAGCTCTGCCCCACACTTTCCTTGCCCAAGACTGTGCTTCCAGAGGCTTTTCTGGTGATTATTTCTCCCTTGATGCTCTCACCTCAGGTGTTTCTGTTCCTTTCATGTCATCACAGCTCCCTACAGCGGATTCCTTTTCTTCCCGAGCCCCCATTCTCTAGGCAATTATTTTGATTACTCAAGGGGAAAATTTGCCTCTGCCATTCCGAGGGGTAATTATGGAAGTCATTAATGACAGGAGGCTGAGCTGTTCTCTTCCTGCAGAGAAGCAGCATCATCAGAGAGCCCCCAGAAGGCCTGCTTAGCCCCGGCCCATCATGAAAATTTACCATTTCCGGATCCCACTTTTGTTCACCAACTGTAATACCCCCATTACAGAACAAAGAGGGTAGGTACTCAATGAATATTTGTTGACCAAATGAATGTATGAAGCTTAAGGGGCTCACAGATGTTTTGTTAGTCTGTCATTGTGCAGAGCTCATTCGATTTCTCCTCTGGGGATAAATGACTCATATGTTTGTAACGGGCAAACATTATCAGGGAGGTCTTTTAGTTCCCGGTTCTAGAAGCCCAGGATCTGAAGTTGGGGAAAACACCACTATAGCCGTGGACTGGAGCTATTTAACAGACCTCAGGACACTCCAGGGAATTACTTTCCAAAGTGGCTTTCCTCCTAACTCCTTCAGCATTTGTGGAGCGCTAATAGAAAGCTTAGACAAACAGCTAATGCTCATCCCAGGAGCACTTAGAAGAAGCCAGTCAGTGGTTAATCCATCATGGAAACTGGAAGGAGCAGCTGTAGTGGCCATAAGATGGGCCCGCGCTCCTACTGATGGTCTCATCATCTCGGCTGAAAGGGAGATGCAGGCCAGTGACTTTAACATCTGAGGCCTTAAAGAAATCTGATTGACTCAGGAATCATTTCTATGGAGATTGCTGCCCTAGTTGACTGGCCAGAGAGTCTGACTTGTTCCCAATGACCCCAAGGAAGAACCCTGATCGATGCCTGAACACTCAGCCCAGAGCCTACACCATGCACTCTATCACTTTGTGGTGCCAAGGATTTGGGGTTTTTTTGGACTGACCTTGCCATTTGGGTACACTGGGAATGGACCCTAGGTAGGAGGGAGGGAAGTTCATTACTCTCCAAACTGCACCCTTCAGACCAGTACAGAGTTGGCTTTAAACTTACATGTACCTGATCGAAGATATAGCTGGGACCAGTAGGACTCTGACCCTGCCCAGCCCCATGGCCTTGGCTATTCTTACTGGTAACATGGGAAGGGTGGCCCCTGTGATTTTCCTTCCGTGGTAGGAAGGAGACATGGTAACGTAAAACAAGTGCTCTGAAAAGGAGTTTGGTTGTATTGCAAAGGCAGGGGGATTATCACAGCCTGGAGGAGGAGTCCTATAGCCTTTGCTAGTCTGGGACTTTCCTTGAGATGATCAGGAGTAACCTGACCGTCCCTTTAGTTGTAAGCTAAAGAGGTACAAGGCGAGGTGACACAGGAAACTCTCCTGTGCTCTTAGGAGCCTGGCCTCTCTTCATGTTGGATATTTATGGGGATAAGACCCATATTTTATTTTCAGGGTTTGGAGGCTTTTAGGAGATTCTCCAAAATGTACTCAGTCATCAAGTACTCGTCGAGTACTTGTCATATGCCATGCAGTTGTTACTCTGAGAATGGCAACAGCCCCTGGAAAACTTGATCAGGCATGGCATCACCATGATCCGGGTTGCTATGAAGGAAGCTGAGGACCCTCAGGGGCGCATCTAGGTGGAAGTCTGGACTCCAGTATCCAGGTTACGCGGAGGGAGCCACAGGAGAAAGATGGTTCTACTTTCTTCCTCATTGTCCACACACTTAGGATTGGTTTAGACTGACCTGGCCGAAATGTACACTCCACAAGGTGTTTCTGTTGTTCACTACTGAACACCTGTCTTTCACTCCCTCCTAGCAGCAAGGCTGGCATACATTACGTGCTCAGTGGACATGTGTTGAATGAGTGGATGAATGGATGAATGGTTGGGAGTCTACTTTTAATCCCTGGGGCAGTATTTTTACACAGTATGTTCTGAGGAACCATCTGTATCGGCACCAGGTTAATTGTGTGGATAACGTAGCTCTGCTGGTTGAAATCCTACGTATTCTACCTATTCTGTTCTAGACCCATCTCCGAGGCAACCTCTTAATAAGTCATTCTTGGCTCTCAAATTAAGAATGGGCTCTCCACCCTTTAACTTCTCAAGGTGCATCCTCCCCCTTCATTTTCTTTTCTTTTTTCTTTCGTCTTCTTTTTTTCTTTTCTTTCTTTCTCTTTCTTTCTTTCTTGTTTTTTGTTTTCTTGTTTTTTGTTTTCTTTCTATTTACACTGAGTTTTAGCCACCGAGGAAATCTGCAAAATCTGGAAAATAATCATCAAGTCTTATTTAGCATTGTCTAATAAAATACAGACAAGATGAAAGCTCTCCTCACTAAGAACAGAGCTGAAGGCAGGCATAGAACCTTTGCTCATGACAGGCTTACGTATGGTATTACTGTCTGGAAAGCCTGCCAACATTCACATCAAGAGGCTTTTTTTTTTTTACATACTGTTGTTTTCATCAAATTCTCTTGGGCTTATGTGATGGCTGTGGTCACTGCATTTAGCTCCATCAGTCATGAACAGATTAAGGAATATTTATAGTTAGGTTACTAGTTTTCCTGTGGTTTGTATTGCTGAGGAGAAAATGGGGATTCCCTTGAATACCACAGTCTCCAGGCAGATCCAACAGAGGGTTTACTGCTCAGTGCTGCCTCCTCCTCAGTATTGTTTTTGCAAGATCCTTTTCTCATGCCTCAGGGGACACGAGACAGATGTCATGGCCAACGCTTTCTCAGTTCTGTGGGCAGGCTGACTTCTTCCCTGGCTGGCAGCACAAGAGAGAGCTCTCACGGGAGCGTCGTGACCCCTCCCTCCTCCTCTGGACTGTAGGACTGAGCTTAGGGCCGTTATCATGATTACCCCTTCATTTTGCAAAACATGCAGCTTTGCGTCGAAAAGGAAATGGAAGTGTCTAGATGCTTAAGGTTTGGCCTGAGGAATTAAAGGAATATGCATCCCTAGTTTATGGATAAATTATGCGGCTGCTGAGATTGTTCCTTTTTTTCTCTTTATTTCCTCTTCTGACGCCTTTACTTCAGCGCATTAGAGCCTAACTCCTCAGCCCTTATTTCAGGCTTCAGTTGTTCCTGTTGTTGCCTTCACACCTGATGGCCTCTGGGTTATTTCTCTTACAGCCAACAACTGCCCCATGCTGGTGAGGAGGCTTCAGATGGAAAAGGAGCAGCGGGAACTGATGAAGCATGAGAGGAACACTTTTGGGTAAATATAGCTAATGCTCATCATCTTAATAGAAACGCCGCAGGCAAAGGGGGGCAAGAAGGATGATCCTGAGCAATATTTAGAGATCAAGCTTTCCTCAACTACCTAGCTGACGTTCATGTTCATCCTTTCTGATTCCCACCGATCAAGGAAATGAAAAAACTACTCATTTTCAAACAGTTGGAGAGGATGCCAATAGTTCGTGTTCCTGATTTATTTATTTTTGCCAAACGAGGCATTCTAAGTCTCGTCTTGGGTGGTGGGGACCCAGTAAGTGTCCTTGTTAGGCTCTCATCTTTCAAGAGAGGAGGGGGCCCCTGCCCATCCCACCACCTTTAGCAGGGCACAACTCCTGGAAGCTGCTCCATACTTTGCACCACTTAGAGGAAATTCAGGTAAGGCAAAGACTCTTACTTATCTCAAGAATATGTAAGGCCAGCCATCCCCAGAAACCCGCTAAGAATCTTGCATTCAGTGAGACTGTCTTTCTAGTTAAACCGCCTTTTCCCCCTGAATAGCTCTAAAGAACTAACTTCCATAAGATAGTTGCTAACTGCATTATTTCACTCCCAAACCCCCTCTTTTTCTTGCTAGCTACCTGCCTCTCTCCCTGCTCAAGGCATTCAGTTGACTTTGAAATGTCTTAGAAACCACGACACCGGGAACTTTGTGCTGTAGACGTGGTTCCTTACACAGACACAATCTGTGGTCTCAACCTGGCAGCTCGCAGGTGTGCCAGCCAAGTTATCTGTGCGTCCCCTGGATGGGAGGGCCCCCTGCTTGAATGGGCTCCTGAGAAAGCATCCAGCCCAATGCGTGGCCCCTCCCTCAAACACAGAGGACATCGGGGCGCCCCAGCCTCCCTCTAACCTCGCCCTTTCTTGTTTCCTCTGTCAGGTTTCCCTTTGAGCTTTGGACTCTTTGAGTCCCTTTGGACTCTTTGAGCGGTTGGGTTTTCTAGCAGTGTGTGTCTCTGGCACGTCCAGCTGGCTCTGGCCATTGCCTCCTGTGGGAGGTAAATGAAACCAGGTGGGAAGTCACTGATTTGTGACGCTGAAATTAGGAATCTGGTCTAAATGAGAAAGAAAAATCTTTGCCCTTTCCAGCCTGCTTACATTTCAGCATGCAGGTATCCTCTTTGAAGGCTGCTTACAGAGTTTCTCTTTCTGAGAGGAGTGATCAAGTGTAGTTAAATTCTGGGGTAAACAGAGAAACCTTACAAAAGGAGGTCACTGGGTAGTTCCAGGGTTGGTTTGGTTGGTTTTTTTTTTTAAACTGATGATAGACGATATCTCTTGATATGTCAAAAGGAAGCTATTGTGGTGGGTTCTGTCCTCCAAACAAAAAGAGGGCATCAACCCCCACGGGGTCCATCGGCGGGTAAAAACCAAGAGTGGAGAGATGACAACAATATCACAACAACAACAACGAAACACCTCTCAAGAATCCAGATGTTTGCCATAGGAAGCAACCTGGCTTTGTTTCCTAGATGAGTGAGCGTTGGAAGCCATCTGGCTTCTGTCCTTGCCTGTGCGGAAGGCAGATATCTAGATATGGGATTAAAGAAGCTTAATCTCAGGTAATTTTCAATTTGGAAATCCATTTTTAAACTTATAATAAGGGTCACCAGATACAGTTTCTGTCCTTAGTCGACACTCGGCCGATCGACACATGCTCACCTTTGCCCTCCACATTAGCCATAATTTGAAAACATCGACGTGGCGTCCGCACTGTAGGGCCTTGTCCCCAGTGTCATAGGATAGGTCATAGTGTTTATCCTGCTGGAAGAGGTAGGAGGCATGCATCTGGTTGCAACTCTGCATCAATCCCTGGAAGAGAAGAGAAAACTTAGGAAACTCTACTGACTTGATCAAATACTCCGTTAGATTTACATTGCGGTGAAAATTATTAAGGAAAAAAAAATTTAAAAGGATACTGGATTTCCTGGAGAAAGAAAGCAGGACGAAGCAAGCGTTTAAAATGGGGCCGAGGGGGCGCCTGGTGGCTCAGTCAGTTAAGTGTCTGACTCTTGATTTCAGCTCAGGTCATGATCTCAGGGTTGTGAGATTGAGCCCCAAGTCACAGGGATCCACATGGAACCTGCTTAAGATTCTCTCCTTCTGCCCCTCCCGCCACTATGCATGTGCTCGTGCATGTGTGCATGTGCGCACGTGCTCTCTCTCTCTCTCAACAGGTGAAAAATAAAACGGGACCACTATCTGGACAGGATGAGCTGTTGCAATAGGTCCGTTCTGTGAGACAAATGGGCTCAGGGTCAAATGTAACTACAGGTTAACAACAAGGGCATATATGCTTTAACTCTCCATTTGAGACAATGCTTGTTTCTTTAGAAACACTCATAATCAGAGTATAATGTTCATTCTTTGAGGGAACATCCTGCTGTTTTGGTTTTGTTGTCATTAAAATACTTTAGAATCCCTTTGGTTCTGTAAAATACTAATAGGGAGATTCTTCTAGGGTTTCATCCACACGTAGTTCAAGTACTTTATCATTTGGCTGTTAGGGTTTGAGTAATCTTTGTTAAGTCATAGCTTTTGAGATCGTTTATTATTTTTATATACTGAAATCTAAAACAATAAAGACATTGCTATTCTGATGTCTTAAGTACCCAATCTTTCAAATGCCATGGTCCCCTTTTAAGAGTGGTTAGTAATGGATTTTTATACTGGGTTGCTTGTGGAGGTTAGAGTAGGACGTTTCATTGCCAATGATGATTAATTTGCCCCAGCACCAGAAGCTTAGTATGGAAAATGGGTGGCGAAGTGACTGAACTATTCCAAAGAACAGTGAATGAATCATGCTCTCCGACTAAAACAACATTGTCAATCTCACCAGAAACCCCACCACGTTTCAATTTGTCACGAACTGCAGGAAGCCTTTGACTCTTTCATTATCTACAGTATAATTGTGATTTTACAAAAGCTTTGGCATTTGTTGTTTTTTTTCCCTTGTGACTCATGACAAGAGAAGACTAAAATGTGATCACCTAGTTGAAGTTAGAAGTGAGAATTCTTTAAAAAAAAAAAAAAATGTACCCAATGAAAACATAATGTAATGCAACTTAAATTTAACTGAGTCCTGAAAGACCAGATGGTAGGCAATGAAGCCGGGCTTGACCCTAGTTTGGGCTCCATTTGCAGTGGAATTCATTGAGAGTGAGGGGAATTAAATGATTGTAATAGAGCCATAGAATGACATTGGATTTGGAGAAGAAAATTCAAAGAGCAATAAGATTGAAAATTGCAACAGGTGCTTCTGTTTTGTTTTGTGGTCACAGAAGCTTGGCATTCAAGCTTGCTCATGAAAAAGGTGCCACCAGTCATATGGCGGCACCATACCCCAGGGTCTGAAATGGTGGATAGAGCAGACCTGGGATGGGAAGAGCAACTCAAAACACAGGACCTCCCAAAGGCTGGCCAGCACCAGTCTCACGGTACAAAAAGGATAAATAAAAGTCATGTTTTTTCACATACAGGGCCTTAATGAGACAATACTCTGATTCTAAGCCATCAAAAAGTTATAGACCGTTATGTGGCCAACTATTTTAAGTACACTAATAATTGCTGTGCTATCAAATAGTTGCTGTAAAAGAAAATCCCAGGGTCAAATAAATTTAGGAAACTCTACATCATAAATCCCTTCTTCAAGGATAGTTGCAATATATATCAGCATATTAAAGGCTCTGATATGCCCTGAAGTAAGAAAACTTCCTTTTAACTCTTCAATCTAAAATATTCCAAGGTTTTTAAGCCCAGAACTTATCTCTTATCACGGAATACTTAATACAGTCCTGTACAATGGCATTATTTCTTAGACCTCAGTAAGGGACATGCTGTCAGAGTCATAAACTCTTGGATTTGGAAGGGATCTTAGAGCTTTTATTTTACTCCTTCTCAATGAAGGAATCTTTTCTATTTTCTTACTAATAAGTGGCTGTCCAATCTCTAATCACTTCCGCTGGTGGTAAATTTATTCCTAGGCAAAGCATTCATTCCCTTTGGGGAAGCTTAATTTTTAGAAAAGCTTTCCTTTGATTGACCGGAAGTCAGACCTAAAATCATGGCATATTCTGATTGAGCCACCAAATCAAATCCAGTGCTACTGACTCAGTTCCCCAAAGCTGCAAGGAAAAAATGAACCTCTTCCACTTGTGAGTTATTTAAACTGTGAAGGCTGCCATCCTTCAGCCCTTTAAGCTTCTTTTTCTTTTTAAATTAAACATCCTTAGTTATTTCAATCATCCCTCTCACGTGTTCACTTTCCACTGTTTGAACCCTTGCTTGATGGGGTCCCATATGCAATCTGGCATTGACCTAAGCAACCACTCCAGGCATAGTTTATCCAGAGGACGGTGGGAGACTACCACCTTCCTCATCCTGACACTCCACTTTTTTTAACCCATTAATATTTTATGAATGCTAAATTTCTCTTGACTCATTGTTGACTCCGCTGAGTACAACCCCTAACACATTCTATGCCCCTTTCACAAGTGCATTTAGCTAAATTTAGCTAAACCCCTATATTTATGGCTATTTGATTTTCAAGAAGGGTGCCAAGACCATTCAATGGACAAAGGGTAGTCTCTTCAATAAATGGTAGTGGGAGAACAGGATATCCGCAGGCAAAATCATACCTCACACCATACCCAAACATTAAGTCAAAATGGTTCAAAGACCTAAATTTAAGAGCTAAATTTAGCCCTATTTTCTTAGAGTGTTGGCAGGGATGTAGAGTAGGTTGGAACTCTCATGCATGCTGGTGGGGAAGTAAAATGGTTCGGCCACTTTGGCACTTCCTCAATAAGGTAAACACAGAATTACCATATGATTCAGCAGCTCTGTTCCTCCATTGAAAACAGGTCCATCATTTGAAAAAAGATAGTCAAACAAATAATTGTAAACAAACACTCAGAGTAGCTCTATTCATAACAGCCAAAAAGCAGAATTAACCCAAATGTCCACTGAAGGATGAATGGATAAACAAACTGTGGTATATTCACACAATGAGAATATTGTTCAGCCACAAAAGGAATGAAATTTGGGTATGTGCTATGACATAAATGAACCTTGCAAACATTATGCTAAATAAAATAAGCCAGCCAGCCAGCCAGACACACACACACACACACACACACACAGTACAATTTAGCCATGTATGAAACATGCCTGTCTTGTCGACTCAAAATAGATCCATCCTATACATGGAAATAAGAACGGGTCTTCATAATTATTCTCATGAACAATTTCCCCCTTTTTGGATATGGCTCACTGTTCTAGCCTGTGAATCATCCTGTATTCGGATTCTGTCACTACACACATTTACTCTACCAAATTCCACTGATGGACTGGGCCTTGAATCAGGAAAGACATACCTCTTCTCTAACCAGGAGAGCTGAGCACTGTAAAGGGACGCCCATCATCTTGTGGGGGTTCCATGTCACAGAGTTGGCCCTAAAGGAAAGAAATGGAGTTAAGAGAGTGGCACCCACGACGGGCTCAGACTACAAGGTCCTGTGCCAGGACCACAGAGCTTTGAGGTTCTTACCACTGTTTCTCATGCTAAATTTGCAAACCAAGATGTGGACTCTTAAATCTACAACCTTTTTTTGTCTACAGAGGGAGTAGGCGAGGACAGGCATCTTCATGTAGCTCCCCCTTAGCTTCCATGGAGGAATCTGGCCAGCCTCCATGTGGTGAGAGTCCCTTGAGTGACTGGGATCATCCACTCCCTTGTCCTGCCTTTGGTGGCCAAGGAGGAGGGTGCCATGCAGGCACAGGGGCTGTCCTCACCTGCCTCTGTTGTTCCTGGAGACACTACCATAGTGGCCTGGAGCTCAGAGCAATGGCTCGAATTTCACTGCTTAATTTTGTTCTTTTCACCCATCTTCTCCTTCTTCCTCTTCAAATGATCATTACATTTTTCATACCTGTCCTTTTATAATAGCTTCTAGCTTATCCCATTTCCATTTCTTCTCTGACCCAGACACGTCCTTCTAGACTACAGGTGGGATATGCTATGGCTTCTATAGCACTTTCTAATCTATTTTGTCCTGACCCACTTGAGAATTACAATGCTCTCCCATTACTCCCATCAGTAATAGAGATGGTCAGGGATTTATGCTATTTGAGAAGTCTAAACCATAGCTCTGGATCAAATTCTTCTTCTAATAATAATAATAATAATAATGCCATCAAGGGTGAGTACAGGCCATGTGTTCGGTCTTGTGTCCTTGCTCTACCCCATACCCATTTTGATTTTTCATCATACCATTCTCATCACACCAGATTATTTTTTATACTGAGAAAATTCTATTCTTATGCTCCTGGGTCTCTTAATGCTATTTCCTCTTCTTGGAATGTCATCTCTCTTTGCTTCACTTGGTTAAATCTTACTTATTGTTAAGGCCCAGATCAAGTTATTTTCTCTGCGGACTTCTTCAACTTTGTTCAGCTTCTCTCCCGCACTCCCCCTGAACTGCTCCAAGCAGCTCCCTTTCCAGCTCCCAGATAAAGTAAGTGTCCCCTCCATGAGTGAGTTCCCACTGCTCACTTGACGTATTTATCAGGCAAGGTGAGCCCCTTTAAGACAAGAAGACAAGAAGTGCATGTCTTCTGAGAGCCTAAGGGATCCGTGGGGATAAGAATCATGAACGTGACCTTGGTATAAACAGACGCATAGGGGGAGAGAAAGCAGAGCAACCCAGGGCAGCTGTCTCCAAGGTGCTGCGGATCGCTGCCCATCCTCTGGCTGAACTACAGACTTGGCCTCACCTGCTCCCAGCGCTTGAGGTGCAAGAACCTTGGGAAGAAATGAGAAGCTGGGAAAGATCCCATTCTTCGGGGCACCTGAGTGGCTCAGTTGGTTAAGCGACGGCCTTCAGCTCAGGCCATGGTCCCAGAGTCCTGGGATCGAGTCCCACATCGGGCTCCCGGGTCTGCGGGGAGTCTGCTTCTCCCTCTGACCTTCTCCCCTCTCATGCTCTCTCTCGCTGTCTCTATCTCAAATAAATAAAATCTTTAAAAAAAAAAAAAAAAAAAGATCCCATTCTTCTATCTGATGAATGGTGGGCATTGGCGGGCCAGTCGGACAATGCTTACTGGTCTGGGGATCTCATCTGAATCAGTGAAGAGGCCAGCTCATCTTCTGATACACAGTAACCATTAAATAAGGTTGGCTCCTACTACTGATTCCAGTTCTATCATTTACACACTTGGTGACAGGGAGCGCACATACACTGCTTCTAGAATATTCTACAGCTTCATGCCTAATCCTGATGAAACTCAGCTTTGTCAGTAATGACACCCGGTGGGGAAGAAAATAACTGTTCTTCATTTCTCTGACTGGAGGTGTTTGTTTCCATCTAGCAGCCAACTTGTCTTTCTAGAGTAGACGCTGCCACGCCCCACGACTACCCCTCAGTGAGTTCCCTGCCCCGCCTCTCTCGCAGAGGGGCTGTCTCACAAACACAGCAAAAAACCACACAGAATGATTCAGTGACATGTCCTTGGTTTGTTTGAGACATGTTGGCAATTTATGAAAAACAGCCCGAGGTTCATTTCAAAGTGTTTTGCTGGGAGGTTCAGGCATGTGGCTGCTTTGATTTACGGTAAGTTAGAGGAAGCTGACTCCCTGAGGGCTGTCTTAAGACGTGTCCTTGTGCCCTCATTTGCCCTTCAAACTTAGCAGACCCCACACCAGCTCATTAACTTGCCCCTCCTCATCCTTCCAGATCTGTTCTTTCTTGTGTGTTCTGTGCCTCAGTGCCTCACACTGTCTTCCTCCCACACATCCAGCTCTCAAACCTCAGCGTGTTAGCATATTCTTCTTCCCACTCTCCCCATATCACCCCTTTGGGTTCTAGTTTTATTATTATTATTTTTTAAACTCTGTATGAAGTGCTTTGTTCTGTAGTACTTGGTGCTGGGAATTTTTGCGGAAGGTGTTTCAGAGAGTACAGCAAGCTAATGCTAGCCGGGTCCAAAATATCTACAAAAAAAGGCCCCCCCCCCCCCATACTTTTCAACATATTACAGAAGATTGTAAAGTCTGTCAAGGTGGAAAGTCTCTGGAATTTCTTAAAGTATTAGAAAATAAGTCAAAACAAAGGATTATATACAAAGAGTATCAAAGCATTCTGTAATATACAAGGCTCTTCATGTAACTAGAGAGCGACTTATCTACATAAACACACAGAATGTTTCCGAAGCAAGGGAGGTCAACAGAAGCACCGGTTCTTTGAATTATACGTGGTCCTATAGACGAGCAGGTCCCTGTGATGGTTCGTCCTGTTCCCTGGATAAGCCACGCTGCTGGGTCCATGCACTCATTTCCCTCCCGGCCGCTACCACCCCGGTTTGCACCCTGAGCTTCTCCCACCACTGCTACCCCTCACCTGGACATTCTTGAGAGCTCAGTGCCTTCTACTGGGTCCCTGGCCTCCATCTCCTCTGAATCCAGAGCGGTCTCTCCAAAGGGCAGGTGAGATCATACGACTCGTCTCCTCATGGCCCCCCCGTTCCGCTGCCCCCCATGGCTGCTGTGACAGGGGTTTTCATTCCCCACTTTCAATCCGAGAAATATAATGCTCTCCATGCAAAATAGTGGCTCCTACAGCAGGGACTCTCAGCTCGGGGATTTACGTGGATCCTGACTTGGCCCTGTGGGCAGGCCCTGCCCCGAGACTCCCTGCACAACACTTGTGGACGCCCCCACGAGCTTCCTAGTCACTGCCGTGAGTCCCTCAGGCTCCCTCCAAACTTATCTGCACTTCCTCCAAGGACCTTCCAGACCTCCGTGCCCTTGCTCTTCACCTTGAATGTCCATCTTCCACTTCCGTCTGAGGCAGCACCAACGCCCACCCCGTGCAAAGGCTTCCTTAAATGACCCTGTTGAGCAGGAATCATCCCTTTTTCTGTGCTCACCAGTCAGCTCGCTTGTCTGCCTCTTGAGCCTTTACGTCCTCTAACTTGAAGTTTAAGCCATCATTGGCTGTCACTCTTCCCTACTAGATTCTGAGCCCTCTGAAAATAGGCTTCGCACCATACTCGTCTCTGTGCCCTCACCGGGTCTGGTGCTGCGCCTTGCATAGGGCAGAGGTTCAGTGACTCCTGAACTGAATTTCTAAACCCCTGGCTGTCGGGGCAAGAGGGAGGGCAGTGATTGGTAATACGGCTAAAGTCGTGCCAGGACCTTCCGCTGGGCCGGAAAGCCTTCAGAGGGGCGACCACAGAGAGAGATTGCAGGCAAGCAGCAGCCTGCTGTGGGAAGGGATTAAAGGAGACTGTGGACAACGCACAGAAGCATACTTGGGAGTGTTAGGGCCCTTGGGACACCCACTCAGCTACGCCGCCTCTAGAAAATTTGACAGCATTAGCAAGGACGAAAGCTGCTTACTGAGAATTGGGTACCCTCAGGGAATGCTGGGTAGGCTCTGGTTACTTGTGCCATTTTGTTATGAGGATGGCTCTCTGGGCACGGGGGTGCCTCTTGATCTGACAAGAATTGACCACCGATTTCCTCCCCTTTAGAGTGAATCCTTGGGAAACTGTATACCCCCAAGTGAGGCACATTTTTGTCCCTAATCTAGGTTTCCACTGGCTCTACCACCTTATTCAGCAAAGACGGCGTGCCTTTTGCTAATAAGTAAGCAAGACGGGTAGTCTCAGGCACATGGGTGGCAGTCCCTCATTTTCGGGGGCTTCATCTTTGACTCTTCTACTTTGTAGATTCAGTTACAGTATGGTTTCAGAATTGTGGCAATTGGAGCAGACTCTGTTCCATGGTGAATGTTCTAAGCTTTGCTCCGAAATAATAGTCTTTAGTACAAAAGTGTGTGGGTGTTTATTTTTTCCAAGGCTCAGGGTGGATAATTTAGTGAGCTTTTAAGTCATCACTGATGGAGGACGCGCCGTGGCTCTCAGCACTCGGAGTCCCAGGTGGCGTTCAAGGTACAGTAACAGACACTTGATTTTTCTGCCAGTCAGAAAGAAACTAAAGAAGAGAATGTACTGTGGACAGGTCAGCTCTCTCTCTCAAAAGCACAAGAATTCATTTTTATTCTGATCATCTGAGCAGGCACCTTCCAAGCTGTTCTTTTTTTTTTTTCCTCCCATTGTCTCTCTCTGTATAGTGCATTGCCTTCTCCTTAAGCATCTGGTTTCCTAGGCAAAAAGGAATGAGGCAAGAGAGAAGCCCCAGAGGCTGGGAAGCAGAGGCCAAGACTGGCTCAGGCTGACTGGGGGCTCTGCCCGCCTTTGGCCTCCCATTGCTAAATGGGAACCTGCCATCAGGGCACGGGGGGGGGGGAGGGGAGTGCTCCCCGCCAGCCACGGACCCCGGCCAGCAGACTCAGGGACGGCTGCCCTGCTGACTTAGGCCTCAGCTGGTCTCTCGAGTCTTCCACAAGTGTGGCAGTGCATCCCCAACTCTGCCTCGGTGACCCCTGCCCCCTCGGGTTCTCTGCGTGTGAGTGGGCCTGGGCATCACAGAGCCCGCTGTGCACTTGCATCCCGGGCTGGCTGCACAGAACCTGCACTGACAGGTGCTCCCACACTCATCCCGAAGCAGAAACTGTGCCAAGATGCCTAGCGGCAGAGACAGTAGAAAACTCTTCCCAGGCAGTATCTGGCTACTTGGCAGGGCACGATGGGCCCTTGGCAGCCTCTCGGACAAGCTCAGGCTTCCTCAGTTAGTCGGCTGGAGGGTCAGAGCTCACCCTTGCTGCTGAGCTCTGCTGGGGTGTCATGGGAAAACTGGGGACACCAAGCTTCCTCTGTGCATGGTCAGCAAAGCCCGAGGCTGATTTTGCATTCTAGATTTTTTTTTTCCCTTTTCTCTTGAGACCTGAATATGTTTTACACTAATCCAAAACACCTCTTTTAGGCTTGGTAGCTTTTCTCAACCATCAACTGCTTAGTCTCTGGAAAAAAAAGCTGCTTTGCGGCATCCATCAAAACTACATTAAAAAAAGTAAATTATCATGGGAGTGAAATCACGAAATGATGCCCTTACAAGTATGTCTTGCTTTCAACTGGCCTTATTAAACCCCAAACCCATGCTTTCAACGTTGATACATTATAAGGTGCAAAGTCATTTGTTGGTTTACTTGCAGCAGTGGATGTTATCCTTTTAGGGAACATGAAAGCTATAGATCTCGCTAGGAAACTGACCTGCCAACAGGTTTTAAATAATTTTGGTAGTTGGTTCAGAGATTGTAGGAAGGTCATTCCTGAGTCCTCTGGCCAACCTTGAACTCCAGGTAGGAATCTCTCTTTATTTGAGAAACATTCTGCCTGGGCCACTGGATAGAGGATTTGATGTCTTTTTTGTTATTTACACATAATATTCATGGGTCTATGACCACACAGGTCAAGGCACACCAACACTGCCGACAATGGGCTCCCCTGTGTTCTGAGAGTGCTTGGAAGTTGCATGTAACTTGCTTTTCACATTTAGCTTTCACACTTTACATTGTTAACAAGAAAAGTGGGTGTACCTCTCCACGCCGCTCAGTTTCCATTTGTGCTTCCGGGACATCAGTAATCCCCCACCCCAAGCTGCCTGCAAAAGGAAGATCACATAAGAAGAAACAACTCACCCTGTGAACCAGGGAAGGAAAAGAAGACCGGTAACCACGGTGCAGGGTAACCCTGGGATCATGGAAATCTACCTGGTTCAGCCTTACTGAGTAATGGTGGGTTAGTAACGAACAGTCTGCCCAGAATAGCTGATCTTTGAACCCCACTTTGAGTAATACTGGTCTAAGCTTAAATTGCTTCTATTGGTCCTTCTAAATCTTGACAATTTTTTTTTTACTTGAAAATATTTTGGTGGGCACAGCTTCATTTCAGTGTGACTAGGTCTGGAGTCAAAAACATTTCAAATATAATTTCTCTTCTCAGCTGGCCCAGTTAAGAAACTGGAAATTTGGTGGCCCATACTTCCTGGCAAGCTATCAGGTCTGCTTCCTCTCTGAATGTACAAATACCTGACTTGAGTTTGAGTTCCGGCCCCCCGCCCCCCCCCCGCCCCACCCCGCCCTGGGGCTTCTTATGTAAATGTAACTCTTTTTTGCCTTTTGGATCATTCTTCTGGGGAAGTACAATCTACATGTGTGTGGTTTTGTATGGCCGTGTGTAGCTGCATTCCTCCCAGGATGTTATGGGCTCCTAGAATCAAGAGCTAAGTGCTCAGCTTGGGTACTGGTCATAGAAATTAGAATATTATCATGTTGGGGCCATTAAGGCAGGTCAGCCTCTGACTTCCTCCAGTCAATGCTGGGGACGGTGCGAGCTGTGTGCCGCTTTGTCTCTGCACTCTTCAAAAGCTTAAATATCCCCATCCTGAAAATAGGCTCCCAAAGGAAAAAAAAAGAGAGAGAAAGAGAAAACAGATTTCCTTCATTTCATTCATTTCATTCATTCATGAGCCCCAAATGAATAAATGTGCAAGGACATTTTCGTGGCCGCCCCTAGGGGATACTCACATCCACGTGCATCCAGATCTTGTACTTTTTGCAAATGTCAGCAACCGCCAAGAGGGGGTCAAACGCTCCGTACACGGTGGTCCCAGCCGTGGCGCTCACAAGGAAAGGAACAAATCCCTACACAAACAAGAAAGCCCCAAATACTGTCAAACAGGGTGTCAAGGATTTCTTTTTAAGATTTTATTTATTTATTTGTCAGAGAGAGAGAGAGAGAGAGCGAGTGCACAAGCAAGGGGAGCTTCAGGCAGAGGTAGAGGGGAGAAGTAGACTCCCCGCTGAGCAGGGAGCCCGATGGACCCGGGACTCGATCCCAGGACCCTGGGATCATGACCTGACCCGAAGGCAGATGCTTAACTGACTGAGCCACCAAGGAGTCCTGACTTTTTTTTTCTTAACCTGATAAAAACAGTGGATATTCTCCCTCTGTCATACATACATCTTTGTATGTTCCACACATATACAGCTGTATGTTCCAAACATACAGTTTTGGAACCATGACAAGGAGTGTTGACCCCTTAGAGCCTGGGAGGATATTCACTCTCCAGGATCTGAGTTCTCCAGGCCATTCTGTTAGACCTGCCAGTTGCCTCAAGAGAACAGACACTCTGGTTCTCAGGAGAGGCCACACCGGACCCAGAGGTGAGGAAGCTTTCAGGTGCCCTGAATGGCACCCTTTCTGGTGCCATTTATATATTCAGAGAGATATTCTCTCCCCCTTTGCTCACTTTCTAGTCTTCCTTTTTGCTCTTCCCTTCCTTTTTCCTTTTCCTTTCCTTTTCCTTTTGCTCTAACCCTTCCTTTTACATAACAGTCCCCTAGAGTGAGCAGGCAAAAGAATAAGGAGAAGGAAATCCGACTGGCCCATTACTCCTATTTGGAAAACCCTGAGCTCATTTATTTGGGTTGCCTTAGAGGGAGGGGTTCAGGTGGGACTAGACAATAAGCCAGGGCTGTTATCTGTCTAAGTAGTCTTCGGTCTGTCTGGCCCTGGCTAAATGGAAATTGCTAGAAGCTAGTAGAAGAATGCCTCAAACAGAATGCACAGAGCTGTGATGTGACAGGATGTCAGAGTCAGTCTTTAGGTGGCAGCAAAGGTTTAATCTTGCGGTTTACAATACTAGAAGTAGTTCGAATACAGGAACAAGGGCAACTTCCTCCTGCTGCCACTTTGTAGTAAAAATAAAAAAGGCAGACGAAAAGAAGTAATTATTACTAAATTGATAATAATAAAACACACATAGCCAGTCGTTGAACTAGGAACTGTAGGTCCTATCCACTAAAAGTTATGCTAGGGGGGGTTCTACAAACTCTCTGGTTTGCAAACCTCCCAGGGATAGAAAAGACTTTCTGCAGCTTCGTGGGAATCTTGCGCAGGTCTCCAGAACTTGCTGCTTCTAAGACTTCTAAATTGCTTGCCAGAGAAGAAGATGCTTGGATAGCCAATCGGAACCATGTTCCTAGGCAGGAAAAATTGGCCCCTTTCAAATAAGCACACTAGGGTAACTCATGCTGCATGGGTATTATGGTATTATCCACTTGTGAAAATGATCTTTCGGATGTATGTCTGTTTAATGCCAACTCTCAGCACATAAAAAGACAAATGCTTTAGAAACTCCTACAGCATCACTGTGTATATTATCACAGAATACATTATTTCAACAGCAACTTAGATCTTTCCAACACAGGGGCTGCAACTCAGAGAAATAATGACTCGATACAAAAATCCCATATTCTCAGTAAAGCTGGGAGGTTAAGAATTGGGTCCTCTTTTCAAAACCAAACCAAACTGGCGGCACCTGGGTGGCTAAGTTGGTAAAGTGTCTGACTCTTGATTTTGGCTCCAGTCATGATCTCAGGATTGTGAGATCCAGCCCTGCATTGGGCTCTGCACTGGGTGTGGAACTTGCTTGGGATTCTCTCTCTCCCTTTCCCTCTGCCCCCCAATGATAGCCTCACCCAAAACCCCAAAAGCAAACAAACAAAGAAACCAAAACCAAAGTGTGTTCTCCACTGGATGGAAACAGAAATATGTACCCTTAGCTTATGGTGGGCTGAATAAATCTCCCTACAAACACTTACCTTTTGTTTGGCTTCAAGGATCCTTCTTTCAAGATCAGATGGGATCATTTTCCCCCTGAAAGGAAAAATAAATATATTAGTAGGTTTGTTTCAAATAGTTTACTTTGTTGTCTTTACAAGCAGCCACATCAGGGTAAAAGGTCAATCCTAAATGATCAGTTAAAACAACTCCTTGTCTGTTTCCAGGAAGAAACACCAGTTTCTCCCTGAATGGTGCAGGATATAATTTCTGACACATTTAGGAGACTCGTGAGCATACTGTGCTGTTACAACAGCCATATGGCCCCTCTAGGTTACACAGAACCTGCTTTTTAGGTCATCCCCTAACTCGGTTAAAACAAGCCTGCTTTGGCATAAGACACTGGCAATGAAAGGACAGTGCAGAAAAGAGATTTGTATTTCCAATCTTTGAATGACTGGAGCTGCAATTTCACATATAGATGACATGCCAAGAAAAGAAATCCATTCTGAAACAACTGAATGAAAATATTAAGTAAAAAAGCTACCTAATTACATTCTAAGTGCTAAAAGCCTAAAGCCGGCCAGGAAAACCTGGGCTCAAGTTTCAAACATTTAGATACACGGACTTTGGAAAAAGAAACATCTTTTCTTTCCTCCCTGAAATGTTTCTTTCCTAAAATAAAAACACAGATAGTTCTCGGTTAATTATAAAACCCCATTATTATAATAATCAAAGGAGTTGGTTTATACTAGAAGCTAGAGGTAGCTAGATGTGTGATCTTAGTCAAGTGACTTGATTTCTCTGGGCATCTCATTACTGTCCCTGGAACACAGTGATAATAATATTACTCATGGAGTTATGAGGCTTAAGTGAGTTAATAAAGGCAAAATGATTTTAAAAGTGCTCGGCATGTGGGAAGTATTCCATAATTGTTAAATTTATTGTTGAGATTGTTATGTATTATGACATCCATCTCCCAAGACTTTGGGGAGAAAAATAGGGAAAGGACAGAGTCGTTGCATGCTGCCAGGAACAGTAAAAAAAAATTTTAAACTAAAATCGCTCTCTCGAGGTTGCTAAACTGGCTTAACTTCTCACATCGGGGTCATCGATCTAGGTTTTTAAAAGGCAATTTGGAAAAATAAATTATGGGCTGGAGGTTGTCACAATAAATGGCTGGGAAATGCTATTGGCATTTAGGGAGCAGTTGGGGGAGGGGTTGGTATTTGTTGTAAGGTCAGTAATCCATTCCTGGCCCTTCCTGTGACTTTAGGTATTGAGCAAGCACTGGGCTACTTCATTATATCCTCTATACTTTACATACTGAAATTTGTTATTTTATTATAACTTAACTAACACCCATTTTATAAAAATAATTCGGGCATTATATAGTAAGTTTTATTTTCTGCAACTTTCATTCCAGGCGCATAAAGGAGGCACTGCAAAATAGTTGGCATATAAAGCACACATTAGGCCCAAACGCCTTAAGAACCACTAATTTATGTGAAGCTGTTTTCCAAAGGAAGGCAGTTAAAATGCAATTATCGGGCAACAGTAATGGACAAGTTACCAGTGATTAGTCAGGCTGGGTTGGAACAAAGGACAGTGAACATACATTTGGTGCTCAGGGTACGATTCCGGGTTGAAGCAGCCGACTGCTGTGGAACTTTGGTGAGAGGGGGCTCCTGAAGGAGGGACAGAGGGAAGGGGAAGGCAGGGACAGGGACAAGGAGCTCACTCCCTACATTTCTCTCTATACTTCACAGCTCAGCCCGGGGGGCATCCCACGAAGCAGTGATGTTCCATGTCTCTAGATCAGGCTATGCTCAAACACCTTGCTTCAGTGCTGATATAAATAAAATGTGCAGATTTCAGAGGAAACTTGGGTATCGCAGTGGTCTTTTACATGACGTTTTCGGCCCATTAAAATTGCCATTGTATTTTTCTAGGTAAACATAGAAGCTGAGAGAGGATTCTTAGAAACAGTTTGCAAATCCCAATTTTCCCTAGTTTTCTACGTGCCAAAGGAGAGTAAAACACTTCTTTCGAAGAGTTTTGGGTGACGAGTCTGAGAGCTGCGATTCTCTCGTCTAATCACACCTGGATGTTTTGTTAACCATCGGCAGTAAGAGGTCACCCAAGAAGTTACAGACTAGGGTACATTGTAACTGGAAGCGGCTGAAAACTTATTTCCAGTCTAATTGTCTCATTTTTCAAACAAGGAAGCGGCCAAGAGAAATGACGTGACTGCCCAAGATCAAATGTTAGTAAAAGGTGGATTGTAACTAGACATAAAACACCAAGCTTCCTAGAAGGGTCGAACAGATAGGAAACCTACTTAGAAAGATTGGAGTCTTTTAAGATAAGATATATCCTTACAGATAATATCTGACTTTCCTGGATCAGAGGTGTCATTCAAGCGTATGGGGGCGGGGGGGGGGGCGGGCGGGAGCAGGGAACCAGTAATGAACAGACGGTCTGTTCCATTTCCCTATCAGAGTTTTGGGGCGGGCTGGTAAAATACTCAAGTTCAGGCAGAAAGCAATGGTTGTGGCTCTTGACGGGGCAGGTTCCAGCCTTTCTTAGACACTCTGCCTAAGATACCTGTTTTATCCACTTAGGAGCCCAGAGCCTGAAGGTGGCCGATATTTGTTGGAAGTTATATGAGCAGAAGGCAGAAGTTTAGCTCACGGATGATATTAATTTGGTTGGTTTACCTTAATGACTGGCCAGACAGCTAGTACGGGGGCCTGTGGCGACAAAACTTCTCATCTTTCTGTTTATCTTAGAATTCGCTAAATTACTTTAGAATAATGGTTCCTAAAATTTAGTATGCATAAAAATCACTTGGGTATGCCTTTCAAATGAAGATCCCTTGACCACGCTCTTACGGATTTTGATTCAGGAGGTTGATTATAGGGCCCAGGAATTAATTCCTTCCACAAATATGTATTGAGCACTTACTAGGTGCCACACACTGTTGGGGGTACTGGGGTACCAGGGGTAACAGTCCAGTTTCTACTCTTCAGGGATTCTAGCTAACTAGAGAACAAATGATCACACAGTCGAATAGACTGATAGGCATAAGAATCTGCATTTCTAACAAGCCCCCCAGAGCATTCTGACCTGGATCTACATGTTGGGAAAAGATTGCTTTGGCAATGGAAATTTTAGCCTGGTAGGCATTTAAATAATTGTGTGACAGACTAGCCAAGGACCGTTCGTATGACCTATGGTTTTCAGCTGTCACGGCCATAAGGGCAGGGAGCAGAAGGAGCGCCAGATATGGATCGTACATTCCCTGCCGGTCCCTGTGCTGTGTGGCGAGAGAACATCTGGGTGAAACAGCAGGGTCCTCTGAGGACTAGACGCTGTCTGGCCAGGCCTGGAATTTCCAGACGAACATCTCTTGGTACAAGGAGGCTCTGGATGGCAGCTGCTGCATTCTGTAGGTCTGGCCTCAAAGTATCTCCATAGCAAAAAAATGTGTATCTTTAATGCTTACACGTCTTAGCCTTTAGGCGCACAATTAAGTAGTGACTGGTGCTTTGTAATGCTCTTTTCTGGTAGTTGTTAGTGTTGATGAAAGGACCGCCATGAAAGTGGGGGCTGTTGAACCAGACTTCTGCCTTGGATGTGGCTGCCTTACGTAGAGATTCCTGATTTTGCAACAGTCTTTAAAAATGTATATAAATGCTATCGGGTCAGATAACGTCACAGAATTTCCTGGGTAAAATCCCACTGTGGCAGCTAGAGCTGCCAGCAGGAAGAGCTTATAGGAAGAAGCTAAAGACACAGTGGATTTGTGGCCCAGATTCATGAAGGAGAAAGCGAGCTTACCAACAAGACAATGTTTTCTAGAGAGTTTATCCATCTAGACAGGCATCCCAGTAGTCACAAAGCAGGTGCCGGGGTCATTGGTGACCCTGCTCATTGGCCCTGATGAAACTATAGTAATTCTCCCAGTTTCTTAAGTGAGGAGAGCTTGTCTCTGTTCGCAGAGATGTGTGCAAAGAAGAATGGATGTGTCTTACTCCACGATCTCTGACCCTCCTGCCAACACTACAAAGGTTACTGTTGTTTGGACCTTGTAGACAAGGAAACTGAGGCTCAGGGAGGCAGGTGGATGTGGCCGAAACTCAGAATGTGGAGACAGAATCACCAGGTTCTTGTCCCGGGTCCTAGGCTCATTGTGTGTCCTTTAAGAATTAAGTTCTTGGACTCATTCATAAAACGATGACAGTAGTACTTCCCTCACCAGGTTTCCATGAGGATTAAACAAGATCATAAATAGAAGACGCTCTAAAGCCCTGAGTATAAAACTGTGCCTCCATCTAGTAACCGTGCAGTACATATGAGGTGGTCTCACTGTTGTCCTTACTAGCAGCGGTTCTAGTGCTGTGCGCCCCCCCGGGTGTCACACAGCCAGTAGGCGGCAGACTGCGAACCTAGAGCTGTCTTGTATCGGAATGCAGGCTCTTTTTTTTTTTTTTTTAAATGAAAGAGCATGAGAGGAGAGAAGGTCAGAGGAAGAAGCAGACTCCTGGTGGAGCTGGGAGCCCGATGTGGGACTCTATCCTTGAACTCAAGGATCATAACCTGAGCCAAAGGCAGTTGCTCAACTAACTGAACCACCCAGGCGCCCCGGAATGCAGGCTCTTAGCGCCATACAATAGCTGTCTTCCAATGCATGTATGGGTTCAAACAAAACACCTGCCTATCTGAAAGCCTGAGTTCTAGAACTGCAATGATGTATGTAGGGTTTTTTAGAAGCCCCTCAAAGTGAGTAGTTCCTTGATCCCCTAACAGAGCTATTAGCACTCTTTAAATAAAAACTTATCACCTCCTACTAAAATATTTTGCTCCATCATCCCTCGATGATACAGTTCCTTCTGGCATAGTATCTAAATGCTAGAGGAGTAACCAAAATCGGCCAGTTTTTGGGTTTTGTTTTTTTAAGGAGTCAGCACGAAGCAAAACTATTTTTTTTTTTTTAACGTAGATTGTGATATCGGGATGGTAAAGGGAATTCATGGACCCAAGCCAATTTTCAAATTGCCCAGACTGTGTGGTGACTTGAAAATTTCACGAGCTGACTGGGGAAAAGACTCTTGCAGGAATTGTGGAGCAGTGGGGAAACTTATGAGAGAGATCTCCTGGGGAAAGCGCGCCGTGTGTCTCCACATGGCTTCTGCCCGTGTTGGTAACCTATCCAAGGATATGCCCGGGGGACAGACTAGCAAGGAAAAGTCCAAAAAGACCATTCAGGAAGTACTTGTATTAGAAACCAAGCCCTCTGCCAAATTTTTTTTTACCATAATTAGAAACAGTCAGCTTCTTCAGTCCCTTTAATATGTAGTTTGATTTGGAAAACGAATTTTAACACATAACCACATTTTTCTCTTTTAAGATTTGTTTTCCAGTACACACAATGGGATCACCCAGCATTATGGCCAGGATAGAGGAATGGACATTTTGGGTGGTTTTTGTATCTAATTCCAGTAATTTTTTAAAAATTACTTTCTCCAAATGCCTTTAATTCACACAAACACATACACACACTCTCACTCACTATACAGCAGTGCAAGTGATGTGCAACCAGAGAGGCCAACTGTGATGTGGTTAGGAACTACTTTCGTTTTCACGCAAAACCTCCGGATTGCTGCCATTGGGGGCCAGCATTGAAGCTCATAGGGGAGTATGTGACAAAGCAAAGTGTCTACGGGCAAGAAGGTGTGCTGGCCATCTCTCATCACTGCCTCAACTTCCCCAAACTGCCACTCCTGTTTTCTGAACATACTGGTAGAGAAAAGAAAGGGATTATGATAAGTTCAATTCACTCCATAAGAAAGCATACTTGGCTTATTCTAAATAACTTTTGAGTCAGGGAGGAAATCAAAAGTGCAATTATAGAACATTAAAAATTAATGACATGGGAATACTACACATAAAAATATGAGAAGCACCCTAAATCATCCTCAGAGGAAAATGAATAGCCTGACATGCTTTTAAAATTAAATAACAGAGAATAAAAATAACTAAATATTTAATCCAAGAAGCTAGGAAAATGAAAACAAACAGTGTAGGCGGAGAGAATGAATGAATTTTTCAATAAATTAGAAACTTTATAATGTAGACTGAATTAATAAATTCAAAAGCTGGTATATCGAAGAGATCAGTGAATAGACAAATATCTGATTAGTTCAGTAAAGACAGAAAATGTAACATTTGAAATAAAAGAGGAGGCTATGGAAAAAGATATTTTAGTCTTATAAAAATTTCTATATTAGAGCTTTGTGCTAACCTTAAAATTTTTAAGGAAATAAATAATTTCCCCCTACTAAAATGTAAATTAAAAGAAATGATTTAAGAATATATAGAAAATTTATATATGTATATATATATAGAAAATATATAGAAAAATTTTACTAGAAGTAAGTGGGGAAAAAAGTTACCAAAAACAACCCCCAAAATGACAGGCTCAGATAGTGAATTTTAACACTTCTATTATTGGCAGATAATGCCCTCTAAACACTTACAGAGAAGACCCTGGGAAGCTGCTGGATTTATTTCCAGAAACTAGTTAATTCCAAAAGCAACATCTGTCAAAGGTAGCCCAGAAAAGCTTATCAATATATCTTATAATATAAAAATCTTCATTATGTTTTAAAATATAATACAGAGGAAATTACAGATTAACATGGAACCAAATACAATTTGTTGCAAGAATACAAAGAATGGAAGGGGGGTAAAATAATGATTAGTATCTGAAACTATAAATGAGTAAACTGAAATAACGTCTAAGAAGAAAAACACAGATCTTTACCAAAGGATGCAAAAAAAAAGGATTTGAATTAATGGAGAGACACATGTTCTTTGATGAGAAAACTCAACATTGCAAATACATACAGTTGATCTCTAAACAACACAATTCCAACTGGCTCCCCACTGGGAGTTTTAGGGGAATGGGATACTGAGAAAAAAATTCTAAAGTACAACTGGATGAAAAACCTAATTAAGAATATTCAGTTAAAAAGAGGGCAGGGGTCAGATTTTTCTCTACTAGAATGTAGAACATATAATAACACTATAGTGATTAAAAGTATGGCAATTGAGCTTAAATCAGCAAGTCAGTGGGACAAAAATAGAAGACTAGAAAGTGATTAAAGCGTTTTGTTTGATCATGCATGGTGTTGGGACAATGTTTGGCAAAAACTAAGTGGATAAAAAAATAATTATATATCTCCCAAACACCACAGATCAAAATAAATTTCAGTTAGATCAACTATTAAGATAATAATATAAAGGCTTTAGGAAAAAAGATGAATATTAGCATGTACTAAGAATGGGGAAGACTTTTTAGAAAGGACATTGGAGGTGGAAAATGGATAACTGATGATAGTTCTGATGATCAAAAAATGGAATATTTTTATAAATACCATAAAAAATTAAAAGCAAATGATACATTTTGGAAAACATTTACAACATACATGACAAAAAGGGGTTTGTGTTCTTTTTCAACTATGAATGAAATAAAATGCTCAACTTTGCTAATTATTGAAAATGCAAATGAAAATATAAATAATTTGGAAATATTTCTCCTCATTAAATTGACACCGTTCACTTAAGGTTTTAGTTCCTAGGATTAGTGAGAACATGGTGAGCAGTCACCCCTGTATACTGCTTGGGGGAAGTGTAAATTGGCTGGTTCTTTTCTGAAAGGCAACATGCCAGCAAGTATCCTAACTCCTAGTGCAGACATAGTCTGGGGCTCAGAAATTCCATTTTTAGGTATTTATCCTAAGAAAACAATATAAGTATGTGTGCAGATATTTAGCCACACTGATATTTATACTAGCAATTTTTTTAATAGTAAAAATTTAAAGTAGCTTAAATGTCTAACAACAGACGTTAAGTAATATAAATTCTAAACAATAAGTTATTAAATAGTAATTAAAAATTGTATTGGAGAATTTCTAATGACGAGAAAGTTGTCCATAATATTTTATTATATATAGAACAAGTTTCTAATCAGTAGGTTTTATGTTTAAATATATATAATGTATTTGGAACTATACGCACCACAGAATTATGAGAGATTATGTCTAAGTCCTCCTATTTTCCTGTTTTTTTTTTTTTAAGATTTTATTTATTTATTTGAGAGACAGAGACAGTGAGAGAGAGCATGAGAGGGGAGAAGGTCTGAGGGAGAAGCAGAGTGGAGCTCCCGTGGAGCCGGGAGCCCGATGTGGGACTTGATCCTGGAACTCAAGGATCAGGACCTGAGCCGAAGGCAGTTGCTCAACCAACTGAGCCACCCAGGCACCCTTCCTGTTTGTTTTTTTTTTTTAAAGAATATGTGCTGTTTCTGGAAAGAATTTATTATAAGAAAATAATATTATAATTGTAAGAAAATAAGAAAAGAATATTATGTTTGTTTTTTATAAAAAAATAAAAGGGCTGTCCCTTACCTAACACCAAATACAAATACAAAAATTAACCCAAAATGGGTCAAGACCTGAATGTATGAGCTAAATCTATAAAACTCTTAGAAGAAACCCGAGGGCAAAAGCTCCATGACATTGGATTTGGCAATGGATATTTTCATGGACATGATGCGAAAGGGACAAGCAACAAAAGTAAAACTAGACAAATCAGACGTCATAAAAATGAAAAACTCTCATGCATTAAAAGATACTATCAACAGAGTAAAAAGCATCCCACAGAATGGAAGAGAGTATTTATAAATTTTTGCACAATCTGATAAAGGACATCCCAAATATATAAAGCACTCCTTAAATTCAACAACAAAAAGAAACAACCCAATTCAAAGATGACCAGATGGACCTAAGAGGCATAGTTAGAACATTCCGTCCAACAGAAGCACATACACATTCTTCTCAAGTGCACATGGACATTCTTCTCCAGAATAGATCATATGCTAGACCACAAAAAAAAATTTAACAAATTTTTTTTTTAGATTTTTATTGATTTGAGAGACAGAGAAAGTGAGAGAGAGCATGAGAGGAGAGAAGGCCAGAGTAAGAAGCAGACTCCCCGTGGAGCTGGGAGCCCAATGTGGGACTCGATCCCGGAACCCTAGGATCATGACCTGAGCTGAAGGCAGTTGCTCAACCAACTGAGCCACGCAGGTGCCCAAAGAAATTTAACAAATTTGAGAAGACTGAAATCCTATCAACTGTCTTTTACAACCACAGTGATATGAAACTAGAAATCAATTAACAAGAGGAAAATGGAAAAATCATAAATATGTAGAAATTGAGAAACACACTCCTGAACAACCAGTAAGTCAAAGAAGAAATAAAAAATAAAAAAGCATCTTTAGACAAATAAAAATAAAAATACAACATAACAAAACTTATGAGATGCAGGAAGGCAGTTCTAAGAAGAAAGTTTATAGTGATAAATGGCTGCATTATCAAAAAGCAAGGTCACAAAATATCTAACTTTACATCTCAAGGAACTAGAAAAGAAAGAACAAACTAAGTCCAAAGTTAGCAGAAGGAAGGAAATAATAAAGATTAGAAGAGAAATAAATGGAGACAGTAGAAAAGATCAACAAAATTAAGATCTGGCTTTTGAAAAATATAAACAAAATTGGCAAAACTTTATTTAGAAACTAAAGGGAGAACTCAAACAAAATTAAAAAGGAAAAAGGAAACATTGCAACTCATTCCACATAAATACAAAAAATCATGAGACTACTTAAAAAATATTATGCCAACAAATTGGGTAATGTAGAAAAAGTGAATAAATTCATAGAAATGTACAACCTAATGAGACTAAATTATGAAGAAATAGAATTTCTGAAGGGAACAATAATGAGTGAAGAGATGAAAGCAGTACTCAACAACCTCCAACAAAGATAAGACCAAATAGCTTCATAAGTAAATTCTACCAAACATCTAAAGGATTAATGCCAATATTTCCCAAACTCTCCTAAAAAACTGAAGAGGAGGAAATATTCCCAAACTCATTTTATGAGACCAGCATTACCCTCATACCAAAGCCAGATAAGGACACTATAAGAAAAGAAAATTGCAGGCCAAAATCTCTGAAGAACATAGATGCAAAAATTCTCACGAAATACTAGCAAACCAAATTCAGCAATATATTAAAAGGATTATACACAATAATCAAGTGGGATTTATCCCTGGGATGCAGGGATGCAAGGATGGTTCAACATCTGCATATCAATCAATTTGATGCACAGAAATCATGATTATCTCAATAGATACAGAAAAAAACATTTAACAAAATTCAACATCTTTCACGATAAAAAAAATTGTCAACTGGAGTTAGAGGGAAACTATCTCAACATAATGAAGGCCATATATGACAATCCTGAAGTAACATTATACTCAATGATTAAAAGCTGACAGATTTTCCTTTAAGATTAGAAAGAAGACAAGAGTGCCCACTCTTACTACTTTTATTCAATATAGTTCTGGAAGTCCTAGCCAGAGAAATTACACAAGATAGAAAAAAAAAGATATTCAAATCGGAAACTAAGAAGTTAAATTGTCTGTGTTACAGATGACATGATCTTATATAGAGAAAGCCCTAAAAACTCTACCAAAAAAAAACTGTTAGAACGAATAAACAAATTCAATAAAGTTGCAGGATATGAAATAGTTGCATGTAATAGCATGAAAAAGAATCAAATACTTAGAAATAAATTTAACCAAGGAGATAAAAGATCTATACACTAAAAATGATAAGATATTTATGGAAGAAGACATAAATAAAGGGAAAGATATTCTGTGTTCATGGATTGGAAGAATTAATATTGTTAAAATTGTCATACTACCCCAAATCATCTACATATTCAGTGCAATCCCTATCAAATTCAAATAGCATTTTTCACAGAAATAAAAATAGCTATCCAAATAGGAAAAAAAAAAAAACCTTATATGGAACTACAAAAGAACTTAAATAGCCAAAACGATCTTGAGAAAGAAGAACAAATTTGGAGGCATCACACTTCCTGATTTCAAACTGTATCACAAAGATATTGTAATCAAAACCATATGGTTCTGACATACAAATAGACACATAGTGCTCGCTTCGGCAGCACATATACAAATAGACACATAGACCAATGAAACAGAATAGAGAGCCCAGAAATAAACCCATGCATGTACAGTCAAATGATCTTTGACAAAAGTGTCAAAAATACATAATGGGGAAAGGATAGGCTCTTCAATAAATGGTCCTGGGGAAACTGGACAACCACATGCAAAAAAAGAAAAGAAAAAAGAAAAGGAAAGAGAGAGAGGAAGGAAGGAAGGAAGGAAGGAAGGAAGGAAGGAAGGAAGGAAGGAAGGAAGGAAAGAAAGAAAGAAAGAAAGAAAGAAAGAAAGAAAGAAAGAAAGAAAGAAAGAAAGAAGAAAAAAAAAAGAAAGGAAGGAAGGAAGAAAAACTAGAGCACTATCTTACAACAAGCACAAAAATTAACACAAAACAGATTAGTGACTTGTCTTGATTGTAAAACCTGAAACCATAAAACTCCTAGAAGAAAACATGAGTGGTAAGCTCCTTGACATCGGTCTTGTCTAGAATTTTTTTGGATTTAACACCAAAAGCAAAGGCAACAAAAGCAAAAATAAACAAATGGGACCACATCAAACTAAAAAACTTCTGCACAGCAAAATAAACAATCAACTAAATGAAAAGGCAATGTATGGGATGGGAGAAAATATGTGTAAACCATATATCTGATAAAGGATTAATATCCAAATTCTATAAAGACTTCTGACAAGTCAATAGCAAAACCCAAATACCTGATTAAAAAATGGGCAAAGGACCTGAACAGATATTTTTCCCAAGAAGATATACAAACACTAGGCATATGAAAAAGTGTTCGACATCACTAACCATCAGGGAAATGCAAAGCAAAACCACAGTGAGATATCACCACGTGCCCGTTAGGATGGCTCTTAACAAAAAGACATGAAATAGTACGTGTTGTTATGGGTATGGAGAAAAGGGAGCCCTTGTACACTGTTGGTGGGAAGGTAAACTGGCGCAGCCACTGTGGAAAAGAGTATGGAGGCGCCTCAAAAATGAAAAATAGAACCTGGCAGATATGCTAAGCAAAATAAGCCAGACACACCAAGACAATGGTATATGACTTCACTTATACATAGAATACAGAAAGGTCAAATTCGCAGAAGCAGAGAATAGAATGGTGATTGCCAGAAACTATGGGGTGGGAGATAAGGATGAATATTGCTCAAAGAGTACAAACTTTCAGTTATAAGATGAGAAAGTTCTAGGGATCTAACATACTGCATGATGACTTAGTCACGTTTTGTATACTTGAAGTCGGCTCAGAGAGTGGATCTTAAGACCTCTCACCACACCCTCCTCCCCTCACAAATGTAACTGTATGAAGTGATAGATATGTTCATTAGCTTGATTGTGGTAATCATTTCACCGTGTATGTGTATGTATCTCATGGCATCATATTGTACACCTTAAATATATACAATTTTTATTTGTCAACTAGACCTTAATAAAGCCAGAAATATATATCTTCAAAAAAGTAAAAATAAAACAGGTGAAATTATTTTTTAAGATAGGCAAAGGACCTGGAAAGACATTTCTCCAAAAAAGATGTACAAATGGCGAATAAGCACATGAAAAGGTGCTCAACATCACTAATCATTAGAGAGATATAAATCAAAACCACAATGAAATACCACCTCACACCCATTAGGACGGCTACTATTTAAAAAAAAAACCCAGGAGGGTCGCCTGGGTGGCTCAGTGGCTTAAAGCCTCTGCCTTTGGCTCAGGTCATGGTCTCAGGGTCCTGGGATGGAGCCCCGCATCGGGCTCTCTGCTCAGCGGGGAGCCTGCTTCTGCCCCTCTCTCTGCCTGCCTCTCTGCCTACTTGTGATCTCTCTCTGTCAAACAAACAAATAAATAAATAAATAAACAAAATCTTTATAAATAAATAAATAGATAAATAAATAAATAAATAAAAATTAAAAAACCCAGGAAATAACAAATGTTGGCGAGGACGTGGAGAAATCGCAACGTTTATACACTGTTAGTGGAAATGTCAAATACTGCAGCCACTATGGAAAATAGTATGTTAGTTCCTCAAAAAATTAAAAATAAAATTGCCATGTGACCTGTCAATTCCACTTCTGAGTATATACCCAAAGGAATGAAAAGCAAGGCTCAAAGAGATATTCGCACACCCGTGGCCAGAGCAGCACTGTCCACAATAGCTAAAATGTGGAAGCAACCCAAGTGATAGATACATCCAATGAAATATTATTCAGCCCCAGAAAGGAAGAAACTGATGACATTTGCTTCAACATAGATGAACCTTGAGGACATTATGTGAAGTGAAATAAGTCAATTAATCACAAGAAGACAAGAGAGGGGTGCCTAGAGGGGTCGAATTCATAGAGACACAAAGTAGAATGTGGTTGCCAGGTGGGAAGGAAGAGAGGGGAATGGAGACGGGGGAGTTTTCATGGAATGGGTATAAAGTTTCCGTTTTGCAAGATGAAAAGGGTTTTGGAGATGAATAGTGCTGATGGTTGTACAACAACACAAGGGTCTTTCATAGCTAAAAGACTTATACTTATTTTAAGTATAACTTAAAAATGGTTAAGATGCTAAATTTTAATGTGTATTTGACCACAATTAAAAAATCAGGGGAAAGAAGACAAAGGACCATGTTTGACTGGTAAACACCAGGAGTTCTCTTCTGAGTCCAAGGCCTGATTCTTCACTTCCCAGCTAGGTGATCGCAGACATGCTGCCTCTCTACCAGGGCTATAAATCACATAGGTACTGCTTAGGACTATTATGTACGTAGAAACTCTTCACAAACTGTGTCGGCACCAGGTAAATGTGAGGGGATATATACTCTTCTGTGTCTCTAATAAGTGAATTAGTTGGATCAATCGTGTGAACTGCTCAGGAGTCCACCTGGCACATAATAAACACTCACTAAGTGTCAGCCATTCTTATTTTATAGTCCTTCCTGATATAGGACATAACGAAACACATACACCTCAACACCGCTGAATTCTCTGCATCTAAACCCATAGGAAATAAGACTCTCAAAGGGTTTACCCCAGTCCTGCTCAATAATAATTGATTCAGGGTCTCTGTGAAGTCTGTCCTATTACAGTGCACTCAACAGCTCCCCAAGGACCTGAAAGCGTTAATTAGCTTCCCTAACTGCTTTCACACTCTGGCCACAATTGAGCTAATTTAATAAGAGAGTATAATGACCCCAGATTATTTATACTTTCCATTGTTTAAATCAATTGAATGATGAAGTGTGGTATTTAACAAGCACAAGGAAATATTATCTGACTGTAATTTGTAAAGCTAAGAGACAGATTAAACTAAAAAACTAAAGTTTCTACAAAGACATAAGTGTTCATTTCGTGGTATACAAGTATTAATCAAAATACCTAACAGGGATCTCGTGTTAGGTGGGATATAGGAAGGCCAGTGACTCTTCCAGTTTTCTGCCAACCGGGTATTACGTATTTTGCTCAGATTTGTTTTCTCTAGGGTTTTAAATCAATTTAGATAACTTAAAGGAAACCCTGAAGGGAGAAGTAAGAGATGGAAATCGGGGAGAGAATTCATTTCTCAAAGCACCCGTGAGTCCACAGTGATGGTAAATACATCACACACACATGGAGGGGAGAGGTCTTTCTTACACTAGTAGAGTGATAGGAATGAATGAAGAGAGAAGAAATGATAGAGTTAGAACATCATATTTTGCAAACCATCATCATCATAATTCGGGCCAGAATATTCAATGGATGCTAAACTGGTGAATGAATGCTTTAGGAGGAACAGAATATTTATATAGTCTCAAAGCATCGCCTATAAGACAAACCTCAAAGTAGAGAGCAGTCATTTTATGGGGGAGAAATCTGGTGGACACTATCCTAACCAAATGGTCGATGTTGACGTTACTAATAATATGACAATCCTCTTGCGGAGGTATGACTGAGAAAGACAAGGATCATCTCCCTGGAATTCCTGCCTAAAATTCATTGCCTGAATTCGTTGCCATGAAGAAATACGAGACAAATGCAAATTAAGAGATCTTTTAAAAAATAAATACTCTTCAAAAATATCAATGTCATAAAAGACAAAGGAAGGCTGAGGAAAGGTTCAAGATGAAAGGAAACTAAGGAGACATGACAACTGAGTGTAATGTGTGGTCCTGAACTGGGAAAAAAAATAGCTCTAAAGAATATTATTGGGATGATTGATGAAATTGGAATAAGGTATATTGGTTAAATAATAGTCTTGTGTCAGTGTCAGATCTGATTTTGATCACTGTACTATGATTGTATAAGTGAGCATCTTTGCTCTTAGGAAATACACATTGAAGTCTTAAGGGGCAAAGGGTATGATGTCTGTAAGGAATTCTTAATTGGTTTAGAAAAAACTATATAATACACATATAATTTGTATTTGTAATATTATATTATATTTAAGAGATAATACTGAATTATGTACATGAAGAGAAAAAGAACTCTAAAGATGTATATCAAAACTCAAAATGGATTAAAGACCTAAATTTGAGACCTGAAACCACAAAAATCCTAGAAGGGAACACAGACAGTTAATTTCTCTGACATTGGTCATAGCACCATTTTTCCAGATACATCTCCTAAGGCAAAGAAAACAAAAGCAAAACAAACCATTGGGACTACATCAAAATAAAAAAGCTTTTGCATAGCAAAGGAAACCATCAACAAAACAAAAAGACAACTTACTGAATGGGAGAAGAAATTTGCAAATGACTTATCCAATAAGGGGTTGGTACCCAGAATATATAAAGATGCAATTCAATACCAAAAAAAAAAAAATCAAATAATCCAATTAAAAATGGACAAAGGATCTGAATAGATGTTTTTTCAAAGAAGACATAGAGTTGGCCAACAGTAAACATGAAAAGTTGCTCAACATCACTGATATCAGGGAAATGCAAGTCAAAACCGCAGTGAGATATCTATCACCTTACACCAGTTAGAACA
The DNA here is from genome assembly GCA_028533885.1 of Nasua narica. Taxonomy (NCBI): domain Eukaryota; kingdom Metazoa; phylum Chordata; class Mammalia; order Carnivora; family Procyonidae; genus Nasua; species Nasua narica. Next base: position 11,383,767 of record CM052807.1, read on the forward strand.
GCTAAAAAACTGACAGGAGAACAAGCGTTGATGAGGATTGGAGAAAAAGGAACCCTCATTCACTGTTGGTGGGAATGCAAACTGGGCAGTCATTGTAAAAAACAGTATGGAGTTTCCTCCAAAAATTAAAAAGAGAAATACCACATGATCCAATTAATTCCACTACTGGGTATTTACCCAAAGAAAATGAAAACGCTAATTTGAAAAGATACACGCACCCCTATGTTTATTGTAGCTTATTTACAATAGCCAAGATATGGAAGCAGCCTAAGTGTCCCTCAATACAAAAATGGATAAGGAAAAGGTGATATATATACATATACATATGTGTACATATATGTATATACATACACATACATACATATATACAAAATGGGAAAAAATACAAAGTGGATGTGTTGGTGTCTAAGAACCTTTCCAACCCTGAGGTTTCTGAAATGAAATCCATTCAGGGCTTCACTGTGGTGTAAGCCCAGGGCTTTGCCCCTCCCCCACTCACAGGTCCCTAACCTCTCCCTTGACCTTCCAGAACCACTCCTGCTCTCTCCCCCTTCTTTCCTTCCAGTTATATAATGTGAGATAACTGCAGAGTTCTTGTGAGCTCTTCAGAGAAGGACTCTACACAATTTTAGCCAAAGCAATAAGGGACTCCCAAGAGAAATTAAATTTTTGCTATGTATTTTATCCCTTCTTTTCATATAACTCATTTTTCCTGTCTAGCAGGTCCTCTGTCTTACAATTAAATATGCCTTAAGTACCCTCCTTAAAACAACGAAATCAAAAACCATCCTGAATTCAAGCTTCAGCTTCCATCCTCCCCACTTCCCTTCAGGGCTCCATCTTTACAGACGCATCTGTATCTGCTCTTCATGCGCCCGCCCCCCCGCCTGCCCACCCTTCACCAGCTGCAAACTGCCTTCTGCCTTCATCCCTCTACTGAAGCTACTTTTACCAACTCACCAGCCACCTCCTGATATGTAAAGCTGATGGACAGTTGTTGAATCTCATTTCGTCTATTGGTAGCATTTGATGCCATTAACCACTTCTAGAAAGATTCTCACAGCCCTCATGCCCCGGTCCCTGAGCTCCTCCAATGATTCTGGCTGCTCCTTCTCAGTCCCCACTGCGGGCTCCTCTGACTCAGCCTGTCCCTAAAATGGGGATGCTCCTTAGAGTTCTGTCCTAGGCCCACCTACGTGGCTTCCAGGGCGTAACTTAAGAGTTTCCAGTTCATATTTCCACATGCCTACCTGACACCCCCAGTTGGATGTCCCGTAAGTTCTTCAAACTCAACATCTTCAAATCTGAACTTTTCACTTTGGCCAGGGTTCCTTGTCTCAGAGAACAGCAAGCCTGGCATTCTCTCAACCTGTGCACCTCTCCATCAGTAATTCCTAGGAATTCCAGCATTCATCCAGGTCAGGCCAGCCCGCCATTTGGCATCTACTCATATTACTATCACAGCCACCACCTTCCAGCCTCCAGCCTATACTTCACTCTGCATTAAAGATGATCTTTCTACTGCCAAAACATGCATTTAAAATGATCTTTCTAATGCCAAAATATGATGTCACTTTGCTGCTCAGAACTTTTCAGGGGCATCTCATGTCTTCAAATCTATGGACGGAATAGCTTAGTATGGCTCATAATGTCCTTCATGGCAAAGGTCATTCCGTCCACTTCCCCCCAGAACTTCTTTTCAGTTCTTTGGGCAAGCCAACGTCCCTCACAACCATGGCTTAGAATGTGCCATGGCCTCCGCCTGGAACATTCTTTCCTTGTCATCTGGCTAATTCCCATCCTCTTCCTTCTGGATGTAGAATTAGATGTGTATCACTAGCAACTTGTACTGCGCCGCTCATGGCCCATTCCTTTCTCAGGTGTTATCATTTGTTTCAAAGGCTGCCTCTGCACGCTCAGAGGGCTCCTGCTTGCATCATATGGGAACTCCATATTCTTACAAATTATCATTCCTAGAAGTTTTCTCCCCTCCCCTGTATGAACCTTTGGGAAACATCTTTTTGCTTGGTGGCCCAATCCAATTCTGAAATATCACTCAGCTTCTTTCACAAATATTTATTTTTCCCTAGATATTAACTCACACTTTTCTATCCTTAGACACCATCAATGCAACATTAATTTGGGTTCCACTAATTCAAAATTTGCAACTATTAGACCCAAAGATACTTATTTTTTAAAATTTTTTAAAAGATTTTATTTATTTATTTGACACAGAGAGAGAGACAGCGAGAGAGGGAACACAAGCAGGGGAGTAGGAGAGGAGAAGGGAGCCCTATGGCTCAGGGCTTCCCACTGAGCAGGGAGCCCTATGTGGGGCTCGATCCCAGGACCCTGGGATCATGACCTGAGCTGAAGGCAGATGCTTAATGACTGAGCCACCCAGGCACCCCTAAACCCAATGATACTTGAATAAAAATTCATTAATCCCATTATTGTGAAGATTCAACTTTTTGGTTCTAAGAAAAAAGAACTCTTACGCTAGAACTTATGAAAGTGAAGATTCGTTTAGCACATTATCCTCTTTTGAATTTAATAATTAATTTTTACTAAAATAGAGCACTATCATGCTCTCTCATATGTTATGTAATGAAGTGGGTTTGCAATAACGTGGGAAAATACTTTCCAGGTCTAATTAGAAAAAGAAACATGATCACAAATATGTAAATTAAAACAGGAAAAGAAAAAAACCCCCAAACCTCTATGCTTGGAAAAAAAGATTTGAGATTTAGACACCACTATGGCGCTAGTGATGATCTTTGGGTGGTGGAATGACAATTTTTCCCTGTTATTTTGTATTTTTTAAAGTAGGCATGTATTGCTGTTCAATGGTAAAAAAAGATCACTTATTCACTCTTTAAAACCCTTATTTTCTTCTTGCCCCCTGGTCTGAATTGTGCAGGTCCATTTACACACAGACATTATTTTTTTAAGATTTTTAAATTTTTGAGTAATCTCTACACCCACTGTGGGGTTCGAACTCACAACCTTGAGATCAAAAATCGCTGGCTCCACCAGCAAAGCCAGCTGGGTGCCCCTAACACATGGATATTTTTTGATAAATGCAATACAATACAGTAAATATATTTCTTTATAATTTTGTTAATAACATTTTCTTTTCTCTAGCTTACTTTATTGTAAGAATATAGCATGTAATATATATAACATACAAAATATGTGTTGATTGACTGGCTATGTTATCAGTAAGGCTTCTGGTCAACAGTAGGCTCTTAGTAGTTAGTTTTGGAGGAGTCAAAAGTTAATGTGAATTTTCGACTGCAAAGGTTGGGGGTGTCAGTGCCCCTGACCCCCATGTTTTCAACTGTACTTCCTTCCTCCTTGTGTCACTTCACACTTTCATTGCAATTTTTTCTTTCCTCCTGGGCCTTATTTCTCCCATCTTTTATTTCTTATCCGTTTTTCTTTCTTTCTTCTTCCTCCTGTATTGTTCTCTCCTCCCTTCTCCATCCCACAAGGCTCATGAGAAGAAGGAGGAAAAGCCCCCATAGCCCTAGGTGCCTGGCAGTCCCTTCCCTCTGTCCCCTCCCAACAGATGTGTATTGGTGG
>CM052807.1:11387851-11452088 GCA_028533885.1 Nasua narica
TGAGTCTCGTTTTATTGGCTCATCGGCCGTTTGTACATCATCTTTAAAGAAATGTCTCTACGAGTCCTCTGCCCATTTTTGTATGGGTGGTTTTGTGGTGGTGGCTGTTGAATTCACTTGAGTTTCTGGGTGAAGATAACAAGACCCTGGGAATTTTAAATGGACCTAGCCCTCCCAACACACAGTAACCCAAGCCAATTTTACATATAAGACATAAATACAAGCCAACTGCCCCCAGGAACTAGGTACTGTATGGCTTCGAGGCTTATATTTTCCTACCAAGAGGTGACACTTAGTTTCTGTCAAGTTTAGTGAAACTGTGGCCTCTCAAGTAAGAAGTTCAGTCCAGCACTCTCTTCACCCCAGACTTGTTGGGGAGCTAGTTCCGGTACGGGCGATGGCCAGCCTGAGGTAGGACCAGGGAGAAGGCACCAGTGGCTGGCTTGGGCAGGATGGTGTGCAGAGAAAGGCCACACCGACAAGCCACTGCCAGATCTTTGTTTGGGCTTTTGGGTACAGAATCCCGGGTAGGATGCTGAATCTCAATGGCTGTAATCACGGGGCAATTTGGAGAGCTGAGAGAGGCTAACGTAAGCCCAGCTGTATGGCATCTGTCCAGCAGCCTCTTACTATTAACTACAGATCATTAAGCTGTCCAAAAGGAGGGCTGCTTCCTCAATTTACATCTCCAAAGGGTTGCTGACTGGAATTTTAAGTTAGCGTTCCCGAGTGTCCTCTCGCTGAATGCCCACTTTTGACTCATCTGAATTCTCAAATATGCAGCACAGGCACTGCTAACATGTATATTTTTAGGGGGCGTGTCTGATAAGCAAGAAGAAATCACATTTCTAATAGCGGCAAATACCGTGAACCAATACACCAGGCACCGACTAGAGGAGTTTAAAAGGCCCAGTGTGGCCGAGACGTGATGAAAAGGGGCCATTAGCCTCATTTTACAACCTCAGAAAGACAAAGTAGACCATCCTTACCAAGATACCTGGAAACTAGGAGAGAAAGCTTAACTGGGTTCATAAAGATGCATGATGCCAAAAACAACAACAACAACAACAACAACAACAACAACAACAACAAAAGTGTTCTCTCTTGCGTGGTTAGCCTATCCCTGGGAGGCCCCCAAAAGAACGAAACAGCAGAGTGTTACTGTGGAGAGGGCACAGAACAGAGGAGCCAGCTGTGCACTGAGCAAGCACAAGGCCCCTCAGTGAATGAGCTCGAAAGCACTATTCAAACACACACGGAGGCCAGACTTGAAAATTTCCTAAGCCAGACAAAAGCCAGTTTAGTCATACAAGCAAAGCTTAACGTAGCTTATTTTGCATGACAAATGAGGCTAACGACCTGGGTCACGTGGCGCTTATGCCCCTGAAAATCACAACTGAAACTTAAATTCTTCCCCCAAATTGATAGGAGGTAACCACTAACCAATTTCTCTTTCATTGAAGAAAATTCTAACGCTGTTCCCAATCACTGTGAAGAATTAACAGTCACTTCCTCTGTGCTCTCTGAGCTGCTTTATAACAATTTCCTCTGAGCCTCATCCCATGTTTTGGTTTGAGGGCTCCTGGTTTGCAAACTGTCTTTTTTTGGTGTGTGCACAATAAACCTTGACTAATTACTACTTCAGTGATTCCTTGGTTTTACTTCTATTTCTGTTTCAGTACTAAACTGCCAAATGGCAAATTGAGGCCAAGTAAGAGATCCAGCGCACCTGGTCAATGAGAGGAAGTAGTCTTGTCTGATCTTTAATGAGAAAGAATAGGGATGCTCCAATGAGGAGCAATTACCTAGGATAATTGATCACTGTAGCAAATGCCACAGACTTAAAGAAAAACACAGGCCCAGAGAGAAAGCTTCGAGAGGGGGAACGAAGGTGATATGAGGCATGAAAATAGAAGATTAGGGACCGAACATTGAGCCTGTTTACATTTTCGGGAAAGGGAGCAGGGAAATCACTAGATGTTATCCACAAATAGCAAGGACCATGGCAAGCAAGGAGCCTGAGAGGAAAAAAAAAAGATACTACCTAATGAGGAAGAAACAGTGAAAACAGCTTCAATAGCACATCTCCATGCTGGTGAGACAGCACAAGGGAAATCATTTTTAATCCTTGGCACCACATTTAGTGGAACGACTTGTTGATGAACTGCAGCAGGCTGGAAGCCGAGGAGCCCGAAACCAGGCATCTGGAGAGAGTTCAGAGGATACTAGTTCATGAGCAGAGGGCAGCAGGGGCATGTGGTGTCAAAGGGAGAGAGAAGAGATCGATGGCTCAGGTTGGCTTCAGAAGGTAAACTATGAACAAAAATTGAAAGCTATAGGGAGTCAGATGTGTCCCTAAATCATCAAAGCTCTTGTAATGATCAGTCATTCATCACTAGAATGGCTAGGGTCCCGGGTGCTCCTGGGTGGCTCAGTCAGTTAAGTGTCTGCCTTCAGCTCAGGTCATGATCAAGGTCCTGGGATCGAGCCCCACATCGGGCTCCCTGCTCAGTGCGGAGCCTGCTTCTCCCTCTCCCACTCCCCCTGCTTCTGCTCTCTCTCTGTCAAATAAATAAATAAAATCTTAAGAAAAAATGGCTGGGGAATGAGTTAATGCATATTCCCCCATATCTCCTCTACCCTGATTTTGGAAAAATAATAGACTTGACAGAATCCAGTGCTTATTTAGGACTAAATCATGGTTTTATTTGGGTAACAGATGTTAAAACCCATCTGATTTTTATTTTTTACTAAAGAAAAAATTTGAGGTTGATGAAGATTAATTTCTCGATCTTTTAAAAAATATCATAAGTAACCTAGATACAGGTTACAAGATTCAGCTGACATTTGAAAGATGTGCGAAATGACCATGGGGTTTTATAGTTACAAAATAATTGTAATAAAAAAAACAAGCAGGCTTTCTGGGCTTGAGTAGGATGAGATGATCCAGAGTAAGAATGCGTGAGAACGAGAGCCCATAGACTGACGCAGGGGCATGAGCTCCGTCACTCCATCCAGCCCTATGACTGGGGTGCTCATCGGCTCCTTGCTTCTGTAATGGGGACAATAAATCTGTCCTGTCTTTAGGGATGGTGGGAGAATGAGGGGAGTGGTGGAACGCTCTGAGACAAACCACTTCAGTCTCTGGACATGCTGGTTTCTCTTCCTCTATTGCAATTTAGATAAGCAGTTTGGAAAGCCCACTGACTGAAATTTCAAGCCATTGTTGGTCGCATCCAGATATTTAACTGAGACTCAGATTCAGCTGCCTGGTGGACCACAGGGCTTCAGGGAAAGCCTCTGCTAAGCCTGGGGACACAAAGATTATTAAAACAGCCCTCAGTCTCTGGCTACCTCCCCTACCTCGTCTCCTGCCTCTCCTCCTCTTGCCCTCTCTACCTGATGGTACTGGACTCCCTGGTCTTCAGTGAGTTCGCTAAATTTGCTCCTCTCGGTCTTTGTATTTGCTGTTCCATTTCCCAGAAAATCCTTCCCTCAGATATTTATATGGATCCCTCTCTCATTTGATGTAGGTCCCTGCTATATATCACCTCCACAGAGACCTTTTATGACCATCTTGTCAAACAGCCCACGACTGCCCCATTCCCTTGTCAGCATGTGACATCAGAGTAAATATTTGTTTACTATCTGTCCCCTACTAGAACATAGGTTGCATAAGGCCAAGGACTTCGGCGGTTGCTTTAGCAAATATTTATTAGCAAATATTGATTGAATTTGACCATATGCTTGGAGAACAAGTCCAGAAAAATGTCCACTACTTATTGCCATAAATCTCTGGCCATAAATCCCAATTTTGAGGTGTGGCTTTAGTAATTGGAGCTGGACAATCGTGGGCTAAATAGACCCCAACACTGGGGCACCTGGGTGGCTCAGTGGGTTAAAGCCTCTGCTTCGGTTCAGGTCATGATCTCAGGGTCCTGGGATCTAGCCCCTTATCGGGCTCTCTGCTCATCAGGGGCCCTGCTTCCCCCCCACCCTGCCTGCCTCTCTGCCTGCTTGTGATCTCTCTCTCTCTCTGTCAAATAAATAAATAAAAATATTTTTAAAAAAATAGACCCCAACACCTTTAATCTAAAGTCCATTGTAAAAGCAAGTCCAGAGTTCTTCTTAGCACCCACCCCAAAAGGCCCAAGATGGGGTCCTTCCTAAGTCGGAAGCAGGTATAGGCCCTTCTAGCCAGATCAGCTGCTTTGGGGAAGAAGCAAGTCATAACTTCAAAAGAAGAAAGAAAAATGGCACACTAAGTTGGAAATCTCAGCACTTCACCTTCTTGACATTCTGTCAAAAGCTCTATCTTCTAGCCCTAAGTCCTATTGATTGTCCTTGGGTTTGAACCCCTTTTGTGAGTGGAGTGAATGAAGTGTGTGTAGAGATACAGAACAGAGATGAATGGGGGGCCTTACACATCAGGACCCCCAACAAATACCTCATAAAGCCTAACCGATGAATGCGCTGAAATCTTTGATCCGTCCACATGCTTTGGACAGCCTGCCCCACTCAGCAGTTTTAGGACCAATAATCTTCCCCATCTCCACACTTGTCCCATACATCCACTGATTTGCTCTCTATACATCCTGGGATTTGAGGAAAATGATAGCTTTTTCTGCCTCAGACACACTGGGAGTCCTTGTTCTTGCTTTTATTCATCAAGTGGCATTAAAAGAGTGTTCTGCTCTTTTTTTTTTTTTTGAAGATTTTATTTATTTATTTGACAGAAAAAGAGATCACAAGTAGGCAGAGAGGCAGGCAGAGAGAGAGGGGGAAGCAGGCTCCCTGCTGAGCAGAGAGCTCAGTGCAGGGCTTGATCCCAGGACCCTGAGATCATGACCTGAACCAAAGGCAGAGGCTTTAACCTACTGAGCCACCCAGGTGCCCCGCGTTCTACTTCCTAAAGCATCTGTTTTACAAAGAAGCTGGTACTCTGTTAGACCACTTCATTGATTTCTAATTAGAATGATTGGAGGATAGGGGATCGCCAAACCATGTCCTCAGAGACTCTTTGTGATACTGACGTGATATGGATCTGCGTACAAGGCGTTTCTGGAAGGCTGCTACTTACTACTCACTGTTCTACAGTTTCGAGTCACCCATGGTGAGCTTGTGCCCTAAGTAAGTCCTAAAAGAACGCTGTGTACCAAGATTAAGTTGACATGAGAAGAGATCCAAGGATGACATCCGGCGATAAACATGGACATCGGCACTGGGCATAAATTCAGTTTTAGTGATCACTCAGTGTGGTCTCAGGGGCACCGAGAAGAGTGACTGTCCCCTCCAGACCCTGTCCTTTCCTTCCCCCACGTACAATATATGCCTCTTGAAAGCAGGCATTGGGTCTGCCCAGTGCCTGAGGCAATGCCTGACACATAGAGCACTGAGTGAATGAAGAAGGTCTAAAGAACACATTCCACCGCCCCATGGCTGCACTGTGCCTCACTGCCTCATTCCTTTGTCTCCTATTGCCATGGAAATGCCCCCAAGAGAGGCAACACCTAGGTTTTACCCATCATTTACAGGGCTCTCAGGCTCTTTCCTGAGAGTAGGTCTTGATGGGATTGAATAGAGGGAGAAAATAACACAGGGGGGATGAGGGCCCTAAAATGAACAGGAGGTGGGATGCAGAGGCTAAAGGTAACCTGCATTTAGCTCACAATTTCACTTACTGACATTCTGTCAGGCTCAGCTTCTGTCTGATGGAGAGCATTACATGGGAGCTGTCTTCCCAAGCTGCCTGAGTCACTGCTAGTTTTTTTTTTTTTTTTTAACATAAAGGACATCTGTTTTTGGAATTGAGGCCTCTCATACAGTGTGATATGAAAACCATCTTTCTAAACAATTATTGCAATCATCTCCCTGTGTAAGTGGGCTGAGGCCATGAGGGGCCTCAGCAGAACATTGGTGACTGGCTGTAGGCAGTGGAGTGAGTTGTGCCGATTTGCCTAAAAGATCCCACTACCTATTCTGATTATGAAGAGCATTTTCCCTAGATGCAAACATGCTATTTCACTGAGACTATTTCTGGGAGGGCTTGTTGCACACAAGGAAATAAGAGGAATTTGTAATGAAGCTTGTTTGGGCTTTCAAAGGATTCAAGTAGAGCTCTGAATTACTCAGCTAGAGTCTTAACTTCCCTCTAAACCTAATTTCAAGAAGGGACTTTAAACTCATCAGATTAATTTTTGTCCAGACCCTCTATTACTGAAGATTTGGTGACAAGGATGAGATTATAGCAAAAAATGAGTATGAAACCAGACAAATTTTAAGATCCTTTCCAATTCTGATTTTTTGTGATTTCATATTGGGGAGGAAAATAGTCTTAAAACCCTTTACTCAAAGCTTAAATGCTATATCTTGTTTCAACTCAGTGATATATTTACTTCTTCTAATGTTCTTCATAGCAATACTATTTAATTGAGTCCCATTCAAAATTTCAAGAAAACAGCTGGACTTGAACGAAGAGAAAAATGTAATAGCTTGACCTCCTTATCAACAAAGGGAAACTTCTTGTCTGAGTTGGTGGCCAGAAAAGGGATGGGTAGCTTCGTGGGGTGCAACAGAGACGGTGAGGGCCATTTAGTAAACAAAAGATGACCTTTCTCTTCCTCAGTGTGTGATGTTTCTCAATGTCATTTCCACCCCTATGGCTCTACACATGTCAAGTTTTAAACTCAGTGCTCAGACCAGAAGAAAGGCCAGTAACTTGACCTGGCTCAATAGATCAGGAAATCAAATTAGCACTAGAATAACCAACATGTGGAAAGTAAGATTTGAGAAAGGATGCTACATGTGAACTTAGAGCAGCCAGCTGGAGTGGTGTAGAGGTCATCCAACCCAGCAGCTGAAAAAGCTGTGTTGGGATTGTTAGGAAACTAATACTCAAGATCTGACTCTGCCATTGACTGGCTAAAAACTCCGGGCAAAGCATCTCCCACCTGTGGGACTTGGGTTCCTCATCTAGAAGTAAGGTTGCAGGGCTTTGTTTTGTTTTGTTTTTAAGTTACCTAATATTTATGTAGCGTTCCCTACATCCCAGGAGCCAAGGCGAGTGTTTTATAAGACTCTCATTTGACTCCCTTGGGCCTTGGAAACTCTCAAAGAGCGTTGAGAGAGACAATATGTGAAGCAGCTTCTGCCATAGCCTTTGGCCTCCCCTCTCTCCACTGGATCCAAAAGCAGCTCTTCCTCTACTGTTTCTCCCTGCAGGTCAAGGGACTCAGGAAAGAAACCTCCATGCAAAGATGGAAATTGTTTGGCCTGGAGAAAAGGCATGACATGACTTGATCATCTTTTTTCAGCTTGTGAAGATCCATTTCAGGGGCTGGTAGAGTCAAGGTGATAGTAAAACTTGAGAAGACTAAAGGAACATACGGCCTGGCCTGAAGCTGGCAGGAATTACACTAAGCGATGAATGGGATGGAAGGGCCCTGAGGTCTAGAGCCCAGAAGGAACTAGACACAGGGATCATGTTACCTCTTAATCCAAAACTTTGTGGGCGGGGCTACTCTAAGGGCTCATCTGTCCAGAATGGTTTGGATCAAGTGTTCAATGAGACATAGCAGTGCTTTAAATGAGCTCTAAAAGCCCCTCCGGTCCACCCTGTGAGATAATAAGGAAAGGTTTTCTGTTTTGTTTTGTTTTTAGTGAGGGGAGTAATAATTTAGCAACACAGTCACATTATAAGAAAAGATCTTGGTGGAAATTTTACTTGCGAAGGTATAAAATGTTAAATTAATTGATGAGCTGCGGCATACAAAATGTTGTCACTGAATCTTTTGATCTGATTTCTACATTGGTAGTCGGGGCAGGGACCTCATTGGCCTGGGAGTCAGGAAACCCATTTAATCCCAGCTCTACCTGCAGCCTCTTCATTCAAAAAATGCTAATAACCATCTCTGCTCTGCCTGTCCTACAAGAACGTCGTGAGAATCAAATGAGCTAATGTCTATTGGACATGTGTTGGAAACAGTCAAATAATTATCAGATATCAGGTATTATAAGCTAGAAAAAGAGTTCATCTGTCAAAAAATAGGTGTAGAGTTAGAACCAATTGGTATTTTAGAAAAGGTTCATAATTCAAATGTTCTGTTCATAATTATGTGCATGGATAGAGGCACAAGGAGGAGAAGAAAGAATCGAATGGCTGTTGTATAGGTGAATCACCTTTCTTTCACTTAGAAGTCAAGAATTAGACTCCATGGGGCGCCTGGGTGGCTCAGTGGGTTAAAGCCTCTGCCTTCGGCTCAGGTCATGATCTCAGGGGCCTGGGATCGAGCTCCCGCATCGGGCTCTCTGCTCAGCGGGGAGCCTGCTTCCCCCTCTCTCTCTACCTGCCTCTCTGCCTGCTTGTGCTCTCTGTCAAATAAATAAATAAAATCTTAAAAAAAAAAAAAAGAATTAGACTCTTGGTTTGCTGTGTCAGGAAAAGAAGGCATAGCAAAATAATTCTCAAACCACATGACCAGGGCTTTGTGAGCAAGGTTAAGTCAATTTCCATGAAGCTTGAACCAAGAAATTCACACAGAAACCAGAGAGCACAGGGCAGCTTTCTGGTTGACCAAACTCATTTCAGGTTGTACAAACAGCATGGAAGCCAAAAGAAGAAGATGCTCAACATAAGATCATCTGACCTTTTTGAGACTGAGACTAGAGTAACATTTAACTATTTAGGGGTACAACAGTATAGGGAAATAGGATTTGGAAAAAAAATATATCGTGGTTTTCTATCCTGAGAAGCTGAAAAATGGAAATTATCTCATGGTGGGATACTAGGCTTAATAGGTTGATTAATGCTCTTCCCACAAAGATGTTCACATCCTAATCCTTGAAACCTAAGAATATGTTACCTTACATGGCAAAAGGGACTTTGCGGATGTGATTAAGCTAAAGGTCTTGAGATGGGAGATTGTCGTAGGTTATCTGGGTGGACCCAATGTCATCACAAGGGTCCTTGTGGGAACGGGCTAGGGAAGAAAGTCCGAGCCAGAGAAGGAGATGTGGTGACAGAAGCAGAGGTCAGAGAGAGAGAGAGATTTGAAGATATTCTGCTACTGGTGTTGAAGTTGGAAGAAGGGGCCATGAACCAAAGAAGGCAGGTGGCCTCTAGAAGGTAGAAAAGGCAAGGAAATGGACTCTCCCCTACCGTCTCCCAAGGAACACAGCCTTGCCTGGCCCATTCTCGATTTCTACCTCCAGAACTATAAGATAATAAATTAAGTTTGTGGTAATTTTTTTCAGTAGCAATAGGAAAGTAGCAAATAAGAAAGCAAAGGCTAATGATTTCAGGCCGTGAACCTCTCTGCTATATTTGACCTCTGTAAATTAAAGAAGGACAAAGGAATAAAATTAGAAAATGATAAAACATGACTAAAAACAGGATGCTGAAGATAATTTGTTAACATCAATCACTAGTTTCTTTGATTCCATGGCTACTGGTATGGTTGTGAATTGTATTCACTGGTTTCTAGTTCGTACTTGCCCTTTGCTTCCTTGTTATGAACACACACATACACACACACATGCACACAAACACACACACACACATTTTCTGCTTCACTTAAAGCAGAAAAATAAAAGTTCTATAGGAGATGTGCCTTGACTCCCACTATAACCCCCTGCCTCTCCCCACTGACGTCCCTTTACAGGAGCCTCTCATTTCCCTATATACCCTCCCCATCTCCTCCTTCCCCCACCATCAGAGGACTTCTTGATCTTCTTTGAGGCAACTCTTTCCCAGACTCTAGGCTACTCTGAGGCAGAGGTTGTGATGGCAAAATCTTAGGAATTCCACGGCCGATAATGCTTACTAATGCCTGGCAAGAACAGCCTCTGGTTTACTGTAGGGCTTGTGTGGCGGGAACATTTGGAACCAAGATGTTGCTCAAACAGCTGCAAAGTGGCTTTGGGCTTGTGTGTGGCTCTCTCTCTCTGCACAGGAAGGAAAGCTGGAGGCCTAACACAGGGAAGTCATTTAGCTTTTGAACAGGGTGGGCCACTTTATTCAATGTGTCCATGGTGGTGGGAGAATGGCCTTACCTCTTTGACAGCCCATGGAAAGAGTATGAAGTACTACCCTGTGGGGCTCACCTAGGAAGACCCAGCTCTCAGCATCCTGCCTGGCCAACAGCCTAGCAGGACGCAGGAGGCTGTGATTGGCTGAGAAAGAACTGACCCAAAGATCAGACATGACAGGTAGGACCACTAGGCCATTTCTCTAGAGCAATGAAACCTCTGGTTAAGTCCACCAAAGATAAGCATTAAATGGTGCAGGGCACCATTAGGGTAGAATATCTGATCAGAATTTTCATACAGAAAGATTGTATCAGTAGGACACTCCGGAGGCTTGAGTTATGTAGGCATAGCCTCAATTGTCCAAATGAGTTCATAGTCACTCTGGCCTCTCCTCTCCTCCATCCCCCACCCCCCCCACAACATTATTACAGAAAAACGATGTGTAGAAACTAGGAGTAAAACATTCTGCTTTCTCTTTCAGGGTTTTCCTACACTTCAGAGAGAAAGGGGTTCACTTCACTGTACCACTCAACTGTTCTCCCCTCATTCTCTCCCAAGAAGTATCTACCCACCGGGGATAAAGCATTTCCAAATATGACTCCTTCAACTTGGGTTTTACAGACTATAACCTTAAGCTTGGAAAGAACAGAAACACGTACATGCTCTGATGTGAAGGCAATGAGCCTGGGAACAGCAGCCATTCCTTTCTCCTTGACTTCCGGGAACATCTTAAAGCGTGCAATCAGCATAGCATACATGTTAGATATAGCGCCACCTAAAGAAAGTAATAGCAACACACAGTGACCTTTTCTAGTCATTATCAACATCATTTCACATGCAAGCACCATTCTTTATCTCCATTGACCTAGAATCCTCCTTGGACACAGGAGAGGGTTTTATATTTTAATATATTAATATTTATAAATATTAATATTTATTGGTTATTCTTTGAACTGAATCCTCAAACTCTGACTGAATTCTCAGGCTAGGAGGGTCAAGAGAAGGGAGCATTGGGCCAAACCACAGGACACAGGCTACCCCTTCACATCCCAAATCTGCAACTCAATGGAACTGCTAATTGATTCTGCTCTTGCTGGGAGTCCTTTGAAGAGGTTCTTAAGAACTGAGAAATTGTTGCCTTCCTTCCCACCATGTGAACATGGCCATTTGTTACTAGGCCTGTGGAAATCTTACTTATAACCTGATGGAGAACACATTTCTTTTCATTTCAACTCCGGCAATGTCTTGGACTTGCAGTAAGAGAATCCATTGTAGCCAATGGTGTGGACTGTTAATCCATAGTTCTTATAGAATGAGGATAAATGTCCAAGCCCATTTCATCATACTCATCTGTGAATTTCCCCAGAAAAGTTCCTTCCCCTCAAAGACATCATGGAAACACAATTGTAACAGCTGAACAAAATCTTATTTCATAAGGATAAGAAAACACAAAACTAAGGGAATTTTAAGTCTATGTTGAATTGCCTTTCCTGTGTCATCCTAAGATTGTCAAGGATTTCATACCATAACATTTGTATCTTTATAAGTAAGGTCTCAAGCAAAGAGAAGTGAGCTTTCCCTCAAGACTGATGGGAAGTTTAGAATTTTTGCAATACGAGAAGAAGACAGGTTGTTGTGCATGCAAATGGAGATGACGACATGGAAGCTGTGACATCATGAGGCAGAGTGAAGCCACTATCTCCTCATTTCCCATAGGGGAGACAGTGGGCTCTGCCATGGAGTGCTTTGAGTTCCCTTCCCTTTGGGTGGCTGAGGAGAGAGGGCTCTTTGTACCAAACTGAATGGCCCGCCCACATCAGGCCATGACTCTTGCCTCATGCGCCCTGGGCCCTAAAGCAAGCAGGCAGCTGGGCCCTGGTTCGGTCTTCAGTCAGCATAGGGGCAATTTCTACCTCTTCTGACCCCTACAGACACGGGGCAAGCA
Organism: Nasua narica; assembly: GCA_028533885.1. Taxonomy (NCBI): domain Eukaryota; kingdom Metazoa; phylum Chordata; class Mammalia; order Carnivora; family Procyonidae; genus Nasua; species Nasua narica. The sequence goes on from CM052807.1 coordinate 11,399,823, forward strand.
GAATCCAGGTCAGGCCTGATTTGAGCAGACACCTGGTCTAAAAGGGCTGAGGTTGGAGGATGCTGCGGGGCAAGGGACCAGCTTTTGAAGGAAATTCCACTCCATCGAATGGTTTTTCAATCTTGGCACTTAATGATATTTGGGGCTGAGAATGCCTTATGGGGGGGGGGTCCTGCCCACTGTAGGATGCTTAATAGGATCCCGGGCTGTTATCCACTAGAGGCTACTAGTACTACCTGCCTCCCCTGCCCCCCACCCCCAACCGAGTTGTGACAATCAAGAACTTCTCCATTCATGGCCAAAAGTCCCCTGGGGTACAAGAGCCCCCAGCGGAGAAGCACTGCCCTAGTTGTTCTTGTGAGAGAGGCTGGGGAGAAAGGAAGCCAGGAGAAAAAAGGGGAAGATGAACACAAAGAAAACATGTCAGATAGCACAGTTATTCAAGAAGCTTCCAGCTCTACCTTGCCGCTCCTCATTTTGCCACTTCAGTTATTCTCAGTCTACAGATCCAATAGCCCTGAGAGAGATGAAGAGGGTTCTGGATCGTTAGAGCAGACTGCTTTGTGCAACCCAGGCAAGGAGGACAGATGCATCTTCCAGAGGAAGGATGCAAAAACGAGCTCTGAATCATCAGGAAAATCCTGTTAGATTGGGATAGGTTTGTGACTAAGCCAAGATTTCCCTTTATTCTCCTTTGTTCCTTCATGACTTGCTGAGTAGTGAGGAATACTCCAGTTCTCTTTGGCTCCCAGACATCAGTGACATCACATAAACAGATTTCTTCTAGAAGTTCCAGAGAACTTTCCATGAAGCATGAAGCCTCTGGATGTTATAGATGGAGGTGTAAAGTAAACTGAGATGAGCTATTTATTCATGTCATAGACCTAAATCTCTATGTTTAGTTCCAGGCAATAGGACTTTCAGATCTCGGACACATACGATGTATGATATCCCCTATCCCCACTCCTTAAATTGTAAGACCCTATACCCCAGGAATAAGGCTGGATGCTACCTGCAAAGGCATCCATTTGCAAGTGAAGATGCTATAATCAATCTCTCCTCTGTAATGCCTTGTAGAAAGCAGAGCAGAAACAGGTTGCCAATGGCCTTTTCTTCCGTTCCCGCCCCACTTTGCAATGTCTACATTATATTTAGCATGACATCAGTGGCTTCCATCTTGACATGAGAGCATATGGATCTTTAGGATCCAAGGAGGGAGCCCCATGATCAAGGTTAAAGTCTTCCCACATGACCATTTTCTGTCCCTGATGGGGGTGTCCATACTTGACTTAGCAGAACTGCCAAAGAGGGTTCTTCCTCTGGGTGCATATTTTCTGGGGCAAGTGTGTTCCAAGCACAGCTATATTAGGCCTGGCCCAGGCCCCCTTAGCCAAGTTTTCAGGATCAGCAGGAGCAGCTGTTCTCTTCCCACTCCTGGGGAGCACTAAAAGAGAGCTCAGGAGGCTCAATCACATAACCAACCTTGTAAGAGGAAGAAGAATAGAGGTAGACACAATGCTGATCTCTGAACATTACCTAATTCCTGATGAAAAATACCTGAAGGGCATCGGTTCCAGGCAATGATGACAAAGTTCCCTCCATGGGGAATGGCTTTCCAAAGGAAAAGTGAGTTCCCTTACAAAATAAAGGCTAGCTTCAAATTCATCACAGCTGGTGTTTAGTGGAAGAAAAAAAAGGCTAATTTTCCCTTCCATTTAACTAACATGTTTTCCTTCAGCACCTGAAAAATGGTGTTGTAGCTTTAAAAGCATAAAATACAATAGCAGATCTGAGCTTGTAAGTAAAGCTGCTTAATTTAAGCCCTACCCTTGAGGCCACTGTTGCTTGCTTATAATTTCTTCTTTCACCCTGTTCTTTATTTTCTCTCTCCCTCCTCATCCACTTGTCTCTGTAGGTTTGCCGAAGGGACATCCTGACATGGCCCTTGCTAGGCCTGACGTAATGGCAGGTGCGGCTGTGGCGTCCTCAGCAGGGCCAGTCTCAATGTTCTGAGCGCCCGCCCCATTCTGATGACCCTCTCCTGCCACTGACTAGGTGACAGTCTGCATGCCAGGTTTATTTTCCACGGGTCAGTGACTCTCTCTCCTTACTGCCTTTCTAACTTCTATTTCTTCTGTGCATCAAAACCAAGGTCACATACAGATCTGGAACCAAGGGCAAGGCTTTTTTGACTGTCTTGGCTGGGAAAGGTGTAAACAATGGAGTTTACAATCCAATGGCTGGTGATAGAGGCGGGGTGGAAGAAGAGAAAGCAAGAGAAAGAAGGAATCAGAAGCCTCTGTTTTAGCTTTAAGAAATGGTTTCCCAAGTCACTCTCTGTCCTCCTTGAAATTAATGTAAATCAGCTTCTCTGGTTGTTACTCGAAAGGGACAGAGTATATAGGCTCTATTACATAAATCTGCCTCATAATGCATCCTGAAACAGAGAAGGCTTTATTAAATGAGGCTACTCTTTCACTAATTGTGGGAAGAGTTTCAGCGAGTGAATTCCCTTACGAGGAATCATTATTCCGGTGTTCCTCATGATCCATACATCTTCCGTATAGGATCACAGTAGAAGGATTGGGTAAATATCCGCTCCTGTTTATCCTCTTTCTGAACACAAATAACTATTGCTTGGGCATGGGCTTGGAAGCACGGTCAATGGTCATGTATTATCACACTCATTCTTTTGATCAATATAACCCATTTAACATAAGCAGAAATACAGACTAGATATTTCATCGCTCCTATAGTCATAACGAGGCACTGCCTATCAGAAGAAAAAACACAAAGAAAGGTTGAAATGTCATATACCAGGAGAAAATATCCCATCGCCAGAGCCCCCCGGCCAGCCAATGATTTCTCTCATTTTCTTTAGCGTGACATATTCCAAGAGCACAAAGACTGGAGCAATTTCATAGGTGAACCTGAAATGTAGTAATGGCCACATTTTATGCATGTAACTCGAAGAAATAATTCATTGTTACATCTATAGAACTATTTTCAAGCCCTACATTCACAAAGGTTTTGATTATAGCATTGAGCAGAGAGAAAATTATGTCTTCTTAAAGGCTGCCCATTTTCCTATATTCCTAAATTTAAGAGCTTAATGCCGAAGGGTCATTTATCATATTGGATAAATAAAGAACACTGCAGAGTAGTACTATTTAAAAGACATCATCTGGTCCCATTTCTTGTTCAGATTATACATAATTTTAAATCCAAAATGCCAAAGAAAGTGCCTTTTGTGTTTGAAAAATGTTATATAACTTTGATTGATGTATCTTTGCATGAAAGATACATCAGGACTCTTTTCTTTTAAGTTGAAGTGAACACCCATATACTTCTGAAATTTGTGTCACTACGTATAGGGCTGCTTAATTAAAAAGAGATTTTCACATGAGAGATACAATAAAGACCAAGAAATCTCACTAATAATTATCCTGGATTTAAATGAAAAAAAAAAAAAAACACATTTAACGACTTACATGTTCGTGTTCGCTGTTGATGTTAGCCAGTCTGCTGCTAATCCAACCATATCCAGTCCAGTGGAAAGTTGATTGAAATATCTGGGATGCCCTGAATAAAATGGAAAACCAGAATCAGGACTGCATCTAGTGAAACTAAATGCCTCTCAAACACAGGACTGCTCCAGCTAAAGAACCTTGAAAGATCCTTCAGTAATAGGAAATTCACATTCAGAAACCCATCCTGTGCATGCACGTGTGTGTGCGCGTGCGTACATTCACGCCGACACACCCAAAAGGAACATTTCATTTAACAAGAGAGACTATTTTGGGTTTTGGTATTTCTTAAAACACACTCTAAAAAAACCATCCTCTAAACATTATTCTATAAAAAAAAATAACAAGTGTGGTTTGCAATGCGGATGCTAGTTTATTTCCTAGCATCCCTTCAATACATTTGCAAGCTGAAATGCTCGTGTAATCCAAAGCTATTCTTGTTTACACTCATGCTGCTAAAAATCCTTTTTTGTTGAAGTTGTTCTGGGAATCAGTCATATCATGACATCTGCCAGGCAAGCCAACATTCGTAATGATATCAGTGACAAATGACTGATGATTACAAAAGACAAGGCAAAAATGAGAAAATAGGACACTGTTGAGTGATTTGTCTTGGATTCAAAAGGTGATGATTGCCTAAAGAGGGCATGCGCAAATCTAATTCTTGTCGATTCTTTTCGGTCCAAATATTTGATTACAAACAACAGAACTCCTTCACAGTTGTGATTTAAAATAAAGCGGGATACAGTCAACATCACTGCCTTGTCAACGAGATACATGAAGATATATTCAATGGGCTGATGAGTCCATTAGCAAGCCTTATCTAATTAACTTCTAGATTTCTCTAAAACTCTCTAAAGGAGTTGACATCCAAATACTCCTGAGGCTATTATTTAAAATGTGACTGTAAATACCCCATTAGAATTTCATCCCTTGCCCCATGAAAGCCTATCTCTAAATATGTGATTTGCTTGGCAGCAAAAATTTGGGAAGATTATCAATTATGGAAATAGCATCTGATAAAAAGGCGGCTGCCACTTATGAACACCTGTGTGAAGCCCAGGGAGGACGGTCCCTCAGGCCAGCACGGGCAAAAGAAGATAAAGGAAGGCAATGGGGAAAGCAGGGACAAAAGTCAATACAGAGCTTATCTCCAGGACTGGAGTGCTCTCCTATCAGCCTCGGGCATGTGGCTAGACAATTAGACACGGAGAAAAGATAGGAGCTGGAAAAGGGCACATTTCAAAGAGACCAGAATTTGTGGGGCTCTTGCTTATTCTCGGGCATTGTTTTGCCTCCCTGTGGCTGTGCACAGTGCTCTTCTACCTTTTGGCTCTTTACCAGGCCCTCTGATGCTGACCCTGTCAGTTTATGCATCCAGGGAAAGTGAGAAAGCTGCCGCCGCGGGGGCCATGGTCTGGAACAGCCCTCCCCTGTCTCTGCCTCATTGACTCCCCATTTCATTAGAGCTCACAGCTGAAATCACAGCCGCTTCTCCCTCCTGATGCCCCTTCATTTCTCTTTCCCTAAGCCATTTCTTTAAAGGGAGGAAATTAATAAAGATTAGCAAATCAATCCATTAATCTACTCTCCCAATTCATATGCATTCTCTGGATGAATCTGGCGTCTATTATCACACACTATTTAACTCTCTGGAAACTTTGGCATGAAAACCTCTGCCAAAAAAAAAAAAAAAAAAAAAGGAAAGAAATTCCAAAGTGTGTGTCCAGCCCCAGGATCTCAAAAGGCCAATCCATCCTGCTAACTGCCTTTGGAAAACTGGGAAGCAAGTTTGAGACTTCAGTGGCTTGACTCCCTTCTCTATTTTTTTTTTTTTTTGACCTTGGTCTCCCGTGGCGCCTGAATCTCTTGGGCTCCAAAATTTTCATTCTCTGAGGGTGATGTGAAAAAAATGGAGGGAGATAGTTTGACAGGTTTGAACAACGGGTCCTCTTGATTTCTGCAGAAGTATGCTGCAGAAATATTCTATTTGCTCCCTTCCCGTGACCTCCTGAAGGCTGCCAGAGAATCCAAGCAGGGCTCTCCGAGAGAAAGGGTGCAAGAGACCTGCCTTGGAGGCTGTCAGCAGTTCCAGCTGCTGCCGCCGCCGCCGCCGCCGCCGCCCCCACCGGCCTGGGAATCGGCGGCCACGCGCAGCCGCGCAGCCTGGGAAGGAGGAAACGTGAGATTAGAGCCGCTCACGCCTCTGGACCGCTCCCCACAGACTAGCAAATGAGCCGGGAAGGATGCGCAGCCCCGGCGAACAACCAGCCCCCCAGCGGCCCTGACCCTTTTGTCCACCGTCCCTTGGGGAGGTCCCCAAAGGCGGTCCAAACTGCTCTCCGTGTACCCGCAGCAGGCACCCAAGGATGGCCTCATTTATCGATGCTTCCATTTCTTTGTCTGATGGCTCCCTTAAAAGACTCAAGACAACATTAACCCCTGCACTCCCCAACCACCACCACCACTACCATCACCAAGTCCAATGGCCCCCGAAAATGTCAACTATTCCAGAATCCTATCATTCTCTGCAGTTTTCAGTTTTCTGTTCCAACGGTTCTTACAGACGGAGTTTTAACGATACATGTAGACTGCCATTTGCAAGTATTCCCCGATTGCCCTTCACTCCTCTCTAAGCTTGGAGCCCAAGTGGAAATGAGATTAAGGACTCTTTGGTAGAAAACAGGTGCTAACATATTTTATAAAAGCAACTCCCGAGGAGAATAAAATGTCTAATGGTCACAGAGATGGTAACAACTTTACAGACCCTAAATACTGCTAGTGGTCAAATATCAATTATAGCATAAAAACCTATAAACTTGCCAGTCAAAAAGAGGTGACTGGTGTTAATTCTTTGAACTGCTGTTTGGGGGTGGAATGGGGAAGACCAGAAGACTACATAGGGTATGAATAACATTGATATTGATGCTTAGAAATCCAACTTAATCCTATTTTCCCCTGAACTTTAAATAAAATGCATTAGAACTACACATGACCAACGGTTTCACAAGCATTATGGCAAAATCTAAGAATTGAATTGCCCCTTCTCCTCCTAACACCAAATGAAGCATCGATAGACAGAACTATGACTTTCACTGACTTGCAATTCCCATTATCTTAACTCTTTAAATTACATGTCAGATCGCCAGCTTTTAAAGATAAAGATGTAAAACATTTTTATAGGTTCTTTTCAGTTTGGTAGCAATAAAAATAATAGGTAGCAGCCTACTATGATCAGACTGAAATATTAGGTTAGGGGAATGGGTGAAACAAAAATGAATTAAGAGCACTGTTCAGGTTTTATACCCACAAATATACCGAAAGCTGGGAGGAAGAACATCTTTAATGCCTAGTATATACATCGTGTGGATTCTCCGTGAACATAATTGAGAATGACAACTAATAAGCCTTCAAAATTCAAACTCCACAGACCAAGGGTGATCGAAATCACCAAGTTCAACACCTTTCCCTATGTACCTAGTTCTAAGTCTATAGTGTCACAAAAGTGGATACTTATAATGCAGCAGATTGATTTCCCTAGGCTGCTTCTCTGCATACTTTTCCTCTCTGTGGGTATAATGAATGGAAAAACAAAACCAAAAGAAGTAGCTAAAAGTCACACAGCAAACATTCTTAAAATACTTGTTGATTACAGCAATACAATAATTCATTAACCAAAGAAATGGAAACATAAAAAGACCAAGTTCCTATGGTAATTAATATTCATGTGACATTTTTATTTGCTAGCGGATCTTTTTTAAGGCTACAAATCAATTTAGAGCCACAAGGTATTCTATCCCTCGTGATATTCATTCATACTTATTTTTATTGCTTTAATGAAGTGTAGTGGTATTACGCAGCAGCACGGTTAGAGACAACACAGGGAAAAAAGGGGTAATCATGACCTGGGGAGACAAATAGCTGATTTTGTGTAGATAAAATAAAAGCTTAGAATGTGCCCAAATACATGTCACACCTGGGGCAGGAAAATGAATAGCACATGAAGACTACTTTGAAAAAAAGCAATAAATACAAAATACATTTTAAAATAAGTATATTTGATTCCCCTCCCCCACCCATTTTCTTTATTTTATTTTCAGAATGGCTCTGAAGCACATACGCATCCTTGTATATAACACGGCTGAATAGCTAAGCTAGTCTGTATTGTGTTTTCTTTTGTGGACATTTCTTAAAAAAAAAAAAAGAGAGAAAACCTGGGGTTGGAATCTGAGGTCCTGGTCATTTGAGACAATGCCAAAATATTATCTCTCTGTTACAATAATGACATACGATGATTGTCCAATGTCTGGTCATTCCTATGCCTAGGAAATGACTAGCACTACACTAGTATTGGGCTTTTGTTTGGATCATGCCTTTTGAGCTTTCACTTCCATATTCCCTTTCTTTCTCCATTTTGGGTCACTTCTACTGGCCTCTCCTGACAAGTGGTTGCTTCTACATCAGTGGTTGATCTCCACAGCCAAATACGTGCAATGCAAAATCTGATAATTTGTGCTTAATACATTTATCACGTTTCTGATATTATCAGCTTCAGAAGCAAGAACATTAATAGTAAAGGGTGCCTTTGCTTTATAGCATTCTAATAATGACTTTTGTAATTGATGAAAATAACTCTATAAATCTGAAAATACCAGTAACTCCATAAACAGAAAACATTTTTATATTAAAAAAAATTGTAAAAGGGAAAAAGAGCTTTATTATTTTTGACTGGACAATACCTGTTTTAATTGCATATTTTAGAGTCGTTTGGCAATGCATCAAAATTTCCTCCAAATTTTGTGGTTGGTCTGCCAATTCCCAGTTATACTCTTGAAGGAGCTCATTAGGATAATGGAAATCAATCACTTTGGTTGATCTATCGAAACTTTTCACCACATACTGAAGCAAAATGTCCATAACATCTTGCAGAAATGCCAAAGTGGGCCTTTCTCCATCACATGCTGGAAGCAGGTCTAAAGAATGGAATAAAAAATGTCACATTTTAATTTTACCGTGAAAATATCCAGGCAAGATCTTGATTCGGCATTTTCTCTTTGGATTGAAGGATTTTGTGCTTTGAGAAAAGACAATCAGGAAACGCAGAGCATTTTCTTTAAAGGGGAGGTATTTTTCAGAGATGAAAAAGAAATTGCAATTTCTCCCCCACCCCAAATTAATTCTTGCATTTCAATCCATAACGTGTTGGTTGCTTTCTTTTTTAAAAAGAGTGTGCTTCCATTCATCTGTTTCACAGGAGTCCCTCCAAATGTTATATCTCAGTAAATCATCTTAAATGATTATGGAAATACGTCACATCAGAAATGTTTGAAGAATGCCTTTGGGCAAATCACGCAAAGTGGAGCATGCAATGTTAGGATCTCTGACCCATTAAGAGGGCTCGCTATTTCCTAAGTCAGTGTGTGTGTGTGTGCATGTGTGTGTGTGTGTGTGTGTGTGTGTGCATGTGCGCGCTGTTTTAGGTGACTGGGTGTGTAAACACAAGGGAGTAAAACCCCGCGCAGGTCTCACGTGAATATAATAGTTTCCCTGTGAAATTGCAGCTATGAATTACTCTTGCGATCTAAAGACCTAGAACGTCTCCGCAACCAAGTCCCACCTGTTCCAGCGGCCCCCAAGAAGCCGACTTCGAGGTCCAGCGCGCGCGGGAACCTCTGTCAACCGCAAACCCGAGGGCGGCTCTGGGGCTTGAGCGCCGAGGCCCTAGAGTCCCCTTGGAACGCCCGCGCCCAGCGCCGTGCAGAGGCCGGGGTTGGGGCTCAGACGAAAGAACAGGCACAGTATTTCTGGCTTTCAGCTGAAGATTCACGCAAGGTCCGCCCGCCTCCGCCCTGCTTCTGGACGACTCGGATCAGGGCCCTGACACCGAGTCCCTTCTGGTCGCGGTGGGTGGGACTGTGCTAGGGACAGTTGATCCCGGGAACCCCACCAGACGCCTTTACCTGTTGCATGTAGAAACGCATAGTTGACGTCCGCTTTGGGGCAGCTGCAAGGCTTCTGATTACAAGCGCAGGCGGCCTTCCGGGAGGTGGCCCGCGGTGGCTGGCTTCCGCCACTCTCCGCCGGCTTCTCGGCGTCTCCGTAGAGCAGGGCTAGGCAAGCACATTGAGAGGGCTGGTCAGCCGCCTGCCGGTCCCGGCTCCCTCGCTCCTGCCCATCCCCGGCCAAGAAACCTCAACTCTGCTGCTGGGGATGCGCAGGTGAGAAGGTGACATTGCCCCGCGGGACCCAGAGGCGACTGACTGGCCATGTTCGATTCCCTCCCCTTGCATGGGCAGGGCACTCACCGCACAGCTTGTTTCCGATGCCGCCCGTGAACTTCTGAGCCACCTGACACCATGCTCTCGCTGCAAGGAAAGACAGGTTGGAGGGCAGCGAGGCAGAAAGAGAATAGCAGACGTGTGAAATTTCGTTCCATGGGAACAAACGCACTACAGCCGGGGTCCGGAAAGGGGCCGCCCGGAGCTGCGCACAGAAGACAGGTGCAGGAGGGGCGCGGCAGCCCGGCGGCCCGGCCCGGCCCGACCTTTTGTTCGCTGATTTGTTTTCAACAGAAGCCCAGCCTCCAGCCCTTTGCACTTGCCTTCCAGGTGCCAATAGGTTCAGGCAAACTCCCTTTCCTGCCTTGCTCCAGCGAGTTTTCCTAGATATCGAAGCTGTCCATTTTCCTTGCACGCTCTCCTTCCAGACCAAGAATTCTCCCTCTTCCATTTTTCCCCCCTTTTCCCACAGCCATTCTATCCCTCTACAGGGTCCAGACACCAAGATGGTGGCAGTGACCCAGGCCCCCGGAATTCGGTTTCGAGAAGACGCCTCTGTGTTTGGGAGGCTCTCCCAAACTTCATTGAAAAGGGTCTCAGATTCTTTGGGTGTCTTTCCAAGAGATAAAGGCATGTGGGGTTTTGGTCTCTTGGGCCATCAGGGACCTACAGTGAGAGCAGGGCCAAGTGTCCGAAGTTTCCTGTTGCAGATGGAAAAACCTTCGTCTTCCCTAGCACTGCAAACCCCAGTCAACCCGCAAAGCTCGCCTGCTGCGGACCCCTGTTCCCCTACCTGTGCCGGGGTTCTCGGGATCCCCGGAACCATCTTCAGACCCGAAGGACCAAAAGCCGGAGCCTGGAGATGCCATCAGCGCTGTGCGACTGGAGCGGGTCGCCTCCGAGTGCGAACTGTCGGCGAGCTGCCTTCCGCTCGGCTCTGCGCGCGCGTGCGTGCCTGTGTGACTGTGGCGGGAGGAGGGTACCGTGCGGGGACCCGCGCGGCCGTGCGGCAGAGGGTGGGTGTCACACAGGGACAGGAAACGCGAGTGTCTGCGTGGGAGTGCGTGTGTGTTTTGGGGTTAGGGCTTAGAGACGTGGCAACTCTCGGAAGGCTGAGGTTAAATAGGGAGGGAGACCGAAGGGTGCCAGCAGCAGGGATATGGGAAAGCGCCGAGCACCCGAACTGCTTTTGAAGGAGAAGGAGTCCAATCGGGATGGATGAGGGGGCGGCGGAGAGAAAAAAAAGGGAGCGGGAGGATGCGAAGCAGACAGCGCGCCCAAGCTGGAGTCAGAGGGTGTGGGTGGGAGGCGTGCAGGGGCGCCCCTGGGGAGCGCCCGCCGCTAGCCTGCAAACAGCCCCCGCGGGCCCGGGGGCGCTGTCCAGAGTGCTAACGCTGCTGACCGCGCGCTGGCTTCAGCGAGGGGCAGACCAGAGAGACCTTAGCGAGGCGGAGCGGGTGGCCCAAACGAGTTTCACACAAACATCGATTGGCGTATTGTTTGAGGTCTGGCTCCTGCTGCCGGGAAGGAGGCGCGATTTCCTCGCCGCCTTCCTCCAAGACAGTGCTGAGGTCGCTGTGACCTCGAGAGTCCCGGCGGCTGGGCTGGAATCACGAGCCGTTCGTGAGGTTGGGGAGGGGACTGTGGGGGAAGGGCGCCTACGCACTGAAGGGCTCATTTCATCTCCTTAGTAGAATCTGACGCCTTCCTACAGAGCCGCGCGGAGCGCGTCATTCCTGTGCTTCGGGGAGCGCTTGGCCGAACCCACCGTCCAGGATATGACTGACCGCTGGGAGAAAGACTGCTGATTGAGGCAATTAAAATCCATGCAGGAGCCTATCACCGAGGACCTGGGGCTGCGGGAAAAAAAAATAAAACGAATGGAAAGTTCTTGGAGGGGGGCGAGGGAGAGCAACTAGAATCAGCAGGCGGGATTGACGGGTGATGGGGGATGGGATCGGGTCATTTGGTGCCCTTGGCCCGCGGGGGCGTGGAAGGGTTTGCTGCTTTCGTATCACCGGAATCGACGTGTGCGTGGGACGCGTGTACAGTTTCCAGCTAAGCAATCTGAGCTTTCCAAATTCAAGGCGGAAAGAAGGCATCGCCTGCTGGGCCCTCGAGTCTACAGGCCTCAAATCAATGATCTCCTCCCCACGCTCGACCCCTCTGGGAATCTTCACGATAGCGGGGGGAGGGTGGTGGGGGCCGCGAGATTCACTATTTCTGAGGCCTGGTGGGTTTCTTCTTTTCTGATAAAGTTAGAATCGCTACTCTCTTACAATATCCTTTACGTTAAAAGCTGTTAGACAAAGGGAAGACTTCTTGAGATATTTGGGCCGCGTTGAGTTCGCGTTGCTTCCCTTAGTAGCGGAGATCAGCGTCACATACATCTTGCGGCTCCTGGGCTCTCAGAGAGAGGCTGAGGAAGACCCTGGTGGGGAAAGGCCGTGTCCTGCCTTCTGCCGCGTGCATTCCCTTGAGCGAACGTTTTTCATTTCCATTCCGTTCACAAGCCCTCATTTCTCTGCGCTCCTGAATCAAGTCACCAAAGCTGCTGCCAAAACAGAGACTCACGGATCCTCAGTCTTGGTCACAGCCTCTTGATCCTCGCTTAGGAAAGGCGTCGTAGGGCCAGGGTGGCCGCATTCAAGCCCAAGTCCTACGTCTCAGGCACGCGGGAGCCTGGTAAAGTCTCTCCACGAAGCTTTGTCTTACGTGCCCGCGCGGGGAGAGGCACCAGGATCTAAACCTCTGCCCGGGAGTGGTGGCAGGGAAGGGCGCTGGCTAAGGTCCTGCCGTAGGCTTGGCGCAAAGCCGGCTGTGTCGAGAAGCCTGCCTCTGGCCGCGGGCGCTTGGTGAACAGGGACACAGGCCTCAGTGTGGCCACCTTCTCCGGCGCTCTGGGTTTCAGAGGAACTAGGCTACAACGCCAGGATGTAAAGACTTCATGCTTCCGCCGTCTGCGCGCGGGCAGGGCAGCTGCGCGGCTCTTGCTCCAGCAGTGCCGATGCCAGTCGGAGAGATCAGTTCTTTGTTTAAATCCACACCAAATCCTGCTAATGCTTTGCTTCAACCCAGCACGCTGGGGTTGCAGAACTTCTCCGCAATGGATAAGTGGTCGAAGACATAAAGAGTCTTTAAAACAAGATTTTAAAAACACAGCGAAGGTAGAAACCACAAGACCTGAATTTAACATAATTTTTTTTAATGTGGCTTAAAATCCCACCGCTTAAACTCCATTAAATCCTGTAGCTCCAGAGTACTTTGAATCTAATAGCAGTATTTACATTTTTTATTTAACACACCCCACTTCTCAGCACTCAGGGATCTGATTTGTCTTTCCCTAACGTGGTCCCTCCCTAGACGGCAATTTGCTTTATAAAGACTTTGATTTCAAAAAGAAGCCCACTCCCCCACTGCTGGGCTAGGCAGTGGAGATAACAAAAGAGCTCAGGGAGGTAATAATTACAGTCATTAGTTCACAAAGGAGGCCCCACCGAATGGGAAGGGGAGGCGGGGGAGCGCTCTGGGGAAAAGCTTTGGAAGCCTCTTCCTCAATAGGGGGCGAAAGACCCAAGCTCCAGGGCTGCTCTCCTGGGCAGATTTCCTGGGTTGACCTATTTCTGTTCCGTGGATTATCCAGAGATCACGTTGCAGGTCTCCCAAAGAAAAATGTCTACTACAAGTGCCTTGTGCCTTCCTGGTGCTCAAATATCGAAGGACAGAAAAAGGGCGATGGAAAGAGAAACGAGAGAAAACAAAGAAATACAAAAGAAAAAAGAAATAAAAACACTGAAACCTTTTACCAAGTGTTTGCGATTCCCGTTTTCAGTCTCACTTAACAAGGGGGTGGAGAGTTTAGGGAGGGCGCCTATTGCCTCCCAGTCCAGCGAAGGAAGGGCCGGGGTCCAGGTCTCTGGTCCACTCGGGCCCCCTGGGAAGCTTGAAGAAGAGGTCTGGCAGCGCAGCGGAGCTCAGCTTTTTCCCCAGGGGGCCTCCCGGTCGTGGGTGGATGCGGGGGTTGGCGCGTGGGAACTCGTTTCACCTCTGGTTCCAGATCTCTCGCCTCCTTGACAGTGGACAGTGCCCCGCCGCGCTGGTTTCACTGGTGCCTGTGCTAGGCCCAGCCGGCAGCCCGTCACAACAGCTGTTACCCCAAGGGGCGACCCCGAGCGGAGGCGGCAACCGGAACCTATAGAAGGAGCAGGGCCTACAGCGCACTTAAACTCTGAGCTCCGCCCTGCCACCGCGGGAGGTTTCCCCTCGAGCTGGTCTCTTTGTAAAATGAAGAGGTGGTAGGAGCTACCTCTCGGGGGACCTTTCGGCGTCAACATTTTGGGTTGGAGAGTACCTTACATCTGGTGGGCGAGCTGCGCAACATTGACCCGCCCTCACTCGATCCTCCAAAAATTTACCCCAAGTCTCCTGGTTCTGGGCCGCAGGTGCGACGTACACCAGCAGGAGGGACAAGCCCCATCCCCAAAACCCTTCTGTCGTCGGTGAAATCACCTCGCCATCCTTCCCGACACTCTTCAGACAGCGTAGAGGCAGACGGTGTCAGTTCCACGGAAGAGCTCAACCCAGGTTTTAAAATAAAATGCGGTCAACTGAGGAAGGCAAACCTCTGCCCACCCATTGCCCTCCCCGCTCTCTTAAATACGACAAAATTCCGAGCCGAAGAGATGGCCTCAAATTTGCAGACTAGGAGAACCTAAAAAACCTGACGGTTTGCTCAGTGGTGGGGCTAAAGGTGTGTGCGCGCACGCGGTGTGGAGGGATTTGGGGAGTCGTCCAGAGGCCACGTTTGGGTGGCAAGACCTGGGTTTTAACTTCGACGGTTTGTGTGGGAGGGTTGGAGACGGGAGTTGTTCTTTGGTGGAGACAAAAGAGACCGTCGCCCCCCTGCCTGGGCGCCTGCACCCGCGCAGCGGGACAGGAAGAGTCCAGCCTTAGAGGGGAATATCGGTGGCCCAGCGCCCAAAGCCGCGGACTTTCCAAGGCACTTCCTTTATTTAATAACCTCAATAACCACGGGAAGGGAAAGCGCGAGTATGAGATGAAGTTCATCTTCAAAGCCTCCCCCGCCCTCGCCTCTCCTCCCACCTGGGCTTTGTTTTGCTCGCCCCTCGAGTGTCACGCGGGCCTGGGAGAGCCGTTTCCAAGGAAAAAGAAATCTGTGAAGCCAGCCAAAATGAGAAGGGAGGGATCGGCGAGAGCTCCGGCGCAGTCGGGTCCACAGGAGTTGCAAATGAGTGAACAAAGAGATACACAGTGGGCCAGGGACAGGGATGCCCCCACTGGAGGGCTGGTGGGAGTGGAGGGTGCCTGAGTGCAGAGACACGGCGTCCGAAGAGCTCTCACTTCTCCGCCTTCGGAGAGGTTGGCCCAGGCACTCGAGGGGTGAGGGCAGCGGGGAGCCCCTGCCAAGGCCAGGGCCTCGGCTTCAGTTCCCTGTGGTGCCAGCGTCCAAGGGTCTCCCGCTTTGGCCCCTGCAAAGCCCCGCAGTCTCGCGCACATTCCCATGGGGTGGCCCCTAGAACAGCCGGACTACACCTGCTGCACGAGGCGCTGCCGCTGGGAGGTCTTGCGCAGGAGCCTCCTGTAGTCGTAGGGGTTGGCTGCGGAGTCCTTTCCCTCCTGCTCCTGGTTCTCCGGCGCCCAGCACCTGCAGGGAGACGGAGGGCGGAGAGTCAGCGGCGCCACCGGCACCGCCGCCCCGCCCACCCAGTTAGGCGATTCCACTCCTCACGCCTCCCACCAATGGCAAGCATTTAAGAGCTGCACACTTAAAACATCAGGATAGAGGCCAGATGCAACTGCATAATTTTCTCAGCAGGTTTTCAATTTTCCCCAAGCAGGCGGGGGAACCTGGTGACTCTCTCTTCAGATGACAGCTAAGGAAGGCGTCAGAAGGTGTAGTTGAGAGAGCTCAGCTTCTCCCGGTCCGCAAGAACTCACAACCAATAAACAAGTACTTATTTTAGTACCTAATTTTTTAAAAACACATTTTGGTCAGGCAGGAAAATTCAAAGTGTCTAAATAGACACCATCGTTCTGCATTTTAAAACTGCTCAAATGTTTCTCCAAAGCACTCCTCCCAGATCTGATCAATCATTGTTGGGGGGGGGGCGGGCCCAGTCAGCTCTTCCAAGGTGGCTATTGGGCCATCTTTCCTGAACCTACTGCTAGGAGAGCCTACCAACTTTTCCTTTAGATTCTGCAACTTGCCTGGGGAAGAAAGGTACTCCCTTATGCAGCTACATAGATGTATTCATTTACTTATGCCTACTAAGTATTAGCCATCAGCATAGGCTAAAGGTGAACCAGAGTCCCCATGCTCACAGAGTTTAATCTAGTGGATGGGAGAGGACCACAGACAACCTTAAAACGCCATGTGGTGAGAGGTGCTATGCAGACAAGTAAGGCAGGCTGATGACATAAGACTGATGGTGTGTGTGTGTGTGTGTGTGTGTGTCTTCGTGTACAAGCAATTTCACTGAGTGTGGCCAGGAAAGGCTTCTCTGATAAGATGATGTTTGAGAAGAGACCTGAGGGAAGAGGAGGGGGTGGGCCAGGCAGATCTCTTAGGGAAGAGCAGTCATTCCAGGGTGATGGGTCAACCAGTGTAAAGGCCCTAGGACTACAGCGTGCATATCGTGTTCATGGAACAGCAAGGAGGCCATTGTGGCTTGAATGAAATAAGGGGGAGAAGAGCAAGGATTGAGAGCAGGAGGAATGAAGGGATAAGTGGCCGATGATTTCAGTACTTTGGGACCATGGCAAGGATTTGAATTTTATTTAGAGCTAGACAGACTTTGGAGGGATATGAGTAGAGGAATGGTTCATTAGAGGATCTGGTTGCCAAAGTAAGTGAAGTAAGGAGGTCTGTTACAAGATATGCAATTGTCCCAGCCAGACTCCTAGTGGCTTGGATGAGGCTTGCAGAAGAGGAAAGAACTGATCAGGTTTGAAAGAGTTTGCTGATACACTGGATGTGGGGTGTAAATGAAAGGAATCAAGACGGTCTCCAAGGTTTTTGGTTTAAACAACTGGAAGGATGAAGCTGCCATTTAATGAGATGGGGAAGGTTATAAGGGGAGTATATTTTGGGGGAAGGGGGATAAATATTTTGGTTTTGGTTTTGTAAAGTTCGAGATACTCATTAGATATTCGAGAGGAGAAATGAATAGGCAGTCGGATATATAAATCCTAATCTAGCCTAGAGATTTCAGTTTAGGAATTTTAGGTAAATAGATGATATTTAGGGTCATGGGAGTATGTGTTGATAAAGCAAAGGTCTGAGACACTCTCATGTTGAGAGGTCCATGAAATGAGGAAGTATCAGCAAAGGAGAATGAGAAGGAGCAGCCTGTGAGGTAGGAGGCAAATCAAGGGAAGTACTGTCCTGGAGGCCAGTGAAGAAAATGCTGAAAGAAAAAATGAGAAATGCTTCTGATGGGACAAGATAAGGATTGAGAATAGATCATGGGATATGACAGAATAAAGGTCATTTGTGACCTTGGTAGGGGCAGTTTCATGGCGTGGTGGGGAGGGAATCGTGTGTACGGTGGCCCACGAGGGAATGGGAAGGAAGAACATTGAGAAGGAAGGATAGTTCTTGTAGAACTCTCTTTTGCTATCGTGAAGAGCAGGAACACGTGGTTTGGAAGGGGAATTGAGTCCAGGGTGTTTTTTTATGATGGGTCCAACTGCATCACGTTCACAGACTGTCAAAAATGATGCAGTAAAGAGGACAAACATTCAAGATGCAGAAGAGGGAGGAGATAACTACAGGACAATGTTCTTGATAGATGGAAGGACCTGGATTCAGGGCACAACAGGAATGTCTGGATTTGGTAGGATGACAGTCATCTGTAGTAAACTGAGGGAAGTCTGTGGGTAAGGGGTAGATTTGCCGGTGGGAGGATGTGTCTCTTCTCTATTATTTTCCCAGTAATATAGGAAAGAGGTGAAAGCAAGGAGGTTTTGAAGGTTTGAGGAGAGAGGAAGGAGTCTGAAAGAGTGGACTGGGAAAGTGGGACAGTGGAATTTCAGGGAAATATATTATTCCCCCAAAATAACTCTAAGGGCCTGCCTCCAGTGTGTGCTCATGTAACTTGAGTGAGATTTGGTTGTGTTTTTCTCCAGCCATGTACAGCTGTGTGGTTGCAGCTATGGATTAGGTAGAAAGTTGGGTTTACCCAGACCTGGGTTTGCCAGTTGACTATCAATGAGGGAGAAAATGGCCATTGAAGGTATACGCAAAGCAGTGAAAATAATAATGAAAGGATAGGGCTAGACTTTTGCTTGCAGATGAACATGCCCTTATTCTGGTCCATTCTGAATAGGGAATTTTAAAAAAAGACACCTTTGGGAAGGTCTTTAGGGCATCTTGAGCTCAGTGGATACTAGACAGGGAAGGTGTTTGGGCAGGATCATCATGGGCATCCATGGGGCAGGTGATCATTCTCTTCTGATTAACTGACCTGAATTCTCATACCTCTTCAGCTCATTTCTGTTATGGGAATATTGAGTTCGAACCCTCTGCTAGGTACACCACACACATTATCTCAAATTCTAGGGACAGCATGGAAAGACCTGAGGTTCTCCTAAGCCTTGATCTGCAGATGAGGAAACTGACCAGTTCTACTTGATAGAGCAAGTCAGGAGCGGAATGAGGATTCAAATCCATGTCCACACCACTCAAATCTCATACTTTCCTCCTTGTATCCCTTTGTCTCTTTTCTGCTGGTGCTTCCTTCATGATTTTCCTATCCCTTAACCAAGGCACTCGTGTTCTCGTTTTTTTTTTTTTCCCCTTACCATCCTCCCTGTAGTTCCGTGTTATAATTAAAACCTGGCTGTGCCTTAAAAACCCCACCTCTTTCAGTATTGCTCAACAGAGACCCCACTAAGACCCACCTTAGGAGGAGATGAGGGACATCAGTTCTGTTGTCTTCTAATGACATTCTCTAATCACTACCTGCTACTGCTTTTACTCATTTAAAATCCATGAGACTCTCAAATTCATCACTGCTGTGGTCCCTGATTCCTAGACCTACTTACACCTTCCTGGGTGACATTAGTACTTGGTGTGTATGAGTGTGCATATACTAAATATATGATATGTAAAGAATTATCAGAACAACATATTTAGAAATACATAATATACTTATTTATATCTAAGATATACATTTGTCATATAATTTAATGTATATAATAATTATATATATTCTTTCTGCAATAATATCTTTCAACATAAGTCTGATGCCAAGTTTCGTTAACCGTCCCCAAATGTCTTTTAGAGCTATTTTTCTGTTTTCTATTTTATTTGTCTGTCTGTCTGGCTTAGAGGTAGAATTCAGTGATTCATCAGGTGCATACAACACCCAGTATTCATTACATCAATAGTTTTCTATTTTTTTTTTAATTTTTTTAAGATTTTTTTTTTTTTTAATTTATTAGAGAGAGAGAGACTGAGAATGAGAGGGGAGAAGGTCAGAGGGAGAAGCAGACTTCCCGCAGAGCCGGGAGTCCGATATGGGACTCGATCCTGGGACTCCGGGATCATGACCTGAGCCAAAGGTAGTCGCTTAACCAACTGAGCCACCCAGGCGCCCAATAGTTTCCTATTTTAATCCAAGATCCCATCAAGGTTTACTTAGAGCACTTGTAGTTTTGTCTCTTTTGTCTTCCTTAGCTCTGAAAAATCCCCTCTTGGAGTTACCTTGTTTAGCTTTGTTTGATCATTTACTTTCTCTCTAGAGTCAAGGTCCTCGGCGATAAGGACAACACTGTGTGCCCCGCTCCGTCCGCCCCCTCCTCCAGCACCCAGCACAGGGCTCTGAATGGGGAGGCAGTAGAGCAGTGGTTCAAGTCATTGACTCAAAACTCCAAAAGGCCTACGTTCGAATTATGGCTCCCTCACTTTCTATCTAGGTGACTTTGCAGTCATTAAACGCTGTCAACTTAGCCTCCTCATCTTTAACATGGGGCAGGAAGAGGAACTGCCTCACAAGGGTGTTGTCAGGATTAAATGCGTGAACAGCATAGCGTCCAGCCCAACGGAAGCACTCAGCCGATGCTAGCTTCTAGCATTCTCATTCTAGTGAGTACCAACCACACATTCACAGACACCTGGATACAGCTGGAACCCCAGGCTGTATTTCAGGGATATAATGCTTCTACAGCAGATGTGTGTCCGTCACTGGGGGAAGGGGGGAAAGAATATACTAGAGAGGAGGCAGATCAGGTTGTTAAAATGGGAAGCAGGTAAGTCAGTGGAAAGCAACTTGAGCAGGAAGTGAAAAACCTTAGATTTTAGTTC
Organism: Nasua narica; assembly: GCA_028533885.1. Taxonomy (NCBI): domain Eukaryota; kingdom Metazoa; phylum Chordata; class Mammalia; order Carnivora; family Procyonidae; genus Nasua; species Nasua narica. The sequence continues at coordinate 11,419,955 of CM052807.1, forward strand.
ACGAACTGAATGTATAACTTGGAGACAGTCACTTAATCTTTCTGGGCACTTGTGTAGAATCCTGTGACTAGACTAGACTCATCACCAATAGTTACAATTCTTGACCTCAAGATGGAAGAAACACATCTTCTTTTGGAGACAAGAGGCAGAAATCAAGTAGATTCTGGAAAAGCTAATAAAAGCTAATAAAGATGAAAAGAGCCACCATCCATGGAACCTCTCCCCTATGTCACATCTGCTTCCCACACATCATTTTGCTTAATCACTATGACAACATAGTGATGTAGTGATGACAACTGGTGAGACAGTTATTAGTGAATCCTTTTCCAAATGTGGAAACAAGCCTCGGCAGGTCTGGTAATATGAGCAAGGTCCCTCAACTACCAAGTGACAGAATCGGGATCCAAATCTAAGACCGACTAACTCTGACCTCTTCTCTTAACCACCAGGTCATACGGTAGGAGAGACGGTAAGGGTCGTGAGCGTCCGAGGCTGACGGGAGCCTGACTTAGGATTGTGGAAGAACAGCTTTCCATTGCCTGCTGTTACTCCCGTTTCTTGTATACCACGTTTCCATTTTACTTTGTGCCCTCAATTTCAAAACGTCGCAAAGAATTTTTTTGGGGGAAAAAAATTCCCAAAGTAGTAAGTAAGCTACAAATGGTTTAAGATACTTTGTGTCAAACAAAGTTAGAGGCAAACTGAGAAATCAAATCCAAAACACGTATTTCAGAGCACTGGGTGGCTCGGTCAGTTGAGCGTCTGCCTTCAGCTCAGGTTATGATCCTGGGATCAGGTCCTGGGATCCAGCCCCACATCAGGCTTCCTGCTCAGCAGGGAGTCTGCTTCGCTCTCTCTCTGCCTCTTCCTCTGCCCCTCCCCTCCACTCGTCTCTCTCTCAAATAAATAAATAAAATCTTTTAACCCCCCCAAATCCCACATATTTCTCTACGAATCTTTCTTACAGATATTATTTTGGTCTGATGTCATAGATCCTGAGAAATTACACAGCATAACTGAGAAGCCAATAAGTATTTGAGATTACATTGGTTAGAACTTAAACACAGATTTTGGATGTGGTTTATTGCTTGTAATCAACATGACAATATAATTTATCATCCAAAGTGAGATATTTCTTAAATTAAAAAATTTTTTTTAAAGATTTATTTGTTTATTTGAAAGAGCGAGATGGGGCGCCTGAGTGGCTCAGTGGGTTAAAGCCTCTGCCTTCAGCTCAGGTCATGATCTCAGGGTCCTGGGATCGAGCCCCACATCGGGCTCTCTGATCAGCAGGCAGCCTGCTTCCCCCTCTCTCTTTGCCTGCCTCTCTGCCTACGTGTGATCTCTCTCCTCTCTGTCAAATAAATAAATAAAATCTTTAAAAAAAAGAGAGAGAGAGTGCATGTGTGTGTGCAAGTTGGGGGAGGGGCAGAAGGAGAGAATCTTCAAGCAGACTCCCAGCAGAGCATAGAGCCCACCACGGGGGTCAGGGTAGGCGGCCTGATATCACAGCCCATGAGATCATGACCTGAGCTGAAATCAAGAGCCACCCAGTTGTCCCCAAAGTGAGGAGCTTTTAAAAGAGGGTGCTATTAACAATGACACCGAGAAAACAGATATGGAATTGGGTTGTCTGAATTCCCTACCATAATCCTGAGTTTACTTTTAAACAATACATCAGCCTTAAGAGGCGGTAGTCAGTGAGGATATTTCGTTATAGTCCAAACACGATGACAGTGCTTTAGAAATGGAATTGGGAGTAAACCGTGGAAAATGTTGTTCTTTAGGAAGTAGTTTGTTACCTTTCGTTAGCATCGAAACATTGATGCTGGTGCTCTCCCGGTCGTCGCCCTTCTCTTGAACTAGGGTTATGTTCCTTTGGTGCCGAATGACTGGGTAAAAATTCCTTATAATAGAAATCTTCCAGGTCTAATAATTTTCCCTGACTGTAATTAAACACATAAACGCATCACAGTTTCAGTCTACTTTTCTACTCAAACTTACAGGATACTGGTTTTCTTCTTTTATCTTGTATAATTTAGGAGTAACACATCCATATCAATAGAAACGAGAGGAGTCTCGGAATGCATAAAACAGTATAAACCATAAGTTAAAAAGAAAAACAAAACCCTCATCTCTCACATTTATGAGCACATTAGCTGCTGGAGCAGGTTATCCTGGCTTCACCTCATTCACCTTGGCACGAAACTAGAAGTTGCTAGATAGCCAGTGACTACAAAGTTCCCGTTTGGCCAGTCTGGACAGGTTCACAACTGACCCTTGGGCCAGTCTGAGAAAAGCTGACCTTTATGTGCCGACACATAGCATTTTCCAATTTTCTCAGCCATCTGTTAAGTACACCGATGAAAGTGTTTCATGATCTTACCTTCCTTCCTTCATAGGTTACCTTCTGTCCTCTCCTTACAGTTGGCCTATAGTGGGCTAATTTTTGTGATAAATTTTAATTCCTGCACATGATATACACAAAGGGTGTGTGACCATCTTAATTCTTGGATTTACCCACACTAGTTTTGGTTCCTGTGGTGCTCAGTACCTGTAGTCTGATGGGACTTCATACGAGGTAAACAGGTAGAGGTCTGGAAGACGACCGAGTGTTACATTGTTTCTGGGGCAAAGTCCTTTCCAAGTTACAGATACCAATTTACAAATGAACTTTCAGAATGCCACTGATATGTTAAGTCAAGAGCTTCATGTCCACTGGTGCTTAATAGAGAAACCCTTGATCGTTATTAGCACTCTCTGAAAGTCAGTTAATTGCAATAGGGTTTTAACATTAAAATATGAAAGTACTGGTGGGCTGATAAGTTACAGGAAAAGGGAACTAGTGTGAGTCTAAGTTGCCACACCTTCAGGCAATACAAACCTTATTTCCTGACAAATCCATAAACATTATAAGGAGTGCGATTTCGCATGTGTTGAAGAACAAAAAGCAAAGGAATTTGGGGAAAGAAAGCTCATGGACAGAAGGGTGTTCAAATTGTCTGATCAAAACTATTAACAATGGACAAAGAAAAGCAGATTATGTATTGGGACAATACAATTCATTCATAAATTATTTCAGTTCTTAATGTATGCCTTGCACTGTGCTAGCTCAATATATTTCCAATAGGTAAGATGATCTTCTAAACTGTCTATAAAGCATATTTATAATATAAGTAAGTATACTGAGAGGATGCTACTTTCTAAATCTATCCACATGAAATAGATGATTTTTTTAAAAGGTCATTTTCAATTATAATTTGAACATATGGAATTATATTTTGATTTGATAAGATGACACTGAAGTCTAGAAATAATAATTTACCTATCTTTCCTTGGTCTTCGTTTTTCTTCTTGGATTGACTTCTAAAGGGAACAGAAAAAAGATAAAAATCAATATACTATTATGATTAATATAATATAATTAATAGAAAATAATTGATATAATATAATAATTATATATTATAATCTTAATATATAAAAACATTTGTTCTTATAAAGTCAACTTAGAAATAAGCAAGTGGGTACAATGTTTTAAAAATCTAATGAAATATAATTCACTCAAAATTTGCCAGTTATGAATCTGTGTTTATTTTTTACCAGGCCTGGACTGTAATTAATCTTTGGCCTTCCATGCCAAGAAAAGAGTTTACCACATGGTGACCAGGATACACAGGATTATCTAAGGTCCATCTACCTACAAATGAGAAAATACATATCAGAATTCCTGGAAAACCCATCTCTCTATTGTACATACAGCTGTGAGTTAGGCAGGTTGATTAGGTTCCTTTGAAGTCTTCCTCCTATGTCATTGTTGTCTGCTGGCAAAGCAGATGGGGGTGGGCAGGAATGTTAAGGCAGGTGTAATAGGTCACAAAAGAATGGCAGTGTAACTTCACTAAGCTACTGGAGCCCATTTATAGCATAAAAGTAAGAGCACAGATGATATATGTGTTCATTTGCAAAATCTTCTCCCAGTAGAGAACTTGAAGTATCAAGGCACAAATCACAATATGTAAGTCTGGATTTAACTAGATACATTTTAATCAATACTTCAGTCTGGACTCTAAGGAAATGGTACTTCATTTTACCTTACATACAAAGCAGTATCACTTTTTATATTGTAACACTGTAATGTGTTTCACTATTGTGTGCTGGGGCAAGGTATTTAGACTCACCTATTTACATGTTTCAAGAGCCTGTCTGTCTTTTAGGCCGAGACAACAAATAGCACAGTCACCTTGAACAAGCTAAAGATACTGTAGTCGTAGGAACTCTAGGCAGATATCAAGTTGCACGATAAAAATGCAAGACAATAAAAATGGCAAATTGGCAATAACGATTGATCATAAATATTGAGGGTTTACCCCAGTATTTTTAGGCACACTAAATCATTTTTTTCCTCATGATTTATCATTTGTAATACACTAAAATGTCAGATGAGTCAAAGAGTTCATAGTTTCATCTCTTCTTGGTTGGTATTTCAGTGGATGGGGAGGTAGAAGGGAATGCTTCAAGGTATCGAGTCTGGGAGCGGACCATTCAAGAAGGAAACACGTAAGGCAGGACACCGATGACGATCCTGTCCTCCTTCCCATTTCCTATTACATTCTTGATCCAATGCCCTGGGCCAGGAGGGGCTCACAAACAATGATACTGTCACTGCCACAGGTACAATGGCCCCTAAGTGAATGATCCCTGCACCCCAGGCGGTGTTGGTTGTGGTTGTTGTTTTAATATGACAAAGGTCCTGCCTCCTTGATCCATTATCTGAAAAAATATCCCTTGTTCTTGGTAACCATTTTCTATAATCCAAAGTTATGCTTAAATGATGGCCTTCTGTTGAGCGGCGGAGATCCCCTTTACACTACCACGAATCAAATAACCTTCTGCCCTGGAATTCTGAAGCTGGCGACAGACCCCTTTTTATTCAGGATCTGCATTTCCCTCTGGGAGGCGGTGCATATAATTTGGTTCTCAGTGACAGGAATTCTTAGAAGAGGGAATACCGTCCAGGTTTAGGCTTATTTCACTCTTGCCTGTGCTAGAGTATTCTAGAGAACTATCACTCGATACTGTATTTTTCCAAAAATTATTTAAGGTGGCTTATCATGGAAGCAATTACACAAGCAAGGTAATAAAGTGGAAATTGTAAATAAGGAACAAAGAGGGCAAAAGTGTTAGGATGGAGCCTTGTGTTGGTCCCTCAGTGTCCTGGCAGCTGGGGCCAAAAGGGACGCACAAAACCGTACTCTTCATCGTGAGGATGGAAGCATCCTGTCCCTCAAGGGAGAGGACTTAACACTAGTTTTATCGCCTGGAGTTTATATCGGTGACATTTGTTTAAAACAATGTTTTCAACAATAGTTCTGAAATGACAAATCACTAACTTGAAATTTGAAATGAAAAGAAAGCGGCGCACGTCCAGTGGCGGATTCTTGCAGAGCCAAAGAAGGGAGCACGAGAAGGAGATAAATATGGTGTAAGGAGGAGATGTTCTGGGGAGGTTATTTCCTGAGGCGGCCTTTGGAAGAGGGAGGCCTCTGCTCAGAGGACTCTCAAGAATCTGTTCCTTAGTCAGCTACACTACACTACACTACACGACCCCTCCCCAGCACTTTAAAATTCATCTTACATTCCTTTTGGAAATACACTAACACTTTATTTACTTAGACGGCTTCACAAGAATGAAGGAGGAGCCAAAACATAGAAGAAGAAAAAAACCACATCCCAATGGCCAAACTACCTCACTCTACTTACCTACATGCTAGTTTAGGGAAGGTACTGGAGAAAATAAAACTGGAAGGGCCTTTGAAATGATTGTGTTAAGTTCCTCAGTTTTGGAGGAAACTGTGGACCCATCACTTTTGCTGACGGCTGCACAGCTGAGTACCGGGAAAAACAGGGTGTGTGTGCTCAGCTCACTCTGATTTTGGACACGAAAATAGCAAAGTTTCAGGGGCGCCTGGGTGGCTCAGTCAGTTAAGCATTAACTCTTAATTTCGGCTCGGGTCACGATCTCAGGGTCCGGATATGAGCCCCGTGTGGGGCTCCACACAGAGCAGGGAGTCTGCTTCTCTTTCTCTCTTTCCCCCCACTCCTCTTGCCCCTCCCCCTGCTCGTGCTCACTCCCTTTCTCTCTAAAATAAGACTTTAACAAAATAGCAACGTTTCCTAGATGTAAGAGGTTAAGAGCCTCACATCACAGAAGAGAGCTGGTATGGGTTTCAGGTGACCATGGAAAGAAGGGACATCCAAGGAGAAACAAGAACTATAGGAAAAGGCGAAGCAAGGGGGCCCAGAGCCCTTTGTGTGGGGAGGGGCAGGGGCCTCTCCCCCACGCTGCAACAGTGAGTCCCTGCCTTCACAGAGCACGTGGTCTGGGGGGAGAGGCAGACAGGAGGAGAGAACATGTACATTTCCTCATCTCTTAAGAAAATGAAGCAGGGCCAGGCGATTACAGAGAGATGGGGTGCTACCTTTTAAGTCTAAATAAATACAACCATTTTCCCTCAATGGCCTTGAGTCATCAAGAAAAGGTTTATAGTGTGTAGTATACTTTAGAAAGAGTTTCACGAAAGAGTTTCATTTAAAATTACAGAAAGTGGGGCGCCTGGGTGGCTCAGTGGGTTGAGCAACTGCCTTCAGCTCAGGTCATGATCCTTGAGTTCCAGGATCGAGTCCCACATCGGGCTCCCAGCTCCACGGGAAGTCTGCTTCTTCCTCGAACCTTCTCTCCTCTCATGCTTTCTCTCACTTTCTCTGTTTCTCAAATAAATAAATAAAATCTTAAAAAAAATGCATTTAAAAAAAATTACAGAAAGTGTTTTTGGGTTTTTGTTTTTTTTGAAACAGGTTTTTTATTATATGTGAATCATGAATTCATGTTCCTCCTTCACTTCAAATGCTTTCCTGGAAGTTGCCTATAATGCATAAATCTTTACTTGTTGCATACCTCATTCCCTATAGTGACATTCCTTATGTCTGCGGGTATCTCTATGTGGTGTGGCAGTGAGGAGGGTTTCTTATATGAGGAAGGGGTGAGGCGTGATAGTTTTTGGGGGTTTCCAATGCCATAACCATTGCTTTCTTTTTCAGGAACTGTATCCAAATCTTTGCTACGTTTTGTTCAACAGAAATGAGGTGCTTGGTTTGTATTTTATGTCTTCTTTTTTTTGGATGCAGTTGGTCATGCCACAGATAATAAAGAATAAAACTTTTCAAAAGTCTTGAGATTTATAGGTGGCATAATCCCTTCCTACATCCCATTCCATCCTCTGGAAGAAGTAGACCATAGTGTTCTTCATCAGTAAGCCACTCAAGATGGCCAAAAGGAGAGCTTTCGGTTGATCTTCAGGGTCATTCTAATTGCCTGAAAATTTGATGTAAGGACAAATATTGTAATAAGTCTGGGGCACAGGAGTGTGCCATCAGCTAGATAATGTTTTCAACAACAAAATGAAGTTGAGGTTTGTTTTGCTTTGTTTTGTTTTTTTTTTCTGCTGTCATCGGTCGTTCTACCCACAGGAAAGTAAAAACGCCAATGAAAAAAGACAGTTTGTTCCAGAGAAGCAACTGCAAACATGCTGGAGATATCCCAGTCCTTGGTATATCTGATGAAATCATCAGGATCGGTGTTCTGGTTTGAATCTTGCAGCTGCCACCACCTTAGGAATGGTTCACAAAGCAAAAAAAAAAAAAAAATGTGCAGAGTTTTCCCTGCATGTTTGTTTTAGTATTGAACAGAAGATGCTTCTACGGCCTGGGCTTTGCAGAAAATAGCATTAATTAAGATGATAACAGGATCATAATCGATATGTCTGTCTACAGGTTTTATGGCAGGATTTGCCGATGGTTATCTTCACTCCACAGTTAACGTTTCGGTACAACTCCTTGGCCCCCTGGTTGCATTCGATGCACCTGTACTGGCAGGAGGCCGAAGCAGCCATGGAAATGGCTGCCACACGCTCCGTGTTCCCCTTGCCTGGTGGTTACCACTCCACCTACTGGAGCCCACTTCCATGCAACTACAGCCAAGCTAAAATTCCAGAAAGGGTTTTCCTGGTTAAAGCATGTAGGTTGCCTCAGAGCCATAGATTCCACTCTGCGTCATGCCCCAAATTTGGGTAAGGGCCAGAGAAAGTTGACCACGTGGTACGTTGTTGCTTATACTAATATCCCGGGTTTCCATGCTTTATTTTTCATGGAAGCCACAGATTTCAACACTTAGGGTTATAAAAAGGATTCCAGTCCTTAAGAGTCGAAGAGGTATTAAACCCTCTACATTGATTTTAAAAAGAATAACAGGAAGGCAAAGTCAACCTTTGGAGGGCAGGGGCTCATTTGTGAGGCTCGGGATCTGTTGCATGATTCCCGCTGAGCAGGTTTGTTGGAAACTGACATTGCACCTTATTTCAGGCTCTTACACATTCTCATATCGAGAGTGGCGTCAATGGTCATTTCGGCTGCAGTTAATAAAGGTCACTGAGCATCATTTACCACTTCCATTCAGGGTTAATAGGGAACGTCTGGTAATTTCTAATCTTGTTCTTTGCTCTTCTTTCCATTTAACTACATCAACAAATGTCAGGCTGTGTGCTTTCTTTTGGGGTGGGCAGTATAGAAAAAAGTCTGTTATCAAGATTTTTATAAAGTAATAGTCAAATGGAGCTATCTGGAATTTTTGCCTCCTCGATTTACTTCTAATTGTATTTTGCTCACATTGGCCCGCGCTCGTCTATACTATAAATATTTATTGCATGCAGACTATGTGTCAAGCAAACTCCCTGACCTCGTGGAGACCACTTTGGCCACTCTTTCGTGGGATACAGCGTGGTGACATGGACGTATGGACTGCTTACAGAGGACAAAGGGAGAGCTCCTTCGGGGTTTGGGAGTATCAGGAAGACTTCCTGAAGAAAAAAGACATCAAGGCTGGGGGTATTTTGTCCCCACAAGGTGAGAATAGAAAAAAGGAAGTGGGTTCTGGGCTGAGGACAGAGCACGTCCAGGCACAATTTTCTATGGACAATGTAAAGCTTGGCTATAGGTTAATGGGGAGGGAATGGCTGGAGAAGAGAGAAAAAAGGGATGAATGAATGTTAGGAGCTGAGATTGGGAAGGTAAGCAAGGCCCTGCTGTTGACCGGCCCTTCTATCATAGGACACTAGGAAGTCATTACAAGGTTTTCCATCAGAGGGTAGTGAGACTAGATGTTAGTTTTAGAGACCCAACTCTAGCTACAGTGTGAAAGCTGCATTAATCAGAAGGGGAGCAAAACAGAAGAACAGTGAGAAGCAGGACAGATGCAGAAATATCAACTGGGAATGCTGGGCACATGGTGTGGAGAGAAACAGAAATTCAGGAAATATTTAAGAGGTAGGTTTTTGGATATGGAAGATGAGAAAGGGGGAGGAGTCAGGATTCTATTCTGATTACTGGTTTGTAAAAAGAGCTGGTCATTCATTCACAAGGACCACGTGGCACATATTTCTATTTATATGAAATGTTCAGAACAGGCAAATAGAAAATAGATCAGTGGTTGCCTAGGGCTAGAGGGAGGGGATGGGGAATGACTGCTAATGGGCACAGAGTTTCTTTTTGGGGTGACAAAAATATTCTAAAATTGATGATGGTGATGGTTGTATAACTCTGAATACAATAAAAACCATTTAATTGTATATTTTAGGTGGGAGAATTGATGGTATAGGACATATCTCAATAAAGCTGTGTGTGTGTGTGTGTGTGTGTGTGTATGTCTATGCACATCCATGTACAGTATGTAAGACAAAGACTAGCCAGTTTGAGATCTGAGTGTGGAGCTTGAGAGAGTTCTGGCCAGAGGTAAAGATTTGGGAATCAGTAGTAACTGAGATCATGAGATTGTCCAAAGGTAGTGAGAGGAGAAGAGAGCCTAAGGTTGAACACTAGGCAACACCAAAGTTGTGGGGAGCCTTCCAAAGACACTGGAGAGAAATCCCCAGAAAGAAGAGAGGACTAGGAGACTATTTCACTTGGAAGTCAAGTGGGAGCTTCATTTTCTGCCGAAAAGCTGGGAAAAATTCCAACAGATGGGAAGCATTCTCTGGGTATGGAGGGAGAATCCTTGCTCTCTCCCTGAGGCAGTGGGGGTCGAAGAGGGAACAAGCATTGCAGAGGGAAGGACCAGCAGGTGCAAAGGTCTAAGGAACGTGAGAGAAAAGCCCTGGCTGGCAGGCTTTCAGTTAGCCGTGGCTAGTGGACGTGGGGCCTGGAAAGGGGGCTGAAGAGTAGGCCTGGGGCCCATGAGCAGGGCCTCTGCGGTGTCTGGACTTCATGCCGAAGGAAATGCTGAGCTCTTAGAGGGACCGGCAAGGGAGGAACACACTCACAAGATGGTCTAGAGAAACATTCTGGTAGGGGCTGGAGACGCCAAGATTGGAAGCCTGAAATATTCTAGGTGAGGAATGAAGGTGGTCTAGTGTTGCCCATGGGGTTGGAGGCACGGCATGAATGGGAGTGAGCCTTGGCCAGGAGAAGCCACATGTAGGTGACAGATTGGACGTCAGGAAAGAGAGTTAAGATCGGGATGATTCCCAGGTTCTTGGTCCGGGTCACCAGTGGATGATGGTGGCATTTCACGGAGAGCAGGAATAGGAAGGCAGGGCAGGCTGGCAAGTTGCACACAGGGAGGAAGCAGGAGCTGTGCAGTGAGAGGACCTGAGTGGGGCTAATGACCCCAGCAGCACGGGGTGCCTATCTGGGTCTGGGTCTGACCAGTGAGAGGAGGACACCACCTGAAGGGCTATGCATAGGATTAGATGTCAGTATGTGTGAACACCCCTCCCTCTAGGCCTGGAATTTAAAAGGTGCTTAAGTAAATGTCTCCTTCTTCCTCTTTCCTTCTTCTTTTCCTTAAACTCGCCCTTTGACCAGAGGCCCTCTTGGGAGAGCTCCTGTTAAGGATGCACCTCTCTTTCTGGGTTGGTATTTGCATCTCAGCTCAATTAATGCACCTGCAGAGAAGACTGCTAGAGGGCAGGGGTTTACAGGACTGTAGGAATGGCTTGGGCCAGGAGGAAGAGCGGTGTTACTGGATGCTATGGCTCCCATCTGACAGTAAGAGTGAGCCACTTACATGTAGCAGATAATAGTATGTGGAGTCCTCAGGGCTATTTAATGTTTTGGGTTTCCGGGGCCGTCTTGGGGGTCTCAATATTTTTGGCTCTTCTTCTTTAGAGATACCTACAAGAAAGGTGATCATAAACAAGTATTCAATTACAAAGACTATTATCGAGCAATGGCTTCCTTTTGGGGTAAATAAGAAATTAGATACATACAACTGGGGCTCAAGCTGGGAGAAAGAGGAAAGACCTTTGTTCCCCCAACCAACCCTTATCATATTCCTCACCACACATTCCTTCTGATTGTTTGGTGGTCTGGGGCTTTGAGAGATACGGGAAAGGGAAGAAGGGGAAGAAAAGAAATGCATAGTTTGGTAATATGGAATAGTGTGCAGAAGTTCAGAGGATGATGGGGAGAGGAGTTGAAGCTACTAGAAAATTCTTTTTTTTTTTCCTACCGGAACATTCTTAAAAAGGGGTATTGTGCCAAACATTTAAAGAAGAGTTAATACCTATTCTTCCCAAACTATTCCAAAACATAGAAAAGGAAGGAGAATTTCTGAATTCATTCTATGAGTCCAGCATTACCCTGATAGCAGATAAACCAGATAAAGACATCTCAAGTAAAAATAACTACAGGCCAGTATCTCTGATGAACATAGATGCAAAAATACTCAACAAAATACTAGCAAACCAAATCCAACAATATATTGAAAAAAAAATCATTCACTATGATCAACCCAGGTACTTATTCCTGGGGTTGCAAGGGTGGTTCATTATTCACAAATCAATCAACATGATACATCACCTTAATAAAAGAAAGGATAAGAACCATATGATCATTTCAGTAGATACAGAAAGGACATTTGACAAGGTACACACGTATTCATGATAAAAACCCTTAACAAAGGAGGTTTTGAGGGAACATACCTCAACATAATAAAGGCCATTTATGAAAAACTCACAGCTAATATCATCCTCGATGGGGGAAAACTGAGAGCTTTTCCTCTAACGTCAGGAACAAGACAAAGATGTCCACTCTCATTACTTTATTCAACATAGTACTGGAAGTCCCAGTCTCAGCAATGAGACAACGAAAAGGAATAAAAGGCATCTAAATTGGCAAGGAAGAAGTAAGACTTTCACTCTTTGCAAGGTGTCATGCTACTCTATACAGTAAACCCAGAAGACTCTACTAAAAACATGCTGGAACTGATAATTCAATAAAGTCTCAGGATACAAAATCAATGCACGGAAATCCAACCAAGCTGTGCAGTCTCTCCTTCAAGGACCACCTCCCATGTTGTGCCCAAATAAGAACACTGCTCATTTACAGGCTTGACCCCCTTCTAAATGTAGAACCTCAGTGATTAGGGTCTTCAGACTTGACTTTAAAACCTTCACCGAGAAAGAATAAAGTTTGTCATCTTCTTCGGCTCTTTTTTCCAATGCAGCCAAGTTCTCAAAGCTGTAGCACCGTCATTAGAGTTTCTGACGCTCTGTGCACTTGGTCGTTAGTGCTCATCACCAGGGGCTTTACGTTTACAGAGCTAATGGGCCCCTCATCAAGTATTTCTGTCTGTTTGCCATGATTCTTGACCACTGGGTCCCCTGACTGCTTTTGTGCAGAAATGTCTGTTCAATGGCTACATCAGCATCAGGGTGGGGGAAGGGTAGGGTGCCTATTGGAGAATGACTTACATTCAACTTATATCTGAGCAAACATTTGTTGGCTGGATTTTAAAAGCAGTAATCATGATTTTGTGCAATAAAGGGGAAGGAATGATTCCTCATCTAGATGTAGAAATCCACAGAGAAACTGAATGTCTCCAAACCATAACCACCAAATCAAGTCAAATAGAATCAGATCAGTGAGTATTTCTACTAGGTGTAAATAACCACAACCGGTAGTTCAAACCAATTTCAACCAGGAGAGAGACTCGAAGATGTCTGCCTTTGTAGTCTCATGCCCAGTCCATTAGGTGAGCAGATCTGTCACAGTGGCATCCATATTCTCACATAATCTAGCTCACTCATTTCAAAATCTATAGGAAATTGCTGGATGACAAAGATAGATCAGCTAGCCTGGAGTACTTTTTTTTTTTTTTTTTAAGATTTTATTGATTTATTTATTAGGAAAGAGAGAGAATGAGAGAGCATGAGAAGGGAGAAGGTCAGAGTGAGAAGCGGACTCCCCATGGAGCTGGGAGCCCGATGTGGGACTCGATCCCGGAACTCCGGGATCATGACCCGAGCCGAAGGCAGTTGCCTAACCAACTGAGCCACCCAGGCGCCCCTAGGCTGGAGTACTTTATAGAGGTGTAATGCATGGAACAATCAGAGAAAACCCCAGAAATCATACATTCTTTTTTGAATAAGACTAAAGAAAATAAGATCTTTGTTAAGGAGACTTTGTTAATAGAGATTAGTGACAGGAAGAGTGAAAGCACGTTTCCAACTAATCTCGGGAGACTGGTCTTCTGTTTTTTTCTCCCCGCTCCTCCTACAGAGGACTGGAGGGAATCCGAGTATCTGGCCCTGTCGGATCCTGTCCTAGATTGTCACAAGCACGAGGAAAGAGTTAAAAGCTGGATTCTTGCCACCACCATGAATAGTGGTCTTTCAGTTTTTTTCTTTCTCCTGCTCATCGTCTCTTGGTGCTTATTCAACAGCTTCTATGGCTCTTGCAAAGTCTTATCATTATAAAATGTTTTGGTTGTAAGCTCTTATGTTATTCATTTGAATCTGAATGGCAAGAAACATGAACATATAGTATGAAGATATTATGTTTTTAGAAGCATGAAACTGCCCTGTGACTAAATTTTAACTTGACTTTATTTATTTATTTGTAAAATATTTATTTATTTATTTATTTAAGCGACAGACAGACAGACACACACACACACACAGAGCACGAGCAGGGGCAGCAGCAGAGGGAGAGGGAGGGTCTCCACTGAGCAGGGAGCCCAATGTGAGACTTGATCCCAGGACCCTGAGATCATGGTCTGAGCTGAAAGCAGATACTTAACCAACTGAGCCACCCAGGTGCCCTAACTTGATTTTAATGTTAAAGTCTGAATGAAAATATCAGGGTTTTACTATTGTAACCGAAGTTAATTAAGCAGAAGGTGGCAAGAATCTGAATAAAGTCCAGGAGAGTGGAAAACAAAACCAGTTGTGGCAATAAAGAGAGTCCTGCTCATGTCTCCACTGTCTCTTCAAATGTTCTCCTATTCAATCTCATTTCTATTACCCAGACTATTGAAACTGCCTTCTAGAAAGTCAAGGGTGACCACTTTATTGACAAATACAAAGGCCCTTTATCTGTCCCTCAATGTCTGACTTCATCATTTAACATTATTGACCACCCCGACCTTCATGACTGAGGGTGAGATTTCGGAGGGGCGGGCGATTCCTTATCTGATTTATCTTTGTATTCCTGGTACTTAAGGACATGTTTGACATATAGTCAGTGCTTCATAAGATGTTGCTGGATGAGTAAAATACTCCCGTTGTCTCCTGGACCGAATCACTCCCCTCTTCGTTCCCTGTACTTCCCACAGTATACTCCATACTGAATAGCTTCCTGATGCCCGGCTCAGGGTTGACGTTCTCACCCCACCAGAGCTCCTGCCCCAATTTCTAATGCCCTGTTGAGTACCTCCATCTCAAACTCTCAGACTCAAATGAACTGGTGGTCACTTTCTTCTCCATGTAGGATTCTGTATATCACAAGCTCCATGGCATGGCACTATTATTTCTGCCCCACCCCACCCTGGGCTCCAAATGTGGACGTCACCTTTGCCTTACCCCTCTTGCTCATTTCCTGTAAACAGACAATCATCAACTTCTGTCAATTTTTGAATACACGCATTGAGATGTCTAATAGTCACCCACTATTTCTTCCTGTCTACCATTGCTACCACTCTGGGCTAAACTGCTCATTTAATAATTATGGCAGAGCCTTCATCTGTTCTCCATGTTTCGTCTCACGAGTGAAAACCAGCTTTTTTTCCCCTTAAATAACATTTTAATTATGAAGTTTCACTTCTCAAAAGTTTATTTTTTTTTGCTTGATTAAGCCTAAACTCCTAAATCCAGATTACTTACGATCTCAGCAGTTCCAACTTTATAATCCACTGCCCCCAAAATGAACTATCACCTCTGGTCAGTCTGCTTACCTCACCAGGACCCTGACACACTGTTATCACTTTGCTTATTCTCATTTTCTCATAGAAAAGTTTTTCATAGCCTCACTGAACTCTTTTTTTTTAATTAATTAATTAATTTTTTCCCTCACTGAACTCTTAAGCATGCTTTTCCATGAAGCTCTCACCGACTGTCCAGTGACCCCCCTCTCAGGGACACAAGAGTACTTACAGGCTGTACAGATCATTTGAAATGAGTGTATCCCCTCAAAATTCACATGTTAAAAACCTAACCCCCGGTACCTCAGAATATGACTGGAGAAAAGGTCTTTAAAGTTAGGTGACGAAGATGGGCCCTAATCCAATATGACTGTTCTTATAAGAAGAGGAGATTAGGGAGCACCTGGGTGGCTCAGTGGGTTAAAGCCTCTGCCTTTGGCTCAGGTCATGATCTCAGGGTCCTGAGATCAAGCCCCGCATCGGGCTCTCTGCTCAGCAGGGAGCCTGCTTCCTCCTCTCTCTCTGCCTGCCCCTGCCTACTTGTGATCTCTCTCTCTCTCTGTCAAATAAATAAATAAAATCTTAAAAAAAAAACCAACCTAAGAAGAGGAGATTAGGACACAGACTCACATAGAAGAAAGACCATGTGAAGGCACAGGGAGAAGACTACCATCTACAAGCCAAGGAGAGTGGTCTCAGAAGAAAGCAACCTTGATAACATATTGATCTTGGGTTTCTAGTTTCTAGAACTATGAGGAAATACATTTCTGTTGTTTAAGCTACCATCTGTGGAACTTTGTCATGCAGTCCTTACTATTTTTACCCGTGATTTTTTTTTTTTTTATAGTGGAGCCATAAGTTTTTGAGTGGTGGAGATCATGACTTAGGTTTTGATGTCCTCCTGCCTTTTCATGGTTGTTCTCCATGTGGTAGGTGTTTGGAGATGCTAAGAAGTTAGCTGGATTCCATTTTAGCTCAGGGACACAGTGGTAAGTGAATGTTAACTGGATCACCACTGTCACTGTTTATAGGAAAATAAATTCCTCATGCTTTTAAGATAAGTGTAAATAGAAGAACCAATAAAACCCTTGAAAGAGAACCCAGAGGCCTTCAGGAACAATCTAGGGGTACAAATATCTTAACCGAAATCCAGAAGTCATAAAAAGTGGACATGTTTAGTTATTAAAAACAGATAAAGACCTTAATATGGCAACGAAGTCCGAAGACACAAGATAGATTTGGAAAACTATATTTGCCATATGAACGACCAGTCAAGGGATGGTATTTCTAATACATAAAAGTGCTAGCAAATGACTATAAAAATACAGACCAACAGAAAAAAAGGGCAAGAGGTTTAAATAGGAAGTTCAAGATGAGCAAATCCAAAAAGTCAATAAGCATATGAAGGCACCTGCACTGGCTAGTGGACAAGGTAATATAGGTTAAAATAACAAGAAAATATTTTACTTTAAGCACATTTGCAAAGATTAAGAAGAAGAACAACAGTACTGAATAGGATGTCAAAAAAAAAAGTATGTTCTCACAAATCGTTGAAGGAAATGTCAGTTGTTAAGGCTTTTGGGAAAGCAGTCTATCAAAACTAAACATATCTTTCAACTCAATAACCCTACCCTGGGAACTTATCCCACAAAACTAAAATCCTGGCATACCAGAACATTTTCAAAGATGTTTACTGCAACATTTTTCAAAGCGGCAAAAGATTGAAGCAGTGAGTATCTAGCAAGAGAGAAAAGTTTATGTAAGTCACTGTGATAGACACATGAAATATTATATAGTCAGTAAAAAGAATGAGTTAGAGCTATGCCAGCTGATGTGTAGGGACTCCTGCTAAGGGATTAAAGGAGAAAAGCAAGATGTATAAGCATTTATATTATGATTTTATGTATAGAAAACAATGACAAAAATTTCTGTATGTGTGCATAAGTGCATGTGTGTTTATCTGCAAAAGTTATGAAAGCATACAGGCTTTAGGATAAGGGTTCTTTTGAGGGGGCGGGCAATGTGGGTTGGGGAGGGAGAACAGAGGGAAGGGAAAAAGGGAATATCGAAAAATACTTCATCTAGGTAAAATTACAATATGGGTGGGTGCATGTATATTACAGATATAAAAATGTCAAAATGCATTGAATTTTTAGAATTTGTTTAATTCTTGTATCTTGCAGAATCTGCTTTCATGTAAGTCCACTGACTTTTTTTCCCTTCACCAGGATAACGTGAAGCAGAGGACTGAATGTTCTTAAAAGGGCATCTCACTTAAGATATTGCCATGCAAAGTGGGCAGCCAGTAAGTGAAAATTATTGATGAGTGTGTTCAAAAGGGTCTGATTGCATTTAAATTAAATTTCCCCAGACTATTTTGTATTTTTGAAGAGCAAATTTCCCATGAGCTTGTCAGTGTACAAATATTCCAAAAAGGCAAGTTGACTTTGCCCTTTAAATTTTTGTTCCTTTGGGAGAGTACAAACACTGTCTGCTAACGTCATTCTAATCTCTTAATTATAAATGTGACATAAACATTTGTAATCCTAGATTATCAGCAGCATATCAATGTTGGCAGTGGCAAAATTAGGTTTGTGACTGTTTTGTGTGATGTGCATGATAAATATTAGCTTGTAAAGGTTATTGCTACATTAAATAGCCAGAAGGTAAAATATTTATATTGTAGTTCTGGTTATATTTAGGTGGTTTAGTTTATGAGGAATGCACATTTCTTTGAATAATGAAAGGACAAACAGTTCAATTTTTTTTTTGGAAGAAAGCTTAAAAGTCATTGGCAATATTTGCTTTAGAAACTTACATCTCCATATTATTCTCATTTTAATAATAACTACTTTAATAGTTAATATTTAACTATTTTACTTAAGCATATATTCAGAGTATAATTTGCATAAGGATCATCTAAATTAGATATTAGCAGAACAGAAAGGTACTTCTGTTATTGTAATTTTTTAAGAAATCGATTTTTTTTCGTTCTTTGTAAATTTCCATTTATTGCGGACAGTCTGTGAACTTTAAGCAAAACATTTGACCTATAGGAAATCTTAGAAGGGAGGAATATTCATTGCTGCATGTCAAAGGCAGGATTCATGCACTCAGGGTTGCAACCTGCCTTCCAGAAGCAGCTGTTTCCACAGCCATACCAGCCACTGTGGAAGAGACTGGATACAGTTCGGTCTACACTGCTCCCCTCTCCCTTGCACCATGCCTGCTCAGGAGACATTTTCATTTCTCGTGGTTACCCTGGATTTGGCCACTTGCTTTCCTGTATGGTCTGTCTGTGCTCTCTTGAGTCTACCTGAGGTGAAGGGTTGAAGGGGAGATGCTTCTGCTAGCCTGAGCATCCTTACCACCCTGGGGATGCCTTACCATTCCCTGGATCTGACTCACGGGCTTCCTCTGACCTTCTCAGTTGGCAGCTACTGGCCTCCAGCCCCATTTAGGACTGCTCAAGCAACTCCTTTGGCTCCTTCTTTTCTACCAACTAAACGCTGATGTCCCAAAGCCAATGTACACCTGTGCTTATTCTGGAGGGCACGGGCTTTTCAGCTTTCTGCCACTCTCTGATTTGGGCACATTGCACTAAGATCCAGAACCTGGAAAACTGAGCATTTGGTTTTTAAATTGTGTTCCTAGGTTTAGGTAAACTGCTGCCCCCCAAACCTGCCCCTCATGTCTATTCTAGTTATGTCACAGGAGAAAGAGAGGAGAATAAAGCTGGACACGATCATTACATATCTGCTCTCGGTGGTTGGCACCCCTGTTGGGCTGAGGTCTTGGACTAGAGTCCTCAAAGCCCAGCTCTGTTCTAGGCATGGGGTTGGTTATATCCTTCCTCACAGCTGTCTTGCACACTCGTGCAGTGTCATCCAAGCAGGGCGCCCTAAGAGAGGCAGAGGGGAATACACACGGTGATACTGAGGCCATCTCGAGAGTGCCTTCTTTGCGGGGGATGGCGGACTGCCATGCTGAACGGCTGTCCCTGGGACTACGGAGATGGTCAGACAACAAAACACATGCCTCCTGGACCAGAGAATGGTACTTAAGGCCCCCTCATTACATCTTGGTTGTTTTTCAAGAACAGAAGATCTTAATCTATCTGAAAAATATCTGAGTAGATGACCTGAGGGGGAACCAATGTTAATTTTTCCCCAAAGAGCCCAAGTTCAGAAAGGTATTTACTGACTGCTCATAGTCGTTTTCTCAGATGGGCCTTTGGAAAACCCAGAATAGAAGAACATTATCTGATTCTAAACAAACAACATTTGGTCTCTTCTGGTCCTCTGCTCCCACTTTGTAACGCACAGATTAGATTAGGTGGTCCCTATCATGATGGGGTGAGACAGGCTCCTAGTTTTAGTCGGCCATTGTTCCTGACCACAGCATGGCCGGAGGGAATGTCAAGCAAGCTTTTAGTGACTCAAGCCAGCCCGGCAACAAAGAGGACGTATCTGGAGGGGACCCTCTAGTCTTCCCACACTTGGCAGTGGAGGCTCTGTACCGGGCTGCAGTAACATAATGCAGATTCTTAATTTTATGCAGAGGTGCACTCTGCAGGCCCAAGTCAGCGAGGGATGGAGAGGGTCCACGCTATTGGAGAGTGAGCCCCTAGTTCTCCCTCGAGCAGCACACTGGCTTTTCTAGAGCCTTTTGCCCAGGTGCTCTTCTTCTACCTCACAGAGAGGAAGGTTAAGCTGATTATTCACAGTACTCGAATTCCAATTCTGTAACATTTTATCCCGTAGTTAGGTTAGCTAGCTGTTTGCCAAGGTTATTCTTTGAAAAATGAATTTTAGGGGCTGTTAATATCCCATCTAGGGATGTGTCATTACTTATTAATCATTTTCTTGTTGTCTCATTTTATTTTTTGTCAGGACATAAATTTTTCTCTCCCAGTTGTTTCCTTAGGCTATGTCCTCATAAGTGGGTTTACTGGGTCAATGAGGCAAACCTATTTCCATTTTTTTCTATATTGCCAAATCACTTTTTGAAGCGTTGACTTTACAGTCTTACCATGAGTGTTTGAGAAAAATTAAACGAGCACATTCTCATCACTGTTAAATATTTTTTCATCCTTGCCATTTTGCCAAGTAAAAAACTTGTTCTAACTTGTATTTCTATCTCTAAGGTGATCATATATATTCTCATTTATCATTTGCATTAATCAATGTCTTGTGCCCATTTTCCCATTAGGGATGTTAATGTTTTTCCTAATTATTTATAAGAGCCCTTTCTGCAATACACATGTTCACCTTTTCCATTTGTTCTAAGTTTCTTATCTTGTGTTTGGTTCTTTAACTTCTAATGACACTTTATAATCTCTTGAAGGTTTAAACGTTTATGCAGTCCAAAGCTCACCCATCTCTTCTTTGTAATTCCTTTTACTACTTCTTATGTTTTATCCTTTCCTAAGCAGAGATAGTGTAGACTCAGTTCATATCATCTTGGTTGCTTTTGGTTTATTTCTTACAATGAAATCATTAATGCATCTGGGAAATATTTGGGTATGCAGCCTGAAGTAGGATTATCTTATTTCTTCTCTCCACATCAGAAAAATTTTAAGCATTATCCATTTATTTCTTATTGTTCTGCTATGTATCTTTTTGTGACAGGTTTTTATATATACTGGGGTCAATTTTAGGGCTATCTTATTTCATTAGTCTGTGGTTGATTTTTATAACAGAGGCATATAGTTTTAGTTATTATAACTTTATGTTACTCATTTTACTATCTAATAAAGAAAGTCCTCATTGGTAATTATTCTTTTATTCTGAAATTTACAAAGGTTCTTAGGGACATCTAAAATTCTAAAGAAAATCTCAGAGAGACTGAATGCAGTTTTCTTTTTAAATTTAGAAATTAATTTTAGAATAGTCCTGTTTACAATATCTTATGTTTCAATCCAGAAACACAGTATGTCATTCCATTATCCACATCTTTTTCATCTCTTTGTAGTTTTCTGGCCAGCTTTATTTCAAACTCCTCTACCTTTTTTGGGCTATTCTTTCCGATGTGCTTTTTTCCCATCATACACTTTTATAGGAAAGAATGTCCACTTATCCATCCACATACATAACCTTGCTGAATTCTATTGTTAGTACCAATCATTTTGGTTCACTCCTTGCATTTCTTTAAGATCAAAATTCATGTTGTCTACTAATACTTTTACAATTTCTCCTTTTTAGTAGTTATGTTTTTACAGAAACTTCTGTTTACTGGGGCGCCTGGTGGCTCAGTTATTTAAGCGTCTGCCTTTGGCTCAGGTCACGAACCCAGAGTCCTGGGATCAGGTTCCTCATTGGGCTCCCTGCTCAGTGGGGAGTCTGCTTCTCCCTCTGCCCACCTCTCTGCCCCTGCTTGCGCTCAACCCTCTCTTTCTCTCCAAAATAAATAAATAAATAATTTTAAAAAGTAAAAAAAAAAAAAAAAAGAAACTTGCATTTGCTGTTTAATTACATCAGGTAGAAATTCCCAAATAATGTAAAAAAGTATAGTCACTAGCATCCTTATCTTAATCCCGCTTTCTAATGGAACTGCTTCCAGTGTTTTACAGGAAATAATGATGTTGACAACTGGTTTAAGAAGTGTATTCTTCACATTGATTAAGAATCTCCTCCTATTTTTAATTTACTAAGAGTTTTGCTTTTCACAGGACCAGGTATTGTTTTATTGAAAACTGTTTCAGGGTTTATCAAGATGACTTTTTTCTTTTGACCTTTTGATACCATGTTCCATTAATATGTGCTATTTAGAGAGTCTTTTAATGTAATACTGCACTCAGTACTGCGCTTAGAAGTTTTCTCTCTAAATCTGTGAGATTGACTCATAGCTTCCTTCTTTTCCTCCCTCCCCCCCTTCCTTCCTTCCTTTCTAAAATGTTACCTGTCAGACTTTGGTTTGAGGGTACGTGATCTTCATAAAAGAGATAATTTTCTATATTGTCCTTTTTTTCCTCAGATTACATAACATGGGAATTACTTGTCTCATGAACTTTAAATGCAATTGCCTAAAATACTGAGTTCTTGTCAACTTTTCTTTGACAGACACATCATCATGTTGACTGACTTTTTTCCAGAGATTTATGTTTCATCCACAAGTTGTTTTTGTGAAACTGACTGCATTTATAGTACGGTATGATTTTAGTATTATCAACTACATTTGTTATAATGTTCTACTTTTAATTTTTTTGTGGATTCTTTTTTAAGTAATTAGGAATTTATTTTGTTGTTTTATTTTCAAATTATTATCAAGTTATTTTCAAAGAAAGCTATTATCTTAGCTTCATTTGGATATTTGGTATTTTTTTGTCATACCATAATTATTTCTTTTTTCTGTTTTCCCTGGTGTTGGATAACCTTGAATTTCCTTTAAAAATTTCTCAACTGACATTCTTTTTTCATTATTTTCTCTCAGTTAATAATGAAGACATTTAACGATTTGAATTTTCCTATGAGTATAGACCTGGCTACATCCCATTCATAGTTTTTATATGTGGCTACTCCCATTTTTATTAATTCAAAAATAATTTATAGCTCTAATTATAATTTATTTACTTCATATTATCTTACTGATTTTTAATTTGCTGATTTGTGTTTTTCAGTTCTATCTCAATTGCATTATGGTTAGAAAATGTAATCTGATTTGATTACAATTTTGGAGAGTTGTGGACTGGTTTAGTATGTCTAATTAGAAGAAACAAAAGAGGTTGAGGAAGGGAGAGAGACCAAGAGAAAGGCAAAAGGCAAAGGAACATATTAATAATATTCAATCTGTGGTGAATACCAGGTGTTATATGGAAGTGTTGAATCACTATATTGTATACCTGAAAGTAATATTACACTGTATGTTAACTAACTGCAATTTAAATAAAGACTTAAAAAAAAGAACAATTTTTAAAAAAATCACCAGATATTTGAAAAGCTATTGTCTCTATAGGATATAAAATTATAAATAGACATAGATTTACAGCATTGATTATACTATTGTATTAACTATGCTATATAATTTCTCTTCGAATTGGTCTCACGTAGCTAAGTACAAAATATGTAAAGAAGAAACTCAGTTTCCAGTGCTGCTGACATAATTGATATTTTTGTGTGCATTTTAATCAAAATTTTAATGGGAAGCTGGGAGGAAGTATATTAGCTATATGTTAGGACATGTTAGCTCCATGTCCTCTATAGTTTAGAGTAGATAAAAAGTATAGAATGAGGGGAAATAATTTGAGTGCAAAAAGTGCAGCTGTTTCCATCAGAGGCTTCTGGGTCAAGTGTTTCATCTGAACTAATTCAGTTAATTAATCAGAAATCCATACTTCAGACTGTAAACTTATGTGAGATAAACTCCTTTATACGATTAGTATCTAATATGTAATTAAATGATCCTCACTGAATTGTAAGATTGTAAATAAAGTCATTTAATTTTATATACTGACTTTTTTTCTTAAGAGACTTGGAGAGTTAGTAATACTTCTTATGAAGAAAGAGGAATAGCAAAGAAACTCAGGAAGAGAAGTATTGGATGGGAAGCAATAGAACTGAAATCTCTTTTTTTTTTTTACTCTTACTGAAAAAATAATTCCATAAAATATACAAGCCAACATAACTTGAGCTAGCTGGCTTTCCCATGGCTGCAAGCATGCGGTCAGGTACAGTTGGACGGACATAGATTTTTGGATAGTTTGCAAAATACATTTCTAGGTGCTGGCATCACCATGCCAAGGTGAGAGGCAATCCGAAAAAATAAAGCAGATCAAATCTGCACCATAATAACCAAACGTATTATGGGTTATTGCATGAGTCTAAATGCCTTAAAAATTTAGAAATCAATGGAAAATTGTGATTTTTTTCCCCCAACATTTGCTCTCAAAGCAACCTAAAAGCATTTGTATTCTATCCACTGTATGTGTAAATCGCAAAGGACTGCTTTGATCTAGTGTTGAATTTCCTGTTGATATTATGTAAACGAAGCATGAAAACTACAATAGCATCCTTATTTGTTAACCTTGCAACCCATTAAAAAATTACAGCCTGTTGGGTAGTCACAGCTTCTTTGTAAATGGCAAGAAAGAGAATATGCTTTTGTGCTCCCAGAATTTGTCCTGCAATTAATTTTTTTTCTTCTCTTCACAATGGTCAAAACAAATTGCCAGGTGTGCCATAATTAGGAAGAAAAACATCCCCCCCAAACACATGCAGGGAGAAATGGCGTCATTGTATACTTACTAACACACCAGAATGTATTAGGATGTATGATCCAATGGCTATGTACTAGGTATTCATGCCCTGTATTACATTTCTCTCAACAGAAATTCGAGTGCAGTTAGTGCCGATCAGTTTCAATTTATTAAAACTGTTATCAAAACAAAGATATAAAATAAGTAGTTCATGTACTTACCTTATTTTATTTTTAAATTTCATAACTAGCTGCTCAGTTTTCATTTGGACATTATTTTACCTTGACACTTGTGCACATTAAAAAAATACATCTCACAGAGAGAGAAACCTTACAGAAAAAGGTTATAGATTATTACAATTAACTTGAAAAATTTAATTATCAGGGCGCCTGGGTGGCTCAGTTGGTTAAGCATCTGACTTTGGTTCAGGTCATGATCCTGGAGTCCTGGGATTGAGTCCCACATCGGGCTCCCTGCTCAGTGGGGAGTCTCTTTATCCCTCGATTTCTGCCCCTCCCTCTCCACTTGTGCTCTCTCTCTCTCAAATAAATAAATAAAATCTTAAAAAAAAAGTAAAATTTAATTATCTTTGCGTACTATCCATGTTTTCTAGGGCTTTTTTTTTTAGAATAGGTAAGAAGTTCTCCCAGGCCACTTTACAAAATCCAGCTCAAGCGTACTGAGTCCTAGAACAGAGTTTGGAGTAGCAAATAGTCGGAGATGTCTACAGATTTTTGAGAATCACGAGAGAATTAAAATTTCAGGTGATTCTTAGGCTTATTTTAGTGATGGACTGATAAATGAGCTTGATTCCAGTTTCCCATGTGAAATCTTTCAGAGGGAGGCACGGTTTGGTGGTGCAGCGGTGGACTGATGAACCTGGCTTAAGATTTAGCATCAGCTAAATCTGCCTCCGCACGTGAGGGTAGCTGCCAAGGTCAGCGCTTAGTAGTTCTGATGATCTAAGGAGACAGGACTTCTGTATATTGTAAGAACGTTTTTACCTGGGGCGCTTGGATGGCACAGTCGGTTAAGCATCCGACTCTTGGTTTTGACTCCGGTCGTGATCTCAGGGTTGTGAGATCAAGGTGGGCTCTGTGCTCAGCACAGAGTCTGCTTGGGATTCTCTCCTCCTTCCTCTCTGACCCTGCCCCCTGCCATGCTCTCTCTAAAATAAATAAATAAATAAATAATTTAAAAGATTTTGTTTATTTATTTGTGAGAGAGAACGAGAGAGTGCAAGCAGGGGAACAGCAGCAGGCAGAGGGAGAGGCAGGCTCCCCACGGAACAGGGAGCCTGATGCAGGACTCGATCCCAGGACCCTGGGATTATGACTTGAGCTGAAGGCAGATACTTAACTGACTGAGCCACCCAAGCATCCCTCAGTTGGAATTCTTTAAACTGTATTTGCCATAAACTTGCATAAACTATTCAAGAAATTTTTAAAAAAACTTGTATAGATCTTTAAAATACATGAATATAGACTAGCAGATGTCATGGGTGAAATTTCCCCAAATGTGGCACAATGATGACTTGCATCCCCTTTTCCATTTGCATCTCTTCTGACATTAAAAAAATTCTGTGAATTTCACAAGTTGTTGTCAATGCATAGGAAATTCAATGGGTAGTTTACAATTCTCTTCTTAATTGCTCTGTCAGCATCATTCTACTTGGCACCCCAAAAATCTTCTTCCTGGACCTTCTGGGGTACTGGAATCCCCCATGTTCTTCCCACCTCTTTGGTTGCTCCTCTTTGCTGGTTCCTCTCTCCCTGATCTGTATGGGTCTGAACTCTTGCTCTAGGCTCTCTTCTCTTCTCGCGGTCAGTGGACTTCTTGAATGATCTCGTGGCTTCCGTAGCCATGCACTTATCCACCTGCCTAGCTAGCAGGTCTTCAATCGACTAAACTTGGCCTCTAACAGTCACCTCCTCAGCCACCACTGCATCCAGACCACCATCATATCTTGCTGGCCTTCCACGTGTATCCTTTGTGCCATCAAATGCTATCCCTACAATACAACTGGAATGATCTTTCAAAAATGCAGTTGTCTATTGCAGGGTTGAGTTTTCAGTGTACAATTCAGAGGTACAAACATGCAGCTCGATTTTCCTAAAACTAGACTTAATTTTTACCTGTTAGTGCTCATTTCCATTTTCTAGTATTACATTATTATTATTATTTCTTAAGGATTTATTTATTTGAGACTGTGTGTGCACGAGTGGGGGAGGGGCAAAGGGAGAGAATCTCAAGCACGTTCCCTGCTGAGTGGGTGGAGGCGGGGGCTGGATCTCATGAACTGTGAGATTATGACCTGAGCCGAAATCCCAAGTCGGCTACTCAACCGACTGAGCCATCCAGGAGCCCCGAGTGTTCCATTATTTTCAATGAGTCTGAGTTAAACTCAGTCTCTTTCAATTTTCTTAGTGTCTTATGAGTAAACTTAGTTGTTTTAGGTTTCTCACCCTCCTCTTTTCTCCCCGGGGCCACATCCAAGTTGGGAGTGAGGGTGGGGGGCTTTTGCAGCCTCAACGCATCAGTGAAGTTAGTCCATCTGCTACATCTTAGATTTCCATCAGCATCCGCTGAGAGTAACTACTCTCCAGTCTCCGGTCACTGGCATCTACTACTTCTGCCAACGTCCTCCCTTTCTCCTTGGTTCTGCGTTGTCAGGCCCACCCAGATCCTTCTGTGTCTTTAGGCCACTTCATGGTCTCTTGTGGGCTTTCCCCTGCTACTGTCTGGGACACAGGACAACTCAGATGTTCGCTAAGTCAGCCTTAAAAAAGCGTCGTGGAGTGTGTAACCTCTTTACATGTGTATAGAACGAAAAGGCGCTCCTCTAAACCTGAAGTTAAAGAAATGTCCTGAATTACAATCCTTCCCATATAAGCTAAAAATTTCTTCAGTATTTTTCTTAGCTCCTAAAAAATGTCAGATTGAAGAACAAAGTGAATGAATTCGACTTTCTAATAATATTCAGCTGCTTTAGTTCTCTTCGCGGTCCTCAACAAAGAATTTTGAGAAAGAAAAACAGAGTTGGAAGCATCATACTTTCTGATTTTAAGCCATATTATAAAGTTATAATAACCAAGAGAGTGTGATATTGGCATAAAAACAGACACTAAGATCAATGGAACAGAATAGAAAATGCAGACATGAACCCAAGCATATATGGTCAACTAATTTTTGACAAGGGCACCCAGAAGACACAAAGGGGAAAGGATAGTTTCTTCAACAAATGGTACTGGGGAAACTGGATATCCACTTACAAAAAAATGAAACTGGACTCATCTTTCATTGCAAAAAAAAAAAACCCCTCAAAATGGATTAAGGACTTAAATATAAAACCGGAAGCCATAAAAATCCTAGAATAAGACATAGGGAACAAGCTCCTTGACATTGGCTTTGGAAACAGTTTTCTGGATATGACACTCAAAGCTTAAGAAACTATCAAAAAAGCTTCTGCTCGGCAAAGGAAACCATCAACAAAATAAAAAGGCAGTGTATGGGATAGGACAAGGTATTTGCAAACCATCTATCAGGCAAAGAGTGAATATCAGATAAAAAGTTAATATTCAAAATATATAGGGAAATCACACAACTCAATAGCAAGAAAACAAGCAGCCCCAGTTTAAAGTTTGACAAATGACCCGAAGTGACATTATTCCAAAGAAGACATACAAATGGCCAATAGTATATGAAAAGGCATTCAACATCACTCATCATTCAGAAAATACAGATCAAAATCCCAATGTGATATCATTTCAACATCTGTTAGGAGGCATATTATCAAGAAGGCAAGAGAAACAACTGTGGCGAGGATGTGGAGAAAGGGAACACTTGTACACTGTTGGTGGCAACGCAAACTGGTCTGGCCAATCTGGAAAACAGTATGGAAGTTCCTCAAAAAAAAAGAAAAACAGAACTACCCTCTGATCCAGCAATCTCACTTCTGGGTACATAACCAAAGGAAATGAAATCAGTACCTCAAAGAGATATCACGTTCACTGCAGCAGTACTCACAATAGCCAAGACATGGAAACAACCAAGGTGTCCACCATCAGATGGATAAAGAAGACGCAGCGTGCACGCACACACGTACACAATGGAGTATTATCGGCGATGAGGAAGAAGGGAGTCTTGCCATTTGGGACAACATGAGTAAATCTGGAAGACAGGCTAAGTGAAATACATGAAACACAAAAAGAAAAAAAATGCATGATCTTAGGTGTAGAATCAAAAAAACAATTGAATACATGAAAGCAGAGAGTAGAATTGTGCTTAGCAGCCACGGGGAGGTGGGAGGATGCGAGGAGATGTTGGTTATAGGGCACATGGTTGCAGTTACGTAGGATCAGTAAGTCTAGAGACTGAATACAGAGCATGAGGATTATAGTTTATAATACCGCACTAAATACTGGAAATTGGCTAAGAGAATACATTTTGGGCACTCACATCATACACACACCAAATGGTAACTATGTGAAGAGAACGTATGTTAAGTAGAGTGACTGTAGTAATCATTTTGCTGTGTGTATTTTGTATCAAATCATCAAGTGGTATGCCTTAAATATATAAAATTTTTATTACACACACACACACACACACACACACACACACACACAGAGTCCCTGAGATGTTTAAAAGTGTAAGTCATAGCAAAACATCAGTAGCCTCTCCCTGCTCCCAAGGAAGCCACCTCCCCGCCTCATCCCTCCCTTCCCCGTTAAGCACAGGGCTGAGCTGCTTACAAAGGGAACACGGCCAGACATCCCTTGCTTCCCTGACACCACCAGCACCTCACTGTCCTGCAGGTCTCCTGCACATACAACCAGGAGGGCAGCCAAAGTCCCCGCCTCCCCCCTCTGTCGGCAGACCATCTGGGCATGCGTCATAGGAGGCCATCAAACCAATGGGCATCTGGGCTCCAACTTGTTAAGTTGCTTCTTAACAGCAAGGGCTTCTGGGCTAGTGCCTGAGAGCAGTGGCTAGAAAGTGCCAGAGAGCCACTTTTTTTTTTTTTTAAAGCTTCACTACAGCTTTTGACTTGAAAATAACGTGACAGCATAATTGACTGAAACTTGAAGATATTTTCCCTTCCTCCCCTATCAAATAGCCAGGCTCATCTTAGTAATTTCCTGCCTAAGGGATTTTCACAGTACCTGCATGAGGTGAGCAGCATTTCCAAGGGGGGAAGGGGTGGTGAGAGAGTGTGCAGCCTCCAGGAATGTGAGGGATAATAAATACAGATTCTCCCAGACGGAGGTCAGCAGGGCCATCAGTGGCTGCCCCTGGGGGAGGTGATAAGGCTTCAGAGAAGATGGCTCCCTGGAGCATGTGTGGACCAGGTGAGACTCCCAACTTGACCATTTCCAGGACCCTCCTGCAGTTTCCAGGTGTGGGAGCAGCAGCTCCTAACTTGAAGGAGTCATGAAGCCAGCGAGGAGATGGGTGTCCCAACACTAACTGTGTGGGCAAATAACTAGTGATCTTAGACTCTACCTGATCCTTTGGTGGGTGTATAATGCCGCAGGGCCTTTGCACAGTCCTGGAGAGGGGAAGGCCTGATGAATACTGAGTCTGAATCCCCTACCAGTTTGGTGAAATGGGAGCAGAGGGTGACTTAGGTTGACCAGAAGAAAATGTAAGAATGCATTTAGGTTTGTACAATTGAATGGGGATTTGAACCTTCCATACTCTACTTAAGGTGGCAGACATTGACAAAAGGAATAGATATATTTTATTTTTTGTACCCTCTTATCAAACCTGCACCCTGCCCCACTCCCCCAAACTCCATCCCTTTCTATTCCCTTCTGGTGCCATATGCCAAGTTCTAATTAAGGTGTATATAAAGGGGGAAAAAAAAGAGAAGAGAAGAGAAGAGAATGAAGTCAGAGAAAATAGGAGGTGTGTGGAACATTCTGGAAAAATTTTTATCTATTTATGAGAAATGGAATGGAATGAAATGAAGGTTCTCCCCAAAACAGAACATTAGTTACCTCAAACCTACCATGGTATAAAGGTCAGAAATAATAAACAAAGTTGCTGGCACTGCCTTTCCCTTCAGGAGGTCTAACTCTACTGATTTTTACCTGAGAGGCACTGCTGAGAAGAAACTCGTCTATTAATTGGCTTATGAGGACAGACACCCAGAGAGAGAGGCTTCAGTTGCTGTGACAAAATCATTTCATTCAGTTTTTTCTGCAGAATGAAATATTCTTCAGATAACTTTGATATCTAAAAAGAAGGTCATGTGTCAGATTAAATCAAGGAAAAGAATTCACAGGGCTCCACAGGTACCCTGGGGGCTGGTAAATGCCTGACTGACAGTCCCCAGGACTCTTCTCCGGAACCCTCACCCTGGTCTGAAAACCAAAGGTCTGGAAAAGTCCCCGGCTGACCAAGCTTCCTCCCGCTTTGTGCTACTTGCGCATCTCACACTTTCCATTTAAAATTGCCAAACGTGTCGTGCTACTAGTCCTGATCAACTCCTCCCCGGGGTTCCTGAGACCAGGCTCCTGTCCCTATCACTCTGCAGAACCCCTCTGTTGCCTTGCATTGGGTTAGCCCCACCCTTTCCTTTCCAGTGTGCTCAGCCTGACTTCAGGCCCCTCTGCCTCCGCCGGGTCTGTCTCTGGGCTCTGTTACATGGCTTCCTGCTGGGCTGCCTGTGGAGCTCCTGCTTGTCTGCCTCTAGCTTCCTCCACTGAGGCTACTCCGGCGGCCTTGTTCGCTGGCTCCAGGGAGCCGGCCTGGAAATTCTATATCTCCCCCACAGCCCTGACTCCCAGCAGATCAGGACTCGAATCTCCAATCTGGTCTTTTGGGTGAGAAAACGGATGCACCAAGGAAAAGAAAGACCGTAGGTATATTAAACTCTCCATTCCCATGTACTTAAAAAAAAAAAAAAATAGAACAGGATGGGGCTGGCAGATCTCTAGGAACAGCCAGAAGTTGGAGATGTTGGGGCCACACCTCTAACATGAAAGAGGGGTCCAAGAGAGCTACGGTGCTTTCGCCTGGACTCACTGTCAGAGACAAAAAGCAGAGTTTAGGGCCCACGAGTATTAGGCCGTCCCCCTTTGATCTAACTCATGATGAGATCCCTCCCTCCCTCCCTCTCTCCCTTCCTTCCATCCTTTTTTAAAAGTAGGCTCCACAGCCAGCATGGACCCTGATGCAGGGCTAGATCTCACAACCCGAGATCAAGACCTGAGCTGGAGATCAAGAGTTGGATGCTTAACTGACTGAGCCACCCCGGTGTCCCTAATGTTATTTCTTCCATGATTTTATATGCAATTGACTATTCTGATAATGCATATTAACTTATAATATGCATTTTAGAGGTCATCTAGTTAAAATCCTTCACTTTACATAAGAGAAAATAAAAGCGCCCACGCACAAAAGTGATTTACTTAAGGTCAAACACCTGGACGGAAAGCAAGATGTGCAATCGGCATTTCCAGGAGCTGTTTGCTGTGCTCTCCCTCCAGAGTACTTTCTGATTTCTCAGTGTTCCATACACAACCCACGAGAAGCCCTAAAGCCACCTGCCCCCTTCTAGAAACAGCTGAAACATGAGTACTCACGGCACAAGATATTCTTGTGGGTTTTCTTTACGGTTCCTCATTGTCATGATGTAACATGCAGATTTTCATCTTCATTGCATGTATGTCCGAGTATGGCTA
>CM052807.1:11452588-11519964 GCA_028533885.1 Nasua narica
AAAACATTACTTTTGTTTTTCCAAGAGCCCAGTTATCCAGACCAGCTTTTTCCAAAATGGAGGCACAGGTGTCGGGGCTCACTGGGGGCTCGTCGTTCCACTTGTAGCGGAGAACATAGTACCTTCAAGTGGGAGAAAGGGCTGGTTAGTCTTTCACAAAGGTTCCGCACCTCAGTAGCCTGGTGGACACTCGACAGCTCTGTGCAGGGAAGGAAGAGACTCTCAGACTTAATGCAGGGGACGCTGCAGGCATTCTCAGAACACTAAAGTTGACTGACAAAAATCTGGACCAGTCTGTTTGTATACATTTGAGCACTGTTTTCTGTTTACTGATTACTTTTCAACACTTACCACTGAAATCCCCCCACAAAAACCCCATCACTAAAAGAAAAAAAAATTAGTTGAGTATTTTAAAAAAGACTTTTATTTATTTCTTTGACAGAGATACAGAGAGAGACAGAAAGCACAAGCAGGGGGAATGGCAGGCAGAGGGAGAAGCAGAAAGAGACTCCCTGCTGAGCGGATCTCAGGATCCTGGGATCATGACCTGAGCTGATAGCAGACGCTTAACCGACTGAGCCACCTAGGAATCCTAATTGAGTATTTTTAAAAAAGCAACCTTTCTGGGATGCCTGGGTGGCTCAGTTGGTTGAGCGGCTGCCTTTGGCTCAGGTCATGATCCCAGCGTCTTAGGATTGAGTCCCGCATCGGGCTCCTTGCTCCGCAGGGAGCCTGCTCCTCTCTCTGCCTCTGCCTGCCTCTCTGCCTGCTTGTGTTCTCTCTCTGTTAAATGAATAAATAAAATCTTTAAAAAAAAAAAAAAGCAACCTTTCTCTGAGTACTAAAAGCAGAAGGATTGCAGTGGCAAGAAGCAGAGGGAAAGATTTTATTCTTTTTTTCACATTCACAAAAACGTTGGAAGCTGATCTTAAAATTGGATGAAGGAGTTTACTTTTCTGCGGACCTCCCACCACTGTATATATGCCTTTGATCACCATTTTTCCTTGAGTTACACTATGTCCCTCCCTGGAGATTTTCTCTATTGGTTTAATACATATAATTGAGGAAAGGAAGCAAGTAAGAGGTTAATGCAGGAGAGAACTGAAACAGGCCCTAAGTTTTTCAAGCTGACCAGGTAAATGAAAGTAAGAAAAACTGGTTTACCCTGGTCAACAATCTGGTGCAAAAAAGGCCGTTTTCTAGAGTTTTCAACACTCCCTTATTTGTATTTAATTTCTTGGTGCAAGATTAACCTGCCAGTTCAGAGGAGGCAAAGCAGTGAGTTTTGGTAGGTTCTGAATTTCAAAAGAGAGGTCATGGTGTGTGGAAGACTGGGTTAGTCTTTCCTAACATGGTTAGGAAAGCTGAGTTCTGATCTTGACTAACTACCGGTGTAAACTGAGGCACATCAGGGAACCTCTTTACCGATTTCTTCATCTAAACATGAGCCCATAGACAAAAACTTTGAGAACATATTCTAGCTCCACCAAGTGTCATTCTGTTAAATGCGCAGATGAACCGGTTTCTGTTGGGCTCTTTGGAGAATCCTGGCCTAGAGTGGTCTGGAAAGATGTGATGATCATAGTTTTTGCTGCCTGTGCAAATAATCTCAGGAGGGCCCATTAGTGGGCCCTCACCTTTCAGGCCTGCCAACTTGAGGATTCAACTTGCTTGTGGACACCTTGTGATTGAGGAGCTACTCTCCCCTCTCAGCCTCCCAACCATCTCCTGGATTTGCTTCTTTCCAGATCCAGCCAGGATCTCACGGTTCATCATATGAGCGACCCTAAGTGGAGCTCCCTCTTGGTCTATTTGTAGAGTTGCAGCTGTCCCTTTCTTATGTCTCCCATTGAGTTTGCAGGTATTCAGAATGATGTGGAAGCTATCTAGCTGAATTCCTGGGACCAGATGAAACTGAGGTCTCCTACTCCTCCGCCATCTTGGACTCCTCCTCTCCCTCTTGTTCTTTTGTTGCATGTGCTCTGCAAACATGAAACCTGGACCCCCCCAGTCATTGTTCTCTGCCTTCCTGTCAGGCTTTGGAAACCTGCCAGGGAAGATCACTGTTCATTACCAGTGTCCTCCCCTTTGAGCCTGCAGTTTCCTGAGTCAGCCCGACCCACAGAAACAACCAGAATCCTGACTGGTGTCCATGACCACGTTCCTCACTCAAGCCTCACAACTGTTTAATCGCTCCTGCCCTGTTCTCCCCTCTCTGCACTGCTCTCAGCACGTAAACTTGGCTGCTATTTTACCAGAGGCCACCAGACCCACGCTCTACCGATCTCTTCCCCAGCTACAGATCCTTTTGTCCACTCTTCCCAGATCTCCACCCTCCATCTGCCTGTGTTCTAGACGCCATCTCCTCCCTCTCTTCTCTTCTGTGTATTTTCAAGCCCTTTTCTCTCTTCTGGGCTCCTTTCATTTGGTACAAAACAAACCCTCTCCATCTGTCTCACCTGACATGATTCTCTGTCCCGTACTAGCTTTAGAGATCGGTTGAAAGACTGCTTAAAATTACTCTCCATTTCTCTACTTCCCATTGCTCTGCAGCTCCCGGAATCTGACTTAGTCACCCAGTAAGAAGGACTCTTATTCCAACACCTAAGACATTTTTGAGATGAAATCTAAAGGGATGTCTTCCATCCTATCCTAAGTGTTCTTTCTGTAGCATTGGATATTGTTGATGCCTTTCTCTGGCTTGAGTGTCCCCAGAACTGCATCCCACCTTGTCCCCTGGCTTCTCCCCCCTATCCGAAATTCATTTTTTCCCTCTCTATTCCTACTGCCATGGCTTGAACCTACTCATCATCTCCTCTCACTCTGCCTTCTGCAACTGCCTTCCAACTGGTCATGTCCACTCCCCTCCCCTCCCCCAGCTCCGTCTGAACTGTCTTAATAAGATGAAAATCTGATCATGTCCTTTCCTGAGTTGAAAGTCTGCAAGAATATCCCTAGTTCTAAGCCATGAGGGCAAAGACAGGTGCTTTCAAAGGCTGGGCACACAACGTATCTAATTTGGAGAGCAGCAGAAATGGAGGAAATGCAAAGGTCACACCTGCCCAAAAGCAGTCACTTAAAATGAGTTGACATATATGAAGATGGGCATGAAAGTGCCCTCCTTGTCCCTATCCCTGCCTGCCTTTCCAGCCTCACCTTTGGCTAGTTTCCATGGACAGCTCAAGCTCCAGTCATAGAAACTATTTAAAATTATGCCAAAAGACCATGTTTGCTCATGCCTCCCTGCCTTTGTACGTGTTATTCTCTCTGTCTGCATGGCCTTCATCCTCACAGTTTGTTCCTTTAAGGAAGACTCCCTCTTTTATAAACATATTTGGGGAGAAAAAAAAAAGGAAGACTCCCTCTTTCAATATTCTAGAAACTCTCCCTAATGTGTCTTTGAAGAACAGACTAACTGGGCTAACGGACATTCTCTTTCCCTGGGTTAGACGCACTGACTGGGGTCCACCGCACACTTGGAGCTCACGGGTGGTAGCTCTCACTTGTGTGCCTGCGTGCTTCCACTCCCGCCAGGGGAGCTGTGTTTGCTGCCAAACCTGTTCGCGCCTGCACTTGAGGTGACACGATTCAAAAACATGATTACATGAGGGCGCCTGGGTGGCTCAGTTGGTTAAGCATCTGCCTTCGGCTCAGGTCATGATCCTGGAGTCCTGAGATCGAGCCCCACGTTGGGTTTCCCACTCAGTGGAGTCTGCTTCTCCCTCTGCCTGTCACCTCGCTCTCGTTTTCTGTCTCAAATAAATAAATAAAATCTTAAAAAAACAAACAAACCCATATTACATAAACTGATGAACTCTGAGTGAGGAAAGCCAGAGAGTTGTTTCTACAAAATTGCATCAAATGTTTTAGTAAGACTTCATAGAGAAGTGGTCTAAACGTTATGGAATTAAGTGTGGATGAAGCTATTACAAAGGGTTGAGGAGAATCTTAAGAAGCAAAAAATATTCAGCTCCATGACTGTTTCACAAATATCTTTAACTTCCTGCTTCATCTCAAGAAATATTAACTGGGAATCATAAGTAAGGGATTATGGATAGGTTATGTAAGAAAGAGTCAATAAACTCTGATTAGTGGACTTTTATTCAAAGAAAAAAAATTGAGCCTGTATCAAAAGTTTGAAAAATGAATATATGCTCATGTTTCAAGTT
The DNA here is from genome assembly GCA_028533885.1 of Nasua narica. Lineage (NCBI taxonomy): Eukaryota > Metazoa > Chordata > Mammalia > Carnivora > Procyonidae > Nasua > Nasua narica. The sequence continues at coordinate 11,456,758 of CM052807.1, forward strand.
AAAAATAATATAAAAAATATATTAATAGCGTGTATTTCTATTACTTTTATGATTCTCTGCTTTATCTGAATTTCTACTATAATCTAAGAAGTCTTCCTTTTCCTCCTCCCTTCCACTATCTCCAGGTCATGCTTCCAGAGTGCCCTGGGCACATTTTTATTAAAAATATCCACTATTCGGGCGCCTGGGTGGCTCAGTTGGTTGAGCAACTGCCTTCGGCTCAGGTCATGATCCTTGAGTTCTGGGATTGCGTCCCACATCGGGCTCCCAGCTCCATGGGGAGTCTGCTTCTTCCTCTGACCTTCTCTCCTCTCGTGCTCTCTCTCTTTCTCTGTCTCTCAAGTGGATAAATAAAATCTTTAAAAAAAAAATCCACTATTCTTTCATTCACTTGATAAATATTTATTGAGTACCTACTGTGTGCCAGGGACCCTTCTAAGTGCTGGGGATCCAGCGGTGAACACAGCAGATGGGCACCCTTGTCCATGGAGTTTACATTACATTGTATGCTAATGTATGGAATTAGGTCCCTCTTCCCACAATTAGTCTGTCAGTTTCTTAATGTCAGAGCCTCTTTTATTAATCTTTGGATGAAGATTTGGGTTAATCTTTTTTTCAAGGACTAGAACATCATGGGTGCTCAACTAAATGTCTGCTGAAGGACTAATGACCAGCTTCTGTGACTTGCTGGGTAAATAACCATCTAGGTAGACCAGTTACTATGGAGGAAAGACCCCCCACACCCTTGCTTTGTTGCATCCTTTGTTTTAAAGCCAAATTACTGTGGTGCCCGGGTAGCTCAGTGGGTTAAAGCCTCTGCCTTCAGCTCAGGTCGTGATCTCAGGGTCCTGGGATTGAGCCCCACATGGGGCTCTCTGCTCAGCAGGGAGCCTGCTTCCCCTTCTCCCTCTGCCTACCTCTCTGCCTACTTGTGATCTCTCTCCTCTCTGTCAAATAAATAAATAAAATCTTAAAAAAAAAAATAAAGCCAACATACTGTCTTCTGCTTTGCTTTTTATGGGCTAGCTTCATGGTTTATGTTGTGGGATTCAAGAGCACAGCACTGCAGGTAAAAAGTAATTTGGGGAGCTTGGGGCTGAGGCAAGAATAATAGTGAAAGTAATTTAACTAAAGTATTAATACGGGCACCTGGGTGGCTGAGTGTGTTAAAGCCTCTGCCTTCTGCTCAGGTCACGATCTCAGGATCCCGAGATCGAGCCCCACGTCGGGCTCTCTGCTCGGCAGGGACCCTGCTTCCCCCTCTCTCTGCCTGCCTCCCTGCCTACTTGTGATCTCTCTCTCTCTGTCAAATAAATAAATAAAATCTTAAAAAAAACTAGAGTATTAATAACATTTGGTTCTATGAATAAACTTCATATATATTATTTCATTTAGTGCTCATAACCACCTAACGAGTAGATACTGTTACCATTATCCCTATTTGCAGATGAGAAAGTTGAGGCTTGAAGCTTATAGCAGTTACTCAAACTAACTTTGAACAAGGTAACACATTTCAATAATAACAGAACTGGGGTTTGAACTTAGATGATTTTCTTTCTTTCTTTTTCTTTCTTCTTTCCTTTCCTTTTCTTTCCTTTTCTTTTCTTTCCTTCCTTCCTTCTTCCCTCCCTCCCTTTTTTTTATCTTTTTTCTTTTTTTTCCAAACCTGGGTTTTCTGACTTAAGCATGTATACTTACCTACCTCCCTACACTACTGCCTTTGATGAGTTCTGGTTGAGTTAAAGCTCTGGTAACCAAACCACTGCGTATGTATAGGTGCCTCGTGAAAAAACGGAGCCCACTTTGGGGGCCTCTGAGTATAAAGGTTCATTTGAAACAACCACAGTAAAAACCCCGTGCAAGGTAGGTTCGTGTTGTGTATCTTCCCCTAAGATTATTTCTTTGTCATAAAACACAAGAGTTTCTCTACAACAGAACAAAGAACCTGATGAATTTTGCATCACACACAGAGGGTTAGGCAAAGGTTAAGGCAGGACAGAGGAGAATGATTTCGTTCTATTTACACCTCCACAGGGCCTCTGCAAATTGTTCTGCCTCCGGAGGGTCTTTGACAATTCAGAGGACAGCTTTCAAATTAGTGAAGGAAAAAAGGTTTAGCCTTTTAGTTCTGGAACTTCCTGTATTCAAAACGGCTATTCTCGTGTTCTTCATATACTTAGTTTTTTTCCCCTTCCTCATTTGTCATGTAGTAATTTGGTATTCTATACAGCATGGGACTTTGAAATACATTTACAAATTTATTCTCACTCCTGACCTTCTAAATAAGCAACTTTCAACTACAATATCATCAAAAAAATAGGTTTAGTTCTCCTTACTGTCCACAGTGTAAAACCAGGGATAACTGAAACGATAGTTAATATGGCATTCAAGGCGCTCACTACATAATTTTAACCTGATCAGTTTTCCCATCTTATCTTGTCAATTTTTGTCACTTCACTAATACCCACTGTGCTATTCCAGACAAATCCAAGTCACTCTAAGCCTGTGACATGCCAAACAGTGTGCTGAGAACAACCTTTCCTGTCTTTTCCACAAATGGCACCGACCATCAGATTCTAGTTCAAACCTTCTTTCCTGATTCTCTTATGGGCCCTCTTGGAGATAATCTTTCTCTTCTCTGATCTCTTGTACTGTGTATATCACCCTCTTGGATCTTGGTATTTATTACCTTGCACTGCTTATTAACTTTCCATGTCTATGACTCTGGTCATCTTAACTGGGTGGGTGGTTAAGTCTTGAGGTTCACGACAGTTTTAAAATATGGTGTCCTTTGTAATGCTTAGCACACTCCCAGCATGGAGCCAACACGGGTCTTGAACTCACAACCATGAGATCAAGACCTGAGCCAAGATCAAGAGTTGGACACTTGTGGGGGGTGCCCGGGTGGCTCAGTGGGTTAAAGCCTTCGGCTCAGGTCATGATCTCAGGGTCCTGGGATTGAGCCCCACATTGGGCTCCCTGCTCGGTGGGGAACCTGCTTCCCCCTCTCTCTCTGCCTGCCTCTCTGCCTACTTGTGATCTCTCTCTGTCAAATAAATAAATAAAATCTTAAAAAAAAAAAAAAAAAAAAAAAAAGAGTTAGACACTTAACCAACTGAGCCACTCAGATGTCCCAGCACAGTACCTAAAGAAAAGTTCACTGAAATTCTACAGTAATTATATTAATATTTTATTAATATGATTTATATTACTTTTTAAGCAAGTTAAAGAACGACTCTTCTAAAAAATGAAAAACATGAAAATAGGTCACATTTTGATTTTAATTTGAAATTTGAAATTTCTTTGTATCAAGTACTTTTAGGTTTTCTGCGTTCAAGTATAGGATGGAGAATTTACCAACGGCCAATAAAAAATTCTAGTATTTTTTATTTCTTAGTTTTGGATATAAAATTGGGTCTGCTCTGTGAGAAGGGAAGTCAGTGATTGGATGCTGGCTGTACTTTTGAACCCTATACTCTGAGCCTTTAAAGTTTCTCTTAAACTATCATTGAAGATCTGCCAATTCTGGAAGTTACTATATTTGTGTAATTTGGCTCACCATCATGAAGAAGGGTAGGGTTTTCTTCATTTCAAGGTGCTCAAAATGAATACCTTTCTTATCTTTTTTTTCTTAATTGTAAATCAGAATGAAGTCTTAATTAATTTATTTACTAGCTTTAAAAAGTTTTCTTTTTTTTTAAAGAATATGTATTTATTTATTTGACATAGAGAGAGAGAGAGAGAGATCACAAGCAGGCAGAGAAGCAGGCAGAAGTAGAGGGGGAAGCAGGCTTCCTGCTGAGCAGAGAGCCCGATGTGGGGCTCGATCCCAGGACCCTGGGATCATGACCTGAGCCGAAGGCAGAGGCTTTAATCCACTGAGCCACCCAGGTGCCACAGTAAGTTATTTCTTAAAAAACAAGCTAGACAATAATTACTGAATACCTGAATGCTTTCAAACTTTTTTTCTTTTTCTTTTTTTTTTTTTAAATATCTTTCTTTTCTTTGCCAGGTGTCCAAAGGGGTGAAAAAGGCAAGAACTATCAGATTGCTAAAAATATAATAATTTGCAAAAATAATTAGAATTTTAATTTTTTTTTTAGAATTTTAATTTTATAAATAAAATAAAATAAGTAAGGAGGGGTCTGGGTTACCACAAGTGAAAGAATGCTTGACAGAAGCCAAGACGATGTTTCGTTTTGTTTTGTTTTGTGTGGGTGGGGGGTTGGAAACTGTTTTGTTCTTAATCCTAATTTGCACACTCTGAAAAAGGCCAGAGAATGTTACATAGAGGGAATTTCTCAAATGCTAGATTACACCTGAAAATTGAATACTTTGAAAAATTGAAACTTCAAGTTTAATAGCTAATAGTAATCATAGAATTGATAAATATCAGAAACAGGCATTTAACATATTAAACATATAAGGTACTGAACTTCCATATCGCCACAAATGTATTACTTAATAAAATATATTTAAAATATAGCTTAATTCGGTTTACATTAACTTCAACTATTAAAAAGGACTTCTTACACCTAATTGAGTTTTTTTTTTTTCTAAATACTGTTTTCTAAATACTGTTACTGCCATAATGTCTCATTTGATCCTTAGCACAATTCCACCAGGTAAGTCATGACAGATTTATTAAACGAGGGGAAAAATGAGGTTCGGTATAGGCCAAGGTTTCTCGATCTAAGCACGGGTAACATTTTAGGCTGGATAATTATTCGCTGTGGGGGGCTTTTCTGTGCATTGTAGGACGCTTACCTGTATCCTTGGACTCCATGCGCTGGATACCAACAGCAACCCCCATCCCATCAGCTCTGACAACCCAAAATGTCTCCAGACATTAACAAACGTTCTTCGAGGGGCAAAAACGCCCCCTGTTGAGAATCACTGGTACAGTCCAAGGGTCACCCAGCATAAGCACTGGGATGAGAACCCAGACCCTCTAAGTCCTCACTACAGAAACTTAGGCCTTCCAGCCATCGTGCTCATGACCTGTATCCTATGCAACCCCATTGGATCTCCCAGTGGACGGCAGAAACTTCCAGCCCCAATTACCTTCTCTTTCAGTGCAAATCATTTGCAAAAACAAAATGGTTCCATCCTAGAACAGCTGAGTAATCTCTTTCCTATTTTGTTTCCTGTAATTCTTCTGATGAATTTCTCTATAAACTGTACTTGGAACCTTGAAAAGAAATCCACATACCTCTTTATGAAGTTGGAGAAAAGTATCCGATGAGAGTATCCCAGCCTTCGAATTCTTGCTGTTTCCAGAATTCCCGTGTAGCGGAGCTGTAGAAGAACTTTCTCTTTGTCATATTTTCTTGCCTGACGTTCATTATTGGGTTTGATGCAACGGACAAAGTGAGGTTGGCCCACCACCATTTTGGATAACAAATCCATCAGCGAATACTATAATATGCAAGAAAAATAAGTTTCCCAGTGTAGTATACAGAAACTTAGGGATTTGCAAGTCTTTTTATTATAAGAAAAAAACCCCTGAAAACTGGATGTTACACATGTTCACATTAGTTCACAGTCAATGGAGGAAAATCCGTACTAATGAAAATTTTATTTATAGCATATTTTTTAAAATACAGATTTACTCATAAAAATGTAGAGGCAGTAATTCAGAACTTAGCTATTAAAAGGTTGCCTGTACATTCTTAAGGTAACTTTAATTAATAGATAAAATTAGTTTTCATATAATTTGTTTGTAAGTAATTATATCCCTTCATGGAAGCTTGCTGATATATAATATTTAGGCATACAACTTAATTTCTTGCTTATACTATTAATTTCCTTGTCCAATTCCTTCTTTATAGAAAATATGAAAGTAAACCCTTCAAGGTCTGACAGAATCATCTGGGTTAAAATAAGAAATGAGAAGTGAAAGCAGTTTACTATAGAAAATGTAGGAGTTACAAAAATAACCAGATGCATTTAAGTCCTCTAATCTGCTCTAGCTTAATAATTTTCTTATTTATTTTAGAATTTTCAGAGTCACACAGATATGAAAACCGTGTGCTCAGCAACGGCTTATTAAAATGGTGACTAATTACAGGACAACTAAGTATAACATCAGAATAATCACAGCTCACCTAAAAGTGGAATCTCAGAAAATGAGGCTGTAGAAGACCAGCGCTGCTATGTCTTGGCAAGGTAACGAACGTATGAACATAGACAGCTGGTGTCGGCTGAATTGCTTTTAGTGCTGGAATCACAGAAGCCTATCGTTACAAAGCCAGAGCAAGCCAAATACAGAATTACACAAATGACAAAGCCTTGGATTTGCTCGGCTTCTTCTTAGGCACTGAAACTCGGATATGATCCTCACACAGCTGGACTTGCCACTTTGGAGTCCCTTTTAAAAAATACATTATAGGGGTGCCTGGGTGGCTCAGTCGTTAAGCCTCTGCCTTCCCCTCAGGTCATGATCTCAGGGTCCTGGGATTGAGCCCCGCATTGGGCTCTCTGCTCAGCAGAGAGCCTGCTTCCTCCTCTCTCTGCCTACTTGTGATTTCTCTCTCTCTGTCAAATAAATGAATGAAATCTTTAGGAAAAATAAATAAAATAAAAATAAATAAAAAATACATTATATGCTATGTGGAATTATGTTCTATCACTGTTCACTTCAGCCTGAGCAGGAAAATGATTTTATGAACTAATGTTTTAAATATACACACAGTGTTGGATGTCAATGACGGTGGAATGATGATGGTCTTGAATAACTCCCTTAAAAAAGGAAGATAATTTGTCTGGAAATACGCTTGCTAATTTAGCTCTGCTGTGGTCTTGATGTAAGGTGAAGGTACCAGCAGCAAATGTGAGATAGTAAGCAGATAAACGCGCTACGTGCTACTCAAAGATGATTCAGCACCCACTGTCTGCTGTGAGCTTATTTGAAAAAATATTTAATAAAACTACCCAGTTATTTGTAAAAGCATTTCCTGATTCTGTCAGAAAATGGAATTCATTCATTGAACACTTATAGTACATTTAGCCTAATTTCCTCCCCTTCTCCCCGCCTTAAGTTATACTCCTAATAATTTCCAATTTTTAGTATTTTCTCCATTTTTATTGGCTGGTTAATATGGTTTGTTATTAATTTTTTAATTGTTTTTAAAGATTTTATTTATTTATTCATTTATATGAGAGAAAGCGAGTGAGTGATGGCATGAGTAGGGGAGAGAGGCAGAGGGAGAGGACCCCAAGATCATGACCTGATGGAAGGCAGACATTTAACCGACTAAGCCACCCGGGTACCCCAATATGATTTTATCTGAAGAGATAAATAAGAATGGACACCAATTATGAGGGCAGGGGTATCTAGAGTTCTTCAGAGCACAGAGGAAGTAAAGTACTTTTTATCTTCCTTTTCTCCCATAGTGTTCAAGGAAGAAAGGTAAGAATGGTCACCTTGATCTTATGATAAGGACACAGTGGCTGACTTTCTCGGCATGTTACTATCTTTCCCTGATATCCCTTCTCCTGGCCCCACGCCTATACCAGTTCTTCTTTTTCTAAGGTTTTCACCTTGTCTACGTGCAGGGAGACATGGAAGGGACCTGGATGCTCAGCCTTGTCCCATCTGCCCACCCCAAGATCATTTAGGAGTGGGAAGAAGAAGCGGTAGATAGTTATCATAGCGCTGAATTAAAAACCCTGTCAGGTTTTGTTCTAGTGGAAATGCATTTGATTCTTTGGACAAATTTTAATCAAAGTAGGAGCTCTGATTAACTTAGCATGCAATAATTTTATAGATAAAATATCAAAGCAAACCAATTCATAGGTTTTTGACAGTACTCTCTGCTATATTCTGTATCTAACAAATAGTAAATGGAATACAATGAGAATTATCTTTTGCTAATAGTACTCTGATATTTATCACTAGCTTTTGATTTGTAACTCTCATTTAAAATAAATAACAGGGGCATCTGGGTGGCTCGGTCAGTTGAGTGTCTGCCTTTGGCTCAGGTCATGATCCCAGAGTCCTGGGATCAGCAGGGAGTCTGCTTCTCCCTCTCCCAGCACCTCCCCCTTTTGTCTCCTCTCTCATTCTCTCTCTCAGATAAATAAACAGAATAAAAAAAATTAAAAAAAAATAAAATAAATAACATTCCTGGGGTGCCTGAATGGCTCAGTCAGTTAAGCCTCCAACTCCTGATTTTGGGTCAGGTCATGATCTTATGGGTCATGAGATCAAGCCCCTATCAGGCTCTGCACTGGATGTGGAACCTCCTTAGGGTTCTCTTTCTTCCTCTCATTCTGCCCCTCCCCCTGTCTGAAATAAATAAAATTCCTAAGCACAACACACCATAATTTAGTATCTTACTCTAAAATATGATGCCACTGTTTGTGTCTTCATGTTGGTTGTCTCTATGGCATGACGTGTGGCTTCTCCACTTTGATCCTACAAAGACCAAGAAAGACAGTGATGCTTCAGTATCCACTGTGCTTTATGATCTACAAGGCGCCCATGGAATTTCCTTCGGGCTATCATGGTCTATACATTCAAATACATAAAATAACAAAAGGTTAATATTTTTGCTTAGGGTAATTGTTTTGTCATCCCCATTGGAATTTTAATTGGTCTCGCAGGGAATGTGAATGTCTTAGACCTTAGCTAATATATTTTTAGTTGGTCTTAGTGTAACATTAAAATGAGCTATAAAGGAAGAGTTAGGAATGTATCATAACTGCATGATTATTTTAGTAGTTAGCAGTAATATTAACATAACATAACTGTTTAAGCAGAAAAGAAAGATCAAAGGGAGAAAACCCAATAAGTAAAATGCTATTTACTTTTAGGAGCACACAAACACTGTTGTAAAGGTTAGATTTTTGGACTCACTGTCATGCAAAATGCATTTTCTTACCTTTGTCAAGTTGATTGATTTTTCTGAAGTCCTCATTTGATAATTTATTATATTTCTAGTTTTAGAATGTGGCAGATTACCTATAGGAATGTGGATGAAATCAATATACATTTTAGAATTCTTAATCACTAAAAGACTTTCCTCATTTACTTAAGTATTTTTTTTTAAAGATTTTTTTTTTTTTTTTTTGAGAGAGAGAGAGCGAGAGAGAGCATGAGAGGGGAGAAGGTCAGAGGGAGAAGCAGACTCCCTGCGGAGCTGGGAGCCCGATGCGGGACCCGATCCCGGGACTCCGGGTTCATGACCCGAGCCGAAGGCAGTCGCTCAACCAACTGAGCCACCCAGGTGCCCTCATTTACTTAAGTATTAAAACAAACATTGTTGATGCCACAATAGTTATCCTTGGTTAAATATTTATGAGAAATTGAAGCATAAAATAATATTACAAAAAAATTTAAATAACAAATTTTAAATTAAAAAAAAAAAAAAAAACCCAGCTTGGAGATCAGAAAAAAGAGAGGTAAGTGTTGGATTTCCTTTACTTGCTACAAGATATGGTGATATCAAGTAATTTGTTTCATGTGTGTGTGCACGTGTGTGTATGCATTTACGTGTTAAATGGCTCTGAGATTTTCTCTAATGCAAAGGTATGCTTTATGATGGGCCTTAAAAGCATATGGATTATTAATTCATATGAAATGGTTATAAGGAAATCATGAATGGTTGAAAGCATTGAAAGTATATGTTCAATCTAACATTCAGAAATAAGTGCCCATTACTAGGGCTACTTAACTGTGCACAACCCAAGACCTTGAAAATATTCTGGTGTAGTGAAAAATTATGGCCCCAGAAGCTGGGGGGACATGGATTTGAATACTAGCTGTAGTACTTAAATTGTGTTGCCCGCAGATCATTTACTTAGTCTCTGAGTTGCATTTTGAAACCATATAATGGGGATAATGCTGCCTGCCTCACAGAATTTTGACGACCTGTGATAGTATGTCTGGTGCATGGTGTGTGCCTGGAAATGTTAGTTCTTCTCTCTCGTCCCACTCCTCACCAAGCACGATAAACAACCAACCCACAATCCAAGAGTTCATCATCCCACTAGTAATGTTCAAATATATCTCCAGAATTCAGTATCACTTCAGAAAGATTGTTTCTTTTCACTCTCATTCTTTTAGGTGAGAAGTAGAGGCTACGTGTTTTTGGTTTGTGTTTTAGAGAGGGAGAGAGTGTGTGCGTGCGTGCGTGCCAGGGGTGGGGTGAGGACAGAAGGAGAGGGAGAGAGAATCTTAAGTGAGCTCCATGCCCAGCATGGAGCCTGATGCAGGGATCAATCTCAAGACCCTGAGATCAGGACCTGAGTCAAGATCATGAGCTGAGCTGAAATCAAGAGTCAGGCGCTTAACCAGCAGAGCCACCCAGGTGGCCCAAGGCGACATGTTTTTGGCAAATCCTTCACATTCTTTGTGGTGGCGAAAGGCTGCCTCCGAAGTGATGATGCAGGTGGGACCCTGCCTGCGATGTAGCTGGCAGTGCCTCTGCTGTGTTGTTACCCCCAGGAAAAGTGCTGTGATGGGTGTGCATGCTGGCTCTCATGCCGGGCTACGCACTGCAGTGTTCACTCTTCAACTGTGAGACTTACTGCAGACAGCAGTGGACAGAGACAGTAACACGTGGTCTTCAGAGGGGCAGCTGTGGACTTTCATTTGTTTGTTTGTTTTTAATTTAATTTTTTCAGTGTTCCAAGACTCATTATTCATGTACCACACCCAGTGCTCCATGCAATATGTGCCCTGTTTGCTTTCTTAAAGAAATGTTTTCTTAAATCAATGACCACCTAAGGTCTCACCTTAGAAATTAGAAAAAGAAGACAAAATAAAACTCCAAGTAAACAGAAGAAAGGAAACAAAAATCAACCCCCCAAAAAAGGAAAGAAAGAAAAGAAGAAGGAAAAAAAAAATTAAAAAAAAAATGGAAAGCAAAATCAATGGAGAAAATCAGTGAAACTATAAACTATATGCTGGTTCTATGAGAAGATCAGTAAAATTGATAAATCTCTAGAAAATCTATCAAGAATAAAGTGAAAGAGGACACAAAAGATTCAGATAAGGAATGAGAGAGCTGATAAAATTCCAAGATCCGTAGATATTAAAGATAATAAGGGAACACTGTAATCAAAATTATGTCAATGAACCAGACTACATGGATGAAACAGACAAATTTCTTAAGAGATACAACCTACTAAAGCTCATTCAAAAATTAGATAATTAAATATTCTTGTGTATTTGTTCAAGAATTGATTGAATTTGTAATTCAAACCTTTTCTCTCTCTTTTTTTTTAAAAAAAGATTTTATTTATCTATTTGAGAGAGAGAGAGAGATCACAAGTAGGCAGAGAGACAGGCAGAGAGAGAGGGGGAAGCAGGCTCCCCACTCAGCAGAGAACCTGATGCAGGGTTCAATCCCAGGACCCTGGGATCATGACCTGAGGCAAAGGCAGAGGCTTAACCCACTGAGCCACCCACGTGCCCCATTTCAAAACCTTCTCACAAAAAATCCCTTCTGGCCCAGATGGCTTCACTGGTGAATTCTACAAAGGAATTCAGAAAGAAATAAAACTCTGCTTTTCCTGGAAGCAGTACTTCTAATTCATTCTATGAGGCTAATATTACTCTGATCCTAACAATAGAAAAAAATTAAAAGAAAACTAGCCCAATATCCCTCATGAACACAGATACAAAAATTCTTAACAAAATGTCAGTGAATATAAACTGGTAATACATAAAAGTCCAATGCATCGTGACCATGTCACATTTTTCCTAGGAATAAAAAGTTGGCATAATATTAAAAAATCAATCAACGCAACTCATCATATTTATAGATTAAAAAATAAATGAATGATCATCTCAATAGATGCAGAAAAAGCATCTGACCAAATTCAAATATGTGTGCCTGGTAAATACTTAGGAAACTAGGAATAGAAAGAACTCCTCCTCCTGAGAAAGAAGATCTATGAAAAACCTATAGGTAACCTCATATTTACTGGGGAAAAACTGAAAGCTTTCCCCTCAAAATGAGGAATAAGAAAAGAACGTTCACTCTTAGCACTTGTACTCAATATTGCATTGGTGATTCTAGCCAGTGCAACCAGGCAAGATGAAGACATAAAAAGTAAACAGAATGGAGAAGAAAGGGCAAACTCTTTTTTCATAGATGAGACGATCATCTATACAGAAAAATCCTATGGAATTTACAAAAAAAAGCTACTGTATAAAATGAGCTTAGCAACACTGCAGGGTGAAAGATCAATACACAAAAATCAACTGGATTTCTACATGCTAGCAACAAAAAGAATTTGAATTAAAATTACCATTTATAATACCATAAAATGTGATATATTAGCAGATAATTTGACAAAGATATACAAGACGCACACGCTGAAAACTACAAAATATTGCTGAGAGAAATTAAGGAAGACTTAAAATAAATGGAGAGCTATTATGTTCCCTGATTAGAAGACCCAATATTGTGAAGATATAAATTCTCCCAAAATTAATCTATAGCTTTGGTGCATCCCAATCAAAGTCTCACCAGGATTTCTGGCAGAAATTGACAAGCTTATTCTAAAATTTATATGAAAAAGCAAAGGAATTATAATTGCCTCGACAACTCTGAAAAAGAACAGAGTTGGGTAGCTTATACCACCTGATTTCAATTTTTTTTTATAAAGCTACAGTAATCAAGAAATGTAGTACTGCCACAAAGATAGACAGATACCAGGGACACACAACAGGAAAGTCTAGAAGTAGACCTGCATGTGTATAGTCAATTGATTTTCAACAGGGCACCCAAGCAATTCAATGGGGGAAAGAACAATTCTTCCAACCAACGGTGCTAGAACAAATGGAGGGAGCTCAGGAGTGGTGATGGGAAGGACTCTGGAGTCATGAGGAAACACCATCTGGGGGCGATGAATACATTCACTACTGAATGGGGTGATGGTTTTACAGGTATATATGCCTGTCAAAAACTCATTACATTTTACTGTCTAAATATGTACTATTTATTGTCAGTTATATCTCAATAAAACTGTACAAAGAAATGCAAAATAATAAAACAAAGTCCAATAGAGAAAAATAACCCGAACTATATTTTTTTCTATTTAAAAGCAGATGCAAACATGTACAAGGCTGGGTGGAACAAAGGCATGTAAGTTTTTAACCAATAAGGCAGAGCTCAGTAAACCTATAGAGCCTTAAATACAACCCCCAAAGCTGCCCAGTCCTGAAACAGACGTCAATCTGAACTTTTTGGAGGTGAGCATATTTCTTCTAGTGAGTAGCTACAATACCACCATATTTTCTGGCTAGTTCTTCAGACACTTTTCTATAATGAAAACCTAGTCTGCTTATATTCATTTTTACATGTTCTTCAGACAATTTGGGTAAGATGTATTAAAAAAATGCATATTTAGTGAGCTAAAAACGAACCAACATAAAAAAAAATTGAGGATTATACTCATGAAAATCACAGTCAGAAACTACTGGATTGGGCCCAAGGAAGTCGCCTTACCTGTTTTCGTCAGAGGGTGACTGACTAGTTGGCGAATTACACTGTTTTCTGATGACCTCAAAAGGAGCACAATATCAGTTGGAAGAGTATCTCTATTTTTAGCTAGGAATCCATTTGCATTATAGAGGACCTGTTGAGAAAGTATGTTTCAGTATCAGAATCAATGTCACCCTCACGGTCATTATCACCATGACAGCAGCAGGGCAGAGTCATCGGTGGGGTAGGTATTTATTAAGAACCTCCTCAGTGCTGAGGGACAGGTACACAAAGATTTAATAAAGGTGGTCCTTTACAACTTGGTTGGAGGCGCCAACTTTTCCAGGTCTACAGTATATTTTGTCAGGGAAAAATTTGTGCCTCGCTAATTTTATTTGGATTGAAATTGTGGTTTGATTCTTCTCATTTATTGTGTTGGAAATTTGGTTATTGTTTCCTTTCTCTGTTTGGAGGGTCAAGGGTGGCATAAAGGAGGCCCCCTGGGGCCACCAGGCATTCTCATTTCTATGACAATTGATTCACGCAAAGTAAATCGGCCATTATAGGTTTTTGTCTCAGTAAGTAGTATGGTCTAAGTACACTTTGAGCATTCACATTTCTGGCACTTCTAAATAATTTCAAGACTTTCTAAAGATCCATGTAACCCAAAGATTTTTGTAGGGTGATCTAATATAATATAATGATAATGATCTATATGGGTTGAATTGTGTCCTTCCAAAATTAATGTGTTCAATTTCTGATCCCAAATGTGACTATATTTGGCTAGAGTCTTTAAGGAGGTAATGGTGCATGAACAATTAATCTTGTAAAACTGAAAAAATAAAATAAAAGTATTTGGGGGGAAAAAAAGATTAAATGTGATCCTAAGGGTGGGTCCTAATCCCATACGACTAGTATCCTTGTAAAAGAGACACTGGAGATCTCTTTCTCCCTCTCATGTACCCAGAGGAAAAAGCCACATGAGAACACTGCAAGAAGGCACCCATCAGCGAGCCAGGGAGAAAGGTCTCACCCGACAGTGACCTCGCTGGCACCTTGATCTTGAACTTCTAGCCTCCAGAACGGTGAGAAAATAAACTTCTGTGCTTTAAGCCACCCACCCTGCATTATTTTTCTTATGACAGTCCAAGCAGACTAACACAGCTTTTAAAAACAACCGGATAAAATGATCCTAGGAAATTCTTAATGGATGTTTTTAAAAAGGCTTGTTTGGAAAAGTCGTATGCTGAACACCATGGGAGAGGCCATAACTATAATATTTAAGGCAGATTTTCTTTCAGTGACAGAATTCTGTGGCATATTGAAGTCTGTGGAACAGAGAAATCCCAGTAGACCTGAATCTTCCAGGTTCTGTGTTATTTTATGTGGTTCATGTATTTCTCATTCTACGCATTTCTTAATTTTAATATCTTCTCAGTCCTCTGATATGTACGACATCATTGTGAGGGAATGACCTATTATTCTCTGCAGAAGAGAGACAGAGCATCCTCTGGGTTTAGGACAAAGAGCTGAGGTCTGCCTCGCTGCGGGAATGTGCATAGACACCCAACTGCTAAACAGTCCATTAGGCAACCCCACCTAGGCTAGCTAGCTCCGGTATCTGACCACGCCTCCCATCTGGCACTTTCTCCTGTTGGGTGGAAGGGGGGACAAAGGCTTCTGTGGAGAGAGAAGCACTTCAAGTCTGAAAATGGCAGTTTATATAAAAAGTTCCCAGCTATCATTAAAAGAAGGAAAGAAGGAAAAACAGGTCCCCGTTGCCAGCCAATCTCACCCAAAGCCAGATCTTAGGATCAGAAAGATGGAGGCTTTGATGTTTGTCTCTTTCTTTTCTTTCCTGTTTTCCCTTAGTTTCTTAATAAGAATTCCTCTAGAAAAAACTAGAACATTGTGTCTGAAGAAGTAGGAGAAGGATTTTCGGTTAACCTTTTCAGGATAGATGCTAGAGCTGGGCGTTCTAGAGTTAGCTGCTGGCGGTGGATGGGAGAGATTGGAGGAAGCTGGAGAACAGTCAGGGCCAGATGGGGGCAGAAACAGATGGCCATCTCACTGTAGGCATCTGTAAATATTTCGGGCCACATGTTTATCATTATTATTTGATGAAGGACTAAGAGAAACTCAGTCGTAATTCTTCACGGTTCTTACCTTTCCTGCATAATGGTGAATTCCAAAACTAAGTTCCATTCTTTTGGGTCTCCAGAAGTACTGTGATTTCAGGTTCCCTTCAAATTTTTCTACAGAGAAAAAAAAAATTGAACTCCACTATCAAGCCATGTAAGGAGATCCTCAGAAAATACTGATGGACAGAATCATCTCTTTCACCATAAAACGGACAATGTGCAGTGAAAAGGCAATTTCACGTAGCTGATAAATGCAGATTTGGAGCACAAATGGTGACACCAACTCAAGATCAGGACTGTAACTATTCTATTATGATTTAGAGCAGCAACTCTTAAACTTGGCAAACAAGAGAACCCCTCTGGAGGGCCTATTTTTTTTTTTTAAGATTTTATTTATTTCTTTGAGATAGAGACGGTGAGAGAGAGCATGAGAGGGGAGAAGGTCAGAGGGAGAAGCAGACTCCCTGTGGAGCTGGGAGCCTGATGTGGGACTCGATCCCAGAACTCTGGGATCATGACCTGAGCCAAAGGCAGTTGCTTAACCAACTGAGCCACCCAGGCGCCCCTGGAGGGCCTATTAAAACACAGTTTCTGACTTAGTAGGTCTGGGCGTGGAGGAAATCCAAAAAGTCACATTTCTAGCAAGTTCCCAGGTGATGTTCCTGGTCGGGGGACCACATTTTATTTTTTTATGTTTGAAGATCCCACTTACTTATTTGACAGAGAGAGAGATAGTGAGAGACAGAATACAAGCAGGGGAATGGAAGAGGGAGAATCAGGCTTCCTGCTGAGCTCCATGTCCCAGAAGGGACATTTTAACCTCAAAATCAAGTGATTGCTATGAAACAATTATCCCCAGAACTTTGGGGTTGTTTTGCTTTCCATTAGTATTATCCAGTTAGAGGAGAGAATAAGCCAATGAGTGAGTCAGCAGGAAGCAACCTCACAGACTTAATGGTAAGAAACAGACTCTAGCACCCAAAGTAAATGAGAGAAAATGTGAATCCAAATTTTCTGCAAATATTTATTATACCTAATCAATATCTCCTACCATCAGGGAAAATGGTATTTCTACATTAAAAATGACTTTTTACCTGAACAAGGTAAAGTTTTATTTTTTAAGCTAAGGAGTAAGACATTTTTAATTTTAATCATTTTAGATGATAATCTTTTAAGTACGGCATACATATCTTTGCCTTCTCAAACACAAAAAAATGCATATGTCTATGTTTTCTTTGATGACTCAGGATTATTGTGCATATTTATTAAGGTATTATAATTGAGAGATTATTAAGGTATTGGGGGCTATTTGCCTCTATTAGACAAGTGCCTAGATGAATTTATTTCCTTCTCATTACATATCTCTTTTCAAATTCCAGAGGTGGCCTTTTGCCCTGCCCTCCAATTTCTAATTTGGAGCTGGGTAGTTTCTTTTTTGAGGAGGGGGGCTTGATAATTTCTAAGGTTATTTCTAACAGAAGATCCTATGACTGGGGCTCTATTAATGTAAGGAGAAGTCCAATATGAAGCTTGTTTAATTCATCACTAAATATTTCATCCTATTTTAAACATTCACTGGTCCAGATATTAGACCTAAAGCCCTGTCTTTAACGTTACATATACAGGCCTTGTGATAGCTATTTTCTCCCTGATAGTTAAAAAAAATTCTTTTTAAGTTATTCAGAACATTATATGATTACAGAACAAAACAAGGCAGTCATACTGGATTTAAAACTCACCCACAAGAGTCTGGTCCGTGGCCTTGGGAAATCGACTTTCTTCATCGAGTAGGGATAGTAAACCCATTGGCTTCTGCAGAAACATATCTAGGAGGGGCAGGTTATCTTCATATTCAATCACTCTGGCATTAACACCCTCATTTAGGTATTCATTCTATAATAGGACATGATACGTAGAAAAAATTCACTAAAAAATTCGTGAATTGTGAAATCATGTATTTGTGACAGGTAGCTTGATGGTAATTACCCCAAACTCTCTTTTACACGTATTATAATAAATTGCTTCCTATGACATTGCCCTTAAACTGAGGCTATCATTTTATTTTTCTTTCCCCAAAACTGCTAGTTCATTAAAGTCATCAGTGACTCGGTAATAATAAAATTTTCTAGTCTCTATGTCGGAATTATAGACATCTTAGGTATTCAAAATGCAAGAGAATGTGCTGGTAATGAGCAGTAATAAAGTTATGCTCCAGAATTTATAAAGCATCAATTAGGTATCTTAGAGTTACCTTACCCCCAGTTTAAACCTTTGATCTAGTTTCAGAAATGGATCTCTCAAGAACATTTACCTAACTTCTCAGTCATGATGACATTTACATTGTTAATAGGGTGGACAACTGTGGGTCATAGGAATGACCAGTGGCTTTAGAACCAAGAACACACAGGTTCATATCCGGGCTCTGCCTCTTAACTGGCCATTTAATCCTTTGGAAATTTTTTCTTACTCTATAATCTCCCACCGTCTCATTCCTCACATGCAGGAAACGATTTCCACCCAACAAAGTAAATCTATCCGGTACATTAATTACTAGCTGTTACTGAGTATACTATAAGATGTATAAAATAAAAATGATGAGTAACAATTAGTGTTAAGATCATGGTGCCCACGCGACACGGAGGTTGATGATCTATTTTACCCAAGGGGCATGAAGAACGGTGCTGTTGT
The DNA here is from genome assembly GCA_028533885.1 of Nasua narica. NCBI lineage: Eukaryota > Metazoa > Chordata > Mammalia > Carnivora > Procyonidae > Nasua > Nasua narica. The sequence goes on from CM052807.1 coordinate 11,475,026, forward strand.
TCCGTTTCTATGACTCTTCCCTCACGCTGTGCCCCGACCCCAGTGCCGCAGTCTGTTAGAGGACATGCATGGCCCCTCATGCAGGGCGCTCACCAGTTCTCAGGTGATAAAGCAGCTATCACTGGGAAGTGTGGGAAATAACTCTTGCCTCAGGCAGAATATACTGCACCATTCATAGCTATAAAATGACAGGCTATTTTCATTATTATTTTAACTTAAAAAAAATTTTTTTAAGGAGGCTTCATGCCCATCACGGAGCCCCATGTGGGGCCCGAACTCACGACCTGGAAACCAAGACCCGAACTGAGACCAAGAGTCAGACGCCTAACTTAATGAGCCACCCAGGCATCCCTTCATTATTATTTAAATATATTCTTTAATTCATTAAATATTTTCATTAAACATCTTATAATAAGGCACCATGATGGGTGATAAAGAGATGTTTAACACAAACTCCCTGTCCTCAGGTGGATTTAAGCAATAACTTGAGTGATAAGGTTAGTAAATAAATGCTCAAAATGCACATATGTATTTTGTAACATATATATGTATTATGTAACATATATATGTATATGTATTATGTAACATATAGATAAACGGTATGTACAACATCCTCTAAGGGGTTCAGAGAAAGATAATTTATTCCAGCAACTTCATAGAGGAATTTAGCCAATAGCAGGTGGGGCACTTAATAAGCCTAAAGTTATAATCAGTATTTTGGAGCCTTATGAAATTGAAATCTCATTTCAAGGGTGTCACCAGGAAAAAGAAATGTACCTTTTTAAGACAACAAATTAATACATAAAAAATTGGCAGTGCCCATTGGCCTAAAAGGTAGATCACCCGAAAGTCATTTAGTTTCTTCACTACATAAAAATGGAAACAATGTCTGGAAGTTTCACTGCCTTTGCATTTGAAGGTGACCTTGGGAGCCATATGCAGACCCAGAACGACTTTACTAGTAGACCCATCAGACTGACGGCACATTACAGCTTAAATGACAACTGCAAAGTTCAGAAGAGGTTTTGTATGTTTTGTATAGAAAGCGCACGAGGTTAAGGTCTAAATCGGTGCATTTGTCATTTCTACTTGCCTGTGTCAAAATCCATGCAACACTTTTGTGGCAGGTCAGAGAGAACAGAGATGAGTAACGTGGAAAACAATGGGCTCCCCTTGAAGATTCTTGTAAGTGTTATGGACTCCACGCAAACCAACGGAGAGAACATGCTATTATCTGGGAGTTATAAAGCTTTTTAAGTAAAATGAGCTCGCCTAAAACAACAGATTATGTGTTTTTATAGAGGCTGTGACCTCAAAATACTTAGTTGTTTTTAAGCATAAGTGGAGCAACGAAGCTCGTATAATTCTTAAGAAAGTCCTCTGCTACGCCCTGTATGTTAAAAATACATTTACAGCAGAAGATAAGTGGAGTTATTAACTGCAGTAAAGGAGTATTTAGCATGTATGCTCTCTGCTCGGTTCAGATGGCCCGCGTTCCCTTTTGAGAAGGGCAGATAAATAATTATTTAAGTATAAATCAAGGAGGGGAGGGAAATCATTAGACTTGGATGTTAAGGAGGCTTCATGCCTGAGTCTAGTGCTTGCTTGTTTTTCATTGAGTTTTCAGTGCATGCTGGGAAAAGGACACAGTGACAAGGAAGCCCCTGGAAGGTGCCCCTCCCACACAGCTCTGGCCTAGACACAGGGCTAAAGTCGCCGCAAGAGAGATTCGGCAAAGTTCAATGACTTTGTTCAATGATATTCAACTCAATGACAAAGTTGAGTCCTCAGCTCACACAGCAGTGTGGAAGGGTGGTTCCCACAGGATGAGGGGCTGCAAGCTTCCATGTGGCTTGGAAGGTGGATGGGAACGTTAGTTTAGACCCCTGGCGACCCCTCAGACTGTCACTCAATAGAGGACAGACTCTTACTTCCTCGGAGACCTTCCCCCATCGCCCAGGCTAATTCAGCAACCTCCCCCTTCATCAGCTGGTCATTCTCTATCCCTCCCCCACCAGGTTTTAAATTCTTTCACCGTCTTTCTAGCATTTCTACTGATTTATTATTCTCCTTCTCTTGTTAGAATGGGAACTCCAAGAGGACAAGCACTTTTACTCACCTCTCTATTACTGAGCTCAGTATCTAGGCAGACCTGAGCGTGTTCACTAAATGACTGCATGTTAAGGACTGAACTCCACCCCCCTCCCCCTGGTCTGCCCTGGCCAAGTTCATATGTTGAAGCCTTCATACCCAATGTGACTGCATTTAGAGATACGGCCGTTTAGGAGGTAATTATGGTCAAATGAGGTTGTAAGGGCAAGGCTGGAATCCCACAGGACGGGTATCCTTCTAAGAAGAGGAAGAGACCCCACGGAGGTGACTGCACAGAGTGAAAGTCACATGAGGTCCCAGAGAGAAGGCAGCCAGCCATCTGCAAGTCCAGGAGCTGGGCCTCAGAAGAAACCAAACCTGTCCCTGCTTTCATCTTAGACTTCCAGCTTCCAGAACAGTGAGGAAATAAATTTCTATTGTTTCAGTTCCCCAGTCTGTGATATCTTATGGCAGCCCCAACAGAGGAATACATGAACTTTCTGGATTCCTTTTGTTAAAGTCATTTTGAAAAGCTGTTTCTCAGATAGAGGAAGACTGGCGTGAAAACAATAAATCATGTGTGCATACGTAATCCTCAGCTCCTGATTATAAATGTAATACATGCTCATATAAAATTTAAAACATGGAAAAACCATGAAGACCTCAAAATTCACATGCAAATTCATCTCCTCTAAATACTGGCTTAACATTTAGTGGAATCTTTTTAGTCTTTCTCTATGCATAATATTTCTGATAACAAAAATCATGCTATATATTCAATTTTAATTTTACTTTATTTCCTTTGGTGAAATGGAATGGAGAACACGTAATCCATACATTTTCATGAGCATTATTTGACTGGCTACTTGAGATTATATGTTGTAGTTTTCTATTCCATTCTCTTATTTGGAGACATTTTAGATGATCTCTTTAACTATTTTATTCATTTTTTGTTTTTTTGAAGTAATCTCCACACCCAGCAGGGACTTGAACTCACAACCCTGAGCTCAAGAGTCCCATGCTCCACCAGCTAAGCCAGGCAGGCGCCCCCTATCTATTTTAAATAGTGCTCTGATGTACATCTTTGTGCACCAGCATCCTTTGTGCAGGATACCTATTCTTAAAAACTCTTCAAAAGCCATAAAAGACCTTACAAATTTATATTCTACTGGCAGGTGACAGGTATTGACTGGTAAGGATCAGTTTTGTCAACAGTAGGCTCGAACCCGACATGAAGAAAACCAGAGTCATTGAATGGATCTATGCTCCCTATTATGTATTCCTTTTAAAAATTATTTATAGCATAATGAAAATATTTTTTAAAATGCTTTAAAACAATACCAAATTATCGAAATAAGTACCACAAATCCCCACGTCACATTAGAGGTGCTGACCCGACTCCACTGATAAAAGAGAAACGCAGTGTGCGCGGCACGGGTGTGGGGCAAGGGTGAGGGGGACAGGGGAGCCCAGGAGGCTGCCCGCCAAGAACAGCAGGAGAGCTGGGAGCTGCTGTAGGGATGCTCCACACACATAGATCCAACCACTTGGATACCAACTTCCAAACTCACTTAGTATGTGAGAAGTTTAAGGAACATTTGTATGTGATCTCAAACAGTAACCCAAACCTTGGCCGGGCATTAAAGAGTAAGATTTTTTTGTATCAAGGGCTTCGTTCTTTTTTTTTTTTTTTAAGATTTTATTTATTTGAGTAAGAGAGAGAGAGCACAAGGAGGGAAAGGGGCAGGGAGGGAGAGAGAAAGGGAGAGGGACAAGCAGACTCCCGCTGAGCACAGAGTCCAACATGGGGCTCGAGCCCACAACCCCAAGATCATGACCTGAGCCAAAGTCATATATTTAACTGACTGAGCCACCCATGTGTCCCTTGCTGTATCAAGGGTTTCTTAAATGCATGGCTGTTTTAATGCTTAAAGAAAATGTCTATAAAATAGCCTTTATCACTTGGAGAGCTAAAATAAGACTAATGCTAAACCACTGCACACATATGGTTTGTTTAATGGGGAAGAAATTTGGATATGAAATAAAAATTCATACTTTGCAAGCAAAACAATTTGAAGACATTTATAAGGGGTCTATTTTGAAGTACCCACACATTTTTTTTTATCAGATAACTGATTCTTTTTACTTTGTAATGTAAAAAAAAGTTGAAGGTGTAGATACTGTATAATGAATGAATTTTTGTTCTTTGTAATTGCCACAAATTACGTGTTGAAGCCCGTATTCAAAATCATAAAAGCTTCAAACTTTAGGCTATGAACAGCTGGAGATGAAAGTCATACACATCACTTACTCCAAGAGAAGCCAGAGCCCTAATTGCGGTTCTTGTTTCCATTATGTGCTGTAAATGGTTTCCTGCTTATAAAATGACTTCCAACTTTCAATGCTAAACCCACGGGTGGATATATAAATGATATATGTAACAGCTTCTCCTTGTACAGAACAAATATTAACAGCTCACTTTAAAAATGAACTTCAGTTCCGTTAATAGCTAGAAAGACGGGTCGCAGTAATGGGTAAGAATGCTCCTCTTTGGTACAAGTAGGAGTAGAAGCCAGTAGAATGAATCTTCAGGAATCTAGAACAATGCTTTGTAGGAGACCTAACGGGCCCAAAGAATAATGGCATTTGTTCCAACTCAGACGCATGGCCATTGGTGACTCATCACTGGTTGGTTGTTCATTCCCCTTGCTTTGAAACGAACTTCTAGGGAACAGGGTTCGTTTCTTCTGAATGCGCTACCCCACAGCCATTACACCGTAGTGTCCAGTGAAAAGAAAGGACCAAACCCACCAACTATCGCATCAGCATGACTCCAACTTGAAGAGAACTTCAAGCTTTCTATCACACTTTGATTACTGTTGTGCTCTCTCTCTTTCCGGAAGAAAGCCAGAAAACAGACAAAAACTACCAAACAGAAGCAGAGTTAGTGTGGAGATTCAGTGTGAAGGCTACTGTAAAAAGAGGCCTCCCTTATCAGACATGGGCTACTTGTTTGTCTGCCCTTTGAGCTGCTAACTAAAAGCTTTTGGAAAAATACGGGAGTAAACAGAGCACATCAAAATAATGCCAATGGCAATGTAATAGGGAAGGCTGACTTATGAACACCTTATTTGTGGAATTTAAAAAATTGACAGGGAGGCACGTGGGTGGCTCAGTTGGTTGGGTGTCTGCCTTCGGCTTGGGTCGTGGTTCCAGGGTCCTGGGATCAAGCCCACATCGGGCTCCCTGCTCAGTGGGGGGGTCTGCTTCTCCCTCTACCTCTCCCCCTGCTCTTGTCCTCTCTTTCTCTCAAATGAATAAATAAAATCTTTAAAATAAATAAATAAATAGAAAAATGATACATTTTTCAGTTACAACTCATTTAGAAGAGTTTGAATCTTAAATATTAAAAGGTTACAACTATACTCTTAATGTCTATTTGTAAGGGCAGGGACCGTGACTGTTACTTAATTTTCAGACAATTGTTTTCAGATATAAACTGTCCCTTTACATTTTGTTAAAATCAATACATTTAAAACAGTTCACCTGGTGCTGGAAAAGTATGGCAGCTTCAAATATTATGAAACATCAAGCTCCAGAAAAATGTCAGGAGCTATGTGTTACTTAAAACTATCCACCCAGCAAACTACGGATTAAGTCAGTGCCATAAATTCATTCACTAAAAATGTAGTCTATTGATTACTGATATTACTATCTATTTAGTCTATTGGTATTACTGTAGCCTATTGATTATTGTTTTAATGGAAAGTAATGGGGGAGGGGCGCCTGAGTGGCTCAGGAGTCTCCACTCTTGATTTCCGCTCAGGTCTTGATCTCAGGGTTGGGAGTTCGAGCCCTGTAGCGGGCCGGCCCCGCACATCTGGCTCAGGTTCTCTCAATGGTAACATTAACAGCAACAAAAAGAAAGTAATGGGAAAGCGATATTCAAGACACCTTCATCACCAGCTTTGCTGGAGTGTCCACTGTATATTACATATCAGTTGAACTAGGGCTAAATAAGGAAACCCTTTCAGCAAATCTTTATGTATGTTCCAGTGTTGTAGGACTGTCTGTAAAGATAATGTCTGTTGGTTTCAATAGAACCAGAAGTTGTTTGATCTGTGAAGGTGTTGCCGGAGACTTGCGTCTTGCTCAGATTGCCTAGATTATTTCAATGTCCATGAAATTGAGAATGGTATGTCTTACTGATAAGCAATAATGGCATTATTAAATCAAGGAGCTCTCAGGTCAAACCTATGATTACATTCGACCAAGGAAAGTGTGACCATGACTTTAATTAATGATTTGGCTTAATAGCTGTTTCTCACTTACAGAAATCAGAATAAGTGCGTTCTTGACCTGTGATGGCTACTACACGCAGCTGTAGTTAGCATTTCTCAGTTTCAATTTCTGCGTCCACAGAAAAGGGACAGAGTGGGAAAAACAAAACCAAACCAAACAAATACGTGCACCCACATGTTAAAATCTAGAGAATTACTGACTAATCCCATATCCAGCGGATCACACATCAACGACCGGATCACTCAGCTGCTAATGGCTGACTCGTAAGATCAGGAAGCAGAGATTCTTGGGTAGTTACCCTAGGAAGGTGCTTGAAAGGATTTTGAATGGCCTTAATTCCTCAAACTGCTTTGTATAATCCTTGATTCTAGGTGAAATCGTAATTTGTTGTGGGCAATTTTGAGTTGTTTTGTCTTGAAAGCCTCTCAAGGATATTTAAAAGAGCATTCCAGAATAGTTTCATTTGTAGCAAGCCCAAAGGCAAAAGGCATTAAGAGCATTAGGATCATGGATAAAATTCAAGACTATCAATCAAAGTGTACGATAAACTATAACAACCTATAAAAAGTGAAAAGCAAATAATTATTGAAAATTATGGGAGTGCCTAGGGGGCTCAGTCATTAGGTATCTGCTTTTAGCTCAGGTCACAATCCCGGGGCCCTGAGATCGAGTCCTGTATAAGGCTCCCTGCTCAGCAGGAAGCTTGCTTCTCCCTCTCCCACTCCCCTTACTTGTGTTCTCTCTCTGTCAAATAGATAAAATCTTAAAAAAAAAATTATGTACATTGGTTTAAAGGCTAGTTCCAATAAAATCAGGTTCTAACCTCAACCCCCAAAAGAGAAGAATCACAGAGATCTACCAACACAAGCTGTTAATTAATCAGATAGGAAATACTTGAGGATGTACCCAGTTCCATGAGGGAGGTAATCCTAATAGATCCCCATCGAAAAGTCCAAACAGACAAAATTTACTTGTTTCAGGCTCTGGTTAGAATGGGTTCTGTGAACACTGTGAGGAATTAAAGCAAAATGACACTAATTTAATGAATATTTATCGAGCACTCACTATATGTTAGGCTCTGAAGATACAAAATGAATTAAAACATAATCCTTGACCTCAAGGAGTTTGCAGCCTAGTGAGAAAGGCAGAATTACAAGCCAAACATTTTTACTGGACCATAGAGGAGGGAGGAACATGAACAAGTCTCACTAATTTTCTGGATTTCAGTAATGAGAAATGAAATGCTACACGACATTCTGGCTTGAGTAAGTGGGTGGACAGAGATGTCCCTCACTGAAGAAGAAAGATGACAAGTTCAATTCTGGATAAAGTTCTGGAAGCTGTAATTCCCAATCTTGGCTGTACATTGGAGTAGACTGGGAAACTTTAGAAGATACTGATGCCTGGGTCTCATCCCAAGAGATCTGATTTAACTGGTCTGGGACAGGGTCTGAACACTGGGATTTTACAGTTACCCAAGTCATTCTAATATGAAGCTAGGATGAGAACTATTGATCTATGGGACGGTACAGGAAGAGTAACAGAAAGATGGCATTTGGGATGCCAAAGGAAGGGTTTTCCAGAAACACGTATCTGCCAACCGCGTTGAAAATTACAGAAAGGCTGATAATGTAGAGACTAAAATGTTTCTGATACTAATAATGACAGATAAGATTAGGAAGGCCCATTCCAGTAGGGCGGGGAGGTCAGAGCCAGATGCTACAAACTTAGTGTATGCAGGTGGGGAAGAAATCAGTCCACTGCAATGAAAACCAAATATGCTCTCAAGAAATTTGGCTGTGAAGGGAAGAGAGAGGCCATGGCTAAGAGATAAGCAAGTTGGAGAAGGGCCTTTTTTTAAAAATGATTTTTAAAGATTTCATTATTTATCTAGACCGAGGGACAGCACTAGTGGAGAGAGGAGTAGAGAGAGACAGACAGACAGGGACAGAGACAAAGCCAGAGGCAGAGAATGAGAAAGAAGAGAAGGAATGAGTATTTGATGGAACAGATCCTGGGGTAGATGAGAGCTATGCAAATGCATATAAATCTTACATTTTTGTCCCTCCCTTTTTTTTTGCCCAAGAAATGTTGAGTATGTTTTCTTTTGCTACTAGTGTTTTCACAATGCATTCTAAAGTAAATTCTCAATAAACCTAAACATTTTGCATTTTCTGAAAGAGGTTTATGTACCTCTAATTTATCTCAAATTTAAATAAAAACTTTGGTTCTAATCAGTAAGCACAAAACAATTTCCTATTATTAAGGGAGACCAATGACATACTAAATGATATAAAATATGACTGCTTCTCTTAGACTTGATAAAAATAGTTTAAATAATTTTAATACTACAGCTTTGCCAAATGCAATTCAAGTAAGTCTCTGATTTTTGAAGCTGAATCATAAATTACACGTTGTACCCTGACAAAACTGCCATTTCGTGGCATTTGCATCAAACCCATTATCTTGCGTTCTGTTGCCTAGTTACCGGAATTCTGAAGTTTAATGCATTTTAGACGGATATTTAAATTTCATACAAAATTTCAGCTATGCAGTCTACAGAAAGAGGAACACTTGGACACATCTGCTTCCTTAAATTTCCAAAGGAAACTTCTTTGTTTACAAGGGCTCAGACCTGCTAAGTTTTGCAGAGGGTGTATTCATTTTCAGTGGAGGACATTCAATATCACACTTTGAGACACGAAATTCATACTTGTTTTCTGGTTTTGTTTTTGTTTTTACTCTGGGCATGGAGAAAAGAAAATCTTTCCTTTGCCTATATGTTTAAGGCTTGACGACGATGATTGAAGTCCTGCTTCATTGGTAGAATTCTGCATATATGTGTTCTATGTGGCATGCTTCTTTATAGTGGCTTGACTTACCTGTTCCCAGGTGAACACGTGTTGGTTGAAATAATACTGAATTTGTTCATTTGCAATATTAATACATAGCTGCTCAAAGGAATTTTTTTTTAAATTTTCAAAGCCAAATATATCCAGAATGCCGATGCTCAGTTCATCACCATTCCCACTGGAAAATTAAAGAGGCACAATTTTGAGTTCTTACTTACTTTCTTAAGAGGGAATGTAAAGCAGGGTATCTTAGAGGATACTTTTGTGATTTAGCTAAGAAACTACTACCAAGACAAAGAGTAAAAAATTTCTCCATAGAATATAAAGTGAGTAGCATTAATTATAATATGTAAAAGATACACCATTTTCCTTGTACTACAGACACAGCTCCTATACTTTCTCCTGTAGGTTCAAGGGTGCAAAATCATAGCCCTAAGTAAGTCATGAATCATAGGGAAAACCTGGACAGCACTCAGAACAGCAAAAATATGTTCAATAAAAACTATGCCAGTTGGGGCGCCTGGGTGGCTCAGTGGGTTAAAGCTTCTGCCTTTGGCTCAGGTCATAATCTCAGGGTCCTGGGATCAAGCCCCGCATCAGGCTCTCTGCTCAGCAGGAGGTTTGCTTCCCTCTCTCTCTCTGCCTGCCTCTGCCTACTTGTGATCTCTCTCTCTCTGTCAAATAAATAAATAAATCTTAAAAAAAAAAAGAAAATGTTAAAAAAAACCAAATCTTGTAACACTGAAAAAATAAAAGTATTTGGGGTAAAAAAAAAAACAACTATACCAGTAAAGCAAAAATTCTGTGTAAGAGTATATTTATTCTTTCACTTTAGGACAATTAAAACATATTGCTAAAAATATTTTACCTCTTTTAAAGAATCATTGTTTATTTTTGAATTATTCACTCATAATTATTTAATATAGAATAAATGGTAACCTGGAGAAAGATACAAATATATTTAGATTTATTTTATAATCAAATACTTTAAAATGCAATTAAATATTATTTTATTATTTTGTTATTTAAAAAAAGATTTTATTTATTTATTTGAGAGAGAGAGAGTGAGGGAGAGAGCATGAGCAGGAGGAGGGGCAGAGGGAGAAGCAGACTCCCGGCTGAGCAGGGAGCCTGATGTGGGGCAATCCCAGGACTCCAGGATCGTGACTTCAGCCGAAGGCAGATGCTTAACTGACTGAGCCACCCAGGTGCCCTAAATAGCTATTTTATAATTAAATATTCCAAATGCATGCTTTTCCTGTTCCTCCATAATGGTTACCTTTCTGTCCATTAAAAATTAGATACTTGATCAAAAGTTTGCTCCTCCCCCAAGAAATATATGCATTGCAAAGTTACTTCCATGTCAATTTAAAAAGGAGAGAACAGGGCGCTTGGGTGGCTCAGTTGGCTGAGCATCAGACTCTTGGTTTTAGCTCGGGTCTTGATGTCAGGGTCATAAGTTCAAGCCCAGTGTAGAGCCTACTTGAAAAAAAAAAGAGAGAGAGAGAGTACAAACATCTTTCTGTACTCACTATTTATGTGACCTAGGCTAACTCTCAGTGCTGTGTGAGGAAGTGATTTGGAAATGACTGCTGTCGGCTGCATGCTGAGAAATGAAGGATACTCTCTGTATCCGGAAGAACCAACTGAACTTAGAACACAGCGAACACTGTCATGGGATGGACACACGGAAAGCTATTCAAGTACTTCTGAAAATTCCTATTTATGAAGAGTAAGTATAAGTTTATGCTGATTTAGTCAAAATTATCATTCTTTTAAAAAAACTGTTGTCCCACAGGATCCCACTGAGATAAGATATTTAACTTGTTTAACAATGTGTTAGAACCAGGAGGACCTTAGAGTTGACCTCATCCAGGGACTCTTAAACTGGAATATGCTAATTGCCATCAAGGGTCTGGAATCGCAATCGCGTGCCATATTTTGGTGGGTATGTAGAAATACGTCCATTTTTTATTCTGGACTGAAGAACGTAGTTTTCGAGAGCTTCTTGGAAGGCTCCAAGATACCCACCAACAATTAAGACCGCTGACTTGTCATTTTCATGCCTTTCCGGAACAGGCTGAAGATGCACAGAAAGGCAGTGACTTGCCTAGGGTTTGTGCAACAAGGTAGCAGCAGAGCCTGGCACAGAATGCAGGGTCTTCAAAATCTTAATGTGCCTCTTTCCAGATTGAACTAAACTATTTGAATGGCCCTATGTTAGTTTCTTACGCATTCTGTAAAAAATTTAAAAACCCAAGATCTGGATAGCTTCCTTTATTATGTATGGAAAGGAAAGTTACTGAGTAGTCACTGGGCGGTAGTGGAATTTTCAGCAGATCACCTGTTTGGAAGTCATACTCTTCCAGATACCGCTTGGGGGCCAGACGTGCAGATGATAACTAACAAAATGAGGTTGTTTGTGGAATACACCGATATTGAAAATTCTTGAATGTTTCCATTTTCATCTGGAAGTTTGGCATCCTACAGATGGCTACATATGAACATACAAACTATCTCGACTGTTAAATCCTAAATGGACAAATTGGATTTTGATTTGCAGACCCTGTCAGACAGGCTACAGTTTAGCAGGGAGGCAAGAAGCAGTTTTGAGGGATAGAGAGTTAAGAACATGGAGGAATAATGGACACTCTCTTAGGCATTTTGGATAATATTATGCTGTGGTATGTATTTTAGTGGAGAAATGAGAGTGAATTACTCACCTGAAATGTGTATAAAATGGTCCTTTATGCTTAGTAAGCAAATGTGAGCAAGGTAACTTAAGGTCGTCAACTATCTTATTTTTTTGTATACAGATTTCTACAGACTGTGTAATTTATGGCAGAAAAAAAGTTTTAGGTGTAAATGTAGGGACTTATATCTATGTACATTGCCTGGTACATAGAGAGCACTCAGTTAATGGTGGCTGTGATTCTTCATTTCTAAGATGAGGGCATAGACTTATGGTCAGATAACATTCATATAGGGGCTCTATCATTTACTATTTATTTAGGGCATTTCTGAATTTCATTCCAGGTCATAAGACCTACACTTACAGGGTTCTAGTGAGAGTTAAAATATAAAGAGAAAGTTTTCCTTTGCCTTCAAGATTTGATTTGATCCCTTAGAACAAAGAAAACATTAAAAAAAACCCTGCTAAAATGACATTTTATGCAAGTATCAAGTGGTATGTACTTCACAATACACCCTCTTATTAAAAGAACATATCCATGGATAAGACATCACATTAAAAATTCACTTACTATTATGTTTGTTCATGTTGCTACTGTTTTCATGTCCCAGCACTTTAAAAATCTTATAGCTATCTGGCCCAATAAAGTGCTACTAGGAAATAAAGCAGATCTATTGAAAGAGAACTTTAATAATGACATGCTAACAATTAGGAAGATCTTCAGAGGGACTCCTATACAAAACAAGAAATTAGAAAATTGATTTGCATCACCAGACATTTGGGGAAAAAAATGTCTCCAGTAGGAATTTTTACCTTAGTGAGGAGCCGTGCTTCAGTAAGCTGTTGATACGATTGACTATCCAACTAAAGAGACGCCCATATAAAGTTTTCGCCATGGCGTCTCGGACGTCAGTGGCTTTTTCTACAGTATTGGGTCGTATGATGGTTTCTCCTCTAGTGACCACACAGTGGGAGGTGAGAGCTTCTTGGAGCTCATCTGCCTGGATGCAAAGCAGAGAAGCAGCTGAAAGAAATAAACAGAGGTGTTGTTAGAAAAGGCACGGTCATGGAGTCACTTCCCATAGAATGAAAACATCTCAGTTTACCTTCTTCCAATGACATGAGATAAATACGGGAAGACATCATAATGTAAAACTAAGTTCCTATTCAGTCGTTGTCCTGGCTCTTCCAGATCATTTTTCTCTACATGGTGGTCAAGTGTAGGCCGCCGTATAATACAGCACGACCCACACCAAACCGGCTGACAGAAAACATTTGCACGAGCCAGTGGTTGTTTATGTAACGCCAAACATAATTTCCCGGAATTATGTTAAGTAATTTAAAATATTTAAATTACTCATTTAAATAACGACTAGACGGGATAATTTCGATACCATTATTACATACATATTTTCAAAATGTAGAAATTAATTGGAGACTTCAGGGACACACCCAAACAAATGTATTTTATGTAACTTCTGCAATAACTGCAATATTTAACCAAAAAAGCGTAAACCTTCTCTTGACATACATACATATGTTTTTTTATCATAATACTTCTCAGTTACACATTTCGATGACTAAAGTTTGTTAAAATGTGATGCCTGGAACATTTGTCTATACTTAATGACAATTAAACATCAAAGGGAATTTTAAATAAATAATATTTAAATTCAGTGAAGAAAACTCATTTTTGAATATGATAAACATCTTTAACCCAAACTATTACATGACAGACTATTTTTTATTTTTTTATTATTTTTATTTATATTTAATGTAATAATTTATTTATATTATTTTATTTATATTATTTATATTTATTATATAATATAATATAATTATTTATATTATTATATATATTATTTTATATATTTTTTATTATTTTTATTTTTTAAAGATTTTATTTGTTATTTATTTATTATTATTTATTATTTATCTCTCAGAGAGAGAGAGAGATCACAAGCAGGCAGAGAGGCAGGCAGAGAGAGAGGGGGAAGAAGGCTCCCTGCTGAGCAGAAAGCCCGATGTGGGGCTCGATCCCAGGACACTGAGATCATGACCTGAGCCGAAGGCAGAGGCTTTAACCCACTGAGCCACCCAGGCACCCCTGACAGACTATTTTTTAAAATCAGCTGTTTTCCTTTCAAATTATTTTCAACATTTTGAATTTACTTTTAGCATTTGGGACAAGCTATTTTTTGGCTATGTGGCTTGAACCATTGAACCTTAAATGACCTATGTGGCTAGGACCATTAAATCTTAAAAAAAAAATTTTTTTTTTCAGGGATGCTTGGGTGGCTCAGTTGGTTAAGTATCTGCCTTCAGCTCGGGTCATGATCCTAGTGTCCTGGGATGAAGTCCTGCATTGAGCTCCTTGCTCAGTGAAGAGCCTGCTTCTCTCTCTGCCTGCCGTTCCTCCTGCTTGTGTACTCTCTCTCCCTCTCTGACAAATAAAATTTAAAAATCTTAAAATATTTGAAAAAAAATATTTTTTTTCAGACTGTGGAAGTAACACAAACTCACTGCAGAAATCCTGCCTTTGAAGTTAATATTCTGCCTTTTTTTCCTTTTAGGCGTGTTTTTTCCTGTTATTCTGCGCATACATTTCATCTTAATAAAATACCTTAAGCATTTCTTACTTTGTTAACTATTGCTTGTAAATGATTTAATTTGCTATAAAATATTCTGCTCTATGTCATAACATATAAATAATTTTTAAATTGTTGGATGTTTAGGTCATTTCCACATGTTCATAACTGTAAAAAGTGCTGGGATAAATATTTGGGGCATGAAAATGTGTTCCTGTTTTGTATTATTGTCTTAGCATAAAGTGCCTAAGCTCAGCAACTTGTCCAGAGTATATAAACATATTTAAGCATTTTGATATGTACTATTTAGCTGCTCTTCAGAAACTCTGAACCAATTACGTTATTATCAGCCAAGTAAAAAACCAATAACTTCAATGCAATTTCATGGACACCACAGATTATTATTTTTGAAAATTACCAATTTTATAGGAAAAAATGCCTTTGTTTTTCAATTTGTTTTTAACTTACTCCAACTGGAGCTAAATATTTTCTTCTCTTCATATTTTTATTAGTAATTTGTGGTTTTACTTTATAAACTGACTTTTGTCATTGATATCTTTTCCTAATCAGCTTAGAAGAGCTCTTTATAGCTCACACATGTTGCTTATATATATGTTGGAAATATTTCCTCTCATTTTTCATTTGTATTGCAATTTCATTTATTTTCCTTTGTTAGTATGAAAGAATTTTTAATTTTTACGTAATCAAGTATCCATTAAAAATATCCTTTCTGCTTTTGCTTTTCTACACATAAAAGCCTTCAAGTCTTTTCTCATCTCAGGATTATATAAATGTACTTTGTCTTATACTTTTATGATTTTTTGCATTTAAATTGATATAGGTTTGAAATTTATTTTGGTATATGACAAGAATTCAAACTCTTCCTCCAAATGGCTAGCCAGTTCACTGTCCCTACAGTACTGATTCCCTAGTGATTTGTAATGCCATTTCCAGCAATTCTACCCAGATCTGTTTCTGAATAGTGTCTCCCATTGATTAATATGTCTATTTCTATTCCTACATTGTTTATTCATTCGATGTATATTTGTTGAGTGTCTACTACATGCCAAGCATTCTACCTGGGAATATATTACCAAGTATAATACCTTATAAGACAGACTTCCAGTTTTGATCATCTTTATTCAGAAGGAACAGGAAACTAATCAAGAAATTTAAGTGGGAAGATAGAAGGAGAAGAGGGAGAGGGAGGGACAGAAGGACAAGGAGGCGGAGAGGGAGACTGAGAGAACCCACTGATACATGCACTAAGTGGTTTCTGAATGAATTGTGGAGAATGGCCTGGAAAAGTTCAAGAATTGATGTAGAAAGAACAACTGGGAGGTCACTTAGCTCAGGTGAGAGGTGACATTGTCTTCAGTGAGAATGATGATAATGGAGATGAAGAGAAGTGGTCAGTTTTGAGAGATATTTATAGGACAGAGTAGAAAGAACAGGTGCCTGATTGAAACAATGCACCTGTAAATCCATCGGGAAACATGGCCTTGGTTTGGAGATAATTCCCTGCAACTTTAATTATAAACCATTTTAAGTAGGTCAGCAAAACTTCTATTTTCCAAGAATGGCTATTCCAGGAAGCGCTGCAGTTAATTTTAACTATATTCATATTAATATTAACTTTCTGTGACCCATATGACTGTCTCCTATACAGAAAAAGGTTCTCACTTTTCAAAGTCATTTCTTAGTTTGGTAGTTTCTAAGTATATATATCTACACCATAGCTCTATTGTAAATCATTCTATTCACTGCTGATAACTTTTCTAATTATAATCAATGGTGAGATTTGAATCCATTACTGGAGTTTTCTGTTTTTTCCTTCCACTGCTGATAACTGAGGATTGCTGGGAGCTACAGATCAGCTCAGAGCTACTGGCTCACGGGCGCCAAAAAATACTAGATTTGCTGAACGAAGGGTCAGCCTGGGATTTATGCAACCTGCAGCACATTGGCTAAAAGAAGGCCCAGCTCACCGTGGGCTGGAGGGAGCTCCATGGCTCAGAAAATAAATAAATAAACAAATAAACAAACAAATGAATAAATAAATAAATATCAGCCTAATATCTTCTGTGCCAATTAACTTTATCTATACATGAAAAATCAGAATAGGTTCCCAGGTCCACGCCTATCATTACACACCAGACTCAGTCCTGCTGTTATTATTAAGCTGGTTCCAGAGACATGATGGAGATGACAAGGATCTGGGGACAGGTCCAGAGCAGGATGGTTGGCATCTGGTCCCTTGAACTTACCCTAAAACATCTCACTCTGCTCCTCACAAAGTATAAATCAGAAAAAAATATATATAAATAAAAATTTATATCATGATTCCCAAAGTTATGAATGAAACTTCTAACAAATCTGGAATTATGGGGCCTTATGATCATATTGAAAATAAAAAAAGCAGTTTATATTCTAAATAAAAGAGTTACGCCACCACAAGATCCGTGGGAAACCTTAAGTTATTGGAATAATCCATCAAACTTTGCTAGTTAGGGAAAAAAGGTGATCTGAAGCAAACACCGTGATGTTTTTTTCTTATATAGAAAATGATTGCAAAATCAGTCAACCCAGGATGAATGAGTATAAAAACCACCCAGGGGCGCCTGGGTGGCTCAGTGGGTTAAAGCCTCTGAGTTCGGCTCAGGTCATGATCTCAGGGTCCTGGGATCGAGCCCCACATTGGGCTCTCCGCTCAGCGGGGAGCCTGCTTCCCCTTCTCTCTCTGCCTGCCTCTCTGCCTACTTGTGATTGCTCTCTCTCTGTCAAATAAATAAATAAAATCTTTAAAAAATAATAAAATAAAAATAAAAATAAAATAAGAACCACCCAGTATGAAAATAAAGAAGTCTTTATTACTTATAAAATGATATAGATGCTAAATCTATAAAATAATAACTTTTACTCTTTTCAGATCAGCTTACTAAGTTTTAGTGAGATTTTCTGTGTTTTTACATTGAAATGTAAATAGCTCCTAAAACAGGAAAGCCTAATCTTTAGAAAAGTTCTCTACAGTAATCAGTTAATTTGTAGGCATGATCTGTTTCAAATATTGGCCTTTAAAAACTTCATTTTGCGCAAATTGAATCGGAATATTCTTTTTTTAGGATTCCAGATAGGTGCAACTGCTTGAGATTATCTTTATGACACCCTTACAGTATTTCATTAGACGTTTTTCAAGAATTCAGGTTTGAACAGAAGATAATAACACTCACAGTTCTCCAGAGCCGCATGATTGGAAATGTGGCTCTTGTCGATCTGGTGTTCAGTTGCCACAGAAGAAAATTCAATGTTGCCAACATTCAAGATTGCAGCCAGTATACTGTATATACTTCCAAGTTGCTGAAACACAGCGTACAAATGTTAGCGTTCCCCCCCCCCCCCCCGGAGTACAGTAAGGCAGCAGCGAGGGCTGGAGACAGAGTGGGGGAGAACCCCAAGGCTCCCGCATGAGGTCATTCCGCAGATGATGGTGTCAGAGTAGGAGACCCACGTAGGCCCAGTCTCCTTAGTTATTTTAATATGAGGGGTGAGCATAGTGCCTGTTAGCCAGGGAGTGCTAAAAAAATATTTTGCAAGTGCAAATACGAGTCAAAAATAGAAACGAGGAGCTCCCCTAGGAGGAAGTAGAAATAATTGAATTCCTCAGGCCGCAGATCAATCTATGTGAAACTGAACTAAAGAACTTAATGTGGTCATTTCCAGATGTTCCTTTCCCTTGAGGCCATCTTAAAAGTGACATTA
This sequence comes from Nasua narica, assembly GCA_028533885.1. Classification (NCBI taxonomy): domain Eukaryota; kingdom Metazoa; phylum Chordata; class Mammalia; order Carnivora; family Procyonidae; genus Nasua; species Nasua narica. The sequence continues at coordinate 11,493,310 of CM052807.1, forward strand.
TATGTGTGGATAAATGAGAGTGAGGAAAGAGAAATCCAAAGATCCCAGCACCAAAATCAAACGGTATGTGTGATTGAAGTAGAAGCATGAGAACTTTGGATTACAGCTTAGAGTTTATAGTAGTAAAACCCTTTTAAATAAGGTACATCAAAATACATTCAGAAACACACACATCCATAGCTCTTCTTGGAGGCGCTGGAGGCACTTTTGCCAAGGAGACTATGGTTATTGTAGGTGTCATTCCAACTATATTCAAGGTGCAGTAAGGTACAGGAAAGAGACAAAATCCTTTATTGTTGTCTTAGGTTGCTCCCTTGATTCTAACCCAGCGCCTACACTTATCAGAAAATATTATCCCATCCACTCCAACATCCCAATTCATGATAAAAACTGGACATGAAAAAAATCTTCGGGGATATTTATTCATTCATATATAATGTATATACAAATACAGATTAAATGAATATATAAACATTAAAATAAATGTATCTATTGAATGAATATACAGACATATCTGCATCTATCTATATATTCACTTATCCGATGTAACATATATTTTGTGCCGGGCCCTGCTCTAGTCACAGGGGATTCAGCAGAGGCAAGACAAAGACATTTGTTTCCCTGGGCCGTTCAGGCAGTGAGAAGGCCGACATTAAGAAAAGAAACAAAGAGACAAACATGACATTTTCAGAAACAAAATGGGCTGTGAAGGAAATGAAACGTAGAGGGGTGAGAGTGACTGGGAAGGGCAGGGAGGGCCTTTTGAGTTGGGGAGGTTAGAGAAGGCCGTCCTTTGGGAAGCAGAGACTTGGATGACAAGGGAGGCAGCCAGGAAAAGAACTAGAATCGACTGTTCTAGGCAGAGAGGACAGCAAGGGCAAGGGCTTACTTCGCAGAAAGAGTTCCAGAGTGGGGCTGGAGGACAGCGAGTAAGGGGCAGGGATGTGGGTGTGATAGGGGCCAGGGAGGTGAGTCTGGACAAGACCATGACCCTCTGGGCCACCAGAAAGTGGCCATGGAAAGCCACTAGAGATTTCAAAGTAGGCAGCTGTGATAGTTTAAACAAAGTGGAATGGGCAGGAGGCTAGGGAGAGGTGGGGGCTTGGACTAGAACAGTGGTGGAGACGGGAAGCAGTAGATGGACTGGGGCATATTTGGGAAGTAGAGCAATAAATATGCTGGTGGGCTGGATGTGAATCACTTTTCTATGAAAATTCTCCTGGTAAGGAATTTCCATTTGTAAAATGTATAACTTGTAAAGAACCAACCAGCATGGGTTTCAGTGGCAAGTGGAGAATTAAATAGAGCATCTGACACCCTGCTCTATTTTTCTTGAGGAAATATAGACCTTATGGTTAATACACCAGGAATACTCCATAAATAGATTGTTGAAAACTACGTTCCTTCAACACTTGGTGTGTTTGTCAATTAGGGACTAGAAAGTCCAGCTATGTCAGTTCCAAAGTCATATTTTAATCATATTTAGACATCCACTATAGAGAATCACATGCTGAATCAATGGACATTCAATTCTTATTTAACTGTTATGAGAAGGATGACGTAATCCTTCTAGACTGGGGCTCTCCTTGATATCCTATAATTACAATATTCCATTTGGATTAAAGTTGGAGGCAAAAAATCAGGGCCTTGGTTCAGTTTGGCTTAGTAGCTAGATTGATGGGGCTCAAAGGGGCCTGACCCCAGGTATAGGTATGACCTTGACCAAGCACTTGGGTTATTCATGGTCCAAAGACTAATCGTCTCTGATGCTGGTCACCCCAAGGAATCCAAAACAATTTTTGTTTGATGGTTAACAATAATAAGCAAAAGAACATTTTCCCATATGAAACTATCAAGGCAATCTAACAACTTTCCATGGACTTTGAATGAAGTGAGATTTGAATCCTGACTCTCAGCCCATTGAATGTGCTGTACTTTCCCACAGAGTGAGAGTGGCTTGCAGGAAAAGTGCTCTCCAAGTGCTCTCCAGTCTGGAAAACATTCACAATCCCCTCTACCTACTCCACTTCCTGCTATGTGGCTCTGTCTGTCCTTGAGGAGGCTGGACTGCTGTTGCTTTTGCTACATCTGCAAGGACCAAGTTCTTGTACCTTCAAGGACAAACCAGAGTTCTGGTTTGCCGGCGAGTCAGACCTTCACTGTACCGATGTATCAGCTCCAACCTATGTCCAGGCTGCTCTGGACATTTCTGCTCTGCTCTGTGCTTGTCCACTAGGCTGATCTGCTACCCAGACGGCAACCCAAAACTATGTGTGTGGGCAAGGGCACTTTCCTCTCTACACTGGGTTAGTCTGCCCAAGGCAAAAGAATTCTGTTAGAAGGACTCTTCCTCTTTCAGAAGTTTATTGTACTACACCTCTTATTCAGTCATCCACCCATCCATTCGTTCACTCAACCATCATCTGTTGACTATTTATTAAGCATTATCTGAGATACCGGGTATATATCGATAAATAAGAATAATCTCTGCTCTTAAGTACTTTACATGTTCCTAGAACCAAAGAGCATGGACCATTTCCTATAGTGAATTCCTATATGGATCATTTCTACTTTCTGTATTTTATTACAGTTTTTAAAAAATTAATCAACTTTATTTTTAGAGTAGTTTTAGGTTCACAACAAAACTGAGTGGAAAGTGGGTAGTTCCTATGTAGCCCCTGTTTTCCCTGCTCCACACCCACAGCTTCCCCCACTATCAACATCCTGCATTAGAGCGATACATATCATCGTTGAACCGACACTGATACATCATTATCATGCAAAGTCCGTAGTTTATGCTAGACGTACTCCTGGTTTTGTACATTCTCTGGATTTTTACAAAGGTAAATGACACATATCTACCATTCCAGTATCATATACAGTATTTCCATTGCCCTAAAAGTTCTCTGTGTTCTGCCTATTCATCTCTCTTTCTCACAATCTCTAACCATCATTGGTCTTTTATTGTCTCCATAGTTTTGCCTTTTTGAGAATGTCATTGTAGTCGGAATCCTACAGTATACGGCTCTTTCAGATTGGCTGCTTTCATTCAGTAATGTGCATTTAAGGTTCCTCCACGTCTTTTCATGGCTTGCCAGCCTATTTCTTTTTAGCGCTGAATAATATCCCATTGTTGGGATGTATCATAATTTATTTATCCACTCACCTACTGAACTTGATATCACAGTTACTTCAAGTTTTGGCAATCATGAGTAAAGCTTCTACAAACATTGGTGCACAAGATTTTGTAAGGACCTACGTTTTCAATTCTTTCGGGTAAATACCAAGGACCTTGATTGCTGGATCCCATAGTAAGAGTAGAACTTTTCCCATGGAGAATGTCATGTGAAGAAGAACTTTTTTTTTTAAAGATTTTTATTTTCAAGTAATCTCTACACCCAATGTGGGGCTCAAACTCATAACCCTCATAACCCTGAGATCAAGAATCACGTGCTCTACTGACTGAGCCCCCCAGGTGCCCCCTGCCATGTGAAGAAAAAGATAGAAATCAAGGTGAGGCATCTGCAGTACGAGGATCACTAAGGACTGCCAGGGAATCACCAGAAGTAGGGAAGAGGAATGGATTTTCCCTCACAGCCCTCAGAAGAAACCGACCTTGTCTCAGGCTTCTAACTCTAGCACTGTGAGGAAATACATTTCTCTTATTTAAGTCACCCAGTCTGTAGTACGTTGTCATGGCGGCCCCAGCAAAGAAATATAGTATCAATGCTTTTTTGTTAAATTTATGAATAAGATGTATAACCTTGGGATAAGCAACATGTTTATTCTTAACTGTTTAAAACGCTTAAGGGAAAAAAATTAAAATAAAACGCTTAAGGGAACTATCAAAGACATAGTAAGACAAACTGACAATTTTTTGACTTGAATGTAAATACTTACTTGATAGTACACTTATAATTTTAATTTGAAGAGCATAACATAATTTGATTGCAAATTATTTTCAAATGTATAAGATAACTTGATCTACTACATTAATAATTTTGAATTATTATGTTCTCAGGGCTAATAAGTTTAAGTGCTTAAGAAGATTTAGTTAAATGATCAGGAAGTTTAGAAAATCCTTATCAGTCCTTGTAAGACCACTGTGTCGTTTGGAATATGTGAAAGACAGATGTACTAAATTTTTCCGGGTTTTAGGGATTTAAAGAACTTAATTAATTATGTCTGTTTAGGACAACTTAAGATTCTATTTATGAGTTAAGTAAACAAAATTACTGAATGTTGCTTCTATTCTTATGCAAAGATTGTTAGATGCACAAATTCAAACAAAGATGTGTCAAGAGAAAGAGAACACAAGCCCCAGACTGGAAGAAAATATTTGCAAAAGGCACATCTCAGAAAGAACTGTTTTCTAAAACATATAAAGATTTTTTTTAAACTTGACAGTAAAAAAAAAATTAATTGAAAAAATGACTTAAAGACCTTAACAGACCTCACCAAAGAAGATATACAGATGGCAAACAAGAATATGAAAGATGTTCTATATCATGTGTCATCAGGAAAATGCAAATTTTAAACACAAGGGGATACCACGGCATACCTCTTAGATCGGCCAAAATCCAAAACACTGACACCACCAAATGCTGACCAGAGTGTGGAGCAAGAGGAACTCGCCTTCATTGCTGGACTAACGCAAACTGTTACAGCTACCTTGGTAGACAGCTCGATGGTTTCCTACAAAACTAAACACACTCTTACCATATAATTGAGCAACTGAGATCCATGGTATTTACCCAAAGGAATTGAAAACTTATGTTTTCAGCAAGAGTGAATCCTAATGTCCACTGTGGACTTTGGATCATAATCACATTTCAGTGTAGGCTCGTCTGTTTCCATGCAGGTTCCCAAGAATTCCACATGATTGTCACACCTTAGATCCAGTTCATGCTGCTCTTTTCCTCCCTCTTATACATGATCTCTTCTTAGAAACCTTCAGTGACCAACCACTAGACCTCATGCTTCTGTAACATTCTCTGTTTGTTACCATGGCATTGATTATATCTTATTGAAATTATGCTTAGTGTATGTGTCTTCTATCAGATTATAAACTCACTGAGGATAGAGATTGTGCTCATTCATGGCATTCAATTAATGCTAGTCAACTGTTTTCCTTTGCCTTAAGTGGCAGTAAACTTTTCTTCACCCCATTCGAGATAGTGGTGAGAAAAAGGATAGTCCCTGGACTTCTCAGTGGGTGGGGATCACCGTGGACTGTGACAAAGTGACAGCAGCCCAGGTGAGGGGTGTGGCACTACCCAGTCTTGTCCTGGGAGACAAAATGCTGCGGCTGCCATTGAGAAAGGATTGAGAAGGCAGGATGGGGAGGAGCAGGCAGGGGCAGGTACCCACAGGCCAGGAACTATCCGAGCCCGCGTTACCAGGCAGATCAGAACTGACGGGAGGGAAGGAGGAGCCTTGCCATTAGCATTTGCTGTGGGTTGTATGTAAGGGATATTCATATGTTCTCTGTGTGTAGGTTGAATTTTGCACATACTGAAAGCCATAAAATGACATGACCAATCTGCAAAGATTAGGATAAAATTAAACAGCCTTCAATTTTAGTTATCAAATCACAGATAATGACCCTTATTGTACTGATAATGAAACTTACATTAGAGAGGTTTAGTTATGGGTCTAAGGATGCAGAGCTACAGAGAAGACATGCCAAGGACTTTTACCCACAGGTCCTGGCTTCCTAGTCCAGAATTAAGGTTATTTTAATCGACAGTCTTCCTGGGTCCTGTCATTCATTTCATTCAGGTCATCAATGTTGGCTAAGTTATGACATTCTAGAATTATAACTTATTTTATGCGTTTTGAATGAAGACAAGTAGGTATCAACTTATTATTTTAAAATCCTTAACACACGACTAACTAAAAAGGACTTGTAAGTCTTTCTCAACCCAGCCAAAACCAATTTTTTAAAATGAAGCATTTCACAAAAACTCACTTAAATACTAAAAAATTTCTTTCACATGTTATTTCATCATAAAAGTGATAACTCATAGTCTGAAGAAAATGTACTCGATTGTTATTTTAGACGATCACAAGAAATGTAAGCAAAATTAAAGCAGAAAAAGGCATTCTCATTTTAGACTTAAGATGTATGACTCTGTGCAAAGAAAAATAAAACTTCCAGCCACGACATAGTTAAGTACTGTCTCTAAAATGAGCTGAATCACAAAACTAGTAATCATTTATTTTAAAAATGGTGGCAGGAAAATGGCTGAGGAGATTGTATGTTTTAAAAAGTTTTAGAGTTTTCCAATTTGTGTGATTTTTAGAGAATATCTGATTTGGCTTGGCCTGTCTTTCCTTTGGGTTTTGCTGACTCACAGGTGCACAAGCGAACTGCAGCCCCGAGGGACATAGACAGTGGGTGCTATCAACACCCACCAGAGAACGTTAAGGAGAAGGGGAGAGAGAGAGAGGGAGAGAAAGAGACACATCTTGGAGAATCACCATAACTATGCTGCAGGGAAGTGTGCAGGCAGCAAGCTGTGCTCTGGGGAGGTGAGAGTCATACTACTTAACGTGATAGTGAAAGCGGCCTAATTCCAAATTGGAACTGAAGCAACCTCTGACATGGGACACACCAAGAAGGCCAGTGAGATAAAAAAAAAAAAAAAAAATCAGGACTTGGATAAAAAGTAAGTAAACACCTACTCAGCTTAAGTCCACTGTCTCCAAACCTGGACAGTGGGTCCCGTTAACTCTCACTGTCTCTGCTTTCAGATGGGAGACACCACATCTTAGGAGAGTCACCCTGGACTGGACTGAAAGTTATGATTTAGCAGGGATTGTGCTTCATTCCAGCCACAGATTTCATATTTTCCTTTACTCTAAGCTGTGTGTTCAAATGTCTGCGTGTCCGATGAACGCGGAGCATGTATAAGTTTGGAATATGATGTTTGAAAGAAACAAATTAGATTGGTCAGTAGATGTTCACTGCAAGGTGAAATTAAAATTCTTTTAATGTCAATGAACATTGTTCTACCCAGCAAGAGGAAGGAGCTGAGCCAGATAGAGGTTAAACCCTGCCTCTAATGAGGGGGACTTAGAAGTAAACAAACCAATTAAAAATGATTCTCTGCTTCTAAGATAGCAGCCTCTGGGGGAGGGAACTGCTAAGAAGATCGCTTTTCTGGTGACAAAGAGCAGGGAGAAGAACTACAAAAGGATCCAGCCCTGGTCAGAAGCAGGAGCTGCCTGCCTGGTGTAGGACATGCCTCCAGCGTGGAGACCGCCCTGAGACGCGCTTAACCTGTGATGTGTCAGCCAACGGGGCCAGAGCACAGCCCAGAGGGGCACCTACCACTGGCAACACTCAGCTATGAGCAAGGACTGGAGAGGAGGGTAGATGGTTGCTTTTTTCGTTATTCATGGCACCTACCAATAAATTGGCTTCTCCTTTAAGAGCCAGGATACCCCTCCTTCCCCCCAGCTCTGAAACCAACTTGTCCCCACAGGTACAAGCTGTGGGTGAGGGCGGGGAGGGGGGGCAGGGTTAGGGAAGGCAAGTGACAGAGCAGAAGGGGAGGAGCCGGATTTGAAGGGGCAGTTTGCCAGGCAGAGTGGGGGAGGGGCTCCGGGCAGCAGCGGTACCCAGGGAGGGACTGGGGGCGGGGTGGGGTTAGGGCTAAACTAATTCCTACCATGTCAGCAGGCAGAGCAGCAAACATCTTATTTTTACTAACAGTGCAGCCAATCTAGGATTATGCTGTGCTGAAACACTCAGGAGGACAAGGTTTTGGTCCTTTGAGCCACAGAGCAAAGACCCTAGTGACCACCTGTGATGCTTGGGACATCAGAAGGAGAGCATAAGAAGCGGAGCTGGAATATGGCTGAAACTCATGCCCCCAAAGCAAGGTATTGCTGAGTGAGAGAAACCAGGCATAGGAAAGTTGTGTGATATAATGCCATATTAATAAACAACGACCATCCCTCCAGAGTCACGTGTATATATGTGTGTGTACATGTATGTATGTGGTGTTTTATGAGCAGGGAGACAAATATGAAATTTTTGTTTATATATGCAAAGTTGTTAACATCCATTGGCTGGAGAAAGGGAAAGAGAGCTGATATGGATGGAGGGAGTGAGATGGGGAAGAGAGAGCTGAACAAAAGAGAAGTTTTAGAAGACTGCACCAGAAAGTGATGAGCTGATCCCCAAATTTCACACAGAAATTCAAGGGACCCAAAACAATCTTGCGAAAGAAGAACAAAGTGGAGAAATCACATGTCCCAATTTCAAAACTTATTATAAAGCCACAGTAATCAAGACAACATGGTACTAGCATAAACACAGACAGAGAGGTCATTATAATAGAATTGAGAATTCAGAAATAAAGCTCTACATTTATACACTTATGGCCAACTGATTTCCAACAAGGATGCCAAAACCAATCAATGGGGACAGAAGGGTCTGCGACGAATGGCTGTGGTACAACTGAGTATCCACATGCAAAAGAAGCTACCTCACACCAGAAACAAAATTAACTCAAGGAGGAACAGTGACCTGTATGTAAGAGTGAAAACTATGCAGCTCTTAGAAGGAAACTAAGGCATAAATCTCTGTGACTTTGGATTAGACAATAGTTTCTGATCTATGACACCAAAATCATAAGCAATAGAAGAAAAAAGAGCTAAAGTGGACCTTATAAAAATTAAAAACGTGTATACTTCAAAGGACACCAACAAGAAAGTAAAAAGACAACAAATGGGAAAAAATTTTTACAAATCATATATCTGATAAGAGACTTATATTTGCAACATAAATAATTCTTATGACTCAATAATAAAACATAATCCATTTTTTAAAGGTAAAAGTATGTGAATAAATATATCTTCAAAGAAGATATAGAAATGGCCAATAAACACATGTAAAGAAGTTCAGGGTCAAAAGCCATTAGGGACACACGTATGAAAACCACAGTGAGATGCACTTCATACCCAGATGACAGTTAGTGTTGGGGAAGATATGGAGAAATTGGAACTGTCACACACCCCTGGTTAGAGTGTAAAACAGTGCAGCTGCTTTGTAAAATAGTCTAGAAGTTTCTCAAAAAGTTAAACACAGTGTTACCCTATGACCCAGTAGTTCTACTCCTAGATTTATATCGAGGAGAAATGGAAACTTATGTCGACACAAAAAAGTTGTATGTGAATGTTCGTAGCACCATTATTCATAATAGCTCCTGAATGCACCAACCCAAATGTCTATCAACAGATGAATGGATACATAAGATAAGTCCATAAAAAGAAATATTACTCAACTATGAAAAGCAATGAAGTGCTGACACATGTTATAACTTGAAAACTTTAGTATGTTGAATGAGAGAAGCCAGTCACAAAGGATGATGCATTGCATTACTCTGTTTATGGGACCTATCCAGAAGAAAAAGCTCTATGGTGATAGAATGCAGAGATGAGGCAGGAATGGGGAGGAACTCGTAATTGCTAGCATGTTTCCTTTGGGGGGTGAAAAATTTAGAGCATGAAAATATTCTAAAAATGATTTTGGTGATGGAGGCACAACTGTGACTATACTAAAAGCCATTAAAATGTACCCTTTAAAGGGCTAACTTGTATGGTATATGAACTACAACTTAATAAAGCTGCATTTAAAAAAATTGCAATGAAAACAAGACTGCACTAAAAAACGAACATGTCGCTTACTCCCATTTATGCATTTATGCAGAATGTTAAATATATAGGGGAGATGCAAATGTAAGCGAAAGATTAAGAATAAAACCAAATTCAATTATATGTCAAGACCACTGTTTCTTTATGTATAAAGTAAATATTGTAAAATTCTAGCAAATATTTGAGTTATTTCATGAGGTTGTTTCAGTAATTAAAAGGATGATTCACATAAAACACCTGATACAATGCCTGGCATATATTAGTCACTCAATAAATGTAATTCTTAACATTAGCAATGACAAAAAGATACTTCCTAAAGAGGTTCGATGTCGTTCATACTTACCTCCATCGTAAAACCTATGACTTTGAAACATTGCTCAATTAATTCATGTTGGGATTTATAGAAACTATTATTCATCATGTCCTGCACTGTTCTGTGGTATTCATTTTGTAGGTATCTGAAAAAATATGAAAGGATGAGTCAAAAATCTAAAGTTCAATGGAAAGTGAAAATATTACTTAGAAAAGTGCCATCTGCTGGGTTACCTGGGAGGCTTATTTTCAGGCAATTTGTAATGGGCTAGTTTCTTCTTCTCAGCTAATCCAGCGTAGATGTAGTAAAAAATATGAAAATTTTTTTCTCCACTGAAAAAATAAGACATTTTCAGTAAGTTGATTAGTAAGAATATTTGCTAATTGTTAAAATTACTTGGCAATATAATTATCAGAATAACTATGAGCACCACCATGGATTTCCCAGAGTACTGAATTTTGGCTTATTATTGTCATCATCACTATTTTCAACAAACACTGTCATTAAATTCCAGACACTGCTAAGCACTTCATATGAACCATTCAGTGCACGTTTGTGAGTGACTACCAAACATTGTTCTAGACACTGGAAATGTGGCAGGAGAGAAATAGTCAACGATCCCTAAACTCTTGGATTTTACATGCCAGTGGGAGCAGAGAATAAAAGGAACAATTTACGACGATCTATCAGATGGTCAGAAGGGCTGCATTATCCCATTTACCTTCCATCACACCCTAGTTACTCAAAGGAGTTCCTCATTTTATATACATGGACACTAAGGCTTAGAGGGGGTACCATTCTCTCCTCAGGTCACAGAGTTGATGACTAAACTCAATTCAAACCAGGGCTGTTTACTTTTTTTATTTTTTTTGGTTAGTTTTCTTTATTTTAAAAAAAAATTTATTGTGTTATGTTAGTCACCATACAATACATCATTAGTTTTTGGTGCAGTGTTCCAAGATAATCATTGTTTATGTATAACACCCAATGTTCCATGCAATATGGGCCCTCCTTAATACCCACCACCAGGCTCACCCATCCTTCCACTCCCCTCCCTCTAAAACCCTCATTTTGTTTCTCAGAGTCCACAGTCTCTCATGGTTCATCTCCCCCTCCGATTCCCCCCCTTCACTTTTCCTTTCCTTCTCCTAATGTCCTCCATGCTATTCCTTATGTTTCACAAGTAAGTGAAACCATAAGATAATTGACTTTCTCTGCTTGACTTATTTCACTCCGCATAATCTCCACCAGTCCCATCCATATTGATACAAAAGTTGGATATTCATCCTTTCTGATGGAGGCATAATATTCCATTGTATATATGGACCATATCTTCTTTATCCATTCGTTTGTTGACGGGCATCTTGGCTCTTTCCACAGTTTGGCTAATTGTGGACACTTGCTATGAACATTAGGGTACATATATATGGTCCTTCTTTTTCTACATCTGTATCTTTGGGGTAAAAACCCAGTAGTGCAATTGCCAGGTCATAGGGTAGCTCTATTTTTAATTTCTTCAGGAATCTCCACACTGTTTTCCAAAGTGGCTGCACCAACTTGCATTCCCACCAACACTGTAAGAGGGTTCCCCTTTCTCCACATCCTCTCCAACATTTGTTGTTTCCTGCCTTGTTAATCTTTGCCATTCCAACTAGTGTAAGGTGGTATCTCAACATGGTCTTGATTTAAATTTCCCTGATGGCGAATAATGATGATCATTTTTTCATGTGTCTGTTAGCCATTTGTATGTCTTCATTGGAGAAGTGTCTGTTTATGTCTTCTGCCCATTTTTTGACTTGATTATCTGTTTTTTGAGTGTTGAGTTTCAGAAGTTCTTTATAGATCTTGGATATCAGCCCTTTGTCTGCAGTGTCATTTGCGAATACCTTCTCCCATTCTGTGGGTTGCCTCTTTGTTTTGTTGACTCACAGAAGTCAGTTTCCTTGGCTGTGCTGAAGCTTTTTATCTTGATGAATTCCCAAAAGTTGATTTTCACTTTTGTTTCCCTTGCTTTTGGAATCGTGTCTTGAAAGAAGTTGCTGTGGCTGATGTTGAAGAGGTTACTGCCTATGCTCTCCTCTAGGATTTTGATGGATTCCTGTCTCACATTGACTTCTTTCATCCATTTAGAGTGTATCTTCATGTATGGTATAAGAGAATGTTGAGTTTCATTCTTCTATACAGAGCTGTCCAATTTGTTCCAGCACCATTATTGTCTTTTTTCCACTGCATATTTTTTCCTGTTTTGTCGAAGATTAGTTGACCATAGAGTTGAGGGTCCATATCTGGGCTCTCTACTCAGTTCCACTGGTCTATGTGTCTGTTTTTGTGCCAGTACCATACTGTATAACCAGGGCTGTTTAAAGCCAATATCTAATCTTTAACCACCTTGTTAACAGTCTTTCTAGGGTTCAGTATTCTCACTTGCATGAGAAATCTCTGTGGTCTATGTATAAGCAGCATTCCCCAGATTCTGAAATAATACAAATAAGGGAGTAATAGCAACAATATATTCAACTATGTATGCTTATGTGTATATAAAATAAATATGCATGTTTATATATTATGTATGCTTATATATGATGAAATCAATGATAGCAATGACACAAGGGACTGGAGAGAGTATCTAGGATTATTTTGTTATTATAAGGTAATGACTATAGTGTATTTGAGAGAAGACTTGGATTAGTGGTAAATATATATTGAAAACTCTAAGGCTACCACTAAAAAAGTAAAAAAAGAAGTATCACCAAAATATGCTAAGAAAGGTAAGAAAATAGAATCACAGAGAAGGCTCAATTAAAAACCGCAGAAGGCAGAAAAAGAGTGGGAGACAAAAATAGGAACAAAGAACAAGGGCAACAATTAGAAAACAGTAATATGATAGATATGAATCCAATTATATCAGCAATCACTTTGAACATCCATGTTCTAAATAATATCAATTAAAAGACAGAAATTGTCAGAGGGATCAAAAAACAAGACCTATACATATGTTTTCTACAAGAAACATACTTTAAATATAAAGACACATATTGATTAAAAATAAATGGATAAAGAAAAATATACCATGCTAACACTTATCAAAAGAAAGCAGGAACAACTATATTAATTTCATACAGAGCAGGCTTCAAAGCAAGGAAGTTATTAGGGATTAAAAAATGTATTACATAATGATAAAGGGTTCAATTCTTCAAGAGACATAATAATCCTTAATGTTTATGGACATAACAATGGGCATGAAACTATGTGAGGCAAACACTAATAGAAGTGCAAGGAGAAAGAGAAGAATCCACTATTGTAGCTGGGAACTGCAACACACGTCTCTTAAAAATGGACAGATCCAGCAGGCAGAAAAGCAATAAGGACACAGTTGAATGCAACAATACTATCAATCAACTGGACATAACTGATACCCTCTAGACTACATCATCCAAAAGCAGCAGAATTCACATTCTTCTCAAGCTCATAAAGAACATTCACTGATACAAGCCTTTTTTTTTTTTTTAAAGATGAATAAAATCAAGGGAGCAGGCTGGCAGGCAGGCTAAGAAAAAAAAAAAAGAGTACAAATATTACCAATATCAGAAATAAAAGAAGGGACATCACTTACAGGCCCATGGAAATTAAAAGGATAATAAAAGAATACTATGAACAACTCCATTCTTCAAAAACTATGAAATGGACCAATTCTTTGAAAGATCCAATTTGCCAAGAATCATACAAGAAGAAACAGACAATCTAAAGAGGCTCAAAAATATATTAAAGAAATTGAATTAATAATTGAATTAATTGATTTAATTATTTTAATTTATTAAAAATTATTTTATTTTATTTTATTTTATTTATTAATTTAATAAATAAATTTATTTAATTTTTATAATAATTTTCAATTATTTAATTTTAATTAAATAATTGAATTAATTGAATTAAAATTGAATTAATAATCTTCCAAAATAGAAAACTTCAGTCCCACATGGGTTCACTGTTGAATTATGCCAAATATTTCCTGTACAATTTATACCAATTCTCTACAGTCTCTTTCAGAAGACAGATGCAAAGTGAATACTTAACTTTTTCAACAAGGCCAGCATTATCCTAATACCAAAACCAAATAAAGATTGGAGAAAACTCTAGACCAATAGCTTCTGTGAACCTAGATGAAAAAATCCTCAACAAAACTTTAGCAAATTGAATCTGACAATGAATAAACAGAATTACATACCATGACCAGATGGGATATACCCCCAGTATGCATGACTGTTTCAACATTCAAAAAATTAATCCGTGTAATCCATCGTCTCAATAGGTTAAAGAAGAAAAATCAGATGATCATACCAGTAGATGCAGAAAAAGCATTTGACAAAATCCAACAGCCATTCATGACAAAAACTCTCAGTAAACTAGTAATAGAGGGGGACTTCCTCAACATGATAAAGAATATCTATAAAAAAAACACTACAGGTAACATCACACTTCATGGCGAGAAACTGAATGCTTTCACACTAAGATCGAGAACAAGGCAAGGATGTCCCGTCTCAACTTTTCTTTTCAACATTGCATTGGAAGTCCTAACGCATGCATACAGTTTGAGAGGGGGAAAGTAAAACAGTATTTCCTCACAGATGACATTATTGTCCATATAGAAGAAGCTAAAGAATTGACCAAAAAACCTCCTTGAACTAATAAGCAATTATAGTAAGTCCTCAGGATACAGGTTAACATATAAAAGTCAATCTCACTCAAAATCCGAGCAAATTATTTTGTGGATATCGGCATTTAGATTCTAAAGTTTATAGGGAGAAGCAAAAGACCCAGAAGAGCTGACACAATATTGAAGGAGAAGAAAAAGTTTAAAGGACTGACACTGCCTGGCTTCAAGAATTCTTAGAAGCTATAGTAATCGAGACAGTGCAGTATTGACAAAAAAAAAAAAAAAAAAGGCAGAGCAATGAAACACAGAGGGCCCAGAATAATAAATACAGCCCATTGACTCTTGATGAATGGGCAAAGGTAATACAATGAAGCAAAGACAGCTGGACATCCGCCAGCAAAAAAAAAAAAAAGGAATCCAAAGACCTTACACCTTTCACAAGAATTAATTCAAAATGGGTCATGGACCTAAATATGTAAAACACAGAATTATAAAACTCCTAGAAGATCAACTAAGAGAAAAACTAGCTGATGGGGAATAGGTGATGACTTTTTAGATGCGACCCCAAAGCCATGATCCACGAAAGAAATAACTGATAAACTGGACTTCATTAAAGTTAAAAACTTCTCTGTAAAAGTTATTTCCAAGAGAATGGAAAAATAAGCCAGGCTGGAGGAAAATATTTACAAAGGACACATCTGATAAAGGACTGCTTTCCAAAATATACAAAGAACTTTAAAAACTCAACAATAAGAATACAAACAGCCTGATTTAAAACTGGACCAAAAGGGGGCACCTGAGTGGCTCAGTGGGTTAAAACCTCTACCTTCGGCTCAGGTCATGATCTCAGGGTCCTGGGATCGAGCCCCGCATCGGGCTCCCTGCTCAGCAGGGAGCCTGCCCCCTCTCTCTCTGCCTGCTTGTGATCTCTCTCCCTCTGTCAAATAAATAAATAAAATGTTATAAAAAAAAAAAAACTGGACCAAAAGCCTTAACAGACACTTCACCAAAGAAGATACACAGATGGCAAATGAGCATGTGAGAAGACGCTCCACATCATATGTCATCATGGAAATGCGAATCAATCCCAAAAGGAGATATCACTATACATCTATCAGAATGGCCAAAATCCCAAACGCGGACATGCTGGCTGGGATGCAGAACCACAGGAACCCTCACTGCTGGTGGGAATGCAAACTGGTAGAGCCACTTTGGCAGACAGTTTGGCAATTTCTTATAAAACTAAACATATTCTTACCATATGATCCAGCAATAGAGGTCTATGGCATTTACCAAAAGGAGTTAAAAACTTAAGTTCACACAAAACCCTGTTTTTTTTAAAAAAAAAACTTAAAAAAACTGTTTGTAGCAGTTTCATTCATAATTGCCAAAATGTGAAGTAACCAAGAAGTTATTAATAGATGAATGAATAGATAAACTGGTCCATCCAGACAATGGAATATTTATTCAGCACTAAAAGGTAAGGACTATCAAGCCATGAAGAGATAAGGAGAAACTTTAAGTGCATATTGCTAAGGGAAAGAAGCCAATTGGCGAAGACTGCTTTTCTATATGATCGTGTTTTATAATTCCAGCTATATGACATTCTGGAAAAGGCAAAACTATGGAGACAGTAGGACGATCAGTGATTGCCAGAAGTTAGGGGAGGGCAGGATGAACAGGCAGAGCAGAAAACACTTTAATACTATAATATTAGAGTAAAAAAATTAGAGTTTAAAAATACTCTAATACTGAAAGAGTAGATACTTGCCATGCATTTGTCCAAACTGGAAGAAAATATACCACCAAGCGTGAATCTTACTGTAAACTACCAACTTTGGGTGATTACAATGTGTCAATGTAGGTTCAAATGTAGTACTCTGGTATGGCATGTTGATAATGGGGGAGGTTACTCATGTATGGGGTAGGAGCATATCTGTACCTTCCTCTCAGTTTTGCTGTGAACCTAAAATTGCTGTAAAAAAAATAAGGTCTTAAAAAAATTTCCTAGATCTCCTCCTGTATGCAATATAATTTGTTGAGATAGAAATTTCACCTTTGCTCTCTTTACGAATTATTTATTCTTTTTTTTTTAAAGATTTTATTTATTCATTTAACAGAAAGAGAACACAAGCAGGCAGAGAGGCAGGCAGAGGCAGAAAGAGGAGCAGGCTCCCCACGGAGCAAGGAGCCCGATGCGGGACTCGATCCCAAGATGCTGGGATCATGACCTGAGCCAAAGGCAGTTGCTCAACCAATTGAGCCACCCAGGGGTCCCATGAATTATTTATTCTTTCAATACACAGAAATTTTCCTTAGAAACAAAGATGAATATATCCACATACATTTACTTTTCCAATGATGCAGGGAAAGACATTTGGAGTTGTAGAATATCTGTGGCTTTATATTGTAATCTCTAGCTTTGTTTCAAGGTTCTGCCAAAAACCATTACAAGAACAATTTTTACAAAAGCTCATTTTGGGCTCCAACACACAATTCATGTAGGTTTAAAATAACATGGTCAAACATTTGATATTTGTGCCTCATCAATAACATTTAAGACACTCTATTCAGTCTTTAACAAATAAAAATACTTAATATGAAGGTGTGCAACTTGAGGAAGTGATTAATGTGGATTCTTGCTCTTCCTTGTTCGTATTTCAAAAAGAAGGAAAAAAAAAAGGGAAAGAAAAAAGTAACACTGCTTTTGATTAGTATGCATTCTGGGTTGAGACTCTTCCCTAAATCTGGGAGGGTATAATATCACCACACCTTGGAAGAGACTTCAAATGGCCAGGAAATCCAAATCTTTCAAACGTCTGAATCAGAGGGAACAAGGGCTTGAGATAAAATAGCAGCAGAGGATGGGAAAGCAGAGACAAGCGGTGAAGTCATTCTAAAGATTGACTCACAAGTATTCAGACGTGGGGAGTGAAGGGAAGGTCAGAGGTTTTATATAAATGGAGGAGAATGGTTTCCTACCCCCAAAAGGGGACCATCGGGAAAAGAAAGACATTTAGGGCAATATGCATTCAGTTGCATTCTATATGGCAGCAGGATATCTAGGTACATGGAAATGAACAATGTGAACTTAGGTGGGAGTGAGAAATATATCTTTGGGTGACAATCACACAGAGCTAGCTGTTGGGGGCAAGGCAGCGGAAGGAACTGCTAAGTGAGAGAGTAAAGAGAGAAAAGAGGAACACTCTGAAGACAACCCTTTGGTAAATACACATTTGGGGAATGGATGGATGAATCAAAGTCACAGAAAAAGAAATTCAGAGAAGTAGGAGAGGAATCTGGAGAATCCAGTCAGGGAACCAAAGACAGGTGAGCTTTCCAAGCAAAGGGTGGTCCATGGGCTCGGACGCTGAGGCAAGGACCAGCATGTCCTTTAGAATGGATGTTCCCAGCCATCCCTTGTGCAGTCACCAGTAATGCTTCAGCGAACACGAGCATTGTACATGAGCAACGTTAGAACCAAGCAAAAAGTTTACTTCTGGTCTTTTCTCACCACAACATAATAAAAGTTCTCGAAGATTGGCACAGCACATAATTTAGTTTGCTTTGTTCTAATGAAATCACCTCGATTGCTCTATGTGTCACACCTTTAATGCTTAAATGATTGCGGTGTACAATTAAAGATGTGAGTCATAAATGTAGACACACAAAATTGGTGGTTTTCTCTTTAATTATCAGTTTACATTTACTGAGAATTGTAATTGGACAGGACCTGGAGATGCTATAGGAAATACATTGACCTTCGGTTGGATAAACAATCAGAGAATTAAAGAAACAGGAAAAGAAGATACTGCCAATAATTACCCATCTCAGAGCATGCCCTAACTACATCAAAACTGCATTTCGGAAGACAGAGGACCGTAGCATCCCATACATGCTCATAGAACCAGTGGTTCTCAGGTCAGAATGGCTGGGGACAAATGTAGGGTCTGTCTCAGCAAGTTACCAAACAGTATTTCTCTGACTCTGACCCCACCCTTAACTGTAGATCTTCTTTTTTTTTTTTTAAAGATTTTATTTATTTATTTGACAGAGAGGAGAGAGATCACAAGTAGGCAGAGAAGCAGGCAGAGAGAGGGGGGTGGAAGCAGGCTCCCTGCGGGGCTCGATCCCAAGACCCTGAGATCATGACCTGAGCTGAAGGCAGAGGCTTTAACCCACTGAGCCACCCAGGCGCCCCTAAGTGTAGATCTTCGAATACTTCTTCAGAGGTCCACTCAACCATTTGCAGAAGGGTCCGCAGGTCTCTCACGTGTGTTCACCTGCTCTGGACCCTAGGGGTCACCTACACAGCCAAGACCTCTAACACCCTCAAAACTGTGCCAAAGTTCTCACAGGGGTGTGGTTTACCCCACCCGTGAAAGCTTTGAACCTTCAACAAAGTGGCCACAATAAGGCTGCGAAAGCCAACAATGCAGCTTTGCCTTCATAAGGCCTTATAGAATATTTATGAAACAGTGTTTTTAATTTTTCATTTTTAATTCCATCTTCCTCCACCAGGACTCCTTCCTCCAAGACAGAGAGTCTCCTCAGTCCCTGTCTCAATCCCTCTCCCTTACCCCTTGCCTGCCCACATTTAGCAGATGAACTCATTGCCTACTTTCCTGAGAGACTAGAAACCAACAAGTGGTCGGCAAGCTTTGTTTCAAAGCACACACAATCCAGAAGCCTGAGCTGCTTTCCTGGAGGAATCCCATCTCATCCAGTTGTATATCTCCTGTGCCCACTAGAGTTCCTGGCACATAGGCACTCAATAAATATTTCCCAAAAGGATGGATGGATGGACGGATGAATGGTGGATTCTGGGGTCAGACAGAGACATGGGTTCAAACCCCAACTCAGCCATTTATTAGCTTTTTGGTATTAGGTGACTTATTAAATTCTCAGTCCCAGTCTGATATCATGTATAAAATAGATAGCAATATCCATCCTATCCCTGTAAGAATTAAAATAGATAATGCATATAAAGTGCTTAGCACAGTACCCAACACACAGTAAGTACTTCATAAATAATATTTTCCTTCCTCCATAGAGAGCACCACAACTGACCACAACTGCCACTTTGTGGATGCCTCCTGCAGCATCTGGTGAAGGGCTGGGCCTCTGAGAGAAACACAATCAATGCTTTGCTGCAGGAAACTGTAGTAATGGGGAGACGAGGGCAGCGAAACAGCTATAATTTCTATTTGTGAGAATTATTGAGCGCTGGCTTCAATGTGCTCCTTTTCTTCTTGAAATTAAGTAGCCCCTTTTAAGAGTTTCTTCTTTAAAATCACCTACATGTACTAATTTTCTTATGTTAGTCACCATACAGTACATCATTTATTGATGTAGTATTCCAATCATCTACACTTAGATGAGAATTTAAGCCACAACTGGCATGATTCTGCCATCATCAGAAATAAAACAATAAACATATATATAACAAACATAAATACATATTTAGAAATAAATATATATGTATTTATAAATTACTTATAAATCATTTGTAAATATTTAAACGTATATAAAAAATATAACTATATATAAAAATAAATGTGGTCAGGGCGCCTGGGTGGCTCAGTTGGTTGAGCAACTGCCTTTGGCTCAGGTCATGATCCCGGAGTCCTGGGATCGAGTCCCATATCGGACTCCCGTTTCTGCGGGAAGTCTGTTTCTCCCTCTGACCTTCTCTCCTCTCATTCTCAGTCTCTCGCTCTCTAATAAATAAATAAAAATCTTTAAAAAAAATAAAAATAAATAAATGTGGTCAGAGACTAGGGTGGGACAACATGGGCAGAGGCAAAAAGAGAAAAGAACTTATTCTCTTAAGGGACACCTGAGTGGCTCAGTTGTTAAGTGGCTGCCTGTGGCTCGGGTCATGATCCCAGGGTCCTGGGGTCAAGCCCGGCATTGGGCTCCCTCCTGGGCGGGAAGCTTGCTTCTCCCTCTCCCATTCCCCCTGCTTGTGTTTTCTTTCTCTCTGTTAAATATATAAATAAAAAAATCCTTAAAAAAATAGGACTTATTCCCTTAAAATAAAGTGTAGGTTCATTTAAAAGACATAAACCATCTGTTCCGGTGTTTTTTTGCCTCCTCAGGTCTATTCTCCACTCTTCGCCTTATGCTCTGCAACCCAGGAATTCTTCAATGATCTATTTGATACTCCATTTTCAAAGATCAAAAAAAGCTTCTCTAGAATTTAGAAATGCAACTGCAATTAAGTAAAAGAAGAAAATGGGGGTAAAAAAATTTCAAAAATGGAAAAATCATAAGGCAGCTGTGCTCCAAGGACAAACTGAGTTGGATTTCAACCTGATTATAAATTTGTAACTTAAAGTGTTTATTACGGGACCCAATAAACAACACTATAAAACTAGAAGAGTTCTCTAGGATAGTTGGAAAATATCTAGGATAGTATGTCTAAAATATAATCCCAATTGTACCTTAAAATATATCCTACAATATACCAGTCAGTATCAACAAGATTATGTCTATGGTTTCAAACCCAGGGCCTCAGTGGGGAGCCCCAGAGGTAACTGTACACAAGGAATTTGAGAATGGCGCCCCAGCACAGAGCCCCGGAGAACCCCCCGTGAATGGTGCCCCCCGACATTGTGTATCACGGAGGTCCCACCCGAATCTCAGGCATCCAGCCTATTATGTCATTCTCCCCTAGAGGCCTCAAGGAGAGTCTTACACAGTTAGGAGAACAAGACGGATTACTTTGAGAACGAGTTCCATCTCCACATCTGTGTGAGACCCCCAAGGTTCGTCTAGGGGGCAGAGGCGCAGACATGCATATCCAGTAAGTTTTGGGGACCCGGCACACATTGCTACTAGTGGCTGTCATCCACCGAGCATCTTCGGCGTCCCATGGACTGCTTCATTTTGAAGCTTCCACAAATGTCCACACTATTACTGCTAATCATGGCTTAGACTTATGGGGTTCTTCTTATGTGATATTCATTGTGATAAATGCTTTATAGGCATCATCTTAACTGATACGTAGGTACTGCTGTTATTTTCATTTTAATGATGAAAAACTGAGGTACAGAGAGGTTAAGTATTTTAAATCACACACACATGGGAAATTGCAGAACCAAGATCCCAGAAGGGTTTTTAGGGTTTAAATATCTTACCCAAAGTGAACTAACATGTATGTGGTGAAGCCACAATTCAAACTATTTGTCTCATAATCATTCCCTGTGTATTTTGAGTTAAGGATCGAAGGGTAATTTTCCACAGTGAAAGCTGAGTTCAGGAGGTAGACTCCAGGCAATTTATATTCACAATTTATTCATAAATTGAATAGTAGCAAATTTGAAGGCATTTATATTAAATAATAATGTACTAACACATAATAAGACTTGTGTTCACATGAATTTAACAAAAGACATATTTCTACAGTAAGGTAGATATGCTTGGTGTAAAAACCTACATAAGAAAAATGAAAGACTCTACTTGCCATACTTTTTTAAAGATTTTTTAAGATTTATTTATTTATTTGAGAGAGAGAGAGAGAGAGAGAGAGAGAGAGAGAGAAAGAGCCTGCATGAGAGGAGGGGGCAGAGGGGGAGGGAGAGGGACAGACTTCATGCTCAGTGTGGAGCTCAATGGGGGCTTGTCTCTAGGATGCTGGGATCACAACCTGAGCCGAATTCAAGAGTTAGATGCTCAATGACTGAGCCACCCAGGTGCCCCTAACTTGCCACACTTTTTAAAAATAATGTAACAATAATGTAAAAATAATGTAACAACTAAATCCAATGTTTTGACTAGAGTTTCCACATAAGAATAACAAAGATATTTTGGAATCACTAGGATAGAAGAGAAATTTTGTCATTCAGCTATAAAATACCAAAAGGAACTCCATCAACCTAACACCAAAATATCGTATTGGTGGCTTATATCAGCTGGAAATTAAAAGGACAGTACAATTAAGCCCATACCTGAGCCTTTTATTTTGTCTCTTGTATATAACCGTATAGACAATTAATTCTTTGTATAGAATTAATACAAAGATCTATTTATATAGTCTAGCACTAAAAAGAAAAAGACTCTTATTTCTAATTAAATTTCACATTAGTTTTATATAAAGAAATATGGTCTCTCCTACTTCAGAAATCACTACAATTTATCCTGTTAGTATCTATGATGCGTATAGGTTTTATATCTGGTATCATAAATTCAGGTGATTTATTAACTGCTCTCCTAGACGTAATATGTGAGAATAAAACAGTGCGGAGGGATCTCCTCGATTTTAACAATAAGTGCCTTTCACATAGTGGAGGATCAATAACATTTTGCTGAGTTTTTTGAATAAATAAGACATTCTGCTATTAAAACGAAAGCATTATCTTTGCTTGTTTCCTAGGGAAAAAAAAATATTTGACACCGACTTACAGAGCTTGGCGGATAACTCGCGATTTCTCCAGAAGGTATTCAGAAATCTGTGCTCCCACAACAGCTCCGGAAGAGGTAAATTTCATTTCCAAGTATTTGCCAAAGCGGCTGGAATTGTCATTTATCATAGTGGCGGCATTGCCGAAGGCTTCCACCAAAGTGTTCACCTGCAAGATCTTCTCTTGCAGGGTTCTGTTATTAGCCTAGAGAAAATGTCAAGATAATTTCTTAATGTAAAAAATCAATTTTGTCCATAATAAAATGTCTCTTCGTTGATAAGCACTATACGTAGCCATAAAGGTACTGAGCGCACGTTCTTGGCATCCTGCCCGCTGTTACAATATCCGGCCTGTTTTTCCCTTCCCCTACGGGCATTCCCACTGGCTTTCTTCAAGGGGCAAAGAGATGTTTTGTACTTTTCCCGCTGAAATACAGTTCTGTTCGGTGCCTGATCGACAAAGACAGTTTATAAGCCGTCTACGCACAGTGGGGGTGCATCTCGCATTTTGTTATTGCTCCTCTGCCTCCCTGGGGCCCATCCAAATATTCCCCAAAGCCAGAAACACTTCTGTTGCTCGCACGGAAGCTCCTAAAGCCGACACTCAGGAAGTAAAGATAATTTGTGAATTCAGGAGCAGGGGAAACGGAATTACTGTGAAAAGTGAGAACGGCGCAAAAGTGAGGCTAGAAGAGGTGGAACCCCCGTCACGGTCGGCGGGCCTGCTTGGCTGCCCCTCGATTTTCTCCGACCCCATCTCATACATCCCTCCCCTCAAATCAGCATTGCTATGATTATTATTAGTTACTTATTTGCCACTTTTCTGGAAATCCCACCAAGTAGAAATTTATTTGGTTAAAAATCGACCTCTCGGGCACGTGGGCGGCTCAGTCGTTAAGCGTCTGCCTTCAGCTCAGGTCATGATGCCAGGGTCCTGGGATCCCAGGCCCCACATCATATCGGTCTCCCTGCTCAGCGGGAAGCCTGCTCCTCCCTCTCCCACTCCCCCTGCTGTGTTTCCTCTCTTGCCGTGACTCTGTCAAATAAATGAATAAAATCTTAAAAAAAAAATGATTTAAAAAAAATCAACCTCTTTTAGAAAGCAATCCCCACTCTAAGATGGTTAAGGAGGTATCAGTCATTCACACCTTGGTAGAAATTAGATCAAATAGATTATGTTTAGGGTAATACCTGGTTGTGGTCAGCTATGTTGAAGGTATGCAAATTATATAAGTAAGGGAGAGGAGTAGTTGGCACTTCTGGAACATGGGCTACATTAGTACACAGATGGGCTGGAGGAGGCACTCACATTGAGGGTTTGAGGGTATACAAAGCCTTTTAGTATCTTCTGAAAGAGGCAGTAAACATTGAGAGAAGACAGTAATGAGCACTGGGACAAACTTGGCTCTTGTAAAATGTCTGGAGCTGGTCTTACACTCATGAGCAAGGTAAGAAAGCATATCTGCCTGTATTAAAGAGCAGTGCCCTACTAAGATTTTGAGACCTGCATATTACAAATGTAAATTTAATCCACCAAACATCCCATTTTTGTATCTGGTAAATCTTTATCAAGGAGAAAAGTAAAAAGTATAATAAGATCTAATAAGGGTAGGATTCTGGGGGAGAATATATATCTATAGGTATAGATATAGATATAGATATAGATCTCCCCAACTAATATTAAGTCATATTTTTAGATCTAGGATAAGACAAAGTGATTGGATAAATAAGTTTGCTGACCTCTAAGAAACAAAAGTCACATACAAGTTAATCCATCTTGGATGATTTGATGATAGATGACCCTCTATCAAACCACAAACCAAGAAGGAATAGCAAAGGCCCTCTTGGACGGCCCCTGAGTAAATTAATTCGGATGTTCAACTCTTTTATAGCGGGAGAGTACGCTGTGCCTCACCACCCCTCTCCCTCAAAATTTCATCTCTTTTTCACTGTGATGTTTACCCTAGAATTGAGGAGCGGGAAAGTGCATGGGGAAAAGCCAGATGGGAAAGGGATGGAGAAGGCAGTGCTGAGCTCTAGCTTCCTGGTCTCTGCTGGCTTTTCTAGTTCTGAGGGGTCCAAGATCTGGTTAGTGGAGGGCACATTAACCCAGTGAGCAAAGTATGTCTATTCCACACCTACACATGAGATTGAAAATATTGAAACTAGTTAATTGACTTTTAATAAAAACACAGAAATCTTTCAACTCATTATTCTGAAAATAAACTAGACTCCATTAAGCAGTTGTTCTGACAGGATAAAGAGGCTTTGCCCTTTTATAGAGAGATTAGTTCTGTCCTTGCACACACAGGACTTTACAACACAAGATTCCTATAATCACCGCGATGGCAAAAATTTTAACATACCGCTATATAACTATGTAGATCATAATAAAAATATTCACAGGGATAAGTTGTATTTATGGTTGTGGGGGGCTCTTTTTTTTTGGTGTTTTTCAGTCATTCTAATAAGAACATATAATTCTTGACTTATTTCAAGGACCCTATCTGGAAAATCAAACCAAATCTCCATCATTAACTTCTTTTTTTCAAAAATTAAGGTATATTTTACATACAATAAGCTGCATCCTTTGTAGAGTACTATTCTAAATGTTTTTTATAGATAATTTTTAAGGTTTTTATTTAGTTATTTGAGAGAGACAGAGAGAGCAAGCAAGAGCGCAGGGAGAGGGGGAGGGAGAAACAGACTCCCCAGTGAGCAGGGAGCCCAAGGTGGGGCTCGATTCCAGGACCCTGGGATCATGATCTGAGCCAAAGACAGACGCTTAACCAAATGAGCCACCCAGGTGCCCCTACAAGTTAACATAAACATATACAATCATATAACCTCACTATAATCCTCACATAGGACAGTTCCATCACTCCCTAAAACCGTATCATTACCCTTTGTAGTCAAGCCCTCCTTTCCTCCCCAGCCTATGACAATGACTGATCTGTTTCTGTCTTTCTAATTTTAAATTTGCAAGAATGACATACAAATTGAATCATATAGTATATAGTCCTCTGAATCTGACTTCTTTGACTTAGCACAATGCATGTGAGCTTCATCCAATCTCCTCTAATGAGATTCATTCCGTGTAGCAGTCTTTGTTCCTTTTTGTTACTGAGCACTATTACACTGTATACATGTACCAGTTTGCTTATCCACTCCTGGAGATTACAGATAAAGCCACCATCGATATTTGTTTGCGGTTTTTGTATAAACGTGAGTTTTCATTTTATTTGGATAAATACCGAGGAGTAGGATGGCTGGGCTGTATGCTAAGTGTAGTTTAACTTTATAAAAAACTGCCAAACTGTTTTCCAAAGTGACTGCACTATTTTGCATTTCGCCAGCAACAAATGAGAGTTCCAGCTATTCTGCATCCTTCTCGGTTGTTGGTACTGTTAGATTTTTTTTTTAAAAATTTAACCATTTTCATGGGTGTAGAATGATGTCCCACTGTGTTTTAATTTGCATTTCCCTAATGACAACTAATGCTGAACATCTTTTCATTTGTTTAGTTGCCATCTACATATTGTCTTTGGTGAAGTACTATTGAAATCCTCTGTTTATTTTTTAATAAATTTTTATTATTTAAGAATAGTTGAGGGGCGC
>CM052807.1:11520464-11543270 GCA_028533885.1 Nasua narica
AGGAAGGAAGGAAGGAAGGAAGGAAGGAAGGAAGGAAGGAAGGAAGGAAGGAAGGAAGGAAGGAAGACATCAGGCTGAAGAGATCTGGAAATCTGAGTTACACATATTCAAAGTGAAGATAGGAGAGATAATCAGGAAGCTAAGAGATAAGCAAAGCTTACAGATATTCCAACAGCCTCCTGAGCATATCACTTCTATAAATTAAACGAGATCTAGAATATTTAGGTTTAATTAAACTGAATCTCTTACCTCATCCAAAACTTCTAGGGTTGCTAAATCGTCTACGTCCTTTAGCCTGGACATTAGTGATCTACTGAAGTTACTTTTCTTGGTGTGAATACGTTCATGTCTGTAGAGCAGTACAAAGAGAGAAACCCCTCTGACTTGAGAACTTTTTACTGATCACAGTGGACGTAAGTTTTAGATACATATGAGACTACAAAACTTCTATAAATCTGATTTTCCTAAATTCAGTGCTAACCATTTCCCAGAAAATAGCCTAATATATTTGGTCTGTTTTCTCCTCTCTATAGGAAAATTACAACATGTCAAACTTACTTCACGGATGATGAAAAGAGTTTATTATTTCTATCAAGAACTCTCCTATATAGAATTTGCTTTAAAGCTTTCTCCACATTGTGATTTAATCTATTACCAAGTGGTGAGTCAGAGAGATTTGAATTCGTTAGATTTCCAATTTTGTCTGAGATTGTGTCTGGTCATTCATTGGTGGCCAAAATGGTAACGTTAAAAATTATTATTCAGCAGAATTTAAGAGCAATGCAAAATAAACTCCACCGTGTATTTTCAAATGGTTAAATGGATGTAGGAAATTGGTTTTAGGCACTAGGAAGTTTATTTTCAAGGAAAAATATTTCTGCAACTTCTGTTAACAGCCAGACGATCTTGATTTGACATGAAGGCTAGAGAAGTTGCTGAGATAAGGGTTTGTTTCAACTTTTCTGGACATGAAATTATCATCTACTTGGTATTTTGAACAAAACTGTATCTTCAATGCTTATTTTTGGAGATAAGTAGACTTTTGAAACAACACGGGGGTAGAGGTGCCAACCCTCCACGCAGTCAAAAATCCAGCTATAACTTTTGAGTCCTCAAAACTTGACCTAATAGCCTTCTGTTGACCGGAAGCCTTACCAATAATGCAAACAATTGATTAACACATATTTTCTATGTTATCTATATGTATTCAGTAATCTTACAATAAAGTAAGCTAGGAAAACAAAATGCTATTAAGAAAAACACAAAAGGAAATATAGTGTTATACTGTATTTACTGAAAAAGTCTGCATACATGTGAACTCATGCAGCTCAAATCTGTGTTACTCAAGGGTCAACTGTACTGTTAAGCATTTCAATTTGTGCATCAGAAAGAGGAGTAAGTAGATATGAGGAACAATAAGAACCATACCACTTACTCAGTAAACTCTAATGGTTTCTCATTGTTTAGTGAATTAAGTCACTATTTTTAAAAAAATTTAATTCCAGTATGGTTAACATAGGGTGTTGTATTCATTTCAGATGTACAACATAGTGATTCAATAATTCCATATATTACTCAGTGGTCATCACAATAAGTGTCCTCTTAATCTCCTTCACTTATTTCAGCCACACCCAATCCATCCCCCCTCTGGCAACCACCAGTTTGTTGTCTATAGTTAAAGAGTCTGTTTTTTGGTTTGTCTCTTTTGTTTCTTAAATTCCACATATGAGTGAAATCACATGGTATTTGTTTTTCTCTGACTGGCTTACTTCACTTTCACCAGTATTATATAAACTCTCTAGCTCCATCCATGCTGTTCTCACTGGCAAGACTTCATTCTTTCTAATGGCCGAATAAGACCACATCGTCTTTACCCATTCATCTACTGATGGACACTTGGGATGCTTCCAGAGTTTGGCTATTGTAAATAATGCTACCATAAACACGAGGTGCATGTATCCCTTTGAATTAGTATTTTTGTATTCTTTGGGTAAATACACAGTAGTGTGATTACTCGATTATATGGCAGTTCTATCTTTAATTTTGGGGGGAACCTCCATACTGTCTTCCACAGTGACTGCACCAGTTTGCATTCCCACCACCACTGCATGAGGGCTCTTTTTTCTCCACATTCCCGTCAACACTGGTTGTTTTAAAATTAAGTCACTATTGGGGCACCTGGATGGCTAAGTCAGTTAAGCATCTACCTTCAGCTCAGGTCATGACCCCAGGGTCCTGGGATCGAGTTCCCCATCAGCCTCCCTGTTCTGTGGGGAGTCTGCTTCTCCCTCTCTCTCTTCCCCTCTCTCCTGCTCATGCTCTCTCTCTTAAAAAAAAAAAGAAAAAGAATTAAGTTGATTGATTACTTGATTGATTATCGATAAACTGTCCCCACCTCTATCCTCGGCCAGCCCTTCCTCCAGTTCCTTGGATTCTATCTTCTTTCACTTCTTCAAGGACACCACTGGTTCCTGTCCCACTCCTAACATCACTCAGTTTTTCCTCTTAGCTATCATAGTACTTGTCTCAAAAGTTTCAAAAGAAACAAACACAACACCCTTCCTTGACTTCCATTTTTTTCCCATCTACTGTTCAATTTCCTTGCTTTACAACAAAAATCCTCATAAGAATTATCCATACTGAATCTTTCCACTCATTAAGAAAACTCGTTTCAGTCAGGCTGCCATCTCTCACCTCACGGAAACAGCTTTTGTTAGGAATATGAATGGCCTCACACTGCTAAGTCCAGTCAGCAAGTCTAAGACCTCATTTTATTTAACATACTGGCAGCACTGACAAACTCCTTCTCCTCCTTCTTCTTTTTTTACGAACTCCTTCTTAAATATACTTGTTTTGGTGTCTTGTACACTTCTCTTGATTCTCTTGTTTGCTTCACTGGCATCTCCATCTGAGAATCTTTTTCTGGTTCCTCCTCATCTTTTGGTCACATTTGGGATCTCTGGAGCTTCAATCCTTGCAGGTTTTTTTTTCTCTATTTACATTCACTTCCTGCTTTAACTACCACCCACACACTGACAACTCTGCTGATCTCCAGGCTTAAGCATCCAACAGCTTACTC
This sequence comes from Nasua narica, assembly GCA_028533885.1. Taxonomy (NCBI): domain Eukaryota; kingdom Metazoa; phylum Chordata; class Mammalia; order Carnivora; family Procyonidae; genus Nasua; species Nasua narica. Next base: position 11,523,544 of record CM052807.1, read on the forward strand.
AACACTTCAGTTGGAAGTCTAATTGGCAGATTTAACACATCCCTTAACACATCCTTAGCACACTGAGTGCTATCCACTGAGGAAACGGTGTCTAAGCACACACGGCAGTCACAGTGTTACACAGAGCAGTCCTTGAAGACTCTTATGGAATGATGAGTAGCTTCATAATAGTGCCATTTACTACACAATGACATTGAGAACGTTTAAAAACATTTAAAAACTCCTCCTCAACTCCTAAATCAAGCATCTAGTATACAGAAGAGGTTGCTTCAGTTTGCTAGAACTTGTTCTTGGTATTGTTTCACCATTTTTTTTTAAAGGACAAATTAAAACTTATTGAAGTAAAAAGAGCATATAAAAAGATCACTAGCTGTTTTGGCTTAATTGAAATGCATTCAGAACTATGGCTAATAGTTTATTTTTTCATCTTTTGATGGGATTACAATACTGTTTACCACAAAGTAATTTTGTGTAATAAGCACAGATTTCAATTTGTACATCAGTAAGAGGAGTAAGTAGACTATGAGGAACAATAAGAACCATACCACTTACTCAGTAAACTCTAATGGTTTCTCATTGTTTAGTGAATTAAGTCACTATTAAGTCAGGCTGCGATCTCTCACCCCACGGAAACAGCTTTTGTTAGGAATATTAATGCTCCTGAATATGCAGCCCTAAACCTGTGCCTGCCCCATGATTCTCATCCCAGCAGGCAGTGACTCCCCTCTACTGATTTTTCAGGTGGTCCTTGGTTCTTCTCTTTTTCTCAGATCCCTCATGCAATCCATATACGAATTCCATCAGCTCTACTGCCAAATTCTATCTAGAACAAACCATTTCTCACCACCATCGCCTCCGCCATATTGCATCCCACTACCACTATGGCCTCCCACCCAGGAGGTTTCCCCATTGCCACCTTTGCCTTCCACACTCTTCTCAACATTACAGTAAGATTTGCCCTTCATTTATGTTACTTCCTCCTCAGTTCCACCTGTGTGATGAAACCTTATTCATTTCTCACAGTTCACCTCAAATGAACTTCTCAGCATAATTCTATACAACCTTCAGAACAGATTTCTATTTTAGTAGAATGTGTATTGATGTATTTAGTAGAATGTGTAATGATGTATTTTAGTTACATCATTTCAACCAATAATTTGTATATGGGTCTTATTCCCTTTACTAGATTGTGAAGTTCCTCAGGATGAGGATATCTCTTCAACCCATGGAGCTAGAGAAGCTGGACATCCATATGCAAAAATTTAAAAATCTATACACTAACTGGGCCCCTTTAACAAAAATTAACTCCAAATGGATCACAGACCTAAATGTAAAGTGTTAAACTATAAAACTCTTAGAAGATAACACAGGAGAAAATCTTGATAACCTTGGATTTGGAAATGAATTTTTAGATACAACACCAAAAGTGCACCATCCATGAAAGAAAAAATCAGTAAGTTGGACTTCATTAAAATTAAAAACTTCTGCTCCATGAAAGATACTGTTAAGAGAACAAAAGGAGGGCACCTGAGTGGCTCAGTTGGTTAAGCAACTGCTTTCAGCTCAGGTCATGATCCCAGAGACTGAGGATCGAGTCCCGCATAGGGCTCCCAGCTCTGTGGGGAGTCTGCTTCTCCCTCTGACCTTTTCCACTCTCATTCTCTCTCTCACTTTCTCTCTCTCTCTCTCTCAAATAAATAAAATAAAATAAAATAAAGAGAACAAAAGGAAAGCCACAGACTGGGAAAAAATATTAGCAAATCATTTATCTGATAAAGGACTTGTATCTAATAAGGATAGTTTTACTCCTATTTTCAATTTTTGGATTCCTCAATTTTTATGGCATTTATAAAAATTCGTAGATATGCCCTTATTGTTATGGATAATTTAGTTAATATTTGAATACCATACAACACTGTAAACTCCAAGATACATGAGACAACTATGTGTCTTTGGTTCCCCATTGTATCCGGGGAACAAGCAGATTATTTAAAACATAGTAGGTTCTCAATAAATGTTAGTTGAATGAATAAGTCAGTGTATATCCCACACAGTTTCTGGCACAGAATTTCCATGTAGCTGGTCTCCATATTTGCTGAATTCAATAAGTATCATCTTACTTATGCCCCTATATCCAAAGAGATTCATATTATTTTTGAGAAAACAGAGAAAGAAATCCAATTATCCATTTAATTAAAGTGAAGAACCCTGAATTTTTCATCTGTTTTTATGGGTCCATTTGGCAGCTAAAGACTGTTCCTGGAGAATTATAAGAAGCAGGTGGTGAAGAATTGGGAGATCAATATTTGGCTGGCTAATACACTCACTCTTCCACTCCTGGGAATTCATCCTCCTTGATGTGTCTGCTATTAGTTTCCAAAAACTTAGAAAAGATGTTGTTATTGTAATGATTGAAAGCCTCAGACGGCTCCCCATTTTCTACAGCATGACTTAAACCTTGGCATGGAATTCACATCCCTCACAGCCCTGTCTCAAAGAGCCTTTCCAGCATCATCAACCATCATCTCTGTACAGAACATTCCCCACTATGCCAACTATTTTGAGATTCAGTGCTTTGCTCATTTCCATTTTCTCTGCCTGGAATTATTTTCCTTCCACGTCCGACGAAGTTCTACTTATCATGCAAATTCAGGCTCAAGTATCATCCTCTCTGTGAAGCTGTTGCAGGACTTTCGAGAGAGAATGTACCCCTAGCAGAGAAATTTCCACCTATAACTAGGTATGTTCACCATTCTTACCAGACTAGGAGAAACTTGTGGGCAAAGACCAAATGTTATTCATTTTTCTATGCCTGGTATCAAGGATACAGAGGTATAAAATACCCAACTAGCCAATGTGCAAAGAATAATATCTTTTAGTGTAACCAATCCTATGTCCTTCCCTTTTAGTTCATATCTCATGATTTCTGGCAAACCTTTTAATAAGTCAGCTGGCACCAAAACGTACCTGACCTACCATCTTTCGGAACTTTTACCAATATCCACAAAACTAAATTCCGTGATTTACGAGTTCTTTTTGCTTTTGTTTTTAGAGAGAGAGTGAGAATGTGAGTTGGGGTGGGGACTCAGAAGGAGAGAGAGAGAGAATCTTAAACAGGCTCCACGTTCAGTGCAGAGCCTGATGAGGGGTTTGATCTCATGATCCTGAGATCATGACCTGAGCCGAAATCAAGACTCAGATGCTTAAATGACTGAGCTACCCAGGTGCCCCTGTGATTCATGGTTTTAATGGGAAATATGAAATTTAGCTTTCATATATATATGCACCCAAGTGCAGAGAGGTTGTCAGGCTGATATCTGCTGGGGAAAAGAGGGAGGAGCATGCGTGGAGGTCTGAAGACAGGCTAGAGGACATGCTGTATTCTCTGGACCTAGGAAGGGCCCTGCCACTGAAACAGTGAAAGGGACCCCGATGCCCAGTGAGTCTGGACTCCAGATGTAATGGGAAGCAAAAGAAATATTTTAATCAAGAGGGGGAGCCTGGAAACAATAGAGTGGAACAGCATATTCTAGTCAAGGAAAAAAACTCATTTTACTGTACTCTAAAAATAAACATTATCACTAAACATCATCACACTAAGTACAGCCAAGAAAAGTTAGAATTCTAGCAGTAAATATCTTATAATTTAGGGTCATACATTCTAAGAACATATTATAAATCTGGCATTTCAAATTAGTAGAGAAAGAAAAAATTCAAGAAATTGTGCTAGAACAGCTAGTTAAAAATGAATTATTAGACATGAAACTGGATTCCGAGATAGTTATATGGAAAATCAAAAGTTATTTCTGAAGCTATATGGACCCTTGCCTTTGTGTGAATTGTGGCATTCATGACACCAAAGTAACATCAGGAGCATAAGCTCGAGAATCAGAACGCTCAGGGCAAACATCCAAAGAGCTTGCGAGGATAAGTAAAATAGATTATTTCATGGAAAATGCTTATTTGGAATGGGCATATGAAAATGTCTAATATATAAGAGCTACCAGTATTCCAGTTGTGGCTCTTTCACTTATTAGCCATGTGACCTTGGGCAAGTAACTTACTCTGCTTTCTCAGATATAAGATGGGAATAATAAAAGTCTATTTCATAAGGCTGTTGTGGAGTGAAGTTACATAACAAAAGCGAAGCGATTCATTCAGCACCCGCTACAGTTAATAAATTTAATTATTTTTTTTATGGTCATGGGTTCAAGCTTCATTTATATTTATAGTTAATATTTACTTTTAATTTATATTTAATTCTATTTTAAATGTATATTTATACTAACTTTATATTTAGTTGTCTCCTTCCTCGTCTCATCCCACAGATACCCTTCTGCCTTCAACAAACACGGAACTGTAAATACATGGCACGGGACTCAGCTCAAACCAACCAAGAAATGAGAAGAACTGAGGCCCAGGTCTTGTGAAGGATTTCACTGTATTTATTATTAAATCCTATGTTTACCCTGAGGGTAGTGGCTCAGCAGGAATCACGCATTCTGTCAGATGACAGGGAAATAAGCAAACCCTTTCTTTCTCTTTTTTTTCCCTTCTCCCTATTCTCACTTCAGTGTGTCCGGCTGACTTTACAGAACAGAGCTGAACTTGGTTAGGTTCGCGGTGAGACGATACACCGCTGTCTAGCACCTCCGGGCGCCCTCACACCTCCCTTCCACCGCTCGCTTATCATGACCGAGTGATGCTTTTATCCAGGTCCGCTGACCCGGAGGAACCCCATGGCCACTGGACTCGCCCCTCTGTATTTCTCCCCTATCTGTGTATCTGCACCGTCAGTTACTGTCACAAGGCCATCACAATGGGCTGCTCTGGAAAGCACGGTCGGCACTGCTGTCACTTGGTTGGGCCTTTATGGGGACGCAAGGCAAAAAAAAAAAAAAAAAAAAAAAAAAAAAAACCCAGTTACAGCTGTCATAACAAAATAGCAATAGTGAGTGACTCACATTTCTACTCTTCTATGTGGCACTGATATGTGACGAGTTGAGTTAATTATATCCTTCTTCAGCTTTAAAATTAGCTGAACATTGAAGAAGCTACTCAGTTAACAGTACATAAGATCAAAGGGCGTAAGAGTGAGAACAACAATTAAATACATTATAGTCCAATCCAATTTCCTCTCATTTTAAGAACCATGAAAAGTGAGGTCAGCAAGCCTGTGACGTGTCCAACCTTGTGTCAAAACTCAATGAATCAGGTGATTGATATGACTTCTCCATTCCTGTTCCGGTTTGTTAGGTTTTTCCCCCCAAAACACACACACACACACACACACACACACACGCACACACACACACACCATAGTGCAAGTAGAGCCTTAAATTATACATGTTTCAACAGCTATTATTGCATTCATTCATTCAACAAATATTGACATTTTTGCAGCATCCAATACGTTTCAGGCAATTTGGAGCTTGGATAAAGCTAGGAAGAAAACAGATAAGGTCCCTGATCACACAGAGCACACACACCCTGATGGAATAGTTCATAATACGCATATAAACAAAAAAGATAAGTTGAGCTAGGCCCGATATGTTTGCACAGATTCATTTTTGAAGAAGAACATGCTAAAGTGAAGTAGCACAGTTTACTGCCTCAAATACTACTCAATTAATTGACAACGCTATATTTGCTCATGTGGGAGGATCCCCCGACCCTGCCCTACACGTGCAGGATGGGTCGTGTGGGGTGAGTGTCTTTGATAATCACCTGTGACCAACAAATAACCAGACCCTGAAAAGGAAGTAAGCCACTGACAGTGTTATCAACAGAGCTGTAAAGGATGTAAGTTTTTATAGAAAGTTAGCTTTCTATAAAAGACCAACCCTAAAGGCCCTTGTTGGTAACCCTGCCGGGACCCCTCTCACTCTGGAGAGCTTTTTCTGTATCTTCATTTAATAAACGTCTATCGCTTTACTCACCAAAAAAAAAAAGAAAAAAAGAAAAAAAAGAAAATACATGTTATTCACAGTTAATTCAGGTACTTGCAATTAGTGTATAAAAGGTTTCTCTATAAGTTAAACACTTTCAAAGCTATTAAAGTGGTAATGAATGATTAAGAAAAACTGAATTATATTCTATGAATGAAAATTTTACAAGAATTGGCAATCGTGAAAATATTTTACATCTTACATGTCTCTTTTGGTCACTAATGTATCCTAAGAACTAAACAGTAGCTGGGAGATAGTAGATAATAAATAGAAGTAGATTAAATAAAATAAATGAAAGGATAAATGATGATTTGTCAAAGGAAGATGTCTAGTTCAATCGTCATTATTACCTTAATATGATATCCATGTTTGTCAGAAACGAATTCTTTGGAGTTTGATTAAATAAAAGCTTTGAATTTTTCCTAGTATAATATTGGGTATTTCTTTAAAAAAAATACTTATTTGAGAAAAAGCAAGAGAGGGAGCACAAGCAGGAGGGGAGGGGCAGGGGGAAGGGAGAAGCAGGTATCCCATTGAGCAGGAAACCAGACTTGGGGCTCAATCCCAGGATCCTGGGATCATGACCTGAGCTGAAGGCAGATGCTTAACTGACTGAGCCACCCAGGGCCCCAATACTAGGTATTTCTTAAAATGAGGACGTACACCTAGATTATCAAAAGAACATCTAAATATTTCTATGATTTTATACATTAGTGGGTATTTAATCATCACTGCTATTGTTCTGGTCAACTTTCATTTTTCTGGTATCAAATTTTTAAAAAATGCATACAATGATTTGTTAGATTTAACTACATACTAAATACCTGATAGTAGAATTGTTAGGCAAAAATTTTTTGATAGTTAAAAAAAAAACATGTTTCAGGCACCTGGGTAACTCAGTGGGTTGGGGCCTCTGCCTTCGGCTCAGGTCAAGGTCTCAGGGTCCTGGGATCGAGCCCCGCATCGGACTCTCTGCTCAGCAGGGAGCCTGCTTCCCCCTCTCTCTCTGCCTGCCTCTCTGCCTACTTGTGATCTCTCTCTCTCTGTCAAGTAAATAAATAAAATCTTTAAAAAAAAAAAACCATGTTTATAGAAGGGGATAGCTACTGATTTCAGAAGCGTATTTTCTTTAGAATTTTCTTACATCAGTGTCATCTTAATAAAAATCTAACTGTGCAATTCAGTCCAACCTGTATTTACTGAGACCTTGCGATGTGCAAGGCATTGTCCTAAGTGTTGAGGGGTTACTGTGGGTGAAAAGGAATCCAGACTCCTTACGTTCAATGAGTTTCAATCAAGTGGGAGCTATAAAAACATTTAAAACAACACAAGGCATATGGCAAGTGCCAAAACTGAAGTAAAAATCAAATGTTATAGAAATAGCAAGGGGCCAGTAATTCCCTTCCGGTGAATGGGGAATGGCGCTCCGTAGATTTAGTACTCAGTCTTGGTGTTTGAGTAGGAGCAGGACTGCATGAGCTGAGGAAGAGTATCTGTCTGTGTGGGGTCCCCGGTGGGTGGTCCAGTCTGCGGGAGCAGCATGTGGGAATGGGGCAATGCAGGGCACGTATCACAGCCAGAATGCAGAGGGCTAACGTTGGAGAGGCCGGAGGCTGAGGAAACTAGGTTGGAGAGGGTATGATGGTTGAGAAACACAGACCTCTTAGATGAATTCAAGTTCCAAATGTCCAAAAAGCAAAGCATGACCTTGTGTAACAAAGCCTAGAACTCCTCTGGGGTTTCTTGTCTCGCTGACTGACCCACCATCTGATTAGCTGCTCACAAAGGAGATCTGCCTCTCCCTCACCTCCTATATCCACGCCGTCACCAGATTACTTTGTTTTTCTTCTCCTTAAAATTGGTCGGGGCTCCATTCCTCTCCATCTCCAGTGAGGAGAGGATGGCCCATTGACTGAGGTTGGGAACCGTAATGAAGGCAGGGAAAAAACAAGTCGGAGGTCATGAAAGCTACAGAAAGCAGGTAAGAACAGCTTAGAAAGGTTGCCCGGGGCTGCTGATTTGATACACGGAGCGGGGGATGGAATAAAGGGGGGTATTTCTTACAACTGGACAATATTCTGCTCTCCTTCTAACTCCTCAACAGAGAGGGTATTCAATCAGACCTCAAATGTCTATTTCTGAGGTAAAATAGGACTCACAATCCTCCTTCCCTTTCTCTATGCTTCCTCCTGCATACACCGCCATCTAACATGCTATATCATTTACTGACTTATTTTATTCTTTGTCTAAGTTTTCCCTTTGATATGTAAGCTCCACAGTAGGTTTTTGGTTTGGTTTTGTTTTGTTTGTTTTTACCCCTCACTCCTAGACCAGATTCTTGCAAATGGTAGGTTCTCAAAACAGGTTTCTTGGATAAAGTAGTGAATAGGTTGCTTTACTAAATGTTCATTGACTGTGGAACCAAAGAAATTTTATTGTTTTTTCCTCTGGTTATAAACAATTGAAATGATCAGAGAAAAACTATGTGTATCTATCTATCCGTATGTGTGAATGTATATACATACGTACACACACTTCAAGATAATTTTACACTTCTAACATTTTTCTTTTGCCTTCATTTTATAAAACTGGTTTCCATTCTTGTTACTTTATTAAGTACCTTATTTCTGAAAGGTTTGCAAAAAGCAAAGTCACAATCCATCCATAAGATTTTTGTTCTTTTGTGAAAAGTACAGCTTGTTAAACAGATTATATTTTTCATTTACTCTGTCACACTGGAGAGACATAGTTTCAGACTATAAATATTTTCTCTGTGTTGTCAAAGGTCACATATACCCTTAGGGTGCTTATTATGGCTTCGCTTGCATTCCAGTCCTACCCACAGAAACGGAACCAACTATTGCTGCCTGACGTTAAATTTGTATCCTTACTCTACAGTTGTACTATTGTCATGCAACAGCTTTATTTGCTTTTACTTTGGTAAAATACATACACTCTGGCAAATATCAAGCCCTATCTTTTAAGGTGATTCAGGAGCCACCGGAGGTAGTACAGAAATCCTTCGTCAAACATAAATCTGATCAGTGGCTTTGTTTTAGTTTCCTTATCCATCTTTAAATTCCAGTACCTAAGTCACAACGGGTGGTACCCATGGGAGTACAGGCTCTCACTGTTAAGCCCCGGAAGGCCGGTTTTCTTCACGTGCACTCGTGCTCCTTTGGCCAAGTGTGTAGCTCTGAAATGATGGTGGGGAAGGGACACACACCAGGCTGGCCAGCCAGATCAGCCCGCCAACTCTGGCCATGACTGCAGTGACAGATGTCAGAGCCACCCGGCCCCCACGACATTTCTAATTGTCTTTTTCATTCACAGAGCTCTTCCTCTCTCATATATAATTTTGTAAAGATGTGCTTTCATCTGGACTGCACAGATACACACTGGTTCACAAAATCTGTGGCAATGCTAGAAGGACGAAGTTGGAAAAATGATATATGAAAGCAGACGAAAATCTGTACCGATGTTAGCGTCTTCCTTAATTGATTCCAAATCTCTGCACGAAATCTCCCTACTATTTTCTCCCTATTATTCTAAATCTCTCTACTACTTTCTCTACCTAGGGACTGAAGCATATGAAATAAATAACACCCAAAGATATTGTGTATAATTTGCATGTTGCAATACAATACTCTGCACCATTATAATTTCATTATTGACACGTTTAAAAATCACTCCTTGATTTTTCTTCTCTCTAATGCTATTTTCCCATTCATTACCATGACTGAGATTCCAAACTCTAGAATAGGGATTGGCAAAAAAACAGATAAATAAGTATTTTCAGCTTTGAAGGTCATCTGACCAGCATCGCAACTACTCAACCTTATTACAGTGTGAAAGCAGCCAGAGGGATAATACATAAACAAATAGACATGACTGTGTTCTAATAAAATTTCATTTACAAACTAGGAGGCAGACCAGTTTGGCCTATAAGCTGTAGCTTGTTGACCCTCTGTTAGGCAAGAGATCTGGGGCAAAAAGAAGGGTGTAGAAGAGAGGGACGGCAGATATTACCAATGATCAGTGGGTCAAAAGGTAGTCAGTTTTTTTAAAAAAAATTAATGTATTAAAGATTAATCTATGCTTGATGATTGAGAGTGAAACTATTTTTTTAAAAAAAATTAAACCATTCAGTGCTTAGTATTACATTAAAATTCACAAGCCAGTTGCAGAACATGTGAGGCATATCGTTTTGTATAATTAATGTGTCCATGAAAGAGGTATGGGGAATCAAGTTTTTAGAAGTGAATCTTTTCTCCAATCACTCACACTTTTATTTCAGAAAGATATTAAATTAACCCTGACTACTATTTTTCATTGGCTTCTAACATTACAGACATCCCTGATGTTTTAAGTGATAAAGAATGTTAAAATGATGTTTAAGAGCCTTGTTAAATTTTCCATTAATGCTGTAATTATTTGCTTGTATATAAATAGGTCTCTAGAAAGACATACAAAACACTGGACATATTGGTTGCCTTTGGGAAAGGACACAAGTGAGGAGACTCTTTTCCCTTTTGCACTATTTCAATACGCATGCATTACCTATTCAAAAAACAGAATAAAAGAAAACATAGTTTATGTTCTACTATGGATTTTGATTTTTAACTATGAAGAAACTGCATCAAGAAAAAGTATATGGAGCACCTGGGTGGTTTATTCTCTTAAGTGTCTGCCTTCAGCTCAGGTCATGATCCTGGGGTCCTGGGATTGAGCCCCACATTGGGCTGCAAGCTCAGCGGGGAGTCTGCTTCTCCTTCTCCCTCAGTCCCTCTCCCTTGCTCGTTCTCTCTTTCTCTCTCAATTGTTCTTTCTCAAGTAAATAAAATCTTTAAAAAAAAAAAAGAAAAAGTATGTGATCCTTTATGAGTTGGACGATAGGCACAGTCTCACCTATTGAAAGGATGAATTTTATTAAGACAATTAGCAAGTTTTAAGTAACATACTACCTGGTAGAAGTACCACAATACTACCTGGTACTCTGTGTTAGGTGGGTCTGGGAAGGATGAAAGGGAACCTGTGTGCTCTTAAGAAGGAATCAGATACTTGGAGGCTGATGAAAAATGTTCCTAGTGGGAAATCTTGTCTCTTTCTGCTGTGAACGTGATTTCTCTGTGCTATTATTGTAGATAGAGTGACCTGTTTTTATTTTATTTTTTTTTTAGTGACCTGTTTTTAGATGTTGAAATAAGACTGACATTTGAGTTTGCAAGAATATTTGACGGCTATTGTCCATCTGCCAAGGGCTCTTTACCTCTTTCTTCTCCTCACTCTTAACTTGTAAGCAAGAGACTAGAGAAAAGCCAGGTTCTGTAGGCAGACTTTAGTGGCAAAGATGAAAGGCACGGTTCCTTCCATAGGCAGAGTTACCAATGCCACAGTAAGGGCCCGTAGGGCAACTGCCATTATAGAAAATTAATCAGGTTACAAACAAACATGGCGGGGGAGTTTTGTGTAGTTTGCCTGGTCGAAGAATGATGGCATGAAAGGTCACCAGAAAGTGTGTGATTATCTTTGTTACATTCATTTTCCCCCCAAAATATAAAAATAAACTACATTCTTTGTTTAAAAAATTGAAAAACGTCAAAAGGTATAAGAAAAAAAACCCACCTATAGCTCCACCACCAAGAGAGAACCACGGTTAACATTTTGGTGCTCCTTTTAATCTTTTTTTCTATATATCTGCATTTTAAACAAGTTAACCTTTTCTCTCAGCCTCCTCTCTGGTCGGAATGAAGTGTCTCTGAGCAAAGGCCAGCTCATCCACTCTCCCCTCCCATTTGCATTGTCAACCTCTCCCTCTCAGCCTCTCAATAAGCTCTACCAGCTCCCAGCTTTCAACATCTCTCCTTGGGTGCTCCACGCCTTCCAGCAGCTGCGCCATATCGCCTCCTTTCACAGCTGAGCTTCCTGAAAGAGTAGTCCCTGTTCCGGAGCTCTTCTTCCTCAGGACACCTCTCTCCTGAACCACTCCCAGGCGGGGCTTCCCTCCACCCACTCTGCTCAGTGACCTTGTCAGGGTCACTGAAGGACTTCCAGTGTCCAAACTCAGTGTCACTCTATTTTTCTTGAATTTGCAGCACTATTTGGCAGAGTGGACCATGCTCTCCTTGAAATACTTGGTTCATGTGTCTTATGACCACACTCAGACCACACTCTCTCAGGCTCCTCTTCCTCCGCGGGGTTCCTAAATGTTGGGGTCTCCCAGAGCTCTGCCCTAGGTCCCTTCATTTCTCTTTCTAAACACTCACATTCGGTGACCTCACCCAGTGCCATGGCATTTGTTCTACAAGCAAATGACAAAAAAACCATTTCTAACATGACTTCCTCCCTGAAGTCCAGACTCCTCTATCCAGTGACCTACTTAGTAGCTTTACTTTTATGTTTCATTGGCAAGTCAAATTTAACATCCCCCAGACAGAATTCATGACCATCCTCCACCTATTTGAATAAATATGGGGAAATTATGCTATCCTCCAGAGACCGTGAACAACACCTATATTTTAGGCCAGGCTGCCCAGGTAATGTTTAGATAAACGAATAGATAGATAGATAGATAGATAGATAGATAGATAGATAGATATTGATAGAGATAATTTTTTAAGGAACTTGTGGTATACTAATAGCCATACAGAATGAACCATGACATAATATTAGTCCATTTCAAATTCTACTCCCAAGATTGGAGTTGTCATAGGTAAGTATTATTTATTTCCCTTCCTTTCTTCTTTTTTGAAAAACCCTCAGCATTTTGACTTCAGATTTCTCCCTAAAAAAACCCCACAAAAAACAAAAACAAAACCCAGCTGTATTTATATAAATGTATAAAAATCTAACTTCAAAGTGAATCATGATCTTCCCAAACTAAAAAAATTCCGTTAAATACAGCTTTTTTTTTTTCCCAGAGATTACAAAACTAAATGGGGAAGCAAACAAGATTAGGGCAGCTGAACAGCCAGAGATAAAGCTTTATGTGCTTGCCAGTGAGGAATGAAGGGCATGTCATTTTAAATTCTACTCAAAGACTGAAATATTGTGCTCTAAACCTTGACTTCTACCCTTAAAAAATATTTCTCTCCTCTTACCGGCAAAAAGATGGTTAGAAGTTTTAGCTCATTTAAAGCACAAAATTTTTCAGTAAGTTATGTTCAGTCATCTTGCACTGCCTTTGACATGATGGTGAAAATATATTCAGAGGACTGAAAATGTGAAGACACTCGGGGAAAATAATAGGTCTGCCCTCCACACACCCTGTGCATCTTGCTCGACCGCAAAAAAATGAGTATTCACACCGGGTGTCCTGCCTTCTTGCGAGACACTGTGGAACCCAACAGTCAATGTAATTCTATGCAAATGCATCTCTTCTTATGGCAAGAATACCAAAAATGGATGCCTTCAAATCCTAGGCCATTGCTAATTTGAAAGAAAAAAACCAAAGAGATAATAATGCCTTATTTCTTGCAATCTTTAAAATGTAGGCGAAGGCTCTTGACAATCAAAAGACAACCAAAACAAAAAGGGTATATTTCCCCCCCTCTAGAATAAAAAAAATTTTAAAGGCTAATGCCTTTGAATGAAAGATCAAAAGATGTATATGCAGAATTTTTCAGGAGATTTTGTTCTTTTTACAAAAATGTGTCATATTTTGCTTTATTTAAGTACATGCACTTGTTGGATTCATACCATTTTACCCTGTGAAATCTAATGCAATCATTTTCAGGAAACTCTTTAAATAAAATAATTATAAAATGATAAGAAAAAGTATAAATACTTTTAAAACAAGGGTCTGAATCAGTTTAATATATCTAAAAATGGGTAAGGCTATCATTAAAATAATGATTTCTAGAATATCACTGCCAAATTAACATGACAGGAATTTGGGAATCTGGTACAAGCTTCAGAATTTGTCAGGTGGTCCTGATATCGCATAAAATTTAAATTTCCTTATAAATTACATATATACTATAATTAGCATATTTTAATACTAAACGCTAATGAAAAACGATCCTACATTAACTGAAGCTGAAGATGTCAAGAAAATGACATAAATTAGTTCACCTGAACTTCAAGGAAATTCAGAGGATTTCAACCTCATATGTATTTGCTGAAAGCATTTTTTTTTTAAGATTTTTTATTTATTTATTCATTAGAGAGAGAGACTGAGAATGAGAGGAGAGAAGGTCAGAGGGAGAAGCAGACTTCCCGCAGAGCCGGGAGTCCGATATGGGACTCGATCCCGGGACTCTGGGATCATGACCTGAGCCGAAGGCAGTCGCTTAACCAACTGAGCCACCCAGGTGCCCTGCTGAAAGCATTTTTATGTGAAAGCAACTTTAAGTGGAAGTACTGAAGGGAACGACATCTTTCAGGCTAAATCAGGACCCTGATAATAAACAATGAACCAGAGAAACCAGAGAGAGCTTTTTATTCTATTCAGTTCTCTGCTTGTGTTAACATCATGCCTACACAGCTAATACCACAGATATCTGGGGTTGTAGAACAAATGCGCTCGGAATTTTCCCAGGCTCGTGATCCACAGTTCACACTGCACAACTCTAGAGGGCACCATGAATGTCGTATCTCGGAGCTCCAGGGTGAACACATTCACGTGACGTACGACGTGAATGGTTCCTCCTGGATTTGTCCAGCTTGGGCCACCTCCTATCACTTAGGGGTACGACAGGGGTCATAACACAAGCCATGATATTTTGCTGCTTTATTGCATCGCATGCTAATGTAGGACTTTTGTTGTCTTAGCCCCATAAGAATGTCTCACAGTTGCTCATCTGCTTCAGCCAGGCATCGCTGATACCCAGCTCTTGTCTGGCTGAGCATCGGTCTCCTTTCCACTTTGCCAGGTAGACGGTGGCTGGCTCCCTCTTGGTCCCTCGGCACCCTTGCTGCTCCTCTGTGCGTGGAGTCCTTGCCAGTGAGGCTGGGTATGTTCGGCATCACTCAGCCCGCAAAGCAGCATCTCTGGGTGCCGCACCCTTTACTCCTCTGCTGATGATCCTCTGGTTCATTGTGGCAATGACGGGTCTTTTCCCCTTGTGTTGCATGCTGACTGAGACAGGGCACATTGTTGCTTGTACCCATTTACAGGTTGAGGGAAGCACCTCTTTCAGTTTCCACTTATAACCTCGCTCTTCCTTAGGTCACAGAGATGCACCCATGTGGCTGGGCTGGGCTGGGCTTAGGATGGCTTTTGTGAACAGCCAATACTTGTATTTAGAGTTATGACTCCTTCTAACCACTAGGGCTTTGTTATTGGGTCAAATCTGTGCTTTTTCCATAGAATCAGTCATCTCGCAGAAGATTCTATGACCCTTGGCAGAAAGACTCCTGCTGGGCCAACCCACCACCTACGAGAAATGCTTCGCTTGCAAAAGTGGGCACGGTTCCAGTTCCTTTTCCAGAAGGCCTGGGTGCCCTCCACCTATGTGAACAGACTCTCCTCACTGGTTGCCCAGATCTGTCTGAATCTCACTTACATTCAAGGTGGGACTTGTCACATGAGCCCCCCAAGGGTTTTAAGCCACATGAGTACTATGAATATTGGTGATTCCAATAAGATTCAGATCCTGCTGTTCTAGTTATTCATTGCTGCGTAACAATTATCCCCAAACTCTGCAGCTTCGTTCAACGATTTTATTATACCTCGTGGTTTTGTGAGTCAGGGATTCATGCAGGATTCCACAGATAGGAAATTCTTCTGCTTCATGTGGTATCAGTTAAGGTCATTCGGTGCTATTCACCTAGTGGGTAGGTGGGTCTGGAGGAGCCAAGATAGCATCATCACTCGTAGAGTTGGAACTGGGAGGCTGGCCTCAGCTAGGATAGTTGCTCAGGGTGGCTGACATGTGTCTCTCTCCGGCACGGTGACCACAGTTAGTCACACTTCCTTCGTGGCAGTTCTGGGCTCTCCGAGGTTGTTCCAGGAGACATGAAGCAGACACTGCCAGTTATTTAAGGCCTGGGCTTAAAAGTGTCATAGTCATAGTCTTCGGCTATTTTCCGTTAACTGAGGATGTCACAGAAAGTGCTGGGGCTCAAGGGTGGGCAACAGAGACTCCCCAACAAGAAGCATCCAAAAACTGCGGCAACCTGCAATCCACACCCTGTCCTATTTTATCCAGAAGCTGGGCAACGGTTACTTCAAGTTAAAGATCATAGAGTAAAGTAATTGTTCACTTCCCTGACAACTCACTGAACAAAAAAAAAAAAAAAAAAAGGAAGAGTTGAAAAGTGTCTTTCTTTAATGAAAAACAGAAATGGCCATAGTCCCAAAGCATAGTCATAATGGTCAAATCCGGAGAAATCTGTATTAAAATGAGAAAGGAAGCTGAGAACCAACATGTGACTCCTTAGACCTCCCCTTTTCTGAGTTCTTTATTTTAATTATTCTTTTGGGCAGCTAAATTGTGTCATCATGTGGTTATTTCCAGAAAAGAGACGTTCCTGAAAGTGCACTACCCAAGAGGGGGATTCAGTGAGCCTCTGCTCGGAGCTGTCAGTTCCAGGGGCATGAGTAGTTCATAGTGGGAAGTGGGAAAAACTCCTGATGACCTGATAAGACCCAGATCACATTCAGGAAAGCAAGGGGTGGGAGAAGACCAGGAAAGAGCGACCTATCATCTACTTGTCGGTAAAGGAGTGATCAGGGGAAGGGCGGGTAAAGGGAGCAGGGAAGCAGCAGCAGTTGATAATCTAGAAACATCATGACACAGAGAGACAGTCATCATAGAGACCATGTTATGAATGGTGCTCCCTGGGCTTGTACCGGCCAGTGGCCTTGTACAGTGACTTCTTAAAGGCTCAAAACTGAGGGGAGAAGGCAAAGAAAATACAGATTTGGTAGGAGGGTATTCAAGAGAATCTACTTAATCCAAACTGAAGACTTTTCAAATTATCCTTCCTCCATTCCCACTTATTTTTTTGGCTAGAACACAGCTATTTCCAATCCCACTTGAGAAAACATTCATCACCTTATATACTTCTAACCAAAAAAAAAAAAAGGGGGGGGGAGGTGAGAGGAAGAGGAGGAGTTAAGGATTGATTATAAGAAAAGGTAAATGAAGAACATATACCACAGAAAAGACTGCAGAAAAAGTTAAGATCAAAGTTCTCCATTCTTCAAAGATGTTTCTTACATGATATAATTAAGGTGGAAAAATCTAAAGATTTTTTTCTCTTGAAAGAGATGATATGAAGCTTTAATAAACAGATTATATGACAATAGAAAGAGGCAAAAACCGAGTTGGCTGTGATCAGAAAAGGGATGGAGGAAAAGTCATGACTGAAGAAAAGATGTGGAATAAACATGATTAAATTCACAGACACGGTAAGGTACATGTTTCTGCCTCTAACCCAGCAAGAAAACTATAAAAAGAAGTTTTTTCTAGAAAAAAACCGAAAAATCCTTCTCTCAAGAAAAATCTTTCATGTTGGTTCTCCATTTTTTTAATAGTTAAGTAATACATAATTAAATGAACTATTAATCGTGTCTATTAAATATATAAAGCCAGATGAGGGCTTTCTATTCCAGATCTCAACCCAAACTCTTCAAGTCAAGATTATATACAGTTGGGATCCCGGGTGGCTCCGCCAGTTAAGTACCTGCCTTGGGCTTAGGTCATGATCCCAGGGTCCAGGGATCCAGTCAAAATCAGGCTCCTTGTTCAGCAGGGAGCTTGCTTCTGAACCCTCTGCCTGCCACTCCCTCTATTTGCATTCTTTCTCTCTGTCAAATAAATAAATAAAATCTTTGAAATAAAAAAGATTATATACAGTTGATCCTTGAACAATATGGGTTTGAACTACGTGAGTCCAGTTGCACATGAATTTTGTTTCCAAGAAATACAGTACTGTAAATGTGTTTTCTTTTCCTTAGGATTTTCTTAACATTTTCTTCTTCCTAGATTACTGCAAAATGGAATATATAATACATAGAACATGCAAAATGTGCTAATTGACTGTTTATGTTCTTAGTAAGGCTTCTGGTCAATGGTGGGTTATTTGCAGTCCAGTTTTGGGGGATGGGGGAATCAAAAGTTTATACTTGGATTTTCAACTGCACAAGAGGTTGTCCCCCTTAACCTCATGCTGTTCAAGGGTCAACAGTATATTTATTGAGCACTCACTGCTTGCAAAGTCCTGGGCCCGGCACTGGAGATACAAAAATGATTAAGATTCACAAAATATATTGTCTCTAAGTACCACTAAGTGATGGTGATAACTTACACTGTGCCAGGTACTATGCCCATGCCTTTTAGGCATTATTACATTTATCCTCACAGCTTTATGGGGTAGGTATCATTTGCGTTCCCATTTCATAAACAAGAATTAACTGGGTCTAAGGAGAGGTTCAGTTACTTGCCCAGAGTCACAAAACTAGTACATGGCAGGACTAGTACACAGAAGGATGAGGACTTGAATCTAAGTCTATCTGACTCTGCAGCAGGAACAAGGGGTTGCATGACCACAGAGAACAGAAAATATAAATACATTTGGGGCTTGGAGGAAAGGCATCTCGTAAGTGCTGAACTGACTTTCGGAGATATGGTTTTGAAGCATATTTTCAAGGACAGAATGAAGAGGGGAGATTTCAAGGCGAGAATACTGCATGAGCCCAGAGAGGAATGAAAATGCATAGCCAGTGCCCTTGTGACCAGGGTGAAGGTTGGGGGGGGCGGGTAGAGGAGTAGGAAAGGGATGGATACGTTGGTGGTCACAGGCCCACATACTGTCATCAGTGACATGCTGGGAGCCACTGAGAACTTGTCCTTTCAGACCTCAATGAAACTAAAGAATGAAAAATAGCACACTAGAAGAAGTCTTGGAGTGTGGTTTAATTTCAAGTAGCAATTACCAGAGAAATGGGGCAAAGTATTTTATAAGTTAACACAGTTTTGTTGGCCCTTGCTGTTCACTTGCTTACTAATAACAAATGCAAATCCTTAAACTCATTGCAAAGATGAGGGGCTCTTTACAAGAGACATGAAAAGACCACGACATTGATGATCATCAACTCTTGTCTAGCAGTCACTAAAATCAAGTTAGTACATGACTGTATCCCAAATATTTCAAAGATGCGGTCAATCAGACTGCCATTTTAGACTTAGTTATTTCTATACTCTACCCTCTTGATTAAAACAAAGAAGTCTAGGGAAACGTGAGCAAAGATTTTTTGACCCTTGGACATGCTACTCAGTAAACTCCAACTGCAGGATGGCAAAGAAACTGGTGAAAGCGGAAATTGCCCATTAGGAGTAAAATCGTACAAAGCGGCCCCCAAAAGTCCAACAAAAACTCTTCGTTTCACCAGTTTTGTGAGTGCCAATTTCTACTTCTTGCGAGGGAAATAGAAACCAGTAAGAGTGCTATTCTGAAAATCACAGATTTGAGCTACAGCCCTGTGCTGGCCACGAGCTGGCTACTGAATTGGGAGGACTGGATTTCTGTGGGTTTCCATTTTCTGGTCTCTCCAGTAAGGATCCAGAAGGTAAGTTTCCTTCCAGTAATAATAGTCTCTTTTAGTAAGACTACTCTCTGGAGGAAAAAAAGGAGGGTGGGGAGGCAACATGATACAGACAGAAACTGAGTAAGGTGTTAGGACAAATGGGTTCTGGCCCCAGATCTTCGGCATGATAGGATAGAAAATGATCCTGAACAAGTCTTTTCTCCCTCACCTTGGTTGACCGGTTTTTCCCCCCTTTCCTTGGTGTTTTTTTCCTGTTTGTAAAGCATTTTATTCTGAAACATCAA
>CM052807.1:11543770-11622961 GCA_028533885.1 Nasua narica
TTTTTTTTCTGTAAAATCAGAATCCCATTCAACTGAATTTACATGACATAAAATCTTATACCTAAATAAAGAATTGACAGCTTGAACCAGGCTTTCAGTCCTGAATGGTTGGATAATTTAGTTTGTCTCTCATTTGTTAATCCTTTCAGATATGTCTCAAAGTTCCTCATATCCTGGTTTGAAAACCATATATGCTGGGACAAGTGGGGTGATTGTAAGACCACCACAAACACAGCCAGTATTTTTGGCTTAAGAAATAACTATGTTTGAGTTACTTAAATCTTGCAAATATTCCTTTTTGCTTCTACAAAATTACATGCAAAACATAATTTACACACATCAAAATTAATCACCATTATCATACCATTATCATATTGAGGGTATCAAGTAAATATTAAAGTTATTTTGCTTTGTATATAAAGCAAAAGAAAATTTTAAAGGTAACATGTTAATAATATAACCACCACAAAACAAAATTTTTAAAAAGACTGATTGATTGATTGATTGATTTATAGCTAGCAAGTAGAAACAGAGGTATAGGGAGAGAATTTTTCAAGCAGACTCCCCAGTGAGTATGGAGCCTCATGTGGGGCTCCATCCCAGAACCCATGAGATCACAACCCGCGAGATCATGACCTGAGCCAAAACCAAGAGTTGGGGAAGCTCAACCGACTGAGCCACCCAGGCACCCCACAAAATGAAATCCTAGTTTGGGATTTATCATTCAATGACGTACTGGGCTGGGTTTTTCCTTTAGTTACAAGGAATGCAAATCATACCTTAAATAACATTTTTAGATAAAGGTTCAAGATATATAAAAGAAAGAATTTCAGGAACCTGTTTCCATATTCCACATAATTCATTGCTTTAGTATCTCAAAATAGCCTTCCTTTGGAGGAAGAAATTCCAAGATGGTTGCAAGAAGGGATTCTGCCTCATACAGATACCGGAAGTAAGGGAGAAGCAAGTGTTTCTCACTGCATTTTTTTCACCTACAACATGAATCTGAGACCTAAGAATGGGGAACCAGATGGTCTTGTATGGAACTTAGAGTCCTGAGGGAGTGACAAAGCTCCAGGTCAGTTTACAAGTATTTTGAGGTGGCTGCGGCTTCAGAAACCAGTGTTGCTGTAGGACATGGGGCAGGGAGCGTGGGAGTCAGTGGTGGCTTCTTGGGGGAGGCTATTTGAGGCTTCCTTTGCCTCAGGCCTAAGCCTGGCATTCTGTCTTCCTCTCAATTCTCTGAGCCATCCAGTATTTTTCACTCAATTGCTTTTCTTCTTAAATTGGCCTGGATTGTTTTTAGTCAAGAAAGCTGAATAGTACATTTCAATTACAAATGACTTTTATCTATTCCCTTGAAATCAGG
Organism: Nasua narica; assembly: GCA_028533885.1. NCBI lineage: Eukaryota > Metazoa > Chordata > Mammalia > Carnivora > Procyonidae > Nasua > Nasua narica. Next base: position 11,545,140 of record CM052807.1, read on the forward strand.
TAACTGAATACTTCACAATACTGGATTCAAGAGCCAAATTGCTTCTTTTTAAAGATCTTATTTATTTATTATTTGAGAGAGGGAAAGATTGAGAGAATGAGGAGGAGGAGGGGCACGGGGAGAAGCAGACTCCCTGTGGAGCAGGGAGCCGGACATGGGACTCATCCCAGGACCTGGGATCACAACCTGAGCCAAAGGCAGACACTTATCCAACTGAGCCTCCCAGGCATCCAAGCCAAACTTTTCTTTTAAAATATTTTACAATTAAAAGTTCTTACTGTTTCAGTCTGCACTGTAACATTGTCAATTTAACTCCTGTGAAAAATGCATTTCCATGGTTTGAGAGTGTCATAGAAGCAATTGCGGCTTCTATGCATCTCGATTCCTCAGACTAGTTGAGTAAGTTATGAGAGTGACTTGCTATATTCAGGCTTGGACTTAAAAAAAAGAAAGTTCTTGTATCCATCCCGCAGTGCCTTCTAACACTGCCCCCTTGCCATTATTGGGAAATTTAAAGTACTCAGTTTGTGTTCAATTTATCATAGGACAGTCTTCTTTAAAACTGAATTATGATTTTTAAAACATTTATCCAGCCAAATACTACATCAATCCAATTTCAAAAGGTCGATATCACATACAAAAAGATGTCAGCTTTCAGCTATGTTGATTTAGTACAGTCAGATTTTGGATCAACTTTACCAATGCTGGGAACTGTACCAAATCGAATTAATTCTGCCTGATTTTGAAGACTACTTTTTCCCAAGGTGTTGCAAGTGGCTCCCTGCAATGTCTTTTTTTTTTTTTGCCTGAATATGTTTCACACTTTGGAACTAGTATAAAAGTGCTGAGAGCAGGAAAATACTTCCTCCTCCTATGATCTGGGACTAAGATCTGTGGCCAAAAGTAGGTTGTGCATTAATGACTCAAACTCTACCCTCACTCCCTCCAAATATACCCTTGTGAAAGTCAAAATATTTTTAAGTTGAATTAAAAAGACAAAGATATTCTCCAAAACAAGATGAACATGACAGTGGACCTAAAAGGTTAGATACACCCTGGGAAGGAGGCCAGAAACCATAGGCTGACACAAAGTCCAGGACTAGAAAAAGGCAAAAAAGGCGAGGACGGTAAAAGAAATGAAACGCCCCATTCACAATGAAGGCCCTGACTTAGGCTAGGTAGAGAAAATGCAGTGGAATGTGGGGAGGGTTGTCTCTTACCTGAAAGAGAACACTGAAACAATTCTACACCTTCTTCCTTTTTTGGAGCCAAGTGCCTGCGATGGCAACACCAAGCATAGACATGGGGTCTACTTCCCACTGGTTCTATGACCAGCTCTGCAATATCCTCAAATTCCTATTGGGCAGAAAGGCTCCTGAAGTCAGATCATGGCAAAGGCAAAACTTTCAAAAAAGAGAGAAGAGAATGCAGAAGAAAAGAAATAGCACAGCAAAACCCTTCCCCTTCCAGGCAGGAAAGCAAACCAAAATTCTAAACCCCAGAAGAAAACCCAAGTATTAAGGAAACAAATAACCTCAATAATCAGAACAATTCACCCTGATTATTGATGCAAATCAAAAAATGACTATTAAAGAGTCTATAGAGAAAAAGAAAAGAATTACATTCACAAAAAAAAGAAAAAAATAAATTAGCCAGATATGAACAGCCAGATACAAAGACAGACATGAATAAAGAACGTTTACAGAAAGTAAGAAATTGTAGAAATAAAAAATACAGCTGTTGACAGAAATATCAGTATGAAAAATAAGTATACAGGGTAACTCTAGACTAGTCCTATTCTAAGAATTACTGAATTGAGAAACAATTTTTAAGAAATCACCCAAAATACAGCAGAGGATTGATAAAGGAATGACAAACATAAAAGAGAAAGCATAAGACACATAAGGTATATTGGGACATAGCAATATTTACCTCTTAGAAAATAAAAAGAATACGAGAAAATCAATATTTAACAGAATGATGACTGAAAATTTTCCACAACTGAGTGAAACAGAAGTTCTCATATTGAAAACATACTCTGAATTCTTAACAAACAAGAATCAATTTTGTGACTCAGAAACACAAGTGTTGAGCCTAATGCGGTGCCCAAAGTAGAGTTGTTTTCAATAATTTTTTTCTTTATTTTGATCTCTGGAACTTAGAGCAACAGACTTAGAATCTAAATATTGTGTAATTCAACCATTCGTATCATGTTTGATTGCTGGGAGACAATTATCCATGGGTCTCTCTCATTTCTGTATGTCTTATATTAGTTTTTTTTCCAGACTATATTTCCAAGGATGCTTATATAGCAAATGGTCTTGGAAATTAGAGGTAATGTCTCTATGATAGATGGAAGTTTTGTTTGCTTAACAGAATAGTAAAGATAATGTCTACCCCAGGACAAAGTTTGGGCAGGTATGCCCTTCCCTTTTCAAAGACTGGAGTTTCCCAAGCTCAGGGTTCCTACACTATGTGGCAAACCCACTGTATATACCCATCTACCTAGGCCATTCCACATCAGCATTTGTGGGACAAGAATAACCAACATGAATATAAAACTTATGTTCCTGGCTTAATAACAGTAAGGCCCTTTGTCTCTGATCCTGGAGTCTCGAATCTTCTGCCAATATGCTTGAAACTGGCAGGTCAATTTATTAGCTTGTAAACAAGGTAAAATCTCAAATTCTCCACAGTTCCATAGTTCTTGGTATAGTTCTTGAGCGCCGACACAATGCTGGTACACTTCAATTTCTGTTCATTTTGTTTGTTTGTTGTTTGTCCAGTTGCTGTGGGAAGAATGGGCTTGTGGCTGACTACGGAACTGCAGTCACACAAAGAAGGAAGGAAGGACATATATGAGCCCACAGCCATCTCCTCACTGTAAACTACACACTTCCTTCCTTTTTCTCTGTAATTCATTCCACTCAAAATGTAATGTTTCCTCCCTCACTACAGGTATATGAGTTCTGTTTCTCTAGCAAGGCTGTAAACTCATATAGGCAAGGCCTAACCTCCAGAGATATCTACTATCATTACTCTGTTTACTCATGTGAATAAAGCCTGGGTTTAGGAATCAGGATTTGAATTCCTGCTAAGTCATTCATTACCTGTGTAGCCTTGTAGAAGTTAATTAGCCTCTGTAAACTTTGGTTCTTCTCAGCTGTAAAAATGGAGTGTCCTAGAACACTTTCCTCGGGGATGTTATAAAATCACATGAGATAATACAAAATCCTAACAAGGTCTGGCACACAGTTAGGCATTACTCAAATAGGAATGAAACATATAACCCCTGACAGGAATTCAAAAAGGTCATTCAAACAGAATCACCTTTTAAGTCATGCACTATTTTCTACTCACTTCTCCTAACTTAGCCCTTAAAGAATGATATGCTCCTTAAATGAAACTAATAGAATTCTCAAGAATAAACTGAAACTACAAAAGACTACTCTTTGGCTTAGCACTATCTCTAGGAATTTATCTTAAGGAAATAATAAGGGATTCATGTGCAACTCTGTTCATTACAGTGTTACTTATTAGAGACAGAAGCAATTAGTAACAACCTGAATATCTAATAATAGGGGTTTATTTAAATCAATCATTGAATAGTCATGCAAGGTAATGTTGGCAGCAATTAAAAAAATCTGTCATAGGATAATGTGAATGACATGGATTTAATGACATGCCTGTTCACTTTTAGTGAAAAAAAGCAGGCTCCACCACATAGATCAATGGAAGAGGACAGAGAGCCCAGAAATAAACCTACTCTTATATGGTCAACTAATCTATGAAAAAGGAGGCAAGAAAAACAATGGGGTAAAGACAGTTTCTTCAAGTGTTGGGAAACCTGGGCAGCTACATGTGAAAGAACGAAACTGAACCACTTTCTTACACAAAAATAAACTCAAGATGGATTAATGACCTAAATGTGAGATCTGAAACCATAAAACCATAAGACAACATAGGTGGTAGTCTCTTGGACATTGCTCGGACATTGGCCTTAGCAACATTATTTATAGATATGTTTCTGCAGGCAAGGAAAACAAAAGCAGAAATAAATTATCAGGACTACATCAAAATAAAAAGCTTTTGCACAACAAAAGAGACCATCAACAAAATGAAAAGCAACCTACTGAATGGGAAAAGATACATGCAAATGACATATCCAATAAGGGATTTAATATCCAAAATATATAAAGAACTTATACAACCCAACACTAACAAATAACGTGATTAAAAATGGAAGAAGACTTGAATAGACATTTTCCCAAAGATACACTGATGGCCAATGGACACATGAAAAGATGTTCAAAATCCCTAATCATCAGGGAAATGCAAATCAAAACCACAATGAGATATCACCTCACACCTGTCAGAATGGCTAGTATCAAAAAGACCAGAAATAATAAGTGCTGGTGAGGATGTGAAAAAAAGGGACTGCTCACACACTGTTGGTGGGAATTACTGGTATAGTTACTATGCAAAACAGCAGGGAGATTTCTTAAAAAATTTTAAATAGCAATACCATATAATCCAGTAACTTTACTAATAGCTATTTACCCAAACAAAATGAAAACGCTAATTTGAAAAGATATATGCACCCCTGTGTTCACTGTGGCGTCATTTACAATAGTCAAGACATGAAAGCAACCCAAGTGTCTATGGAAAGGTGAATGGGGAAAGAAGATGTGGTAAATCTATATAATGGAATATTACTCAGCTAGAAAAGGAATGAGATCTTGCCATTTGAACAACATGGACGGACCGAGAGGGTATTATGCTAAGTAAAACAAATCCAACAGAGAGAGACCAATATGGAATCTAAAAAACAAAACAAATACAAACCAAAAAAACCCCCCAAACAGACCCATAAATTCAGAGAGCAAACTGGTCGTTGTCAGACAGGGGCGAGTAGAGGGGGTGGGTGAGGTAGGTGATGCAGATTGCAAAGAAAAAATAAGCAGGCGCAGAACACATATAAATATTATTCTAATTTTTTAAAATGTATATCCACTCATCAGATACTAGGTCATAGATTAAAACGTTGTATTTGATTGGTTTTGTTGTATACTTCTCTGTATTTTCTAAATTCCCTGAAATAAACGTATATACGATCTATAAGAAGTAAAAAGCATATTCAATGTTACATAAACTATACATAGTAGATTATTAGAAACCTGAATTGGAAGTAGGAGTAATGATATTCAAAATGATTTCTGAATAGAGTTCAGCCAGAAAGAAACGATACCAAGAAATAATACTTACCAGAAAGTCTTTCAAGGTTTACATCTCTTTTTAAATTTATTTTTTAAGATTATTTATTTATTTATTTATTTGAGATAGAGACAGTGAGAGAAAGCATGAGAGGGGAGAAGGTCAGAGGGAGAAGCAGACTCCCCATGGAGTTGGGAGCCTGACGTGGGACTCGATCCCAGGACTCTGGGATCACGACCTGAGCCGAAGTCTGTTGCTTAACCAACTGAGCCACCCAGGCGCCCTATATCTCTTTTTAAATCTCAAATGTAAGATACCTTAACTTTATAGAAGATTAGAAAACACGAGAAAATATATGCCAACCCTAATCATCTACTGAAGTTTACATTCTTTATTCTGATAGAGTTGTTTAGAAAATGCTGCAAGGAATGTTACCAATATCAGGATGCAACTCAACATGTGAATTCACTTTTCATGCAAGTACCCCCTTATCTCAGAACCTACAGTGAACTAATATAAATGAGTTCTTTCCTCAACCTTACCACTATTGCATTATAAAACTGTTCAGTGGCAGTAGGTGGTGTTTGGACTTTGCAAGTGAAGGTACTCGATTACCTGGCCTTTTCTGTGACTCCTATGCCTTGATGAACGCTGATGAAGTCCATGAGTTGTTTTTGCAACATCACATCTTTGCCCTCAATTTGAGTAATAAATTTATGCTGTAAAAGATCTGACACTGTTGGACGCTTTTCATAATCTTTAGTCAAGCACCTGCACTGGCAAAAAAAAAAAAGAGAGAGAGAGAGAGAAGGAAAGAAAGTCATTACGAGATAAGTTCAAGTTTTGATGTTATTATTCATATTCCTTAAAACTAGTGTAACACAAGAGAGCAACACTCCTCACAATGTTCATCCTGAGAAGCATATCTCAAAGATTGATAACCTGCAATATGACGAAATGGATGTTTGTGAAAGAGGACAGACACATCTGTGAGCAATGCCACGTAGCCTTCCCAACTGCCAACTAAACACAACTCCCCTGGGTAAGCATGCTGGCAGAGTGGTGAGAAAATGCAATCTCCCCCGCAGTCTCCTTTACAAGCCAGCAGCTAAAGAATGAAGGATTAAAGTCATTACAGTTTGAAAGCTTATCTAAAATTAAAACAAACTTTTCCGTTTCCCTCCCCTAATGCTTTTAAAGGCTTCTCAGTTGATCTATTTCTTTTCTGCGTGATAAAACTGCTAAACCAATGTGCTGGGGATGTTTAAACTCCACATCAGTGGACATTTTTGGAGGTCTATATTTATAGCAGATGTACTAAAGCATGCCACACACCTCTTGGTGGGTTCAACAAGATCGTAGCATGAGAAAGGATAAAGTTAGTGAGAACACTTGAAACAGCATCACAGGAGGGACATTTGAACAATCGGGACATTTTATCAGCCATGACAGCTGTCTTTAATATCTGGAAGAAGGATTAGATTAGTTTTCAGTGGTCACAAGAGACAAAGAACCCAGGATCGATTTATGGAATTATGAGAGAAAGAGATTTGAAGGCAGCATAAGAAAGAACTTTTCAACAGGGAGGGTTCCCAAGGTTAGAATGGGCTACACTGGGTAGGATCACCTTTATTAGGGAGGAGGACATGCTGATGGGATGGCCACTCAACACATATGCTCCAGATATTATTTGGACTGTATCAATTTCCAGTACCCTTCCCACCCTGGGATTCAGAGGATCTATGCTTGTGAGACAACTGGTCAGTGTTGGGCTGGCACTTGGTGACATAGAAAAAGAAAAAAAAAAGAGGAAGAAGAAGCCCATGCCTTGATTTGGGCAGTGGCATTTCTAGTCTGTACTGTCACTCCTCCTGGGATGATGATTTGGCCATTAACTTTCCTGGGCTTAAGCAGTAACATATTTCCCAAGGGTGGTAAATTATGTTAAGGAATCGGGATGATGATATCTGAACGTTAAGAACAAGTGTTCTTCATGATCATTTATTTTAACAGAATGCACCCTTTTCTGACATCTGGAGCACATAGTCATGAGTATAGTCACATATGAAACTCTTTTCTCCAAGTGAAAGTGTATCAAAGAGCTGGTATGTACCAGGCACTCTGTGGGACGGAGGCATTACAGGGACAAGTAAGGCATATTCGGTGCCCTGCAGTTACTGTCTCTCTGGGAAGGCAGGCATCCAAACCGGTGTTACTCGAGGAAGAGGAACAAAACACAGCGAGAGCACACAGGGCAGAATGCTAACTAGCTGCCGGGAGGAAATCGGGAAATGTTTCTCAGAGATGAAACCGTGGGAAATGTGTCAGAACCACCAAATTCCACCGAGGATCTGTGTGGAAGGACCACAGATATGGGGCACAATTATGAATTGTGGGGAGCCCTTCAAAGTTACCAGTGATTCTCCCAGGAGATGTGTGAGGTCTGACTGCACTTTATCAAATCTTCTGCAGTGCACCGCCCATACTCAGTAACAGATGCTCACGTGAAATCTGGGGAACAAAATGGACTATCGAGTCTCAGGTTTTCACACCCCTTAAATCTAAGCCTTTGTCTTTACAGGAACAAGGGAATGAGCAGATATTCTTGGTAGAAAAATCAATGATTGCAATTTATGTATGACTGGTTCCCCCACTTTCTTTGCCCTTTCTGTATTTTCTGAGTGGTGTCGAATACACATAATCTTTTTTTTAAGCTTTTATTTATTTATTTGAGTGAGACAGCACAAGCAGGGGGTGCAGCAGAGGGAGAACAGACTCCCCACTGAGCAGGGAGTCCAACGTGGGCCTCGATCCCAGGACCCTGAGATTATGGTCTGAGCTGAAGGCACACACTCAACCGACTAAGCCACCTAGACGCCCCTGACACATGTAATCCTAATGTCCCCTGTCTCCCATTTACAACCTGGGGTCATCCCTTACCTTATTTATTATTATTTTTAGTATTATTATTGTTTATAGTGAGGACATAATAAAATTGTGAAGACAGGTTTGTAGGGCGGATATTTAGAAATTATTGACTCATATCTTCAGTGCCTCTGGGCACTGCACTTGTGCTAAATATTTGTCAAATTAAAAACGTTCACTGAATTGCAAATACATAAGCATTTTATCGATATAATTATTTGATTCAGCGACGGCAGTGGAAATTCCGACTGATGGGAGTGAGTGATGCAGATAAATGAAGGGTTAAAAAGAGCAGATTGAACGGATGGTGAGGGAGTGGGTGGGAGATGGGAGGGCGTAACTTGCAAAAAGCGGGTACATGGAAGGATGTGTTCATGGACCATGAAGCAACCTCAGAAGCACAGCTATCTTTAAGCACATGAACATGACCCTAAGATCATTATTTGAGCAATAATGGATTCACTGAACATTCAGAAGACAGCACAAATTCCGGTTTTGAAGACAATAGCGGATAACCCTCTAGGGTTGTTCAATAGATAAGAAATAAGGAGGAGATTCAGAAGTGTTGTCAAAGGCACATTTCAAAGTTCTAGCAGGATGGTATCTCTCGGTTTTTTTTTAAAAAAGACTCTATTGTTACTCACTTGCTGATGAAGTCATTGAATTCTGCTGACCATATCTCAGGCTGCCTTAGTTTGGGGGGTGGATTCCTGGAAAGATAAGAATCAAGGTTGGATCGTGCACATCGGTCAGTCGGTGCGAAATCAGAGGTGGACAGACTAGAGCACTGGTGCGATCGGGGGTTCTGCCAGGCATAATCCAGCACGACCGCAATTTTCCGACGCAGAAACCGGTAATTAGTTATTAAGCATTCTTCGTATAAAATGACAGCTTCCTTGTTTCTCAGAAAGCACTAAATATATGACCCAATTTTTCTGATCATTTTTTCTTTTAGGGAATCTTTTTGCTTTTACCTGAGTCCCCTCAGGGGAAACATCAATACTTGGCAAAACAGAAACAGCAAATACTGGGAAATTTTTTTATTTTTATTTTTGTTTTTTTATTTTTATTTTTGTTTTTACTTTGAGTCCTTCAGAAGTCTCTGAGGAATATCCAGGGGACACAGAGGTGACCTGAAAGGTGGGTCACTCAAAATACGAGGGTACACCGTAGCAGATAGGGGCAGAGCAGAATGCCTTTAAGAACTGTCCCATTGTTGCTGAGAACAAGGTTACGAAAGTAAGGGACTGGAAAATATGATTAGCTGGAAAACTCCGAATGTCACTTAAAATATTTTGTTATTAGTTGCCTTTATTATTAGGCCAAGCAAATCTTGTTCTTCTTTGGCATGTTCATGAATACGAAGGCACATCCCTTGGAAATGAGGCTGATCTAACTGTGTAATCAAGCAGCATTGATCAACCATGATGGCTGAATTTGCTGAAATACTGCTTGCCACTAATCGTAACGGCTCTTTGTTTTCATTAGTGGGATGGAAACACTTTGTCTTCAGTTCTGCATTACTCTTTAAATAGCTTATAATGAAATTAGTGTACAGTTTACACAGGCTCATTAAAGAAAAGTTCAGCCACTCATCTACCCTAGATCATGCCTCGAGCTCATTGTACAAGTCTTAGGACTATCTGAAGATTGCTGATTTGCACATTAAAAGAAGTAATTATCTCCCCCAAGAGTCCTGCTTTGTTTCTTGTCCTCCTGAAAATCCCTTTCTAAGGGATTTATTGGCTTGCTTGGAGTATTACGAAGTTTTGATGATTGTAGAACACTCAGAACAGGGTAGCTTTTCAGATCCCTTATTTTTTTTCTAATTATTTCTACAGTTCATGTTCTAAGACCTTCATGCTAGAGATACTGGTAGCAGAAGCAGGAGGAAGTAAGTAAGAGGATGCGACTTCCAGAAGCACCTTGCTTCCAGGTACAAGAAACATCAATGGTGTTACCCCTTGTCCATTCAGGGTCATCACCGAGAATAACAACCAGCTAACTCTGGTAGTTTAAACCATAATTAAAAGGGCTCAAGAAGTGTGGTGCTTCATCTTACAGACGGAATGATACTAGGAGTTATGAAATGTAGATTTTTTTTTTCTGTTTTCCTCAAATTTAATGAAATGTCTTAGCCTTGGTACAGGGCAGATTTTCTGTTCTTTTTTGTAATCTTGTTTCCCCACTTACCAACCAAGCAGCATATTTTACCAATAACCAGACCTGAGATTTACATAGAAATTGCTATGTAAAGGATGATAAAGTCATGATAGTTCAGAACATATATACCAGAAAGGAGGTTCAAAGATAAAATGAAAAATACATTCAAATTCTTTGGTCTTCTGCTAATTTAAATACATGCCAAATATTCCAAATGGACCGATGGACCCCTTTAGACACGAATATAACATATTGGCATTATTTCTTTAGGACTGGAGAACTCTTCCCCAGGGCTTTGTATATATGATTCTATGTGCTATAGGCACGAATATGACAAAATTTGTTTTAAAAAACTACATGACTTACCACCTTACCAATGCCCTGGACCCCCGTCACCCCAAGCCCTGGCTGTGCATTCTACTGAAACTATGGTACCAGGCACAATCCTTACGACTGTCCTCAAAAGAGAACACATGTATAATAAAAATAGGCAGTCTTTTCAGATCAGTTTTCTGAAACATCTAGGAACTAACCAAAACATACATCAAATAGTATTTAATTAGTAATAGGATAGACAGGAAAGTTTGTCAATATACTCACTGAAGGGAAAGGTCTACACAGAGAGGAAAGTGCTTTCATGACTCCAGAGAGATTATTCTAAGCTTACTGTTTTATATGAATATGTTCAAATATTCATATATTTAAAGTCACTGCTATTGTATCAGTACATTTTGTGTATCACTTTATTAATAATATCATTTTAAACCTCCAAAGAGAAGTCTTAGCAAGTAGTAAAAAAAAAAAAAAAATCATTGGATTGATAGAGCGAAGCAAAGCCAATCACCGTGGCACTGACTGTGGCCCAAGGCCTTACTGACAAATTTGGGAATGGATAAAGAGCGCGAGGAACTGCTGCTCTCAGAGCTCAAATCCCTGCAAAAGGAAGACACACCTAGTATCGAGAGAAAGCTCTTACTTTCAGGGAAATGAAATTGCTGAATACACACAGCATTTCAGAAGAGGCAGAAGATATCCCAGGCCACTATGTTCCCACCTTGCTAAAATATACTGAATATTTCCCTGATGAGCACCAGCTGAAGGGAGAAAGATGGGCTAAGATACTGTACCCCACCATGTTAATCCTCTGACCTTGGAATTTTGAAGAGCGCTCTCATAGGATGCAGGTCGGCTAGTGGAGGATCTCCATCCCCTAGCTCGATGGCCGTGATCCCCAGGGACCATGTGTCACACCTCGCATCATAAGTGCTATCCAACTGCTGTTCACATGCAATCACCTAGCAGAAAATGCCAAAAAAAAAAAAAAAAGGGTGAAGTTTGTGATTTTAGCAAGCACTGTAGCAAAAGCAAGCATGAAAGTCCCAAGTTTTATATTAAAAATTCATGTGACAAATGTTCACAAAGTTTTAGTCCTAATAGCCCTAAAGTGGAGACAAGCCAAATGTCCATCAACTGGCGATGGGTAAACAAAATTATTGTGTATACACACAATGGAATATTATTCAGCCATCAAAAGGAACAGACTACTGATGTATGCTACAAAATGCATAAACAATAAGAGAAAGAAGCCAGAGGCAAAGGCCACATACAGTTATGATTCTATTTTCATGAAATGTCCAGAAGAGGCAATTCCACAGACAAAAAGCAGATTAGTGGTTGCCTAGTGTAGGACAGCTTGGGAGGAGATGGGGAGTGACTGTTAATGAGTAAAGGGTTTCTTTTAGGGGGAAAGAAAATACTCTAAAATTAGATTGCGATGATGGCTGCACAACCCTGAGAACATACACCTGTCATTAAACTATACACATCAAGTGAGTTAATTCTATGGTAAATGAATTATATCTCCATAAAGCTGTTAAAAATAAAAAACACATTCAGATGAATTTTCTGTTCTGTTGGGTCTCTTTATCTTCCTTCGTATAAAAATGTATTTTCCCCACCATTTTTTTTTATTTTATGACTTCATATATATGATCTAGGAATATCTTGCCAAAGGCTTGGGTGAATTTATGCTCCAATTTGCCTAAGACATCCTTAGTTTATGCTTTCCTAGAATTATTATAAATACCATCCCCTTTTTCTCGGCAAAGTATCGTAGCTTGTAAAAATGACAGGGTCACCTACCACGGTCACTCTTTCCCCTGTCCCTTTCATCCTGAAACACACACTGACTCCAGTCTGGGAAGGATGGCTTTATGTAACCAACAAATCCTACCTCTGAGCTAGAATTTAATTTAAAAATGTCAAATAGAGAATTCCACTGTTCAACTGGTAAATGAACAATATTGCCTCTGAGGCAATACGGAAAACACTGAAATAATTCTATGCCATTAGTTATGGAGAATATATTAAATTTTATTTACCTTGCTGCTTTCTAATTCTAAGAGATTTGCCATTAATAACATAGAGCTGGTGTATATGACTTCGTGAGCTAGAGAGCTGGTTATTCAAAATATATATACTTCAACAACTCTAGAAAAGTGGAAATTTATTGAAATACTGCCAATTCATAAATTGGCAAATGTTCATTGCAGAAAAGTAAGTATAATATGCACAAAATCTGGAGCATACATATATTTACACGACAGCTTGAAAAGATCACAGTGAACCTTTCTCTTTTAGGTAACATCCACTGGTTTGTTAAGCAGAAAAGCACTTGCAAACTGTGTTTGTGCTATTGGAGACTTACTTATTATTACATAATAAATAATGACTTATCAGTAAAATAACAGTCTGGTAATTGCATATTAAGGAGTGTCCATTTTAATTATTAACTCATTTACTCTGGTAATTAAATTTTAGATAGATCAAAATATTTTCTTTTATTTTGACAGCGGTTCCAAGATCCATTAATCAAAATTGCTTTTTTACTAAAAGCAAACTTAAATACATAACAATGGCTTTGTTACTATAACATGGAAAATACAAAGGTAGGCTATTAACTATTTAACATTAATCAAGTAATAATATAATTATTACATATTATGGTATTTATGTTATTATTCTATATTACTAAAATACATAAGCTACACTATTTAATATTATCCCTATATTTTATTAATTTCCTACTTTTAAATTTTTTTCATAAGCTTTTAAAACACTAGTAATGTATCAGAACAAACTGAAGAAACTCTTGCTTGAGATTCTCTTATTTAATTTTGGTTTTGTTTATATGACCACACTTTCTATTTTTATTCCAAGATGTACACCCTGTTTAAAAATTTTTGAATCCAGGGCACCTGACTGGCTCATTTGGTTAAGTGTCTGCCTTTGTTTGGCTCAGGTCATGATCTCAGGATCCTGGGATCGAGCCCCGTATAGGGCTCCCTGCTCAGTGGGGAGTCTGCTTCTCCCTCTCCCTCTGCCTGCCATTCCCCCTATTTGGGCTGCTCTCTCTCTCTCTCTCTCTGTCAAATAAATAAAATCTTAAAAATGTTTTTGAATCCATGGGAGTTTTTAAGATTCTAAAGATAATGTATCCTTTCTCCCTGTTTTATATTCCATTTACATTTCACTCTTCTGCAAGTACTAATTGAATTAGTATTAAAACTGAAAGAGCACACAAGGGTTTAATCCCCAAACACATTTCATTCTAAGACTTTGCAATATTAATGCAGCATTTGAACCACTTCCTTCCCTTTACTCCCTAGAAAATGGTAAATAAATAGCAGGACGTTTCCCAGAGGTTGAAGAGAGAGCTTTCAAACACAAGTGTTCTTTACTGATAAACGTAATTAAAAAGATTAAAGACATAAAGAGGGGCTGTGGAGAGAAGCTGGGACTCTAGAAAACTTTTTCCCTCAGCAAGTTTGGCAGTTCACCCACAACTTCCCAAAGGTAATGGTTTGAAATTCGTCTACTCAAGCTGAGTGTTGCCCCAAGCAAGACTGACTCAGTGTAGGAACCTGTGATAGAGGTTAATCACCAAAAATCTGATCTTAAACAAAGGCTAGGGATTTTCCTAATATTCCACTATAACGTAAAACCAGAATCTAAATATCAATAATATAGGTACATGCTAAAGAATTAAAAGCAAATTTAATAGAAAATTAAGGCTGCAAGCAGTTTCTCTTCACCTCATGATTCATTCATTCACTCCTTCATTTATTCATGTTCATTCATAGTTCACTTATTGAGCACCCCCCATGTTCCTTCTCACGCAGGCAAAAACCTTGCATAAAAACAACACAACTGACATTTTCTTCTAGTACCTTCCAAAACACATATGGAGATAGAGTATGCATGAAAAGGAAAGTCAGGAAGGATGAAATATTACATTTGTCCCTCTCAAAACTATCTGACCTCAGGAGCCATCCAAAATGGCGTCCCTACAGACGTATTCCGTCGGTGCCGAGTGCTGGTGAGCTGTGCAGACACACCTGAAAGAAAGACACAAGACTTCAGTTTTTGCATTAATTACTCATGCAAAGAGACTCCAATTGCAGTACATTTCCTTACAAACTACCATTAAAATTCTGTTCCCTTAAAGCTGCCATGGGACTTGAACTTCATATTAAAGTATCCTAAGTCAGGATTTCCTCATAGCCAAAATACAGAATGGTCCTCTAATTTTCTGTTTCTCATATCCAAACATCTCCATCCTTAAAGCCCCATTTCAAGTTTTATTCCCCTATGCTGAGAGCTGGGCCTGATCATACTAACCTCTATTTTTTGACCTTCTGCATTTTTAACTATTTAATTGTTATTTGAATGATAAGCCTCCACCCCTCTCTCCTCCTCCCTCTGCCCACTACCACATTCTGCAGAATTTGAGAATTTTTCTATGGTGCTATGCACATAGTAGGTTACTTGTGAATGTGGATAAAATTATTTTCCAACACACGATCAACTTTGGAAAAATCACCACTTGTCTAGAAGTTTTATTTTATTTATTTATTTTTTTTTTTAAAGAGAGAGAGTGAGAGAGAGCATGAGAGGGGAGAAGGTCAGAGTGAGAAGTGGACTACCCATGGAGCTGCGAGCCCGATGTGGGACTCGATCCCGGGACTCCAGGATCACGACCTGAGCCGAAGGCAGTTGCTTAACCAACTGAGCCACCCCGGCGCCCTAGAAGTTTTAAATTAGCAGCATCTATTTAATCCAACAATGTGAATATAATCAGTTCTTTTCCTTTAGAGAGATTATAGAAGGAAGGACTACAGTGATGAGGTGTAACCAAAAATTTCAATCATGTCATCCCATTAATTATACCTGGTTAGATATAATCATAATTGTCCCTTAAGAAGATTGGGAGTAAAGTCTCTCCTTGCATTTCACATTCCTGTTCCTCATGGAGACAGGCCTGGCCTGGCTACCTTTGGCTGTCCTGTGCTCTTCCCTTGACCTACTCTGAACCTAATGGGTTACACCCAAGCCACGGGCTTCCACTCCCTGATTTCCCTGTTTTGAAGATTTTATTTATTTTAGAAAGAAAGAGAGTGAGAGTGAGAAGGAGGAGAGGCAAAGGGAGAGAATCTCAAGCAGATTCCATGCTGAGCACAGAACCCAATGCAGGGCTTGATCTCACAACTCTAAGATCATGACCTGAGCTAAAACCAAGAGTCACACACTTAACCGACTGAGTAACCCAGGCATTCCCTGATTTCCCTGTTTTGAAAAGTGCTTCCCAGATGTCACATTTATTTTAAGCTCTTGCTATTTATCTTATAAGCCAAGTAAGACAAAGGCATTAATTAAGATTCAAATTTGGATACATGTGATTCTTCCAAGTTGGCATTTGACATTTATCATGAAACTCAAAGGCCATATTCAGCCAAAAGGGTATTTTGGTGGTGGAAATATGCTTAAATATTGGTGGAATATACTTGGGCATAGGGGTAGGCAGTCTGTTTCAGTTCCATATTAATTGCACCTCACAATGACCTAACCTACCAATTCCACCGATGTATAGTATAAATCCTGTCCAAAACTGAATCTTCATCTATGGCCTTCAAATTCTGTCTTTGAAAAAGGTAATTTTTTGACAGAAAAAAATATCCTCACTAAATAATTTTTCAAATTCAAGGGAGATGATCTAATCTGTGCATGAAGATTGTCCCTTACATATTTTCTAACAGTCTATCTGAAGAAAGAGCATCATCACTTAATAGCACATTTCTCCAGAATACATCCTCTACCTCCACCTCTACTCCACGCATTTTAACCTCTAGAAAAATTAAATTTAAATCTAAACATTTCATATTGTCTTTTTCTATAAATTGTACGAAGTGATTAAGCTCAGATTTTATGATAGTATCAGAGTATTGTAATTTATTTACATAAGTGGGAAAAGTAAATGGATATTTTTAAAGATTTTATTTATTTGAGAAAGAGAGGGAGAGCATGAGCAGGGAGAGGGGTAGAGGGAAAGGGACAAGCAGACTCCCTGCTGAGCATAGAACCAGATGTAGTCCGATCCCAGGACCCCGGGAACAAGACCAGAGCTGAACTCAGATGCTTAACCAACTGAGCCCCCCAGGTGCCCTGCAAATGGAAATTAAAATTCAATTTAAAATTGCTTCTAAATTTACCAAGATTTACTCTAAGGTATCTATCTATCTAACTATCTATGTATTTAAACTTACAGTATACTTGATCCTTGTTGAACATTTTTGTCTCAATTTCTTAAAGAGAGTTTAAAAATTCAAATGTCATTTTTCTGAAATGTAAAGGGAAAGAAAAAAACAAAACAAAACACAACCAAGTAATAAAAAATGATCAAAAGTTGTGCTCCAGGCAGGAAAATGACCTTTTAGAGTAATCATGTGATATTTTTATTCTCTTTTTGAATATGAAGAAAAGATTACGTCACTAGAGTTGGCATTTCTCAGCAAGTAGTCATGTCCTGGTGTCTGAATTTATAACCATGGATGGTTGGAAAGGACCTTCCTGCCACACTCCACAGGAAATAAATATACATGGAAAGATATCAGAAAAAGGTTTTTTCGGGTGTGATATATGACCCAAGGTAGTCCATTCAGATTCTTTTGCTTGGAAACATGAATCTTGAGTGGAGTGGACTCTCAGGGAGGAGGTAATTAGAGTGGAGTCATCCAATGGCAGGGCTCCAAGGTCCAAATGATGCTGCCCCTGAGGACCAGGGTTGCCAGAGTCCTTCTTAGGAGGCAGATGGCCCAGCTTCTTCTCCCTCGACTTTGTAAGCCTGTCAGTGTTGTGTTCAGTATGCTTGCCTCAGTTGGTCAGAGTTAGTTTCTGTTGCTTACAACCAAGGAACTCTAGCTAATACAAGACCCAAATGATTTTACTTATAAAGGAGAAAATTAATAAGGGTAATAGTCAATAATGGGTTTACCAAGTCTACAAGTTATTAGGTTTTATATTAATATGAGACTATATTACATTTACATGTTACTATGAGATTAAAATTTTTCTAGGAAAACATTTGGTCTCCAAACTCTTTAATCACACATCCCAAAGAAGAAGAAACTTTTAAGCAAGCATACTTAATACAGATATAGCTATAGATATTCTCCATATATTTACCACTATATTAATTTATACATTCTAAAGCACATAAAGATAATTTTAAAGGATGAGATTAAATGATAACTGTATTATGATGATGTCATAATTAGTATATTTTTTTCTGCACCCCCATGATGCCTTGCAAGCATGCCGGCATTGACACCCCCTTTAAAGACCACTGGTCAGAATGTGGGGAAATTAATTACAATGTTCTTGGGGGTCTCACATATCACTAAGTGGCTTTTGGGATCCTGCAGAAAGAATGTTTTACACCTGGTTCCCACACAGCAAGAAGTTACTGTAAAAGTATAAACAGTATGGAAATAAGAAAAATGTAGCCCAGAATGTGAAGAAGAAAAACAAAAAGTCTTAAATAAGTGAAAAAGGAACAATGCCACTAGGTAGAATAAGAAACTCTTGGGTCGGGGTGCCTGAGTGGCTCAGTCGGTTAAGTGTCTACCTTCAGCTCAGGTCATGATCTTGGGGTCCTGGGACTGAGCCCTGCATTAGGCTCTCTGCTCAGCGGGGAGCCTGCTTTTTCCTCTCCCTCTGTCCCTTCCTTCCACTTGCACTCTCTCTTGCTCTCTCTCTCTCTCTCTCAAATAAATAAATAAAATCTTTAAAAAAAGTAACACTTAAGTCTGATAATATTGGATGATACTCACATTAAAAATGAGACACATACGCAACTATGAAAGAGTGACAGAAGAAGGCCTTTGCCAAATTTCATGAGTGTGTTGAATGTTTCTGTAATCTTCCTTAAACCTCAGCATCATTTTACCAACACAACCAAATAGCTTTGGAGCTAGAAGGCAACTTAACGGTCATAAAGTCTAACGTGTTCATTTTCAGCTTAGTAAACTTCAGCTGGAGAGAAAAGTAAATTTCTTGAGGACAAATGGCATTTTTATTTGATATGAATTCTCATAAGAAAAGTAGCTAAGTAGAAAAATGCAAAATTCTATTAAAAATGATTGCCATAAATTACTTTAAAAGGCAACAGGAATCCAAATTATGAGTTCAGGAGCCCTAGGAAGTAAAGAAGATTAGGAAAATCATCTTGTCCAGAGAGGAAATAATGGAGTAAGTCACCAAAGTAAACAGTTATGTAAGCATCTCAAGGGAGAAGATACTGAAAGGTTGGAAAATTCCAGGCAGAAAGTTGGGATAGTGAGAGGCTATTGGAAGGAACAGTAGGCCAGAGGGAGATCAGGGCTGAGCAGAAAACAGGCTAGAAGAGAGGACAATGATCCATTGAAAGTCAAAGCCTCAGGAACATTAAGGAGGTCTATGTTATGATTCTTTAGCCCTTTGCTTTGATTATATTGAAATTTTCATGCTGTTTTAGGCCCTTCCAACAAGGCTTCCTGGGCTGCTTGATGGTTGTACAGCAACTCTGTTCCCTATGGCCTAAGTCCTATTTCTAGGGAGAAAAACATGCCAAGAGATCTCTGAGAGCCTTAGGGAGTCAGAAGAAACACGAAATAAATATGTGGTTTCCAATGTGGTTTCAACAGACCAGACAACTTCAGGAAACTTGATTTGCTATAACTCTACAGCAAAACCCCTGACATCGAAAGAGGGCAAAGGGAAGAGTATGGGATTTTGTTGTTGTTGCTAAAAATAAAATACTGCAGGAATGAGAATTGAAATCCTAAAAATACGGATTTTTTTCAAAAAGAAGAGGCCACAAAATTTATCATACCATCTAATATCCTCATTTTGTTGATGAAGTTAAGATAGTCTGAAGATTAATCTGGGCACGATACCCAGATATTTGGTCAAGCATTATTCTGGATGTTTCCGTGAACATGTGTTCTGAATGAAATTAACTGTGAGTTAAGCAGATCATCCTCCACATGGATAAGCCTCAGTCAATAAGTGAAGGGCCTTAACAGAACAAAGACTGACCTCCCCTGGGTTAAGAAGGCCTTCTGCCAGCAGCCTACCTTTGGACTCAAACTGTAACTTTTCCCTGGGTTTTCAGCCTGCCAGCTTAACATCACATTTTGGAGTCACCAAGCTTCCATGGTCACATGCACCATTTCCTTAAAATAAGTCAATTCCCTCTCCACCCCCCACTCCCGCCCACCATAGCCTGTTGATTCTAGTTCTCTGGAGAACTCTGGCTGATAAGATTTTGGTACTGAGAATGGTTCTTAGAGGAACAGAATCTTAAAGATGAGTTTTCTGAATTGGTTCTGGGGTTTCTGGGATTGGCTTTCTTATCTGGTCACATCAGAGATATTAGTGGCTAATGGCTCTCTTTCCAGGAGTGAAGAACACTGACAGTCTGTAGTTGATGTGGCGGTAGAGGTACGTCAAATACCAGCACAGGATACTTCTAATCAAACACTTATAAAAGGCATGGCTCAGGGTGGTATCTTTGGGCATTCTGTCAGACTAATGAATATAATGAAATTGGCTAGTTTCTACTAATGTTGCTGGACAAAGTGAGGGGGGAAAAAAAGAATGAGCTCAGGGATTCAAATTCCCAGCTCCAGTGCTGCCTAATGATCTGAAAGCTTCTAGGTCTGCCCTGAAAGGGACCCTTCTCTCTAGTAGATGCAGAGTTGAGATTATTGGTGTGGGACGATGGTGGAAGGAAAAACTTGGATCAGGCTGAAATCCTGATACAGGCCCACTAAGCAGAGACTTTGCATTTAATACTGCAGCTTAGAAAGTCAGAAAGTGTTGGCTGGTTGGCTCAGACATGGACAAAAAAGTTGACCTAGTAAATGAACTTGAAATGCCAGAACCATAATGGTTTACTCTAGAGGAAGAGATTCTAAGTCTTAGGAGGAGTGGAACATTAGAGTGGAGTTGTCATTTCAGACCTACTCACCCAACAAGGCAGCATCTGGAGGACATGTCTTTCAACATAACTGTGAAAAACACATTTTTGCGGGGAGCCCCAGCATCCTTGAGAGCTCTATTAGCACTCTTCTGTGTCGCTTAGAACTTACAATAGGAGCTGCTGCCATCAAATTAGGAAAGCTAAGTACAGTGGGAATAATTGTATCACAAAGTGGCAGGAGCCAACTGGTGGTCCTCAACGGCCAAGGGCAAGGTGGGCACAGTAACCATATGGGCAGCAGAGCCAAAGCAGTCATCAGAATTCTCTGAATTGCAGAGACCTATGGTGTTGCCTAGTTGATCATGCTGTTATGAAAAGCAAAAGAGATGGGAAGCCTACTAACTTCTCTCTTTAACCTGAACAAGCAAAATAGTTCTAAGCTGAATCTACATCATCAAAACAGTCATGGCCCTTCCACCAGTCCCCAAATTTGAGCTGGTTTACAGACCAAGAACCTCTTGAAGGGGAGGTCACCCTATAAGGAAGGGACCCCGGTATATTGCCAAAAATGTACACTATTAAATTGCCAGCCTTCCCCACAGGGACCAATGGCCTTTTACCAGGGTTACTGTGTGCTGGGGAAAAGGAAAAAATCAGAATTTTCCAGGATTTCTAGAGACCGGGATCCGAATTGACACTAATTCCAGGAGACCCCAAATGCCACTGTGCTCCACCAGTCAGAGTAGGGACTTAACAGAGTTCAGGGGAGCAATGAGGTGCCAGAAGATCCATCTCATGGTTGTCCCAGGCTTTTGTTTCATCATTGTTAGTTTCGGAGATGGGGGTAAATCAATGACTCTTTATGTCTTGGGGGTCACAAACTACTTAGTGAGTTTTGTGAAAGCTTTATATTTTCTCATTAGGAAATTCATATTCGCATAATGTCTTGCATATAAGGGATATCAAAAATCTCCTGATATCCTTGTACTTAATATACCCAGTGACGTTCAAGGTTATCTCCAGCTTTAGCTTTCAGCGAGTCTAAAGATGACACAAGGTAAGTGATTCCGTGCAACCGCTACTCCTATCCATACTAATGTGATTTCCCTTTGAAATCTGTCCTCTCTCCAGTCTACCTGGCACTAGATCTTTCCCTTTTCTTAATACTCAGCTCACACCGTGTAATGGAGACTGTGTAGTGCTTTCTCTAAGGACATCAAGATCGCGCTGCTTGCTGTCCACTCCTTGGCTTTGAACAGATAAGCCATGCACCTTGAGCTGTATGTATCATTTGATTCCATATGACTTCGTACATGCAGATAGATGCATAGTACTGAATCTCAGTTACAGAGAGTTGAGTACAGTTGAACCCCTGAACAATGTGGGGCCCAGGAGTGCCACCCCCTCACATAGTCAAAAATATGCATATAACTTTGACTCACCAAAAACTTAATTGCTAATAGCGTGCTGTTGACTGGAAAACTTACCGATAACATGAACAGCCAATTGCCACAGATTTTGTATGTCATACATATTATACACTGTATTTGTACAACAGAGTAAGCTGGAGAAAAGAAAATGTTATTAAGAAAATCACAGGGGTGCCTGGGTGGCTCAGTCGGTTAAGTGACTGACTCTTGGCTTCAGCTCAGGTCATGATCTCAGCGTCCTAGGATCGAGCCCCGCTTAGCTCTGCACTGAGCATGGAGCCTGTTGGAAATTCTCTCTCTCCCTCTCCCTCTGCTCCACCTGTTTGTGCTCTCTCTCAAATAAATAAATAAAGTCCTTTTAAAAAGAAGAGAAATATACTTACATTACTA
The DNA here is from genome assembly GCA_028533885.1 of Nasua narica. Lineage (NCBI taxonomy): Eukaryota > Metazoa > Chordata > Mammalia > Carnivora > Procyonidae > Nasua > Nasua narica. The sequence goes on from CM052807.1 coordinate 11,567,562, forward strand.
TACTGTATTACAAATAACCCATGTATAAGTGGATCTGTACGTTCAATCCTGTGCTTTTCGAGGGTCAACTGTATATAGAATACTCCTCACTTAAGGTGCACTATCATCACTGATCCCTTCTTATCTTATTATTTCAATTCCTTGTATTCCCAGTTACTTCTCTCATTGTCCTGTCTTCTGCTCCATTAAAGTCTTCTTTTTGCTTAAAGCTTTTCAGGAATTGAAATTTTAGAACTGCAGACTAAGATCATATAATTTTAGTCCAAAACAATTATTTTATAATAAGAAAAACTGGGGGTGCCTGTATGGCTCAGTTGGTTAAGCATCAGACTCTTGATTTCCGTTCAGGTCAGGATTTTCAGGGTTGTGAGGTCAAGGCCCGCGTCAGGCTCCATTCCCAGCTTATGATGCTCCCTCTCCTGCTCCCTCTGCCCTTCCCCTCTCCTGCTCCCTCTGCCCTTCCCCTCTCCTTCTTTTTTTTTTTTAAGATTTTATCTTTTTATTTATTTATTAGGAAAGAGAGAGAGTGAGAGAGAGCATGAGAAGGGAGAAGGTCAGAGTGAGAAGCGGACTCCCCATGGAGCTGGGAGCCCGATGTGGGACTCGATCCCGGGACTCCGGGATCATGACCTGAGCTGAAGGCAGTCGCTCAACCAACTGCACCACCCAGGCGCCCTCCCCTCTCCTTCTTGAGAGAAAGAAAGAAAGAGAGGAAGGAAAGAAGGAGGGAAGGAAGGGAGGGAGGGAGGAAGGGAGGGAACAAAGAAGTGATTCTTAAAAAAATATAAGAAGAGTCCTCTTTGATTCACCTAAAGTCATCGGTCTACGGAGAGGCATACTTGGTACTCTTATTAAAATTTCTGCAGCTGCATTGAGGTAATTTCTGCACCTGCAATTGAGGTAATTTCTGTAGCTGCATTGTTTTTATGTTGGGTACATCCCTAGATAAAAAGTTTTCTCTGTTACCAAATGAAAACTCTTTCAAAACATCGGAAATCCATTCTTGACTTCATAACAGAATTTTTAGGTATATTTCATGTAATTTAATTTCAACAATTAAAAACTAAAAATTTTGACCATCTCTTGGAATATAGGGCCGTGCACATCAATAAGGAAACATGTTATTTAGAATATTTAGAAAACATCTTTGTCTTTCCTTTTCCATAACCCTCTTTTAAAAAAATCTTTCTTTATTCACAACTGCTTGCAAAATGGGATGGTTCAGGTAGGCTTGCTTGTACCATGTCAGCCCATTCGTTGGTCATGACTAACTCGATCAAAGGAGGCTATCTGACCCCTCCTTGTCCAACTGAGCTCCTTCTCCTACTCCAAATTCCTTTTGCTTGGGGTGCTAAAAGTGCAGGCCAGGTTGGCTATTGGCACTGGACCCAGAGGCCATAGAGGCTGAGAAGGCTGAGGCTGCTATTTCAAGTAGCCTTGATGGGCAACATGAAAACTCCAGATGCTGGTCTGGAGACCCCCAGAGAGAACAGAGAGGAGAGATCTGGTTTCTCTACTGAGAGCAAGAGACAGCAAGTGGTTGTAGTTCTTGCCTTCCATTCTTCTGTCGGTTCCAGTCCTCTGAGTCCTGTTCTTCCTATCTATGAGATTGCCCTTTGTGTCTTACTTTGTGTCTGCCCTTACAACTACAAGACCCTTGACTGAGACATACGACATTACCTATGATGTTAAATAACTTAATTCAACTTCGGAAAATGTTCAGTTTGGAATACGTAAGCCTATAGGTTCAGCTAGAACCACAAAGCCATAAAACAAACAGCCCATTTAGTCATGGTTCTGCTGCAGATAATGAAAAAATTACAAGTGTCATTTCTTTCAAATAAAGGTTGAAAGTACAAAAATATATTCTAGCTGAGTGAAATATTAGTTTTTTTGTATAAGTATGAAAATTCTAAAGCTCTGCCAACTTTTAAAAATGGTTCTTCCCTCTCATTTTTCCCATTATTTCATTCTATAAAGCACTAAATCTCACATTTTTAAGATTCATAACATCCAACTAACCGACACACACATGTGTATACACATATACATATATGTAATATCTTTAGACGTGTATATAAACATCTTTCTACCTCAATGCCAAATCTCCAACTCTATTCCACAGGTCAAAAAGTTTTTCGATATGATTTCAACCTTAGAGAAAAGGTGGCAAGAGAAACAAATTTAACTTCTTTCCTTCACCACTGAAATGGGATGCCCCTTCACTCCCAAAGACTTAGTGTGTGATTGCCATAAACAAGGACATTTCCCTACATACCAACTGTATAACTAACAGGGTCAGGAGATTAACACTGATACATTTCCACCATCTAATCTACGAGACCCTCTTTCAAAATTCATCAGTTGTTCCACATGTGTCTGTCCTTACAACAAAAGGATCCAGTCCAGGATCACGTATTACATTTAGTTGTCATGTGTTTTTAGCTTCCTTCAATGTGGAGGAGTTGGGGCACCTGGGTGGCTCAGTGGATTAAAGCCTCTGCCTTCAGCTCAGGTCATGATCTCAGGGTCCTGGGATCGAGCCCCGCGTTGGGCTCTCTGCTCGGCGGGGAGCCTGCCTCCCCCTCTTTCTCTGCCTGCCCCTCTTCCTACTTGTGATCTCTCTCTCTGTCAAATAAATAAATAAATCTTTAAAAAAAAAAATCTGGAGGAGTTCTTTAATCTTTCCCTGAATTTTATGACTGTGACATTTTGTAGAATGTTCCTGAATTTAGACTTGTCAGATAGCCCCACATGATTATATTTTTGGTGGCAGTATCATGGAAGTGATATCGAGATCATTCCATGGCATCCTACCAGAAGGTATGTGATTGTTACTTGCCCCATTCCTGGCTGTGTTCATGCTGCTCAACTGATTTAAATTTTACCTGCCAGGCTTCTGTCCTGTGAAGTTTCTTTCTTTCTCTCTCTGTCTCTCGCTCTCCTTCCTTCCCTCCCTCCCTTCCTTTCAAGATTTTACTTATTTCTTTGACAGAGAGAGAGAGAGAGAGAGCGAGCACGCACAAGCAGGGGGAGCAGAAGGCAGAGAGCCTGAAGTGGGGCTGGATCCCAGGACCCTGGCATCACGACCTGAGCTGCAGGCAAATGCTTAACTGGCTGAGCCACCCAGGTGCCCCTTCTGTAAAGTTTCTGTTTTTCTTTTGTAATTATGTGTTTTATGAAGTATTTTAAGACTATGTACATATCCTATTTCTAGTCGAAACTCAACACACCAGCTTAGGATCCACTGAAGTTTTGGGATGAGTTAATTATTACTACGATGATTGCTAAATGATAATTTGGAAAAATTTCACTATTCCTTTTGTATTTATTAGTTGGCATTCTTCTGCAAGGAAAAGCTTCTTTCCATTCATTTATTTATAGATGTAAGTATGCAAGTATGGATTAATAGATTCCTATTTTATTCAATGGGTTACCATCATTACTATCAATATTATTTTGATGCTCAAATTTTCCCAGATTTTCTCAGTGAGAATTCCTTTAATTTGGCTTCTGTGTCCTTTTGATATGTCCCCATCATCCTTTTAATATTTCCTTCCTTTTCAGCACATTAAGTCCCAGGTTCATCCTGTACAGCCAATAAAATCAGCCTTTCCTCAAGAATCTTGGCTTCCTCTGGGTTGAGAATTGTATTTAAAAACCAAGAGCTAGGTACTTGATGGGTTTGCTTTTTAAAGCATCAATGTTTGCTAGTCCTCTTAGTGGAAATAGCTAAATAATATACACACACACACACACTCCCCCCACACACACCCTACATACATATTCCATTATATTTATTTTTATATTTATCTCTATATTTTGAAAACCATGAGTTCACACAGATACCTCTGATTCCAATCTAACACCCTTTGGGGTTAGTTTTCTTCCTTTCCATATTTGTAATTCTTTTCTCTAACATTAAGAAACCTGGCTTCCCTTGTTCTTATTATATTTCCTGATGGTATTAATTCCCATTTATGTAACAATCTCTTGTCTCCATCTTGACCCCTACACAGATGTCCTCCTTACCTAGCTCAGGCTCTGACAACCTGATGTGGGGTCATCACTATCTCTCCAGACAGATGCTCTCCTTGTCCCACTTGGGGACTCAATACTCCATGCCAAGCACTGTTACCATCACACCACCTCCCAGCATGGACGCCTTTCTCAGCCCCTTCAGGCCCAAACCACATCCTGCACCTGGCTCACCCCCTGCCCCTCAAAGGCTTTGATTCTGAATTATTTGGGAAGAAAGGAACTTCACAGTTTTTAAGTTCAGGTACAACTGCCTCACTGGATGTTAAAAGTGGGTTATTAATAAATAAATCACAACTTCTTTTTGACCTACATTACTCATTGGGGATTTGGTCTAAAATTGGGCATGTGGGCAATAAGAGATTTAAAGCCATAAAATATTCTGTCATAAGAACAATGTCTAAATAAATCACAAGAAGTACATTCTGTACTTGTATATTGAAATGTTAACTATCCTATTAGAAATGAAGTTCCCCAGAGAGAAATCCGTAGAAATGAGAACTGAGAACTGCCCTTCAAATTTAGTTTCTCTTTCATTTTCCAGTCCAGATAAGGACTGCTTTTCCAGACATCAGTCTATTTGCCTAAAGGGCTTCACCTCCTGGGAGATAATATTATTTATTGATTGTTTATATACAGTGACTGCTAATGTATTTCATTAATAACGTTTACAAGCTCCCTGTCTTTTTAGTTTCTGAGGTGTCCAGGGATTTCTGTAAAAACATATCCATTTAACAACAACAAAAAAGCTTTTCTTAAAGGCTGCATTCATAAGTAGCATTAGCAAACTGAATCTTATTTTAGTGTAATTAAGTAGCTTGATACTTAAAATAATACCACATCTATTCTAGCAAAGGGCTCCTTTTTATTTTTGAAACACAAAGAAGCTATTTGGGGAACTCATATTTTCAGTATTTAGCAAGTATTTTAAAAAATATTTAGTGACTATTTATTAAGTACCTACTATGTGTGCAGCACTGAGCCAGGGGCTGAGGGAGAATACTATTTCATGATAATGGTAATAGCTCAAGTTTTTAAAATGATAAAGTATCAATAATTATACTAAGTAGTTTGCCTATATCATGCCATTTATTTTTCACAGCAATCAACCATCTGAGGTAGAAACTATTGTTTTTCTTACTTATAGATGAGCATTTTGATGTCCTGTGGAAAATTCTGCCTCTCAGTCATTCATTCATTTGAGAGTATTTACTGAGTACTTGCAAGGTGCTGGTACCATGTTTGGCTCTAGGGACCAAGTGCTAGACCAGATGGAGATGATGGCATCATGAAGCCTAGAGCTTAGCAGGGAAGGTGGTCACATTAAACATAGGATTACAATCAAGTGTGACAACTGGTTGGCTAAACAAAGTACGGGGTGTTGGGGGTACTCCGCCAGGCAAACGGAAGTCAGCTGGGTGCAGGGGTGAAGGGAGGTTTTATGCAAGGAATGTATCATGTCTGTAACTGGTCACAACATTTAATAACACTGGACTAAGATACCCAGAGCGAATGTAGTTTCTTCCATTTGCCCCTGCTATGGCCTCTCTTTATGCCTCTACCTACTGGCAGGGAGGGCAGTAAACCTTAGTCAGAACTAAAAAACCCATAAATTCCTTTTAGATAGAGTCCGATCTCTTTGTGGATAAAAGTGCCTGGTCTATCTCTCAGAGGGCATCCCTACTCCTTCCTCCCTCCTGAAGATGGGACCATGTGTACAGGATAAGGGAGGGCTTAGACCTTATGGCAGGGTGAAGAGGGAGGGTCCTTGGGTGTGGTGGGTCTCTAGCCGCGGGGGCTAGGAGCCCACATGTCTGCCCAGCTGCCACGCACCCTACTGGCCTCCCACATTGGCACTGGCATCAGCTGAGCTTGTAGTCCACTCTCTTCATGCAGGCAGGGCTCCCTGGAGTTCCTCTGGGCAGACTCAGGCTCACATGGGCTTCAGGGGGAGCTAAGGACACTCTGAGCTCTGGCTGTGACTCCTCTTCAGACCGGCCCAGGTGATGTGCTCCGGGCCTCACTGCCCACCCTGAGCAACCCCTCTAGAAACTTCCCAGATTCTCAGTGACTTGGGCTTCTGGACCTTAAGGGAAGGGTTTGGGGAAGCTTTGACTTGAGTAGTTCTGCTGAACCACTTTACAGGTCCAGATGTAAAAGACAAGGACATGGCTCGCTCCAGTCTGCAGCGGCGGCCTTTCTGGAACGAGGATGACAATGGTGGGGCGTGTGTGGGTGGCAGCATCTTCCTGCCCTCGCTGTCAGCTTCACTTTTATAAATCTCATCTCACTCTCCTGCCTCTTTCTCTGTTTCATCTTTCCACAATCTTCCTAGAATTAGAAAGGGTTTCGCTCTGCTTTCTGTTCTCTCTTGGATGAAACCCTCTGAGTATCCCTGGAAATCTCCCCTGTATGCCAAGGAGAAGACAAAACAATTTAGACAGACCTTCCTCAAGAGGTAGCCTGGGTCTTGTTACCCAGAGAATCATAGGGCAAAGGCCTACGCATTGACCAGAAGACTGAGCAAGACCGTGCCAGGACCAGCCATGGTTTCCGGAAGGGTCCCCCTGGCTGCGGTGGAGCGAATGGACTGGAAGGAAGGGAGGAAGACTGGACGTGGGGAGTTTAGGGAAGTATGAGTGGAGGAGGTCAGGTGGGAGATGGTGGCCAGGACTAGAGAGAAGCCAGAGAGATGGAATCTGGGGACACATGTAATAGACAGACGGCTTTGGAACTAGTTGTAGATGTGGGAGGCGAAGACGAAGACGAAGGAAAACTCGAATGAGCCTAAGGTTTCTGACTTAAGCAACGAAACCGGACTGATGACTTTTTCCAAGACAAGAAACTCTTGATAGGAAGCCGACTTCTGAGCATGGCTGAGGTGGTGGAGTCCTCCTTGGACATTCTGAGGACTGGCCGGCATCTGGGCACAGCCCTTCGGGACCCATAATGAGCTTACTATTGATTTTGTGAAGTGAGAAATTCAAATAAAAGGTATCCTAAAACCCTTCACTCCCAGCTGCAGCCTTCCCTGAACCTTTGATTTCAAGGTTAAATGAGGACATCAGTTTTCAGCATGATTCTGCAGGTTGTGACTTGTCACATCTGACCCCTTCTGCCCTTGAGGAGTTTCATTAGGCCTGCAGCTCCATCCCCAGGTTTTAATTCATTTGGAACCCGACAAACAGTTTTAGGCAAACTGAATCCAAGTCCTCTTACCACAGAGAACAGAAACATAAGCATTATCTTATATGCAAATGATAGCATTTTAATATCCAGCACTGTGAAAACACTGAGTAGGTGACTGGTCCTCTTTTCTAATTGTTGCTGAAAATAAAGTCTGTGACTCCATTCATTCAAAACCAAAGCCCTCACTTCGTCAGTTTCCCAACTTAATGATTATTTACAAAGGTATCACAGAAAAGGCCGCTTTATTAATTATTTAGGTATATGATTTTAATCTAGACTACTTTGGAGGGTGTCCCAGGAAGGTGCATTTCTCAAAGCTACTGGTTTACCAGTTTTTTCTTGCATGAGCGCAGAGAATGGCCCTTCCTATGGAGCAAGGTAAAGGATTTTGTTGTTGTTCTTTTCCACTTCAGGCAAAAATTGCTAGTAGTATCCTAACCCAGCCAGACTATTCAAACACACAGCTCTGAACTCAACCAGCAACACAGACTAGCTACAACCCAGTTGTTCAACAGAAATTCACTGCCAAGCTCACTGTTGCTCAGCAGTTTTCAAAAGCTCAATTGAGAAAAAAAAAGAAAGAAAGAAAGAAAGAAAGAAAGAAAGAAAGAAAGAAAGAAAGGTACATGCATGGCTGTTTGAAGGATATGCAATTCACCCGTTCTTCTCTAGATGCTCTGAAATTCATTCCAGGGGTTAGCCAGATGACTAGGGAGCTACACACTCGAATAGTAATTACACTCAATTAACTTCCAACTTTCCTAAGCTTCAGTTTCCAAAATGCAAAATGAAGTAATATTCATTCCTTCAACTATTACTCATTGAACTACTACACCCAAAGCACTAGGTCTACAAAATAGAGTAAGATGAAATTCTACTTCTGAAAGACCCTGTCTATCTACATTTCTAAGTATTTTTATCAAAGGAAAGGACCAAATAGATAATGAAAATCCTATCAGATAAACACAAAAAGGGAGGAATATAAAGGGTAAAGAAGCACAAGGAGGTTCCCGCCAGAGCAAGGGAATGGTGACTGAAGGACCCCTGACACTGAGATGATCTAGAATAATGTGGCCCATCGTCCCGGGAGCAGCACACTCACAGGAATCCAACGAGAGGTATGGAAGAAAACTGTCACATCACTAAATAACCGTCCAGATGAACAGGAGACATACCAGTTATGGTACCTTCGGCTATGACACAGAAACCCATTTGGCTTAGTAAATATGGAAACTTATTATCTCACATGACAAAAGGTCCAGAGTTAGGGCAGGTGCCAGAATCCACTGATTCAGTGGCTCAATTCTACCATTGAGGATTCTGGTTCTTTCTGCCTCTCAGCTCCTCCTCTCCCAAGATGGCGCTCCACTTGGGAGGGAGCAACTCACGATGGAGCAAGATGGCTGCAGCACGTTCATGCATGGCAGTAAGACAGACAGGGTCCCAAGAAAGAAAGAGACTCCCTCTCCCTGTGCCTCCTTCTTAGGACGGAAGCACTTTTCCCAGAGACCTTTGAAGGTTTCCCCTCATGCCTCAAAATCCTGCATTTGGACCCATGCCCATTTGTAAAGCACCTAATAAGGGCCGTAGGACCACCACGTAGGCTAATTGTAATCATTTGGGGGTCTGTCCATTTTAGACCATCAACCACACCTACTGCTACAGGCGTGTTATGGGCACAAGCTCGCTGGCTTGAAAAGTCACCCTTTCTTCTAGGAATTTCTCACTGACCAAACTTACGAAAAAAATCTCTGCACTTTCTTACCTCAGTGGGATACTGCTTTTTCTCCATTTTCAACATGTAGAAAGTGAGGCTGATGGAAAATGATCAAATCTTTATCATAACTACTCATTTTACAGAAAACTCACATGCATTTCAAGCCACACTTACCAAAATCTACGAGTTTGACTCCACCTTCAGTGGTCAACAGAATGTTATTTCCTTTTACATCCCGGTGAATGGTTTTGTTGTTATGCAAATGCTGAAGTCCCTAAGGGGTGGGAAATATACAATTTTTAAAGAAAGCATCAAACAAACAAACAAAAAAGAAAGCATCAAACAAACAACATATTTCGGAGGGTAGCATTTGTGCAAAATCAATCAGAAATACTTGTCAAAATTGACAGTCTTAAGTGTTTCACATTCAATTAGTCAAATCAAAGTACCTCATTTCCATTTTGGACTTTATAAAAATTCATAAACTACAGCACCTCCTTCCTTAACTCTTATCAAACACTTCATTAAAAACATGTTGATCTCAGGAGACAAAACATTCTGTCTACTTAAGTAATGGAGAATAAAAACCTATTAGTAAAAAAATACACATTATCTGCCTCCATCACAGTCTCAGAAGTATAGGTGGGACGTCAGAACTCAGGGTTCTGCTAACATGTAAAGAGGGTAGGTTTCTAATTTAAAAGCAAGGACTTAGTAACGCCAAACATTTCAGATTTTGCATATACTCTTGCATCAAGCAATACTAACGTAGTGATATTTTTCTACAATTAGGATCCACGTTTTTTATTGAACTGAGACTGCCTCATAATTAATGCATGAACAATTTAAATTGCCTTACCAATAGTGCTTCATGTAAAATATAGGCAATTATAGGCTCACTCATTCTTTGGCCCCTCTTCAGAAATCCCTTCACAAGATCAGCTACTGATCCTCCATTGCACAGCTGTAAAGGAATATTCCAAGATATTAAAATGGATATGACATTTTAAGTACGTGCTCTAAAAGGTTTTCTAAAAAGATTTTTTGAAACTGTTTCCATTTTTTGTTTCAAATGATTACTTTCATCATCTTTATGGCTTCATAAATGAACATGTAAATTGTACTAACGTGCAATTAATTATTAGAAAACAGTTTTCATGTGAGTTACTTTTTAGAGAAGCCCTGGGCTTGATTTTTAAATTCAAGGAGAATAATTATGATTCCACAAATCAGTCCCCAATTTTAGGATCTAGGGCAAAAAAAAAAGTATTCTTGAATTCTGATTGTTTCATTAATAGTGCAAGAAGATTCCATGACCTCAATACAATACAAGGCTATATACTATTTTGTATTGCATTCACTTAAAAACATGCCCCCTTTCTGGCAAAATTTCCGAATGCATTGAAATAAGGACTACAAATAACATTTCATATAACTTTTAAATATCATGCTTCTCAGGCTCTTCAGTTTCCTCCCTTCACACCCCCACAGAAGTAGGGTAATCTAAGCAAAAAAAACAAAAGGGAGTGCTGAGAGTGCGGAGTGTGTGCTCCGGGCTCGGAACACACATTTATTATTAAAAAAACCCAAAAAAAATCTAAAAAAAATCTTTTAAAAAACAAAAGGGAAGACCATGGTAAGGGATTTTTCATATGAATGTTCTCCAAAGCTAGGTAACATTAAATCCCACAAAAAAACTTTCAAAAGAGCTGCAAATTTGCAGAACAGAGAAGCGTCAGTATTAGCAGTGGAATATGAGAGGGGCGATAATTAGGTAAACGGTCCCAGTGAAGCCTGGACCCCATGAGTCCTTGATCTATTAATCTTTGACCCTTCAGCCTCTACCTTCTGCCCTGATTCTCCTCTGGGGCTCTGGTCCATGGTCTTACCCTGATCTTTCAGCCTCCTCTCCTGCCTGCCTTTGTTACCCACCAGTGTCTGGGACCTAAAAGCTCTAATTTCCCTGACTCCCCTAACCTGAATAGAGGCAGAGAAAATAGGTGAGAGGACGTCATAAACTCTGGCATCCTACATTGAAATACTAAACACGATTTTCTCCCCAACTTTTTCATAACATGGTAATTTGATTTTATTGGATGCTTGACACTTCTGATACATTGTGGATTAGGTAATCATAGTTCAGATGTGTTGAGTACATATTTTGTGCTAGGAACACTTCTAATCCATTCACAGGAGTTATCTCTATACCTCATCTCTCCCTAAGTAGGATATGATCATCTCTGTATTAAATATTGGGAAAGTGAGACACAAAATGATAAAGTAACTCCCAAAGATCACACGGTAATGACAGAGCTAAGATAGGAATTTGGACAGTCTGATTCTAGAAGGGAGCCTTCACACTTAACCAATTTGCAGCTGATGTCTTTCTAATTCAAAGAAAACTACCTTTAGCTCATAGAAGAGATGCAGCCCCAGCATTCCCAAACCTGCATTTTCTTCTGCATCAGGAAGGGGAACACTGTTTTGCTGGACAAACAGAAGACCCTTGCTATTCAGGCAGCAGAGAACAGGCCACTAATGCAACCTTGTAATTCACACTAAGCAGTTTAAGTTTTACTTTCTGTAGTTAATTTTTATTTCAAACAGTGTTTTTCCCATCTAGTAAAGTTTAGAATACAGCATTTTTTTGTAATAACTTCTTCACTTTGTTTTTTAAAGTAAGGTATATTGAGATATAATTTACATAAAATAAAATCAGACCAATTTAGCTGAAATTCTGAGTTTTGACAAGTGCATTCATCATTTAACCACTACCACAATCAAAATACAGAACAAATCCAGGACACAAAAATCTTCCTTGTGTTTCTTTGTAGTCAAACCCCTACCTAGCTCCTGGAAACCACTAATCTGTTTTCTATCCCCGTGGTATGGCCTTTGCAAGACTGTCATAGAAACTGAGTCATAAGGTTGTAGCCCATTGAGTCTGGCTTCTTTGACTTTACCTAATATATCTAAAATTCATCTCTATTGTTGAATATTTCTTTTCTAATGTTTTGATATTGTTCATTCCTTTTTGTTTATTTTGTTTTAGAGAGAGGAGTGTGAGACAGCATGAGTGGGGAGAGGGGCAGAGAGAGAGGGAGAGACACTCTCAAGCAGACTCCATACTGAGTGCAGAGCCTAACATGGGGCTCAATCTCATGACCCTGAGATCATGACCTGAGCCAAAATCAATAGTAGGATGCTCAGCCAACTGAGCCACCCAGGTGCCCTGTTATTCATTCCTTTTTTAATGCTGAGTATTCCATTGAATAGATAAGCCATTGTTCGTTTATTCATTCAGTAACAGAAAGACATTTGAGGTATTTCTAATTTAGGGCCATTATAAGCAAAAGCATCGTAAACATTGCATGCAGGTCCTCACCTGAATAGACTTTTCATTTCTCTTAGGCAAGTACCTAATACAGAGGACTGTTGGGTCCAATGAGTCACATGTTTAACCTTCTCAGCATCATCCAAGCTATTTCTCAAAGTAGCTATCCCATTCTGGATGCTCACTAGCGGTGTACGAGATTTCTAGTTGTCCTCCATCCTCGCCAGCAGATATTATGAAGTTTTTTTTTTAAGCCATTCTAAATAGCATTGTTATCTGATTATAATGTTATCTCATTACAATGTTAATTTGGATTTTCCTAATGACTAAAAAGATGCTGTCGACCATCTTTTCATGGGCTCATTTGCTACTCACACAGTTTCTTTGGCGAAGCATTAGAGTTTTTTTGTTCATTATTTATTAGTTGTTTGTTTTCTCATTATTGGTTTTTGAGAGTTCTTTATATATTTAGGATACAAGTCCCTTATTAGGTGTTTTGCAAATATTGTCTCCCAGTCTATGGTTTGTCCTTTTAGGAGTCTTTTGAAGAGCAGAAATTCTAAGTTTATCATTTTTAGAATACAGGAATCTGCTTTTTGTGTTATATAAAGGAAATCACTGCCTAATCTAAGTCTACATAATTTTTCTCCTGTATTTTCTATAGGAAATTTTATAGTGTAGGTTTTACTTAAGTAGATCTATGATTCACCTATATTTCATTTTGATACATGGTGTGAGGTATGGGTTATATGAGGATGACCAATTATTACAGTATATTTTTCTGTTAGTCAAAAGTGTCCGAGAAAGGTATGACTCTCAATTGAGTTTAAAATCTAGTTGCCAACACCAAGAATGGAGGAATCTTAAATGTATATTGTTAAGTGAAAGAAGCCAGTCTGGAAAGACCACATACTATATGATTCCAACTATATGACATTCTGGAAAAGGAAACACTCTGGAGACAGGAAAAAGATCAAAGGTTAATAGGGGTTGAGGGAAGAGGAATGGAGATGAAAAAGAGGGAACACAGAGGATTTTTAGGGCAGTATAGCAACCCTGTATGATACTGTAATGGTGGATATAGTTATTACATATTTGTCAAAATCCGTAAAATATACAACACCAAGAGTGAACCCTAGTGTAAACTATGGGCTTTGGGTGATAATGATGTGTCAGTGTCAGTTCATTGATTATAAGAAATGTACCAATGTTGGGAGGGGATGTTGATAATGGCAGAGGCTGTGAACATGTGGAGACGGGGTATATAGAAAATCTCTAGCTTCTTCTCAATTTTTCTGTGAATCTAAAACTGCTCTTAAAAAATAAAGTCTTTTTAAAAATCCATAAAATGTACAATACAAAGAATGAATCCTAATGTAAATTATGGACCTCTGTTAATAATAATGGAGAATTATTGGCTCATCAACTGTAACAAGTGAACCATACTAACCACAAGATGTCAATAAGAGGGAACACTAGGGGAAGGGGGTTTATGGTAACTTTCTGAACCTTCCACCCAGTTTTCCCACAAAACACTAAAACTGTTCAAACAAAAATGTGAAAAGTCCTAAAATATAACAAAGGAACATATAAAATTTACCTAAGTTATGATAAGCCCCTTACAACAGTGTCTTCTCAGAATCCAAATTATTCTACTGACGATTGCATTTCATACCCAATACATTTTAACATAAATGATGTACGAACATAGAAAATACTCTTGATATATATGTTTCCCTTATACTAGTATATTTGGTTAAGAAGGGATTTTTAGAAGAATCATTATTTATTCCTTTACATTCAACAAATATTTATTGAATTGTTTCTATGTGCACAGCACTGAGACACTAAAGTGGGTCAGAGATGACTAGGGCAGCTTTGGCCCCCAAAAAGCTTGAAATACTGTCAGACCAGAGGTTTTCAAACAGGGATGATTTTGCTCCAAGGGGGACCCTTGCTAATGTTGGGATATATTTTTTATTCTTAAGGACTAGACTTGAAGCTGCTACCAGCATTTAGAGGTCAGGGGTGTCACGAAATCTCTGACATTGCACTGAACAATCCACAACCATTTGAGCCAAAAGTGACAGCCCGAGACTGAAAAACTCTGCATTAAAGAGATTAAATAGCAATTACCTAGATTATATGTTAGCTCTTGAATTATAGTTATATGGGAAAATAATAATCAGCAAGTACTGTACAATACCATAGATGCACTGATAACATCAAGTTGGAAGGGAAAAAAGGAAAAGATTTAAAGACAAGCTAGAATCTGCTCTTGTAGATGTTGACAACAGTTTTCTCCTGCTATTCTAGTGTATTGACTTTGGTTATGGTCTTCTGCAATTCAGAAGTGTACTTTCAGGAGAGGGGACTCAAATTTATCAATTTTTTTTTCTTATTGTTCACTGTTTTCTCTTATTTAGTCATGCTCAGAAGAAAGGCTTTTCCCTAAACTAAGATGATTACAATATTTTTCTGTTTTCTTTTTAGGATTTTATCACTTTTAACATATTTTGATCTTTAATTCACTTACAGTATTTTATTTTTTATTTATTTCTTTAAAGATTTATTTATTTCAGAGAAAGCAAGAAAGAGCGAGCGAGAGCAGGGGAGGGGCAGAGGGAGAGGGTGAAAAAGAATCTTAAGTAGGCTCCACGCCTGATGTGGGGCTTGATTTCACGACCCTGAGCTGAAATTAAGAGTTGGACTCTCAAATGACTGAGCCACCCAGGTAGCCCTCACTGCCAGTGTTCTAAATATGTACCATTTAGTTTGTTCCCAATAGATAGACTGCTATCGTATGAGATGTCACCATTGCTATACGCTGGATTCCAGTGAACACCTGGGCCTTTCTCTAGATTATCTATGAAATTCCCCTGCTCTCTCTGTTCTTGTCAGGTATCCACTTGTTTTAAAGCCTGTAGCTCAAGAGTTGGTTTATCAAATCAAAGAAGCCATCACTTATTATTTTTCCAAAAATGTCTAGGCTCTTCCTGCACATTTACTCCTCTAGATGAAATTCAGAATCAGCTTCTCATAGGGCACCTGGGTGGCTCAGTCATTAAACGTTTGCCTTCAGCTCATCAGCTCAGGTCAATGGTCCCAGGGTCCCAGGATCAAGCCCCTCATCAGGCTCCCTGCTCAGCGGGAAGCCTGCTTCTCCATCTCCCACTCCCCTTGCTTGTGTTCCCTCTCTCACTTTGTCCCTCTCTGTCAAATAAATAAATAAACAACCTAAAATAAAAAATCAGCTTCTCAAAGTTAAAACTATAAATAATTTGAATAACAGAATAAATAAATTGTTTCAATAATTACTTCATAAGACATTTGAAAAAGAGTGACCATTTATTGGTTGAAACTTTTAACAATATGAAGATGGAATGACCAAAGGTTAAAAAAAAATGACCAATGACTAATTAATGACTAAAAGTTAAAAAAAAAAAAGACAACTTCCAAAGTGGGGAGGATTTTTAAAAGGCCACTAAAATCCTCAAATTAGGGATCAAAAAGAAAAATAAAACTCCCAATACATTATTTGAGTTCAATATATGGAAGGAATAGTATAAATTAAATAGAATAAATAAATTATGAAAATTAGATAGTCACGTTTTACTTCCAGAAAATGTATATTTGAGATAACAGAAGCCTTATTCTTATTTCCTTTTATATCTTTTACTGTACTATTTGCTATATATTGCTATATATTATTAATAATACATGTGCAACTTGTTTTCAGAAGTGTTATTTAAACTAAATATCCAAATATTTGCAGCTTTTTAAAATTTATTTTTATCTTTTAAGGATTTTATTTATTTATTTGACACAGAGAGATCACAAGTAGGCACACAGAGAGAGAGAGCAGGAAGCAGGCTCCCTGTCAAGCAAAGAGCCCAATGCAGGGCTCAATCCCAGGACCCCGAGATCATGACCTGAGCCAAAGGCAGAGGCCTAACCCACTGAGCCACCCAGGAGCCCCTCTTTGCAGCTTTTAAAATGTCTAATTTCTGATACTTAGGTTTTATTAAAAATCCAAGCCCAATTTAATCATTTGCATACCATTGTTGATTTTCCAGGGTTTCATTAAATAGTTAGTGCCTGGTTAGAGAATACACTGGAACTAAAAATATTTGGTGCCTAGTACATGTGTGACCCTACGGCAGCTATTGACGGTCTACCTCAAGCTGAGAGTCTTCTTCATGAGGGACAGAACTCTCCCTTACCTCTGCCGAGCATGGACCTTCTATCGGTACCCTTCCTTTGGAGCATCCGGTCTGTTTTCAATATTCGTCTGGGCCTCACCTTCCCAGGGTCCTAATCACTACCCTCCCAGGGAAAGAGAGACTAAAGTACAAAGACCAAAAATAACTCCTGTTTAGAAACCAGGAAGAAAAGAAACAACAAAACAACATAAAATTGCAAGGGATGGATAGCAACAATGAAATCAGATACAGACCTTCCCCAAAATACAGACACTCTGCTGTGTGATATTTTTATCAGGAGGTCTGATTCTCTATCTGGGAGTAGTGTTAAGGTCGGAAACAAAGAGAAAAGGGAAAATGCCTCTTTCTTTTGTGCACCTACTTTGTAAAGAATATGTACCTGAGATGTTTTATCTTCTAGTATTTATAGCTCCAAAAGTTAGAAAGAGTCTGTGTAAATCTAGATACCTGCCCTTTGAAGTCATAAAATTCCCACTTTACATAGCTTGAGGCACAGACATTTTACCCACCTACTTGTTGATTCATTTTATTATTTTTTTGATTACTTATGCTGCACTTGATCTTAGCCAAAAGGCCGAGAAGCGATTGATTACTTATGCTGAAGAAAAAAATTGCCTCCAAATAGTATAGTTTTTTTAAGACGTTATCGACAGAGAAAATCACAAATGATGAAATATTCTTAAATTGAAAATCCTCCCCCTCACTGAATATATGTTTGTTCTCGGCTTGACTATGGTTGTGTCTGCTGGTAGGGGAAATCACTGGGTGAGGCATTGTGTGCCCCTGACCAGGAGGAATTGAAGATGTGGACAATTCCCTCATCTTGGACCCTGCCCAATGCCTCCTACCCATGTTCTGTACAGAGAATAGCAAAGTTTGTTTCTCTAGCTGCCGTCTGCTGCATGAACAGTGGTTTAGTCTCCAGGGCAGAAAAGAGTCTTCTGAATGAAAGTTTAAGAGACTAGGTTGGAATGAAAACCCAGTGGGGGAAGAGGGCAAATATAACAAACATGGAAATTATGAAACAGACTACAGGTGCCAAATGTCAATAAACCACAAATTAATTAGTGGTTGAACTATTCCTAAAGATGCTCGAAATGAAACAGCACCATGAATTCTCAAAACCTCATTTAGAATTGGTGATATTTCAAATATGCTCTTGGTGAACTATGCTTTTGCTCAACTAGCATAAAATGCCTTTCTTTCATATAAAGAAAAGTAAAAATGAATTTTAAATTGAAGTGTACTTGTTTTTAAATGATCCTGAAGGATTAAAGTATATGCAATGAAATGCAGATATTTCTGAATTAGGCAATAGCTCATTTAAAATGAAATTGACCTTAGGTTACCCTTTAAAAAGAATTGCATCCAGATAAATGAATTGTCATATTTAGCCTATGCAATTCTTAAATCGCCCACATAAACTAAGATGGGGATTTGTAATGGGGGACTGAAAAACCTTTAAGTATGGTTTTGCAACACAATGTTATTAGAAGCCCTTAGTGTTCTTTAATCGAACAAAATTGAA
The DNA here is from genome assembly GCA_028533885.1 of Nasua narica. NCBI lineage: Eukaryota > Metazoa > Chordata > Mammalia > Carnivora > Procyonidae > Nasua > Nasua narica. The sequence goes on from CM052807.1 coordinate 11,585,591, forward strand.
GTATAATTTTCTTAAACCCGAGTTACACTAATAACAGAGCAGCACTAAAAGTGAATTCTCTAATCAGGCTACAAACATTTTAAAAAACAATCTAAATCAAAAGGGATGAGATTCTATAAACAGACCATTACAACTAACTTCCAAAGACAGCCTTTATAAGTTTTCTAAATGTATTCTGTCTACACTGTGTTTGGATAGCATATATTTCTACTCAAATTTCTGAAAGAAGGCTACTAATTTCTATAATTGGCATTTCTGACTTTTGCTCTTTTTCAATTTTGTTTTTTCATTATGGATCTGTTTCTGGATTCTTTATTCATTGCATTTATCTATCTGGCTTTTCCTGCAACAATATCCACCATACTAATAACTATAGATTTTTTTCTTTAATAATTCCATTATAACTATAGCTTTTTAGTAATAATTATATTTCCTCAGGCAAGTCTTTGCCATGTCAACTTTTTTTCATTCATTCTGGGAATGCTCTAAGGCCATATAGTCTTAAGACCATATTCTGTGGGAGACCACAAAAGTAGAAACTCGTATTCTCTAAAAGTCATTTCTAGTTTTTACTTTGCTCATCAACATTCATGTTTGAATCTTCTTGTAGAAATCAGTCTTAGTGAATGCCTGCAGGTGAAACTTGGATCATACATTAAGTTCATGTGTAACGTTAGAAGACACCATTGTACCATTTGCAAAATAGCTGCGCCATTTCACGCTGCCCGAGCAACATGCAAGAGTTCAATGGACTCCACCATCTCACCAATATTCTGTTTTATTAGTCTGTAATTATAGTCACTTTAGTGGATGTGTACTATAGTGTGATTGTGGTCTTAATTTAAATTTTACCAAAGATATTGAACATATTTTATACATATGTTTTTGTGAAGACTCCAAGCTTTTTACTTATTTTTTTAAAAATTTGGGTAAATGCCCTTTGTTAAGTGAAATTTCCATCTATTCCTCGTGTGCTGAAAGTGTTTTATCACAAAGGGGTATTGAATTTTGGCATGTGTTTTCCATGATTTTTTTTTCTTTGATTCTGTTAATGCAGTGAATTGTGATGCAGAAAATTTTAATTTTTTTTAGCATTTTAGCAAACTTGCATGCTAGGGACAGAGCCCATTCAGTAATGATCTTACTGAATTTGTTAATATTTTGTGAAGGATGTTTACATATATGTTCATGTGGAATGTTAGAATATAGTTTTCTTGTAATATCTTCACTTTCTTTTGTCAATATAATGCTGGCCTCATACATGAGTCAACAAGACTGATTCTTTCTTAAAGATGTCATAGGATCATTTTTCCCCCCCAGGATGGAGGTGTGAAGAACTCTGTGGACCTATTCCCCCACGAAACAACCAGAACTGGTAAAAATTTAAAAACAAACAACCACTAAATGTCTTCAGAAATTGTTGTAAGGACATATAGCAAATGAAGAAACATTTGAGAACAAATCTCAATCTTGGTAAGAATAGCGAGAGTCTGTGGCAACTGAATCACCCTGCTGTCCTCACCCTCAACTAGGACCAGTAACAAAAGCTCTACTCAGGGTGAGTGTTACCAAGAAGACAAGGTGCCCCTCCCACCAGCTCCCATTCAAGGTCTACGGTATCTTTTTTGGGAGGGGCAGACCAGCATTTCTCACCCCTTACCCTACTCTATGCTGCCAAGCCAGCTGAGAAGACTGGAGTCCACATCTCTGGGCCACAGTGCTGCTTCTCCAACAGGATGATGTGGGCCAATCCCCGAGACCTGCTGCCAGTTCCAGAACAGTGGCTCAGATACTTTGCCCAGGGAGAGAGGCAGGCCACAAAAACAGAGAGCTCCAAGGCTGGACCTGACATCTGAGAGAGAGAGTGGGGAATATCAAGCCTAAGGATCTTCTTGAAAACAGTTGAGGCTTTGGTAATTACAAGGAGGCAGGTAATTCCATGAGAAAGAGAAGGTAACTATAGACCAGCTAGCTTTACAGGGAGATTTGAGGAAAGAAACAGCTAAGAATAACTCTCTTGGGGTCAGAAAAAACTCGAAGGACTCGCCTCAAAAAGCACCCAGGTATAGAGGCTCAAATTAATTAGATCACACTCGGAAGCAATTTTTACCCTAGGACATTGTTGAAAACAATAGAGGAATCAGCTGCCAATTAGTAGAACCTAATAACTGAGTGTTCACCATAGAGACAGAAAGCCTTCCAGAAAGATGAGGGAAGGAGAGGAGGATAGCACTGTCATCTGAGGGTGACTGCACATGCCCAAGGCATACCCTCTAAGGAGAAACATCAGAGGCTTCATATCACGGGGGATAAGCCAAGTTACTAAACAAACAAGCAAACAAACAAAAAATTAGCTCCCCCTTATTGATATCTAGAATTCTATAATACATTAAATATATGACATAGAATATCCAGTTTTCAACCAAAAAAAAAATTATGATATGCAAAGAAACAGAAAAGTATCACTCAATACACACAAAAAAGAGCAGGCCACAGAAACTTCCCGTGAGAGAGCCCAGATGATGAACTTAGTAGACAAAGACTTCAAAGTAAGAATTATAAATATGTTCAGAAGATTAAAGGAAATCATGCTTTAAGAAGTGAGGAATGGTATGATGGTAATGTCTTATTAATAAAAAATATCAATAAAGAGATATTGTGCCCAGGGAGAGAGGCAGGAACTCATAAAAAAAGAATCAAATGAAAATTCTGGAGTAGCAAATTATATTACAGTAATGTATATGAAAAATTCAACAGAGGGGCTCACCTGTAGATTTGAAGTGGCAGAAGAAAGAACCCACAAACTTGAAGATAGATTGATAGGAGGTTATGAAATATGAGAGAAGAAAGAATGAAGATAAATGAACAGTTTCAAGGAAATGTATGTATATCCATATAAATGTACGGACGTAGCAGAAGAATGAAGAGAATAAGGAGGAGAAAAAAATCTTGGAAGAAAAAAATAGCTGAATCTTCCCAAATTTGATAAAAACAATATTAATCTATACATCCAAGAAGCTCAATCAACTCAAATATAATAAACACAAAGAGATCCATAGTCATATAAAATTAAAATGTTGAAAGCCTAAGTTAAAAAAAGAAAATCTTAAAAAAAAAAAAAAAGAAAATCTTGAAAATAGCAAGAGAAAATTAATTATTATAGGAAGAAGAACCCTAATCAGATTAACTGCTGACTTCTCAATAGGAACTACTAAGGCCAGAAGGAAGAAGGAAGATATACTCAAGGTGCTCAATAAAAAACAAAAAACAAACAAAACAAAACAAAACCTGTCCACCAAGTCTTATATCCAGAGAGACTATCTTCAAAATGAAATTAATACATTGCTATGAAACAAAACTAAGACAATTTGGTGCTAGCAGATCCAACTTATAATAAATACTAAAGAAAGTTCTTTAGGATTAAAGCAAGTCATCACAGAGAGTTATTTGAAACCACATTAGAAAATAAAGAGCATCAGTAAAGGTAATTATTTTATCATAAAAGACAATATACATGCATATTTTCTTTTTTCTTAACTGATTTAAAAAACAATTCTATAAATGATATGTATATAATTGTATTGTTGGGTCTATAGTGTATAGAAATGCAATATGTTCGACAATAACAGAACAAAAGAGGTGAGTTGGAAAAAAGTTGGATTGATGTGATGATACCGGACGGTAACTGCAATTCACAGGAAGAAATGAAGAGAACTGACAATGTTAAATGAGAAAGTTAATATAAAAAACTCTATGATTACATATTTCTCATGTCAGTTTTATAGTTTGCGTCTTTCAAGGACAACATCAGATAATCAGTTGCCAAATTCATTAACATAAAGTTGTTCATGGGGTGGTTCGGTGGCTCAGTCAATTAAGTGTCTGATCCCTGGTTTCAGCTCGGGTGATGATCTTGTGGTCATGAGGTGAAGCCCCTCATGAGGCTCTATGCTCAGTCTGGAATCTGTTTCAGATTCTCTCTCTCTCTCTCTCTCTCTTCCCCCCCCACCCCGTTTCACACTTTCTGTCTAATATATGAATAAATGAAAAATATTTTAAAAATACCAAGTTGTTCATTATATTTCATTACTATCACACTAATTTCTATTGATTTAATAGTGATTTCCCTATTTGATCCCTAATATTAGCAATTTGTATGTCATCATTTTTTTCTGGATCTACCTAGAGACATTTATCTAGTTTATTAATGACTTCCAAAGAACCAACTATTGCTTTCATTTTCTCTATTGTTTTTTTTTCATTTTCTATTTAATTGGTTCCTATTATTATCTTCATTATTTATTTTCTTCAGCTTCCATCGGATTTAATTTGCTTTGATTTCATTAGCATCTTTAGGCAAAAAATGAAAAAACTGGTATTGAACCTTTCTTCTTTTCTAAAATAAGCATTGAAAGGAAGTATAAATGTCCATCTAGTCACTGCCTAACAGAATCTCAGAACTTTGATATGTCATGTTTCCATTACCATTTCAAACTATTTTCTCATTTTCCTTAAAATTTCCTCTCTGAGCTAAGGGTTACTTTTGAAGTACATGGTCTAATTTCCAAATATTGGGGATTTTTTCTGATATCTTTATTTTTAATTTAATTCTCTTATAGTCAGGCAATATACTTGTCATGATTTCACTATTTTTAAATTTGTTGAGATTTGTTTCATAGTCCAGAATACTCAAGTGTTCTATGTTCATACTGATTTTCTACTTATTCTTTAAATTACTGGGGAAAGAATGTTGAATTTTCCATTTAACATTGTGAATATATCGGGCTCCCTGCTCGGCAGGGAGTCTGCTTCTCCCCCTCCCTCCTCTCTGTGTTGGCTCTCTCTCTTTCTCTCTCAATAAATAAATAAATAAATCTAACATTGCGAATATGTCTATTTCTTTTTTCAATTCTACTAGTTTCTGCTTCACGTATTTTAAAGCTTTGTTATTAAGTACCTATTAAAGATTAAGTACATTTCGACTTCACTTTACTTTTAACTTACCTATCATCCCTCCTTCTCTGTTTCTCTATATACTTAAAGTGTGTTTGTATTTGGTCTTGCTTTTCATCCAATTTGACCATTTCTGCCATTGAAATGTAGAGTTTAGACTATTTCCATTTAATGTAATTATGAATAAGGTTAGGCTTAACTCTACTATTTCCTATTTTTTCTGGTTTTTTGTGGGTTTCTTTTTTTTAGATCTTCTTTTCCTATTTTCCTACTTTCTCCTGTTTGAATATTTGTAGTATTCCATTTTATCCTCTATTGGATTATTAGCTATTTTTTTTAGTGGTTTCTTTAGTGTTTCCCTGCATCTTTAAGTGAATATAATATCACACACAATGTAAAACTCTTAAAACTGTGTATTTCCATTTTTCCTCTTCCTGTCGCTTTTTTATTTTTGCCATACATTTTAGTTTTACATGCTAAAACCCTCAAAAATATATAGCAAGAACTGTGACTTTAAGTCATGATTTCTCTTTTAAAAATACTAAAATAATATTAAAAATATTAAAAATAATATTAAAAAGATTCAAAAGATTTCAGCCATTACCTCTCTCAACCTGTTTTCAGACTGCAACTACATGTAGGTTAGAATACTAGGTAATGTCCCATAGGTCACAGGGGCGTTTTATCCCCCTCCCTTTTTTTCTATCTGTTCGATCAGGACAGCTTTTATTTTCCTGTCTTCAAGTTCACTGATCTTCACTTCCACACACTTTACTTCTAATCTGCCGTGAAATTCAATATTATACATTTTTCACTACTCATATATTTTTCAGTTCTAGAAGTTACATTCTGTCCTTTTCTATAGTTTCCCTTTCTTTCCACATTATGTTCACGTTTTCCTTGAAATTCTTGAACATATTTGTAATACCTGTTTTAAAATTCTTACCTGCTAATTGCATCGCGTTTGTTATTTCTGGGTCTGTTTCTGTTGACTGATTTTTCTTCTGATGATGGATCACACTTCCCGGCTTCTTTATATATCTAGTAATTTTTTACTGGATACTAGATATTATTAATTTTATATTTGAATTCCTGGATTCTGCTGTCTTCCATTAATGAATGCTGAGTTTTGTTCTGGCATACAGTTAATTTACTTATGAACCAACGTGAACCTCTCAAGCCTTGTATTTGAACTTTTTATGGGTGTGCCTAGGGTAGCTCTTACTCTAGGGCTAATCTAGCCCTTCCTCTAATGCCTAACCTTTCGAGGGGCTTTACTAAATGCCTCAGGTATTCGACAAAGTTTCTCCATTTTGGTTGGTCAGAACTCAAGCATCTCTCAACCCTGCACAAACTCTGGTAGTTGTTCAGATGACAACATTTTAGTAATTCTCTCCTTGATTCTTTACCCAACTACCTGAAGTCTTGCTCCATATATATCCAGCTTGGTTTTTGTTCAAACACCCCCATGCAGATTTCTGAAGCTTTCTTTCTGCTTATCATCTCTTCCCTGCAAATCTCAGCCACATCTGCTTTTCCAGCCTTTTCAGTTCAGCAAGATTGCAGTAACCTCCATGGGAATGCCCTCCTTGTGCCTGTGGTCTCAAAACTGCCTCCAAGTATAAAGCTGAGGTGACTATAGAACTCCCCTTATTTATTTCCTTTATCAATGTCATAGTCCTAAGCTCTTTTTCAATGTTTGAAAAGTGTTTTATAATTTAAAAATATTTTTTATTCAGTTCTCTAGTTATTTGTGGTATAAAAACACAATGACAGAAGTTACTATCAAGGCCAGAAGCAGAAGTCCAGGATTATTTTTATGTACACTGAAATTTGAGAACCTCTGGCAGTGTTTTCTGAACTTTCTTTTGGTAAGAATCACTTTAGTACTTGTTATAAAAAACAGTTTCCAAGAGCTCATTCTCAGAGTTTTTGCTTTGAGATGAAGGTGATTCTTATCATCAGAGGATTGGAAGAAATATTAAAAAATAAAAGTAACCAACTATCTTTTTTTTCTCAGGTGGCAGATTAAAATGTTACCTACTCTTTCTTTGACTTTCTTTCTTTGACTTCTCTCTTCATAAAAGGTCTTCTCAGGGCACCTGGGTGGCTCAGTGGGTTAAAGCCTCTGCTTTCAGCTCAGGTCATGATCTCGGGGTCCTGGGATCAAGCCCCACATGGGGCTCTCTGCTCAGCAGGGAGCCTGCTTCCCCCACTCTCTGCCTCCCTCTCTGCCTACTTGTGATCTCTCTCTCTGTCAAATAAATAAATAAAATTTCATAAAAGTTCTTCTCTTTCATTATTAACATTTTGTTTATACTTTTCGTAGCACTAACAAAAATGTATAATTATTTAATTAGCTTGTTCAGCCTACACTGTCTTTCTCCAACATTAGACTATGAGCACCATGATGACAGGGTTTTTCTGGTTCTTTACTGGATGTCCCAATCCTACCAAAAGAGAAAGGAGCACTAACAGGTATAGATCATTCTAACTTGGGGCTGGCCCAAAGTAAGAGAATACTTATGGAATTAACAAATGACTATATGAAGAAATTTAAGCTCTGTACATTTACGCACGCACGCGCGCGCACACACACATACAAAATGACAGAAAGCCATCTTTTCACATGGTCTGGAAAATACCTCTTCAAAGTGTGGATGTCTGAGTAATTTCAATAAAATAATGTACCAAATTCTGCATTCCAATAAAATACTGATACAATATGAATGAGAATGGCACTATCACCTAATAGATGTTTCCTAATGGGTAGTGTCTAACATGAGTTTTCACATTACTTTTCTAATGTGTAAGCTAGAAGTACTATTTTTTAAGGTATCATTGACACATAATATAATTGACTCATTTAAATATGTAGTTTGATGTTGTTTGGTCATTTGTAAATAATCATATAACCAGGGGCGCCTGGGTGGCTCAGGGGGCTAAAGCCTCTGCCTTCAGCTCAGGTCATGATCTCAGGGTCCTGGGATCGAGCCCCGCATTAGGCTCTCTGCTCAGCAGGGAGCCTGCTTCCCCCTCTCTCTCTGCCTGCCTCTCTGCCTACTTGTGATCTCTGTCAAATAAATAAATAAAATCTTTAAAATAAATCATGTAACCACTAAATCAAGATATAAAACAATTCCCTCACCCTAAAATGTTTCAAAAGTCTTGGAAAAAAATGCCATAAAACATTGGTAATGTTAGAAACAAGATATCTATGATAAAAAAAATCAAAAGAAAAGAACGTAGCAGAAATATTTTAATGGATGGTAAAAATATACTGATTGGCCAAATGGCAAAATATCTCTGGTGATCTCATGTTTTCTCCCCCTGAAATAATACTACAGATTCCAATCCCACCCAAAGAGCAGATGTTTGGCAATCACTGGAGTACCATTAGGGAAGAAAGACATGCAAGCATAGTATTTATTATTTCTATATTGCCTGTGTTAGAAGAGTATGAAGAAGTACATTTAGACTGCTTTTTTCCATCTTACCCTTTAAATAAAAAAATAGAATGGAACGACTCTAGGTAATTTGCTGTCTGTATTGTTGCAAGTACACCAAATAACAGCCTTTTATAGGAGAGCTAGAAGGGTTGTTCCAGCCCTAAGAACAGGAAAGAAATCATCCTGTCAGCCGGCTACTTCACTGCAATTGAGCACAGCTAAAGAAGGAAGGAATAATGCTGTGATTAGGGCAGCTCAGCCACGCTTCCCGCTCCTGCCCTGCTTTCCTCTGACCCCTCCCACACATACAAAACCGTGGTGGCTTCATCACCCCGTCTGCATACATGTCATCTCCAGCACAGACATTAAAGGGTTAACTGGGCAACTAAAAACCACTTGTTCGCGGTGACTCATGTTCTTTCTATCATCCTATGCTTCCTTTCCCCAAGACAGGTTTTATCTTACCGATGAGATTTAAGTATAAAAAGAGAATAACCAATAATGCCTGAGAATCAAAGTAGTATTTATTGTCTGTGAAAACCGCGTGTTTACCTGGAGTGTGCTTTAATGACTAGTTACTGAGTTTTGTGCTTCCAAATACCACCTGTAATTTCCAGTCTTTGATCTCTTGAAAGGGATATAATTTTAAAGAGAAAAACCGCTGTAGATGGAAAGCAATGAGAGAAAGCAATGTCACTTATTCAGAATGAACAAATCAGGGCCGATTCAGAATGCAGTCTGTAGCACCACCGGAAAAGGAGCAATTACAGCTAAGATAGGATGGTGAGGGAAGGGGTCTCTTACAAGAAAGATGTCCAAACCCTGAGTTTCGACTCCATTATGGCGGAGGTCACACTAAGCAAAGAGCCCCTGGGACAGAAGACCAGATGCCTTGAATTCTTAAGATGTGGCTCTTCTTTCGACTGAAAAGGGGGAAATTATTGTTAAATCTCAGTTCCTTTTGTATCTATCAGTAGCAAACGCTTAATACCAGACTGCTTTAACTCAATTTCGACTCTTTGTTTTTAGTCTCCTGGGTCTGTGATAACCATATGCAGAAACCTAACCACCTCCCACCTCCCTGCCCTCCTTCGTCCTCGCTCCTGATGCTCAAGAACAGACACTAGAAATTAAAGGAAGCACAAAGCCAAAAGAGGTACCTACATTTTACTAAGCAGGTCAGTCAAGAAATACGGTAATTATAAGTAGACATGAATATATGTGTATTTTAAAATGGGACATAAGTAAAATATATATATATTACTTATTATATTATTATATAATATAATATTATATTATATACTATATACTAAGTATATACTAAGTATATTATATTATATACTAATAATATATATTATTATATTATATTATATATATATATTATGTTCTCCCTTTACGCCTACATCATTAGAAAAACCTAAAGTACTAAGTGGCCATAAAAAGCCCCATAGACATTCTATCGGTTCCCACAGCAAAAAACTCTCTACCTCATCTGTTATTAGACAGTTCCATCACAAATATGCGACTGGAATTTCAGAGGGCTAGCAACTAGTGCTCTTTCCCTAAATCCGGGCAACAATTAGCCCGTCTGAAAGTAAACGTACAGAATTGAGAAGGAAATAATTCCCAAACAGAGCTCTGCGTATTATTCATGCTCAAAAACTTAGGGCAAAATGAAAGGGAAGTACAAAGGGAAAATACAGGAAAGAGAAAAATTGTATCAAACTAAAAGAAATGATCCAAGAATCACAACTAAATAATGGATAAAAGAGGCCCATAAGATCGGAGTCAATCATATTTTTCTTAGGGTTTGAGTTCTGGATCGAGGTGTAAGTAAAATGATTTTTCATGGTGAAATGTCACCGAGCAGGAGTTTGTTCAAGCTGGGAAGGCCTCCACACATACCAGGCTGACAATGAGGGGCGTCACCAATCACTCACGGCCCCCACCCCCCAGAACACACCTTTTCGAAGTAGATTCACGCCAGAAGCCCCGCACTGTTAACACGACTCTGGGGGATTATCACAGCCTCTCTCTGGCCACTCTTTGGCTAGCGCGTGCAAAATAATTTATTTGCGCTTTGTTATAATAAGAGGTATAATTAGCAGTCATTTTGTAGAATAAGGTATTGATGGCACAAGCCAATTTTCTGAAAGTGCAGTACAGCAAAACCTGTACCATTCATGTTTATGAATCAGGGAATTGTACATTGAGCTACTTCAGTGTGTATGTAATTAGTCTAATTTACATATGTAAATCAATTACCTTATACACAGTTTGCCAACTTCTTGCTTTCCTTTATCCCCCCCACATAAGTTCAGATAGATCAGATTTCCGAAATATCATTTTAATAAAGTACCAGATTTTTTTTTCTCAAACCATTTAGGGATATTTCCAATTCCTCCGTCTGATAATAAAACACAAGGACAAAGTTCAAAGAAGCTGTTAAGTCTCTACTGATTCATTATATCAGGAAGCTGCTTTACTTGTACTAGATGTTCCAAACCCTTTCAATCAATCTTTTCTGCTCTCACAAAAGAACATTTCAGTATGCTCAGGTGTTTCCAACTCTCACCTAATTTCAAGTGACAGTACTGAGAAATGACAATATAATTAGAATACAGATTTGGGGTGCCTGGGTGGCTCAGTGGGTTAAAGCCTCTGCCTTCAGCTCAGGTCATGATCTCAGGATCCTGGGATTGAGCCCCTCATCTGGCTCTCTGCTCAGCAGGGAGCCTGCTTCCCCCTCTCTCTCTGCCTGCCTCTCTGCCAACTTGTGATCTCTCTGTCAATAAATAAATAAAATCTTCCAAAAAAATGCTAGTAAGGGAATCAAAAAGTATAAACCACAAGAAAAAAGGGAACAGAAAAAGGGAGAGCAGTAGACAAAAGATTTCAACAGAAGTTTTCAATATGGAAAGACTGAATGATGATGACTGATTTGGTAACGCAGAGGAAGCCACAAAATAAAGCCCTAGGTGAGAACTATTTTGTGGTTACCTGTGCACCTTAACCCAGGAGCTGGGAAGGCAGGGGCAGAAAATAAGGGATCCTTTGGAAGTCTCTAATCAAAAGACTTGATACCCTCTTACCCACAAATAAAATATCAACATCCAGGAACCTGTCTCAGCACTCCTCACATACACACACATTCAGGCAAGAGACTGGAGGTTTTATTCCCTAGAGAAACTGAAGGGCCTCGAGATTTGGTAGCATCAGTACAGTGGATAATGAGAAGGCAGATACTATCACATGGTGTATAAAACAGGGAAGTGAGCTTGGAAAGGGGAGGCCAAGGGATTCAGGGAACAGTGGGTTCCATGTAGGTGAGCAGCAGAGATACCAGAGAGCCTGGTCTGATACATGGCAGAATTCCACTGCGGAGCAGGAGGACTTAGGGCTCCAGAAGCACGATTAGCAATCTTGCCAAAATTCAGAACGCAGATTACAAGATGAAAGAGTAGAGAAGCTCAGCCATACATTTCCAGATACGCTCATAAGCACAGATCTGCTTAGGAAAAGGCGGCACCACTAAACCGGATCGGTATTCCTACTGCTCTGTATTGCAAGCCTTTTGGTGCTCCTTGCTTTTTGTTAACCAGGTGAATGTATTTATTTTGCAGAGGGGAAAAATGATTAAGTCTATCTGAAGTTATATTGAGTGAAAAAATAGGATAACTTCATAAATAATACTGTCAATCATTTTAAACATACCCAAAAAAAAGATGAAGGAAGTATGTTAAATGTTGAGAGTGGTTCTTTTTATAGTTTCAAGTATTTTCTATAATGATCAGCTTTCAAAATTATTTTTAAAATCATTTAAAAAGCATAACAGAAAAAATATAAAGTATGAAAACAATACAATTTATATGTGTGTCTCTCCAGGAGAAAACCAACAGAACATTCTGAAAAAATACAATAATCAAATGCTAATAAAATCATAATGAACATAACAAATATACGTTATTACAGTGAACCAATGAAGGTTTTACTAGTCCTGAGTTTGATAAAAGCAACTCCTTAAAACACTTGTGAATTTTACCAGAATTAATGATTACCTCACTTTAATAATATTCAATGAAAATTAGAAAAACTACATTCTTTTAGGACTGGCAATTACCTTAACAAGGCACCTTTCCCATATGTATTCCTACATCAGAGAGAACTGTCCAAACCTACTCTCAGGAAACTCTACAGGTTCACTCTGGGAACTTACTTAGTATTCAACACCATTTCTGATACGGTTTTTTCCCCATAAATATAGATACCTGGTTCTGTAGTTTATGACATTAGTATTCAATGAGGACAGAAAAAAAAATCACAGCTTACCATTTTTGTCTAATGAAGCCTCACTTACATTAATTTTCTCTCATACCCTAGCACCTGGCACAGAGCCTCAGTCATGTGTTAGCTGAACAAAATACAGATGAATAAATCAATATTGTAATGAAGTCCCTTTTAAGCTTGTTCTTCTGCAAGGCAAAGAATCCCTGTTTCTTGAGTCTTTTATTGTGGAGATGTTTCCTCTTAGTCATTAATAGTCTTTGTGGCTTTTCTTTAATTTTCTAATGTGTCCTAAAAGGCCAGAATGGGGCACAACGTTCTGCTAAGACTATGACGAGTCAGGAGAATACTAAAGGTTTCATGGTGTAAATTTCCACCCATAGAATAATGTTGAAACACTTACCTCAAGAACCAACCACAGTTTGTCTCCATTTATTTTATCCTTCTTAAAGTACATCCCGTAGAATCTGACCACATTGGGGTGGTCGGAAAGCGTCTTTAAGATGTTATACTCTGCTTCAATCTCTTCATCGATATCCTAGTTTCAAAAAAGTCAGAGGAAGAAAACCATGAGAAAAATATGAATTACATCAAAGAGACATATTAAAAAACAACAAATAGAGAATTTAATTTTGTCAAAGCAAGGTTATAATAATGGCTTTTATTGTGCTCCATAGTACGTATTGAAATTTCTCATGCCATTATGTAAGGGGAGAGATTGTGATTTTCCTGCTAATCAAATACATCTCTAATTATGTTAATTTCACTGAGTTAAAAAGGGACAAATAAAAGACTATTTTTGCATGCAATTAGGAAGAAACATACATGAAGAAGGATTCCAAAGGATTATTCCTTTCTTTGCACTGTTAACTTTGTTTCTGTGGCAAAGCCACTGATTTGAAATGAAGCTGGTTCATTTTGTGCCTTTAAAATAGACGATATTTAGAAGTTTTCAATAACTCCTCATACAAGCAATAAATGCCGATCTTTCCCAAAAAGTAAAATAAAGTTATACATAACATGGCATCTAGCCTTCAGTTCGCTAAAGGCTCATTCACCAGAAGTAGAATAGGTTGCTACCCCTGCCAACAAAAATGCAAGACAATCACTTAGCCATGTTTGTAGAAAACCACAACCCATGAAACAACTCAGAGTGATGATAAGAAAAAGGCTTCGAACACTGGTTTTACAGCAACATTTAGTGTCCACGTTGTTTTATGACAAAATCATGTAATCACAGAGCTGGAAAGAATTTTAGACCAGAGCTCTAATTTGAGAAAAAGAAGCTAAAGCTCAGAGAGCTTGGTCACAGAGCTGGTTAGTGTGAGATGCGGGAGTAGCCTGCAAGTCCACTGTCTCCTCCCTTCTAATCCCATTCATTGTAACCCGTATCAAAATTCATAAAAGACTCTTTTAATAAAAAAAAAAGCCACTCTGTAAAATGCTTGGGATGCATTTAAATTTATTTGATGAAGATTATAATCTCTTGGTTATAAATCTTTTTTATTTGGCTTGTGACATGATGAAGGAAGAGGAAATAAATAATTCTGAGAAACACATACATGTACTGTGACAAGAGTAAAGGCAGCAAAAGAACCAATTTCACACCAGAGTTATGAAACCAATATATTTCATTAAAGCAATAGAACAAAACATGATTTTTAAGGTTCATAGGACATGAAACAGGAGCAAATTAAAAAAGAATAATGTCCGTATGTATTCATAAGCCATTTGTCCTTCTCCATTAAGAGGTAGAAGAATGGAAGAAACATGCTGATTATGGGGCCAGACACGGAATCCAGCTGGAACCCTTTCTCTTGCCACCATGAATCCCAACCCATACTTGCAAAGACTGGAGGAGACAGGGACAGTCACTTTGGTATGGCTTAATTTGTGTCTTTCTTCAGTTTAAATGCTAAGTACTGCCTGGGTGGCTCAAATGGTTAAGTGTCTGCCTTTAGCTCAGGTCTTGATCTCAGGGTCCTGGGATGTCAGGCTCCCTGCTCAGGAGGGTGTATCCTTCTCCCTCTGCCCCTCCCCCCATCCCTAATCCCCACTCCTGCACTCTCTCTCTCTTTCAAATAAATAAATAAACAAATAAAATCTTTTAAAAGAATGGTAAGAACCGGGGTGCCTGGGTGGCTCAGTGGGTTAAAGCCTCTGCCTTCGGCTCAGGTCATGGTCTCGGGGTCCTGGGATCGAGCCCCGCATCGGGCTGTCTGCTCACCAGGGAGCCTGCTTCCCCCTCTCTCTCAGCCTGCCTCTCTGCCTACTTGTGATTTCTCTCTCTGTGTCAAATAAATAAATAAAATTTAAAAAAAAAATAATGGTAAGAACCTTCCAATAGGGGGATATGAAAACATTCGGCATCAGTTAAGCCTGGACATAGTTGTCTGGTTGTCTCTCTCTCTCTTTTTTTTTTTCTTCCAGTGTAATTTATTGCTTGCAAATAAACCCCCGTTCTCCCTTTCGTCTGCTCCAAATAATATGAAACACTGTAGTTATAATGGGTTTAGCAGAAATAAACAATCAAAAAAGAAAGCACAACCCTGGAGACCTTTTGCAGAGTCCTACAGTTTGTTAGTGTAAGAGCTGTGACAAGGACTAGGAGTCCCACATCCTTCCTGGACACATCACGTCATTTCTGTCATGTCCCCCCCCATCATGTGTTCGAGGGTTAAGTAACTGGAGAAACCGCACTCTCAACAGAACTTGGGGGATTATGTGATCACTGAGCTCATTCTGGCTCACCCAAGTGCTGTGGGAGAGCTACGTATTTCCCAGGAGCTGAAAATGTTCCAAAACAGCCAGTTCTCATTCCCAGAAAAAAAAGGGGGGGGGGGAACTCACCAACTTCTTTATGCTCTTCAAGGCACCTCCCTCAAAATAAAAGCCTAGAAGAGTCCCTTATAACAACTGCAATTCCAAAAAAGCAAAACAGTATCCCTACTGGGGCATCACTTAAAGAGGCCCTAAGACTACACGTGAAATTTCAGTTCTTCACAAGGAAACTCACCCTGATTATAAGGGAATACCATTCCTGCTTTGGAAACATCTCAGCAAACCTGAAAATTAATTTCCTATCTCTGGAAGAAATATAATTTAACATAAACTATTTCTGGGTTAGCTTGAGAGACATTCTGCCTGAAGCCAAAATAAGTAAGTGCAGGAAAAGAAAAAGAGATCCAGCCAAGATGACATTTGAGAATTACTTCTAGACCCTTGAGTCTGTGTTCTTATAACTTTTTGAAATCTAAAATAACATTACATGAACTGTTGAGCCATTGAGAGCTGTATTTATTTATTTACTTATTTGTATTACATGTCTGTTCAATTATTAAATATGTATTGGTCCCTATTGTATATGTTAAGTGTATAAACAAGAAAAATCTAACAGACTTCTTTTTTTACATTTTCTTCAACTGCAATTGACATTATGACAAATAAATCAAGTTACTATAGACTTTTTAACTCTGTAGTACAAATAAAAACGAGGTTAATTAGCAGAAAAAAATGAAAAATAATGTGACATACATGAATCGGGTCCAGAATCTTCACTGCTGCTTTCTGGCCATTTTTCTTATTCGACACTTTAAAAACTTTCCCGTAAGTTCCTTTGCCAATCGTTTCGGTGATTTCCCATGTATCAGAAGGATCAGGAAAGTTATCAAAGATGATTGTTTTTCCAGTTAATGGAAGCATCTCACAAGTTTAAATCACTGGAGAGAAAAAGTATAGTTTCAGCTACATTTGATTGGGGATATTAAATCGCACACATAAACTCATGGGAAATTATCTAACATTTCACTGACATGATGGAAAATATACAGCAGCAACCAAATGCGCTCAGAATTATAGAAAATTTTAATTCCAATTCTTTTTGCAAATAGATTAATATGAGTTTAATAATGCTTTGTAAATAGGGCTTTATTTCTATGTTTAATACAGTCCCATATTAATTGCTCTTCATTCTTCTCATATTAAAATAAGAGGCACATATTTAAATCTGCTTTGATATACTGCTTTATATTCAGATATTAATACAGTGAATCAAAAAAATTTAAAATCAACCTTAGAAATGATAAAAATGTCGTCAAGGCAAATCCCACACTTTGAAGTGATTGTGTCTTACCCCACTCCTCTATGTAAAACCCAATAATGGGTCCCCTCATATTGCTTTTAGGAGGTTTTTTCTTTAATATTTTATTTGTTTGACAGAGAGAGAGAGACAGAGCACAAGTAGGGGGAGCACCAGTTAGAGAGAGAGGAAGAATCAGGCTTCCCGCAGAGAAGGGAGACAAATGTGGGGCTCAATCCCAAGACGCTGGGATCATGACCTGAGCTGAAAGCAGATGCTTAACTGACTGAGCCACCCAGATTCTCATATTGCTTTTAGGATGAAATTTAACACAACCTATAAGGTCCTTTAAATTACGGTCCTTGCTTAATGTCCTATCTTCTTGTCCTAGCTTCATGTTGAGACACCAGTCACTTGGGATCATTTAAAGTCATTTCTTTCTTGTTTAAGGATCTTAGCGGACATGAATCCCTCCCACTTCTGCCTGTGGTTCCTTTACTAAAATCCAACACCTCCTTATCTTTCAGATCTTGGCTTAGATGTCATTTCCTGAATGTGACCACTCTCCACCCCATTTGGGTTGCATGCCCCACCCCTGTACTCCCATAGCACTCTACCCATGTTTATAGGATCTTCCGATATGCCCAACACCTGGCACTGTGCTGAAGTAATTAGAATACAGCCAATGAGGTCAGGTGACTTTTAAAAGATGATGTTATATGTGACCTGAAATAAGATCCCAGGTTTCTTGACTTCCCAGTAGTGTTTTTAACCTTCTATGTTCTCCCTATATTATATTCAACCATTTGTATAAAAAAAAAAAAGTAACAGAAAGATCTCTCACAACTTCTGGTGGTCCTTACATTTTTTTTTTTTTAAAGATTTTATTTATTTATTCACCAGGAAAGAGAGAGAGAGAGAGAGAGAGAGCAGGTCAGAGTGAGAAGCGGACTCCCCATGGAGCTGGGAGCCCGATGTGGGACTCGATCCCGGGACTGCGGGATCATGACCTGAGCCGAAGGCAGTCGCTCAACCAACTGCGCCACCCAGGGGCCCGGTCCTTACATTTTTTTCAATTATCTGTGCAAACCCTCACTATCTTTGATGTTAAGTTGTGTGCAGTTGTGTTTGTATGTGTATGCATACAAGCAGAAACATGTCTTTCAATAAATAGGTATCAATGCTACATAATAATGTCAACCCATGAAATTCATTGTTCTAACTATAATTTTCGATCTTAGCTACACCACTGATCCACAGAGTCCTCTCTTTATAGCCATCAACCCTGTTCAGTCTTTATTCCTTCTTCATTTGCTTCTTCCCCAGCATAAATACTACAGCTTGAATTATGATGACTTCCTTCCAAATACCCTCAACTTTCTTGTTCCTCTTTCTCCGCCATCAGTCTCCCAGAAAAAAAAAAAAAAGTCTGATTAAACCCTACATGTCTTCACAACTGTGCCTGTACCTAGAGAAAAACTACATGACCATATTGACTGATTTCACTTCAAATTCAGAATAACAAACCTAAAAGTAGACCCTCGACATTGCCTAGAAGTCCTACTGTGCTTCCTTGGTTTGTCTATTCCTTTCTCATTATTTCACAGTGATCTCTCTTCTCACATTTTTCTGTCCTCAAATTGTTCTTCTTTGCTCTCTATCCCCTTCCACAAAATTTCACAGCTGAAATTCCACAAAATTTCCCTTACTTAATAAGTAATTGAAAAGATAAAAGCAACAATAAGCACTTTAAAACTACAAACTTCTCACCCTGAAAACTACAAACCAATATGCATCAAACGTGAATTCATTCTCATCGATTCTATCATCGATTTTTGCTGTTTGGCCTCAATGAGTCTGTTTCTTCAGCTCCTTCTCAGCCTTCAGATCCTGGCTCAAACATCACTTTCTTAGAAAGGCCCTTCTTGACCAACCTACATAAAGTTACAAAAGAGTATAGACTTTATTCTTACTACTGTATCTGCCATTCCCAGAACAAAGCCTAGCATATGGTAGGCAGTTAGAAAATCTGGCGAAATGGGCAAATGTTTGTTTACCTGTTAATTCTGATGACACAGATCTTAGCTATCTTGTTCACATCCAAATCTAATAATCCCTAACTCTTTACCTAGCATATAGTAGATGTTAAATATATAGTTGTTGAGTAAATTAATCAATATAGTTCTTCAAAAGAAGAACTTTTTTTTTTTTAAAGATTTTATTTATTTGACAGAGAGAGATCACAAGTAGGCAGACAGTCAGGCGGCGGGGGGGGGGGGGGGGGTGGGAAGCAGTACCCCGCTGAGCAGAGAGCCTGATGCATGGCTCGATCCCAGGACCCTGAGATCCTGGCCTGAGCCGAAGGCAGAGGCTTTAACCCACTGAGCCACTCAGGCACCCCTCAAAAGAAGTTTTTAAATGAGGAAGAAAAATAAAGATTAAGGAGAGCTGAAAAGAATTTTGAAAATCTAAATGAAATAAGGATCATGTTCTGATTCATAATACTTAAGGGCACGTCATCTCATAAATGGCTATGAATTCCTCTAAAAATTACATCGCTACATGAAGACTCACTTATGAATAGTTCTTAGAACACTTAATCTTTCTGAAATTTGTGCCTTTGATCCAAAATGCAATGGACTAAGTAGGAGGTAATCAGTAATAATCATCCCCTTTAGTGATTTCACAATCAGTGACATGATAACTACTTCTTACATCTATGTACTTGAGTCATGCAAATAAGCATTTATGCCATCCATATAATGTAAAAGTTAGACCAAAAGACCAAATTAAATCTTGTTAAATGCCTGAAATAAGCATTTTTAACCATGAGAAACATTCATTATATGGAATACTGCTTTTCAAGTGGTAATGTTATTGAACACGATTTTAATTCCTGCTACATTCATTATTAGGAATTAACTATTGGTATTTAAATATACAGGCATAAGAATGGCTGAACACCTAACATGTGCAAAGTATGTTAGAGTCTTGGGGATACAAACTTGGGCAACTCATAGATAGATATAGGTAAGTAATATTATGAAAAGTGACAGAAAATAGAAACAAGTCTAAAGTGTTATAGAAGCCCAGCTGAAGAAGCGATTAATTCTAGAGTGATACAGAAAATAAGCAGGATTGGAGTTGGAGATTAAACATGAACGGAAATTTGTCCAAAACATAATTTCCTCCTTAACGATTCTCAGTAAGATAAATATTTAAAGCAGTGCATTATATTATTAAAAATTATAAAATAATAATCACAGAATAACGAAAGCCCAGGTGTTTTGGAAACAGAACACAATTAGTCAAATGTCATTTAAAACAAACAAAACTCCCAACAAGTAGGTGAAATGAAGTCTAAAATGACTTCCTCAAAATTAAATATTAAAGAATTTAAAACCTTAGAATAGAAACAAGGCTTCTGAATCTTAAGCTATACTTTTTCCAGTACTGATAGATTATATTTAAGAATAAAATATCAGTTAGTAAACAACTAATAATTTAATGATTACAGTAGGTTGTATTCTACATGGCAATGAATGTTCATATTTTTTCTAGTCCTATAGCAGTCATGGAATAAAAAATAATCCTCTAGCTCATAAAATGAAAACTTCTTAATTATATGATCGTATATGCTAAATAATTTTTTGGCATATATACATATGTATTTTGTATATATGTATGTGCATATGTACACATATTATGTACATATTTTGACATATGTATTTACCATAATTCGAAAAGGTACTTCCATTTTAAAAGCTACATTTTAAAAATGAAAAATCATCTTTTAGAATTGATTTATTATATATTGAGCTGCTGAGGTTTCTTTTTTCATGATTAAAAAAAAGACCATATTACAATGAAAAGAGTATTTACTTCAGGATCTTATCATTCATCTCAACACTTATTTTGACTGCTTTTGTAAACCTTCTTTTCATTCTTTACTAAAATAACCAAACTGCCTTCAAGCTCATTCTAAAACACAGAAGGGTTGATCTCCCTTTGGGCTGTGTTTTCCCTCTGCCTGGAATGCTCTTTCTCCAGATATCCATATTGCCAACTTCCTCACTTCCTTTAATTCTTGCATCAGCCATCACCTCCTCAATAAGTCTTACCCTAATCATAGTGTTTAAAACGCCACCTCGCCCTCTTCCACCCTATCCTATCTCCAAACTCCTGGTCCCTCCTTCCCCAGTACATTTTCATAACATTTTTTATCTCCTTTTGTGCTACATCACTTCCTGTTTATTATGTTTTAGCTACTGGTTTTCTATACTACTAGAATGTAAGTCCATGAGCATTGAAATTTTATCCAGGTTGTTCACTGATATATCCCAAAGAGTCTAAAGCCATGACTGGCACAGAGGAAGTACTCAATAAGTATTTGTTGAATACTGGTAGAAATGAATAGAACACAGTAACCAGAAAAATTTCAGGTGATTTTACCAATGAATTCAATAAAATGATTAAGAAAGAAAGAATGTCATCTTATGCAAGCTTTTTTCAGAGACTAGAGATAGAGGGAACACTTGAAAGTACCTACAAAGAGATAGAAGTTATTTAAAAAAAAAAGAACCAAATTCCAGATATGAAAATTAAAATAATTGAATTGAAAAATTCCCTAGAGGGGTTTAATAACAGACTTGCACAGGCAGAAGAAAACCAGCAAACTTAAAGCCAAGTCATTCGAAATTATCAAGTCTAAGGAACAAAAAGAAAAAAGAATGTAGAACAATGAACAGAGCCTAAGGGACTTATGAGATACCATCAGGAGGACCATTATAAGGATTATGAGTTGAGAAGAAGAAAAAGAAAGAGAAAGAGGCAGGGAGATTATTCAAATTATTATTTGAAGATGGCTGAAAACATCATAAATTTAAGGAAAAGACAGGGATATACAAATCCATGTAGATGGATCTACAAATCCAAGAGGCCCAAAAAATTACAAGGATAAATCCTAAGAAACCCACACTGAGACACATTATAATGAAGTTGTCAAAAGAAAGACAAAGAAGGAATCTTGAGGACAGCAAAAGAAAAGCAGTTCAGCATTTATTTATAAGATTTCCCAGCAGAAACCTTGTAAGTCAGAAGGTAGTGGGGCAATATAGTTAATGTGCTAAAAAAAAAACTTGTCAATGGAGAATTTTATATGCAGCAAAACTGTCCTTTAAATATGAGAGAAAAATTAACACTTTCCCAAATAAATAAAAGCTGAGGAAGTTCATTACCACTAGATCTGTCCTACAATAATTGCTAAAAAGAGTCCTTCACATTGAAGTGAAGGATGCTAGACATTATATAATGATAAAAAGATTAACTCACCAAGAAGATATAACAATTATAAACATATATGCACAAAACATCAAAGCTCCAAAAATATAAAACAAACACTGATAAAGCTGAAGTAGAAATAAATAGCTCTACTATAATACCAGGAAACTTCAATACCCTGCCTTCCATAATGGATAAAACAAAGAGACAGAGACCAGTAAGGAAAAATAGCACTTGAACAACACTATGGATTGACTGGATCTAAAAGACACATACAGAATGTCCATTTAACAATAGCAGAATACGGGGCCCCTGGGTGGCGCAGTTGGTTGAGCGACTGCCTTCGGCTCAGGTCATGAGCCCGGAGTCCCGGGATCGAGTCCCACATCGGGCTCCCAGCTCCATGGGGAGTCCGCTTCTCACTCTGACCTTCTCCCTTTTCATGCTCTCTCTCACTCTCTCTCTTTCCTAATAAATAAATAAATAAAATCTTAAAAAAACAAAACAAAACAATAGCAGAACACACATTTTTCTCAAGTGTAGATGGAACATTCTTCAAGATAAACTATAAGTTTGGCCCCAAAACAAGTCTTAATAAAATTTAAAAGACTGAAATATACAAAATACCTTTTCAATCAGAACATAATGGAACTAGCAATCAACATCCAACGGAAAACTGGAAAATTGATATATATATATATGTGGAAATTAAACAATACACTATTAAACAATTAATAAATCCTATAAGAAATCACAAGGAAAATTAGAAAATATCTTGAAGCAAATGAAACTACAACATAGCAAAACTTAAGGAATGCAGCAAAAGCAGTGATAAGAGGCAAATTTATAGGTATAAAAGCTTATGTTAAAAAAAAAAGAAAAATCTCAAATCCTAATTTTATACCCTAAAACTAGAATTAGAGGAAGAGAAACAAATTAAACCCAAAGGTAAGAAAAGGAAATAATAAATACTAGAGCATGATAAACAGAAAAGAGAAAAATAGTAGAAAAAATAAATAAGACCAAGAGTTTGTTCTTCAAAAGATAAACAAAATTGACAAACTTTTAGTTAGACTAACTAAAAAAAAAAATGGAGAAGACACAAATAAGTAAAACCAGAAATGGAAGAGGGGGCATTACTACCAAATTCATAAAAATAAAAAGGATTGAACTAGGAATCATTACATGCTCACACAATGGATATATTAGATGAAATGGACAAATTCCTAAAAACACACAAGCTACCAAAGCTGCATCATGAAAAAATTAAAAATCTGAATAGGCCTAAAACCAGTGAGGAAATTGAATCAGTAATCAAAAACTTCTCAACAACAAAAGAAGCTCAGGACCACAGAGATTTACTAGTTAATTCTACTAAACATTAAGGAAAAGTTAACAGCTTAAACAAAAATTAACACTTTACACTCTTAAAAAGCAAGGACTGAGAATCCTTAAACTTCCGAAAAACTTGGGACGCCTGGGTGGCTCAGTTGGTTAGGCAGCTGCCTTTGGCTTGGGTCATGGTCCCAGCGTCTTGGGATCGAGTCCCGCATCGGGCTCCTTGCTCCACAGGGAGCCTGCTCCTCTGTCTGCCTCTGCCTGCCTCTCTGCCTGCTTGTGTTCTCTCTCTGTTAAATAAATAAGTGGAATCTTTAAAAAAAAAAAAAAAAAAAAACTTCCGAAAAACTTAAGAGAAGTGAGCAGTGTCTAACTCATTCTATGAGTCCAGCTTTACCCGGATACCGAAGCCAGGCAAAGACATTACAAGAAAAGAATACCAATATCCCAATAAACACTGATACAAAAATCTTCAAATAAAATGCCACCACTCTGAATTCAATAGCATATTCAAAGGGTCTCAACAGCATATTCAAAGGGTCAAACACAATGACCAAGTGGGATTTATTCCTGGAAAGCAGGAATGGTTCAATACATGAAAATCAATCAATGTAATACATGGCATTAACAAAATGAAAGGTAAAAAAATGATTTAAATTGATGCAGAAATGTATTTGATAAAATTTAATACTCATTTAAGATTTAAAAAGAAAAACACTTGAACTAAGAATAGAAGAAAACTCCCTGGACATAATAAAGGCCATGTATGAAAAACCAATAGCAAACACCACACTCATTGATGAAAGACTGAAAGCCTTTCCTCTAAGAACAGGAACAGGCAAGGAGGCCTACTTTTGCCATTTCTATTCAACATAGTACCAGAAGTCCTTACCAGAGCAAGTAGTCAAGAAAAAGAAAACACATCCATGGATAAAGAAGATGTGGTATATATATATAAGATGTAATATTAGTCAGCCATCAAAAAAATGAAATCTTGCCATTTGCAACGATGTGGATGGAACTAGAGGGTATCAGGCTAAGCAAAAGGCATCAATCAGAAAGAGATAAGTATCATCCGATTTCACTCATGTGGAATTTAAGAAACAAAACAGAGGAGCATAGAGGAAGGGAGGGAAAAATGAAACAAGACGAAATCAGAGAGGAAGACAAACCAAAAGAGACATAGGAAACAAACTGAGGGTTGCTGGAGGGGAAGGAGGTGGGGGGTTGGGTAACTGGGTGATGGGCACGTGATGTAATGAGCACTGGGTATTATATAAGACTGATGAATCACTGAACTCTACCTCTCAAACTAATACACTATATGTCAATTAATTGAATGTGAATAAAATTAAACTAAACTAAAAAAAAAGAATAAAGCCTTCCCATAACAAAAGTCAAAAAAAATCCGAATTGGAAGGGAAGTTTAAAATTATCACTATTTCTCGATTCACAGACAACTTGATCTTATATGTAGAAACCCTTGATCTTATATGTAGAAACTGTTAGAACTAATCAATGCATTCAGAAAAGTTGTGAGATATAAAATCAGTTCCATTTCTATACACTAACAATGAATCTGAGACAGAAATTCGGAAAACGATTCTATTTGCAATAGCACCAAAAAGAATAAAATACTTAGGAATAAAGTTATAGTAATCAAAATAGTGTGATCCTGGCCTAAAGACAAATATATAGACCAAAAGAATAAATCAGGGAACCCAGAAATAAAACCTCACATATATGGTCAAATGATTTTCAACAAGACTGCCAAGATCATTAAATAGGGAAAGAACAATCTTTTCAACAACTGGTGTTGAGAAAACTGGATAACCTTATGTAAAAGAATGAAGTTGAATTCTTCTGTTACACCATTTAGAAAAATTAACACCCCCCCAAATCAGGTTCCAGGATCAGCAGGGAGTCTGCCTGGGAATCTCCCTCTCTCCCCCTCTGCCTCGACCCTCATGCACGCTTGCTTTCTTGCTCTCTCTCAAATAAATAAGCTTTAAAAAATAAGAAGGATCAAAAAAATTAACCCTAAATATATCAAAGACTTAAACATAAGAGCTAAAACTATAGAACTTAGAAGAAAACATTGAGGAAAAGCTTCATAACAGTGGATTTGGCAATGATTTCTTAGATACGACACTAAAACAAAGGCAACAGAGAAAAACATAAACTGGACTTCATAAAAATTAAAAACTCTGGTGCACCAAAGGACATTATCAACAGAGTGAAAAGACAACCTACAGAATAGAAGAAAATATTTGCAAGTCATATATTTTATAAAGGGTTACCAGAATATAAAAAGAATTCCTACAGGATAACAACAAAATAACCCAATTTAAAATATGGGCAAAGGACTTGAATAGATACTTGTTCAAAAAGATATATAAATGGCCAATAAGCAAATGAAATGACGCTCATCACCACCGATCATTAGGAAAAGGCAAATCGAAACCACCCTGAGATATTACTTCACACCCATTAGGATGGCTATTATCAAACACACAGAAAACAAGTGTTGTTGAGGAGGAATTGGAACTCTTGTGCATTGCTGGTGGGAATGTAAACTAGTGCGTTTGCTGTGGAAAATGGGATAGTGGTTCCTCAGAAAAACAAAATTAACAGCAATTCTACTTTCCACTCAGAAGAATGGAAAGCAGGTTCTCAAAGAGATATACGTATATCCATGTTCGTAGCTGTATTATTCACAGCGGGAGAAACCACATGTCCATCAATGGATGACATGCATTAATATGATGTTGTGTGGATATACAATGGAATAATACTCAGTCTTAGAAGGGAAAGGACATTCTGACACATGCTGCAACATGGATTAGCCTAGAAGACCTTATGCTTACTGAGAAAAGGCCTCCAAAGACCCTACCTGCCAACAACCTGATGGGCAGGATTTCAACATAGGAGTTTTTGAAGGACACAAATATGCAGACCAGAACACCATCTGAAATTCCCTGTTGAAGTCCCCAGTATTAACTGTTTTCCAGACTGACTCAGTCCAACACATCCAATCCATTTGAGGAGAGAATAGAGAGAATGTAGAAAAAGCCACAGGTAATGGCTGAGTTTTCCCAAAGAGTTGAATGTTGTGAATGCTCAAATTTAGGAAGCTCAACTAGGGTAGGTAAAAAGAAATCCACGGTAAAACCATGGAACACCAAAGACAAAGAAAACTCTTAAAACCAACCAACTAGAAATGGTATATTACATGTAGAGGAATGACTGCCGATATTTCCTTTTTTTTTTAGATTTATTTATTTTAGAGAGAGAGAGAGACAAGAGAGAGGGAGACAGCTGGAGGGAGAGGCAAAGGGAAAGGGAGACAAGCAGACTCCCTGCTGAGAGGGGAGCTCCACGAAGAGCTCAATCCCAGGACCCTGAGATCATGACCTGAGCAGAAATAGTCAGACACTCAAGTGACCGAGCCTCCCAGGTGCCCCTTGACTGCTGATATTTCAATAGAAAGAAAAAGTATGATATATTCAGAATATATATATATATTCAAATGAAAGAAAATAATTGTTAATCTAAAATAAACAAAAGTATCCACAAAAGTATCTTACAAGATAAAGACATTTTTCGCCAAAAAAAAATTTGTGTTTAACAATAATGACCCTTGAGGGGCACCTAGATGGCTCAATGGGTTGAGGCCTCTGCCTTCGGCTCAGGTCATGATCTCAGGGTCCTGGGATCGAGCCCCGCATCGGGCTCTCTGCTCGGCGGGGAGCCTGCTTCCCCCTCTCTCTCTGCCTGCCTCTCTGCCTACTTGTGATCCCTCTCTGTTAAATAAATAAATAAAATATTAAAAAAAATAATAATAACCCTTGACAAAGAGCACATTTACAGGATACCTTTCATGAACAATAATGACCCAAAAGAAAGGTCTAAATCGCCAAAAACAGCAAAGAAACTGTTATGCATGTGTATAAATCTAAACTAGTCCTGAGTGACTGCAAGACACAATAATAGATAATAATGAATGATAACAATAATGAAATGAATAATGAATAATAATGAATAAAATGAATAATAATGAAAAGTGCAGTAATAGAATTTCGACGTTCCTAAATTCCTTATATGGTTAAAGAGGCAGTTAGAAATAATAACTTCAGACTTTTAAGATAGATATACATGTTAAATACCTATATGAAACACGAGAACCTCAAAATACTGTTACATAAAGAAAGTAGCAGGTGGCTTTACTCAAAGCCAAGCAATATTGTAATACCCCAATTCTTCTAAAAATATTTATCATATATATTTGCAGAACACTATTAAGAGGATCCTTCCCTTAATGTACTCATTTCCGCTGAGCTGTTTCAACATCACCACGTGGAGTTTAATAGAGTTTTAGGTAGATTCAAAAGGAACTCCTGCCTATGATAGAAGAAACATACTGGAAGGTCAGCAAATCAGCTACCTAAGTTGTCCCTCTCCACATGGCAGCCAGAATGACCTCAAAATCAGAAAATCCTCAGAATGACCTCAGAAAATCAGATCATATTACTTTCCTGCTCACAAGCCTTCAAAGTCCATATTCTTACTGCCTTCCCCAGACCCTGAATATCTGCTCTTTCTGACACCCCTAAATTCACCCGAAGTTTTTCCTTCACCGCTCGCTGGGTCTTCTGCCTTCGGACGGGTGTTAGGACACCGTACACTCTTGTCTGCTGCAGGGGGTCCTGTCGTCTTGGTCTAGTCGCTTCCCCAAACCCTCTGCATAGTTGGCCTGACCTTCCCTCGTGCACAGACCATGAGGATCACATACAGTTACTACACCCACAAATAAACTGCCCCTGCTTTTGTCTCATTGTCAAATTATCCTCTTGGCATGACTGTGAAAGTAATAAAGTCTCCCTGGTTAAAAGAAGCCCATTAAAAAGTGTGGTTGTCATATAAAACAACTTCGCAGGATAGGCTGAATTCCCACACAAGTTTTGGGTACCTCCTTTCTCACAGAACTTGAAAACGCACTCACAGAATCTCTGGGCTAGCTTAACTGTAGCCATATGAAGTGGACAAATATCCCTCTCAGCTTTTCAATAACGTAGGTAATAAAGTATGGCTTAAAGCAGACCTTGTCTAGTTATATGTATGGTCTGTTTTGAACGAGCCATAATCAATGTTTTGTTCCCTTCAATCTGGTGCTTAAAGATGCTCTGTAGGGAAGGAAAACAAGCACTACCGATATACTTCCGTATGTGTGTTCTGTCTACCACTCATTTTCTTAGTTTGTAATTATGGGGATGAAAGTACCTGCTTAAAATAAATGCTGAAACCAAAAGAAAGGCTATCATTTCCTAGCAAATTTCCCCATAGTTAAAAAGTGGCATTAGTAGGATGCCTGAGTGGCTCAGTTGGTTAAGCGCCTGTCTTAGGCTCAGGTCATGATCTCAGAGTCCTGGAATCGAGTCCCGAGTTGGGATCCTTGCTCAACAGGAAGTCTACTTCTCCCTCTGCCTGCTGCTTCCCCTGCTTGTGTGCGCTCTCTCTCTCTCTCTCTCTCTCTCTGTCTTTCTGACATATAAATAAGTAAAATCTAAAAGAACAGAATAGAATAAAAAATAAAATAAAATAAAATAAAAAGTAGCGTTAGTGAGAACCAAAACAACTTTAAGTCATCAGAACACCATTTTAAGTTTTCATACAAACCTATAAGCTTCAACGTCCACGGCCATAAAATGCAATGAAAATGTGTATCTCAACTATTTTTGAGTTGATTTAAGTATCAAATAAGGAAATGCTTCATAAATTGTAATACAGGACTACCATACTCCTTTTTAAAGGAAGAAAGATGGATTTGGGTTTTGGCTACACAATTATCTGTTCAAATTAGTAAGGCATATTCTGAGTCAGAAATCACAACCCGAAATGTCTGCAGGGCAAGGGAGGTGAAATATACGAGTGAAGCAGGTGGGAGGAAGTACAAGCAGAGAGTGGAGGCCTTGTGGAACCCGGAGAGCACAGACACCCCATCCAAAATGGGCAACCATCGGCTGGCTTCAGCGGCTAGCAGTTGTAAGCTCCGTCTTGTAGCTTTTTCAGGAAAAAGATCCCCGGGAATTTATGTAAAATGTACTAATTTTAAAATAGTGGTAAACGAAGGGCACCTGAGTGGCTCAGTCAGTTAAGTGTCTGCCTTTGGTTCAGGTCATGATCCCATGATCCCTGGGGTCGAGGCCCCCCCCTCCCCCACTGCATCCAGCTCCCTGCTCAGTGGGGAGTCTGCTTCTCCCTCTCTCTCTGTCCCCCCCCCCCAGCTTGTACACTCTTGCTCTCTCTCTCAAATAAATAAAATCTTTTAAAAAAATTAATATTGGTGATTTTCAAGTTTTCAATTATTTCTAAGTGGTGAGCTCACCCAAATCAACATATCTAAAGACCAAATTCAGCTTTTATGCTATCACCTTATGACTTCTACATGAGGCTTTGTGTTGTCAAGAAATGGACAATGGACATAAACCTAACCACATGGTGTAATCATCCTCAGAGCTCAGGAAAAATGGACACTAACAGTGGCTATCATTTTTCTGACTGACTCCCATTTGGCAGGTGCCTACTTGCTTATAATTTTATATGCATTATGTCATTTAAGACTTATGAGAAACAGTCCAGAAAGGCATTACTG
This sequence comes from Nasua narica, assembly GCA_028533885.1. Classification (NCBI taxonomy): domain Eukaryota; kingdom Metazoa; phylum Chordata; class Mammalia; order Carnivora; family Procyonidae; genus Nasua; species Nasua narica. The sequence continues at coordinate 11,615,625 of CM052807.1, forward strand.
TAACCTGCAACCTGGGATTAGAGAGAGTTTTTAAGGTCAAAATGCTGGTGAATGGTAGAGTCAAGAAAAAGACCAGGCAGAAAGGCCATGGCAGAAAGTTGGTGTTCAATGATAGATGATTTCAGCTCAGAAGAGTAATTCTCCCAACTAGAGGCTCCTGACTCCCTATGTGTCCCCAAAATGGTAAGGGGTCTTCTGTGAATTATTTTGACAGTCTATTAGAAATCTTCTATTTACCTTCTAATGGATAAGTGCGATTGTTTCCTATTACCAAGGAAAGGGGGTTTGCTTCTTAGATACAGTCTTTCAAATTATAGCTCCGAGGGAAAGACTAATGAAGGGATCTTTGTTTAAAAAAAAAAAGTTGGAAATGAAAAGTTTAGAGCACTGACATTGCAGAAAACATTAAAATGATAAAACATTTTTACACCAAAACTTTATATAATCTACATTCATTTACTCTAAAGTAGATTTGCACTTCCAAATATTTATTTGTACACAAAACTATTAGTAGCAACTAGTGGACCTTCAAATATTTTGGAATTGGCAGATAAACGTTATTTTTCAAACATTTGCCTAAAAAATTTAGGCCATAAAGATAGAGTTGAAAATGGAAGGGCAAGACAATGCTATCCCCTTTTGTGATGTGACCACAATCTCTGCAAATTGATATACCAAGCTGGTATTAAAGACCATCAAGTTGAATCTTTCATTTTGCACTTTTTCCTCCCACCAATAATAAAGAAAGGACTAAGACAAATGGGAGTAATTTTTCACACACGCTAGACATCACATCAATATATTCATAAAAAACAAGTTATCATCAAAATCTTACACATCTCTTAAGTCCTCCCATTTGAAAACAATTATCTTTCATAAGGTAATAAAAATGAATATGGCATGAGTAACACCGACCCTCATTTATTTGTCAAAACTTGGAACTCAGGCTCCAGCAAACCCAGAAAACTTGTCAACTTGATCACCTACCTTTAGAAAAGTCTGAAAGTAAAGCATAATAATGCTCATATACAGGACATAAAATGTCCAGGCTGCAGCTGTGGTCCTGGGTCTGTGACACACAACGGCAAAGTCATGGTGTTACAGGCATAAGCTCCCAGGATCTGGGGAAAGTAATTAAAAGATGAACTTACAAACATGTAAGCAGGACTACAATTTTTTCCTCCGTTTTAGCATTTTTACACAACTAACACGGAGCACAAAGCACTTCATCTCCTGTACCGACATAAATCTAAAGTCACTGGATCGATGCGAATTCCAAAAAAAAAAAACCCGTAAGGCTTTAAAAGCACCTACAATCACCAAGAAAACTAGAAACAATGAAACCGGTGAGGATTCTTGGGATTTTCAAAAAAAATTTTTTTTTCTTTTAATTTTAGTGCCCTTAAAACGACTATTTCAAGGCTTACGTCCAATTACCATCCTAGTAATGATCACTTCAAATGCTTTTGTTTTAAATTTCTCTTAGGAAAATGTTAGCAAGGTGCAAATAGAAGAAACTACTGGAAAACAGAACGGGACTGTTAGCAAGTTGAAAGGACGTTTCTGGGAGGATTCCCCTACTTCTCAACAAGGATCACAGTGCTCTTGTCTGCACTTTCTCTCCCCTTAGAAAACTTTCTGGAAGCGTAGGGAGTTGCGTGGACCCCAGCCCCACCGACCTGCTCCTAGAGGAATCATCCCCGAGCAAGAGCTCCCTGGGGCCGATGCGGCGTGGCGCCACAGGTTCCCCCCGGACCGCCGGGGCGAGGTGCGTCCTCCCCTCCGGTTCTCCCCGCACGTCCTTCACGCTCCCCTTCCAGGTCGCAGGGCCGTCCGTGGGCGCGCGCGGGCGCCCTAGCCGCGCACTGTCGGAGCCCGGGGCGCGCCCTCCGCACCCCCCCCCCCGCCACCCGCTAGAAAGCGGCGGCGCCTCCTGCGCCGCGCAGGCCCCGCCCCCTCCCCGGGCTCCTCGCCGGACTCGCGCGGCCGCGACCCCCGCCTGGGCCGGAAGCGGAGTAAGCGCCTGCTCCCGGGGCGCGGGAACGTGCTTCCTCCCCTCCGCGCCCCCGCCGCACCCCGCGCGCGCCCGGACAGATGGCAGAGCCACCTGCGCCTCGGAACCTCGCGGGGCAGTGAGTTGGCGGCCGGGGCTTCGAGGGCTTTCCCCGGCTCGGCCTGCGCCTCCCTGGCCTGGCGCCCGGGACGTGGGGGAAGGGGAGTGCAGCGCCCACCCAAAGGCGCCCCGGATCCCTGGAACCTCCCGAACATGCCCAGTGTCTTGGAGCAAATTCACCTCGTTTTAATGCGCGGTATCTCCTCCCTCCCCCCCAAGAGCTTCCCCAATCTATGGGGCTCAAGGCACCAGCAGGCTCCGGGCTGAAAATAAGCACCGGTTTTTAGACCTGAGAAGGGGAAGTGACTAATGAAGGCGCCCCCAGATACCAATTCACTTTGGTAGTTTAGGGAGCCCGGGGTTCAGGCTGAATGAAAGCTGGAAACTCTGCTTCAGGAAGAGTTCTGTTAATTACCAATCCTCTAGCTAGTCCCGTGCGGCTCCAGTCCTGTCCCCCCTGTCCTGATAGTTCCGAGCTCACTGAATGGGTCCTTGCTGATTTATTGCCCTGAACAGCCTCAAGGAACATTGTGCGTGTAGTTAAGCCTTCCTCCCTTTCAACAGGTGCGAACCATAGGCAAAATGTCCTTTGATTCTGTTAATAATCTAAATGGGCCTGACATTGATGATGTTATCTAAGTGAGAATTCTAGAAGAGAACAGAAGTCATCCAGTCCTAATCAATGCATCTGCCTTAAGAAAAAACATCATTTGAATAAGTGCCAAAAAGGCATTCAGTAAATTCAAGATCCGTCCTTAGAAAAGATCTTTGAAATCTAGAAATCGAACAATGAGTTTTTGTCAGAATATCGCGTATCTTATCTGACACCTGAGGATATCTCAGAATATTGAGAATATCATCTCAATACTAACATGTAAACAGACTCAAAATTTTAAGTTGCTTCTTTAAAAACCAGCATGTCAAATATATTATTTAACATAGTAAAAACAAATAACCAACTGACCACGTACAAAATAAAATAGGCCAACAATAACCAATTAAAATACAATGCGAAAACGGATCCCATTCACAATAGCAACAAAGAATATGAAATAACTAGGAATGATTAAAAAAATGAGAAATGTAGATTTAAAAAGAAAAATGCAGGAATATTGGGAAAGTATTTATAAAATATTAACTAGGGAGACAGGATATCCTTAAAAGACAAGGTTTTAGATACATAGTTATTACCTTCTAAATTAAGAGATAAAAATATTCTAGAATTCATCCAAGAAACTACATAAACTAGAAAAGCTAAGGCCAGTGGTTCTCAGACTGTAGTGTTGGGGCATCTGAGGTCATTCAAGGGGTTCACAAAATCAAAATTGCTTTCATGATAGTATTAGGACTTTTTTTCACTTCTTTTTCGGTATCCATTCTTTCACAAGTATACAGTCAAGTTTTCCAATGGCTACATCCTATATGTTATCACAAGAGATTGAATGCAGAAGCAGATATATCTTCTATCATGCCAAGCATGAAACAAATTTGCAATAATATAAAGGAATGCCATTTCTTCCACTAAATGTCTTCTGTTTTGGAAACAGTAGTTATTTTTTATTAAAAAATGTTATCTAAACTAACATGCAATGAATTTACTAATGTCTTTAAGTTAATTTTTAAATAAATATATTTTTTAACTTCTCAGTTTAATTTCTATTATGGTAAATATCAGGAAACGTAACACATAAACAAAAGCTCTTTGGTGTCCTCAAATGATTTTTTAAGAGTATAAAAGAGGGTCCAAGACCAAAAAGTTTGAGAACCTTTTGATAACAGTGAAGTAAAAAAATATTAGTAAACTGTAATAATTAAGAGTATGGCATAACACAAGAATAGAAGAGTATGTACGATCCACTCAGCCTAAGACCATCAAGGACAAAGTCAAGTTTACTGACTCATTGCAGCAATGGAGACTCCACCACGAGGCAGAGTTTTGATAAGCTCAAAGCCCAGCGGGGCTGGGAATAAACAAGCCAACATGAGGGTTTTACTGCAAAACGAACCCAGGGTTTGCTTCCTTGGATAAACGTGGAATGTCATATTCAGAAATATCTCCCGTGAAGCTCTGCTCCTCATTGTAAAATCAAGGCCATTTCTCTGTATCAAAGTGAGTTAGAACTTCTAAGCAAGAATGGGATGTTTCATTCTTACTGATATAATTTCAAAAATTAAAATTTCTGATCACCTCGGATTTTAGAAAACATTTCTTACTAATGAGTAAGAAAGTAGTAGTTACTCAAAGAAGATGTCTGTCGTGATACTTTAGAGCTGCAGTGTGCCCTTGGAAGAAATCTTCCTCATCTTACAGCTGGCTGTCCCAGTCTGATAAAGAGACAAGTGGACTTTTCCTTTCTCGGTCTGTTAGTTTTATTTTTCAAAAGAAACTGCTTAGATAGATCCAAATAGATTTAGGTTAAATTTACCAACTATTTTCCTTTGTGGTTTACTAATAGATACAAGAACTTAACATATAATCTGAAGCAATAAAAAGCAATATTGGAGAAAAAAATTTATTCAATAAATAATTTTAGGATTATTGACTCGCTTTTAGGCAAAAATGTAATTACATCAGTGTGTCAAACCATGCAGAAGAGAGCTACGATAAGGGTTAAAAACTTAGATTTAGAAAATCAAACCAGAAGTCTAGAAAAAATTAAAATTAACATCTATCAAATATCTGGATGGAAAAATATTTTACGTTTAAAAGCAATCATATAGGAAAAAAATCGGCGAATTTAACTAAATAATGTCATATGCCCCTTGAAAACATCAACCAAAACAAACAAAAAACAACAGACGTGAAAAGGGGAACAGTACTCTGGGAGAAATAAGTGCTGCAGATCAAATAGGGTTTATATCTTTAATATATTTTAAAAAGTACAATGAAATTGTTAAGAAAAGCACCACGACTTCAACAGATAAAGAACACTCTATAGAGAAGACAAATGCTCTATTGAGAGGGAGGGCAGGAGGCTGTGGCAGCACAAAGGATTAAGTTACTAATTCTGTGTGGGTCTGGGTTGAGAGGTTGAATACAGGCAGGAGAAGAGGGTGGCAGTCAGGGAAGACTTCTGGGAGGAGGTGTTTGGTTTGAGGCAAAAGGCTATGTAGGAGCTCACTACGTAGAAGAAAGAAGGTCACATCAGACAGATGAAGCAGCATGTGGAGTAAAACAGACCTGAAGGAAAACAAAATGCTCCAATATGGCTGGAGAGGCATTGGAGATAAAGCTGTAAAATGAGTGAGTTTGGCCAAAAGGCCCACATGCCCAGCCAAAGAGATTTATTCGACCATGGAAATTATTAAAGAATATTTGGCAAACCATAAGAGACTCCTAAACTCACGAAACAAACTAAGGGTTGCTGGGAGGTGGGGGGGTGGATAGGGATATGGACACTGGGGAGGGTATGTGCTATGGCAAATGCTGTGAAATGTGTAAGCCTGATGATTCACAGACTTGTACCCTGGGGTAAATAATACATTATATGTTAATAAAAAAATTAAAAAAAAAAAAGAATATTTGGGGGTGCCTGGGTGACTCAGTTAAGCGACTCCCTTCAGGTCAGGTCATGATCCCAGGGTATGGGGATCAAGCCGTGTTTCAGGTTCCCTGCTCCCTGGGGAGCTGCCTTCTCTCTCTCCCTCTGGCATTCCGTTCCCCCTGCTTGTGCTCTCTCTGTCTCTCTCTCTCTCTCTCTCTCTGTCAAATAAATGAATAAAATCTTAAAATAATAATAATAATAATGATATTTAGTGGTGAATACCAGAACCTGATAATGGACACAGAGAGAAAGAGGTGACACTCTCTGGCAGTGTCACACTCACTTGCCTGAGGTCACACATCAAGTAGGTAGCACCCTCAAGGGAAGAGTGCTGACCTTCTTTCTTTTGGCCCACATTCTTGACAGAACATTGCACTCCCTGCCTGATTAATTTTAGGGTGGGTTTTGGGCTGCTGGGAACTCTGTTGGGAAGGTACTCTATACAAACAGATACAAATTATTATGATCTTTATCATTAAGCTTATACTTGTGAACCCCAGCACAGTTCCTACAGAAAATGGAGACCCTTAGATCTCCTCATGTCCATGTTTTGGGTTTGATCATCCTAGTTGTAAAAGATCAAGATATAGAAAGAGAGTTAAGAAAATAAATAACTTTTAATTTCATTCTTTAAAAAATATAGATCAAAAGCTTCCTGTATGCCAGGTATATTCTCAATGTAAGGGATATGACAATCCAAGAAACAGTCAAAATCCCTGCTTGAATGGAGCTTGTATTCTAGTTGTAGAGACTAAATAAATAAGTCAAATATATTTCACTTCATGATAAGAAATATGAAAAAAAAATAAAGCAGGGAAAGGGGATAAAAGGGTTGGGGGTAGAGGCTGTAAAAGGTAGTGTGGGGAGGGATAGGGCCAATTGAGAAGGGGGCATTCAGACCCTATGGGAATGAGGATCCAAGAATTAACATGGTGGCCAGAGTCCATGAAACATGGAGGCTCTTTCAATCCCATGGAGAATGGTCCTCCTGTGCGGAAGGGTTGTCTCTACTGAAGCACCCAGATCTCCAGGGTGCCTTGTTTACTCGCTCTTCAGTGGAGGTGAGTCCACTGTGAGTTTACTTTTTGTCCAAAAGTATCCCGTGTTTAGTAATTTAAAATGTGATGAGTGCTTGACATCAAGAAGGAGGCACAAGAAGAAGGAATTAAGAGCTGGGAGTTAACCCACTGTGAGTCTGAGATTGTGCAAAACATTTGACATCAGTATCCAAACTGTTCTTTTTTTCCCTCAGCTCTATTGAGATATAATTGACATATAACATTGTGTAAGTTTTAAGGAGTCCAGTTATTGATTTCATACATTTATATATTGCAAAAATGATTACCACCGTAGCATTTGCTAATACTCCTAGCTTGTCCATTTCCTTTTTGTGGTGAGAATATTCAAGCTTTACAAACTTAGCAACTTTCACGTATATAATACCATATTAATTATTAGCTTTCATCCCCGAGCTATACATTATATCCCCAGAGCCCATTTATCTTATAACTGAAAGTTTCTACCCTTTGACCAACTTCTCCTCATTTCCCCACCCTGTAGTCCCGGGCAACCACCATTCTATTCTCTATTTCTAGGAATTTAGCTTTTTTAGAATCTGCTTATGAGTGATATCATAGAGTATTCTCTGGCTGACACTTAGCATGATGCGCTCAAGATTC